>CM060433.1:182221639-183421639 GCA_030545235.1 Helianthus tuberosus
AAACCATAGATTTCATAATCAGATGACTTTTTTATACGACGAAACTTCACACATGCCTTACAATCTGTAACTTTAACATTGGAACGACGCGATGGTGAAGTTGAGTCAATATCATCAGGGTTAGTTTCTTTACGTTTATGTTTGTTCACTGGCGCCCTAGAGCATAAAACGTATCGCCGAGTCGTAATTAACTCGTTGCCTATTTTTACTTTTTTCGAAGTACCCAAACGGATTCCAAATCCTGCAAGTTGTGCGTACTCCTCGTACATTGCAACTGCTTGTTCAATCGTAGTAAATCTAGCTTTCAAAAACGGTTTGACTCCATGGGGGACAATGGGTGTCCAGTACCTAGTCCCATTTGGCGTTTCGTAAACATTGCTAGCAACCGACTCTGCCAAATTACAGTAAAAAAATTAATTAAAAAAAAAACAAAGACAAACAATGGTTTGGGGTTCCAAGCCCGAAGAGCTCATGTCATACACTATTGACATGTAAATACCGTGTATTATACACATGAATTATGCACATGTCTACTGGTCACATGTCTACCATCCGTGTATTATACACATGTGTACAATCATGTTATACTCTATTGACATGTAAAATACCGTGTATTATGCACATGTGTACTATACGTTATGGATTAAATAAAACATACCAGTACACATGTGTACTACGGAACTAATAGTTATACACAGGAAAAAAATATGACTGAAAACTCTAGTTCAACCAACAAATGACTAAAACTATAATTCGAATCTTGGTACCTGGATGATCCATTGTTGTAACAAATATATTATCGCCAATGTTTTGGTCAGAATTGAGATTGTCGATTTCTGGGTCGGCCATGAATGATCTTGATACAATAGCACCTGCCGGAAAAAAAACTCAAATATGTTCAGCAATGTAGTCAAAACGACATCAATTTAATTACATAAAATAAACATTCAAGTTCTCAGTCAATATTCAAGACGTAATTGGAACATATTCGCCGGAAATTTATTCCGGCATAATTTTAGATTTCCGGCGTCTGACGGCGAATTAAGCAAAAAAGATGAATGTTACTGCTGATATCCAGCGATCTAAGAAGACTTACTCAGCAAAAATCAAAAAACGGCGATATTTTCAGGTCCTTGAAAAGGTTGATGTCCGGCACGATTTCAGGTTTTTGAAAGAAGACGATGTCCGGCGACCTAATCCTAAAAATCGTGAACTGTGGATGATATTTATCATCTAGAATTGTTGATCATGAAGATATCGTTTACGGAAGAAATTGTAACTGAAGATTATGATATGAAAAGATTATGAAATATATTTTTGATAAATATAAAAATATGTTAAGATAATCTTTAATAAAAAAATTGAAATTTAAGATTCTATAATTCTCCTTGTTTACGGAAATTGTAACTGAAATTATGATATGAATTTGAAATTAATAAGATAATAATTAAAAATCAATATTTATATGTAGTTACAATCTTACTTTTATCAACTGGATATGAAATCAATGGTTCAAAAGAGTTCACGCAGTTCACGCTGAAGAAAATGTTCACGTTTGAACCTAATCCTATATATAAACCTTTTGGACCCTTTGAAAATTTGGGTCTCGAGCGACGACACGGGTTAACCGGCCTAAGAGCCTGTCCACTGCTTTTAACGGATTATAACCCCTAACTGCTATTTTGGATACATTCAAACCAAAATCGACCAATTGAAAACTTTGTACCATTAAAAAAATACAGCGGATTACAAAAGAATACGCACTTCATTAAAAACATGTCTTAATTCAAGTACAGTAGCTTTTATTGTTTAGTTCTTCATGATGAGTCATTACTCTTATACATTAAAAAAATGAATTAAAATATATGCTAAGATTGCAGTCGATCACAAAGCTACAAAATATAAACATTAAACAAACATTAAAAGATGAATTAAAATAAATGCTAAGATTGCAGTCGATCACAAAGCTACAAAATATAAACAATAAATTAAGGTGTAAAGTGGTTGTAATTGTTGGAAATTGAGTAACAAAATGGAACAGAAACTTGAACTTGGTGAATCCCTTTCTCTGCTTTTAACTACCTATGTATACATAGAATCAAATTATGACATATTACACATGTAAAACTGAACACGAACTTTGAATTTGGTGAATCAACTTTGTCCACTTTTAGAACAATACGGAGTGGGGACTTGAAAAGGGGGCGTTGTGTGAGATATGGACGTCACATCAGTACGCGTCAGAATAATGGCGTGGTTAATAAACGGGAGGACTGAAACGGGGTGTGAAAGGGTGACGTTATTCAACACGTGACACACACTTTTTATAACAAACCATAAAAAACTCTATTGAATTTAAAACTATAACAAATAACATTAATAAAAAAAGATTACATAATTTAAAAAAACCGAAACTAATAAATAAAATAAAAAAAGAAACTAAATATGATATTTGTCCATTATTTTTTTCTTCCCTTTCTCGTATATCTCTCCTTCTTCCGGTCAAAGGTGATCAGTTTACAAAAGTCACGGTTCAAACACAAACAAACACGATGCCATTCACGGGATAGGTTAGCCTTCAAGTTCATGTCATCCACCTCTTCAAACACTCCAAAGCATTAACATGATGTGAATACTAGAATTGAGTTATAGTATCGTAAGTCAAGCATTCTCATCAAAACATTACTTTACATTAAACAAACCTTAGACATATACTAAGTCGAACATTCTTTTGTCTAGTTATACAATCAATTACTTCACAAGCCACAAAGGCACTGTCCTCTTACCATGATCTTATAAACACATATTCCATTCATCCCTGTAACCAGGGGTATAATAGATTTTGACATTGTATTGACTTAGAGAAAGGTTATGCATTAATCTTTTCTTTTAACGTTACTTTTACATTGTGTTCCGGAGTTTACTAATGGAAGGAAAGGAAAAGAAACAAAAAGAAAGTAAAATTATTTTGTGTTCCAGAGTTTTATTTAAGGACAGAAAAGAAAGGAAAATAAAACATGTCGTATTCCCGAGTTTCATTTAAGGAAGAAAATGAAAGGAAAACTAGGCTAATTTTTTTAGTTTTTTTATCCTTCCGATTTGGGAAGGAAATGGGGGAAAGACACTTTTTTTCCTTTCTCGTCCTTTCCTTTCTCACTTTTACTTTCTTTTCTTTTCTCACGTTAAGTTAACTTGTAGGATTAAATATATTATGTATTGATATTTAATCTATAGCCATCATAATCATTTGCATAATATAGATCAAAATATATTATAACCTATTAAATAATTAGTTGGTAATTGTTGATAGACCATATTACCCTTATTAACTAATTAGGTTTCCTCCTGGGTGCTTATATAAGGAGAATTATGTGGAGGTTAAAGGGTTACTCAGTTACACAATCAGACACACCCCATAAGATCATAACATCATAATTCGACCTCCATCTCTTACAGCCGATACCCTTTTCGGTTTTCTAAGTTCCCATCATCAGTCAGCACCCTAAGAAGGAACCAGATCACGATGACAAGCATGTCGAACTCCATTACTGGATTCTCCACTGCAAAATCTGTTGTAACAGGTATGTTTTAATGTTTTCCTTCATGTACAAACAGAACTGAACCAACATGTGGTATCAGAGCATATGTTGATTAGTCGGTTCTGTTTTGTATCCGTAAATCTGGATTAAAAACAGGAAAATAGGTTTTTAAAACCATAATAAAATTCGTTTTCATCATCCGAAATCATTACTGTTCGATTTCTGTCATCCGGAAAGGCATCTCGGATGACATGGGCTCATTCTTATGTTACTGTTCCGAAATCTGCATGTTCAAATATGTTTAAATGTGTAAAATAATTCCAGATTTCGGATGAAGTTTGAATAATTTTGTTTAGCGTTCATAATGTTCTTAGTCAAAATTCGAAATTTCCTTTAAGTTTTGGAATGTGATTTGAATTGTTAAATGTTTCCCTAATTTTGATCTAATTTTGTCTATTAAGTTTTTTCGAAATCTGTTAAAAGGATAAACAGATTATGATTTCGAAATTTTATGATAAAAATAGATCAATGTTATAATTGGAAACTCTATCACAATTCTTAATTTTCGAATTTTAGTTGTTATAACAATAAACAGCACGTGGATCGCACAAGATCTGATCACATAAGAGATGATCTGATCGCATAAGATAATCGCACAAAATCAGATCACATAAGAGATGATCTGATCGCACAAGATTGCATAATCGCACAAGTTTTGTGGATCGCACAAGATTTGTGGATCGCACAAAACATTGGATCGCACAAGACTTGTGGATCGCACAAGGCATTACTGATCGCACAAGTTTTGGGCCTCACTGATCGCACAAGTTTTGGGCCTTACTGATCGCACAAGTTTTTGGGCATTACTGATCGCACAAGACTAAAAATAATTGGTTTGCTATTAAATAATTGGTTTTGTAATTACTTAGTTAATTAATCAGAATCAGATAATGTTTTACAAAACCAAAATAGCTTAACTTGAATGAGCTTTTGATGTATCATTTCTGGCCAAAGCTGACTTGACACATCTACTTATCGTTCAAGTATTACGAAAGTTATGTTGTGTGTGCATTATAAGCATGAATGTCTTAATTTCTGGCCAAAGCTGATTTAATTCATTCATAGATGGCATACTCAACAAGTGCATAACTAAAGTGATTGTTTCAATTTCTGGCCAAAGCTGATTTGTTACAACCACTTTGCACATATACTTAAATGATTACACTTCTGGCCAAAGCTGTTTTGTCTTCGTTTAAGTAGAATTTTTTAGCTAAATCTATTATTTTGATGTTAGTAATAGACAATAACACAGCTTCATAATGTAAAATGGTCATTATTTATGCCTGCCTTAGTTTAACGTGCCCTTAGATCACATTAGGACTTCTTCATTAGTATCATAACTTGCTCATCTTATTTCCACAATCAGCACCAAATTGTGGGATTCCACCTTTGACTGGTGATAACTTTGCTGCATGGAAGGATGCTCTCATGCTTACTCTTGGGCTGCTGGATTTTGATTATGCTCTAAGAGAGAATAAGCCAGCGGATCTTACCACTCAAAGTACTGCTGCTGAGCAGTTGACTCATGATAAGTGGACTAGGTGTAACCGCATGTCTCTCATGTTTATGAAGCAGTCCATCAGCAATGCAATCAGAGGAGCTATTCCTGATTCTGAAGATGCTAAAACCTACTTGGAACATGTGGAGGCGCAATTCAAAGGGACGTCTAAAGCACACGCTAGTACTCTTATTCTCAAGCTGGTGACAACTAAGTATGATGGGAGGAGCGACATTCGCGAGCACATCATGATGATGAATGACATGGCCAATAAGCTGAAGGGGCTGGAAATGGAAATCAGTGATGGTTTCCTTGTTCATTTCATCATTACTTCGCTTCCTTCGTCCTTTGAAGCATTCAAGATCAATTACAACACTCAGAAGGACAAATGGACAATGAGTGAACTGGTCGCCATGTGCGTACAGGAGGAAGAGAGTATGAGGATGGATCGCCATACTGATGTTGCAAACTTCACTACCTCCAACTCTAAGAAGAGGAAGAACAATTATCAGAGGAAGGATGCTTCAAAAGTCCAAAGGCCTAATCCTAATACAAGTGCACCTTCCAGCTCTAAGAACTCCTTAGGCAGTATCCGCTGCAAATTCTGTAAAAAGACAGGACACATGCAGAAGGAATGCCCTGACTTTAAGGAGTGGCTGGCTAAGAAAGGTAACGATTATTTTATGATACTTGAGTCCTATAATTTAAGTGTTCCTGCTAATTCTTGGTGGTTTGATTCTGGTTCTATGGTTCATGTTACCAATTCAACTCAGGGATTCCTTTCAATCCGGAAGCTGGAAAGAAACCAAAGAACGCTTAAGGTTGGGGATGATCGAGAATTACAAGTGAAGGCCATTGGAACATTACAATTAGTTATGAAAACTGGTTTATGTATTAAACTTTATGATACCTTATATGTTCCTGAGGTAACTCGGAACCTTGTATCAGGACCAAAGTTAGACATGGACGGTTTTATTGTTTCCCATGGTCATCACAAACTCTCTATCTTTTATGATTCTGTTCTTTATGGTACTGGTATTCTGGATGGTGGTCTCTATAGATTAGAACTAGAAGATAACTTTTCCAAATCTTTGTTGTCATATAACATTAATGAATCACTCACAAAGATGGAAGAGAAACGAGACTTAGAGACTTCATCCATGTTGTGGCATCAGCGTTTAGGCCACATTTCAAAAGAACGATTAAGTCGTCTTGTAAAGGATGAAGTTTTACCTCCTCTCGATTTCTCTGATTTTGGAACATGTGTCAAATGTCTTAAAGGTAAAATGACATTAGCGAATAAGAAAGGTGCCACTAGAAGTTCTAATTTATTAGAACTCATTCATACTGACATTAGTGGTCCCTACCAAATCGCTGGCATAACAGGACATACTTCATTTATCACTTTTATTGATGATTATTCTCGTTACATGTACTTGTATCTTATTAAGGAACAGTCTGAATCTCTAACAACTTTTAAAGATTATAAGGCTGAAGTTGAAAAGCAATTAGATCGTCAGATTAAAGTTGTGAGATCAGATAGAGGCGGTGAATATTATGGAAGACATACTGATGTGGGTCAAGCTCCTGGTCCATTTTATGAGTTTTGTAAGGGCCAGGGGATTGTGAACCAATACACCATGCCTGGTACACCTCAGCAGAATGGTGTCGCTAAAAGAAGAAACCGTACCCTTATGAACATGGTGCGCAGTATGTTAGCCAACACTAATTTACCATTATTCCTCTGGACTGAAGCGTTAAAAGCAGCTGTTCATATACTCAATAGAGTTCCTTCTAAGTCTGTCCCTAAAACTCCTTATGAACTTTGGACAGGAAGGAAACCGAGTCTTAAATATATGAAAGTATGGGGCTGCATTGCTGAAGCAAAACTTTACAATCCTTTCCTAAGGAAACTTGACCCTAAAACAGTTACCTGTTTCTTTATCGGGTATCCTGAGAACTCTAAGGGTTATCGTTTCTATTGTCCTTCCCATGTCACCCGTATTGTTGAAACCAAACGTGCCGCGTTCCTGGAGGATTTCAAGGTCAGTGGGAGCAGTACCAACCCTTACGAAGAATTGCAAGAAGTACTAGACGCGGGGGGGAGAGACTCGTCGCTTACCATTACTCCGATTACTCCTCTTGTGCCCAATGCAACTACTGTACCTGAAGCTACTGCACCAACTCCAAATTCACCTCTACAATCAGAACCTATTATACCTCATGACGAAGGCACATCAAACGCTCAAAACCAAGACAACGTTGAACCTGATAATCCACTCAGGAGGTCATCTAGGCAAAGAAGGCCTACTAATTGGGATGATTATGTTACCTACCTGACTGAAATGGATCCGGGAAAGCTCAATGATCCTATCTCTTACAATGAAGCCATTAGCAGTGATCAGTCTTCTGAATGGAATAAAGCAATGATTGAAGAGCTTGAATCCATGAAGAAAAATGACGTTTGGGATTTGGTAGAATTACCCAACGGGGCCAAACCCGTAGGATGTAAATGGGTATTCAAAACAAAACTGGATCCGAATGGTAACGTTGAACGCTACAAAGCGAGATTGGTTGCAAAGGGCTACACTCAGAAAGAGGGAATTGATTATCAAGAGACGTTTTCACCTGTCTCTCGTAAAGATTCATTAAGGATCGTCATAGCCCTATGTAACACCCTTTTTATAATAATGAGATTACTTAATATATTACATAAGTTTATACTAAAATCCCAATTTACAAAATGTTTTCGATTAGAAATAGCAAACATGATCATGTTAAGTACAACACGAAAGTTTAAAGTAACTTCTACTAGTCACTACCGACTAGTTTAAAACCTTAGGACATGGTTATCAATTCATTTACATCAAAATCATTGTCTAAAACAAAGTTAAGTTAACGCGGAAGCTTCAAAATACGTGTTCGGTTCTTCTACATTGCTTGACCGCCATCCGGAAGCCCATCATAGTCACCTAAGGTCAAAACCACTAAAACATTAGTTTTGGCATTGACATAATACTTATAAACAAGTTCCAGCATTAATTTAATAAAAGAAAAATAAAAATTCTGATTTTTGATCCTCCCGCGTGTCGCGGCAGGAGACGTTAAATCCGTCGCGACTCGCGACGGCTTCCGCGTGTCGCGGGGGTATTCATGTATTCCTCCGCGTGGCGCGGGGGAACACGTTTTCCAGCAGGTGCAGGTTTAAATCCCAGCATATCTGCCCAGCTCCGAAATTTGTAAAAATTCTAACTTTAAACTGTCATAACTTTTTACTCGTAAGTCCGTTTTGACCGATTCTTTTTCCTATGAGTCCGTAATAAAATTACGGATTCAACCATGTAAATTTCACATCGCGGAAACCGAGATACCAACAATTGGTTCACAATTTCCTTATTTTCATTATCCAACCCACTAGTGTAAGTCCATAGCACCTTTTTTTCCATTCTTAAGACCTTTTAGACATAATTACCCATTTACCCGGGCTCACATACTTGGTGTATTCGTGCCAATTCCATGGCTTTGCGTTTCCTTTAGGGCTAATACTTGTTTCTTCGGAATTCAAGCACTCCGTTTCAAACAACCCTTTTTCATTTAACATTTATTGTTTGACCCATATTCCGGGTTCTTATACTTAGATTAATATCACCAAATCATTGGTATGGTACAATTCATCATTTAATGAGGTATAAGACTTTCAAGTCTCTACTCTCGTGATTCTTTTGAAAACATCATTTTGACCCGTTTGGCTATTTAGTGAAAACCATCACTTCATTGACTAGCCAAACTAAATTCCAAGTCTTTACTTTGACTCGTTTGATGGTCGAGTGTACTTCGCCACTTTAACAATGCATCAAACGCATCCATTTCACTACAACATCGTTCACACAACAAAACTAATTATTTACACATAATTTAACAGGGCTTAAGCCACGTACCTTTAAAGCACTCCTTTTCCACGCGTATCCCCTCCGGTGTGTCCGCTTGACGTTCTGGATTCTTTGCCTATAGAGTTCAATTCAGTGGCGGAGCTTAATCAAAAGTTTCGAGGGGGCGTAAAGTGATGAAACTCAATTTTTTTTCCTATCGTTATGTTTCGGGTCGGGTTGGCTATTCGATTCAAGTCGGGTCAAATAATAATAGTTCCAAATAAAACAAAGTGTATATTTATTAAATTACCCATCATTTATATACAAAGTTTATAAATAGAGTTAAATGCCATTTTAGTCCATGTGGTTTGAGTCATTTTGCCAGTTTAGTACAAAGGTTTCATTTTTAGCCTGTGGGTCCAAAAAGGTTTCACCGTTACCATTTTAGTCCACTGGGTTAACTTCGTCCATTTTTTCAGTTAACGAGAAGGCCAATTCGGTCATGTTATATGTAATTATGTTCACTATTAGGGAAATTCAGCCATATAAATGACCGAATTGGCATTCTCATTAACAGAAAAAATGGATGAAATTAACCCAGAGGACTAAAATGGCAATGGTGAAACCTTTTTGGACCCACAGGTGGAAAAATGAAACCTTTGGACTAAACTGACAAAATGGCCCAAACCACAGGGACTAAAATGACATTAAACTCTTATAAATATTTAAGGATATACAATTTAGAAAAAATAATCGGGGGGACAATCCTATATAATTTTAAAATTTTCGGGCGAAAAATCGAAACTTATATACTTCTAACCGAAACATTGGGGTGGGCGGGTGCACCCCGGGCACCCACAATACTTCGCCCATGGTTCAATTCATAACAAGTTTTAGAACTCTTTCATAAGCTTTAACGCATTGTTTCTCAACATAGTCAAATCTGAGTTTTCATCCAACTTATAACATTTTAGCCCTCATTTAGGCGTTTTATCAAACACCTTGCGGGTCAAATTTCTACATGATCTAAACCAAGTTCTCAACTTGAAATTACCACTCAATTTACTTTAAATAGACAATTTACCCATATTTTAACATCAAGGATTTTAGAGATTACCATCACAATTTCAGTTTACACTAGAACAAGAGTCTTAATCCTAGTGTTTATCAAGTTCTACTAGCTTATTAACCACCCACTATGGTGATTTTGACTCTCACTATTATCATGCAAGATTTTGACAAGAAATCGTCTAGGGTTCGTCCCTAAACCTTATATTACTTCCAATTTCGTGTTTACAACACATAATCAAGCTCAGTACTCGATTTCAATAACATGCAAGAATTTGGGTTGAACTCAAATAACCTAATTTGACATACCTTATGATCCTCTTGATGAGGTGATCACGATTCCATGTTCAGATTTCAATTTTAGTTTGATTTAGGCCTTCAATTGAGAGGTTTAGTGGAAGTTAGGGTTTTGGAAGTGTGGGTGTCGCCCCCTTCCTGCTGTTGATCGACCAGAACCTCAATTGAGGTGTTTGGTCTTGTTTTATTATTAAAAATAATAATAATAGTTTCAATTTTAACAACCTAAGTCCCTCCACTCTTATTTAGTTTATATTTTTGGCCTTTTAACTCATTCAAGTGTTACTACAAGACTCCTAACTAACTAGGTTATTTATCCTAGTTAGCTTATTCTTGTTTATTATGCACTTTATAATTCTAATATAAAGTTTTGTATTTTCGGGATGTTACACCCTAGTAGCTCATTTTGATTTAGAGTTACATCAAATGGATGTTAAAACCGCTTTCCTTAACGGAGATTTGGACGAAGATGTTTACATGAAACAACCTGAAGGCTTTAAACCTGAAGGTGAGGAGCATCTAGTCTGTAAGTTGAAGAAATCCATTTACGAGTTAAAACAAGCATCACGTCAGTGGTACCTCAAGTTTGATGAAGTCATGAAGAAGCAAGGTTTTATGATGAATCAAGTGGATCAATGCACCTACCTCAAGATGAGTGGGAGCAACTTTACTATACTTGTCCTTTACGTAGATGATATTCTATTGGCAAGTAATAGTTTAGACATGTTGCATGAGTCGAAGCGGTTACTCTCGCATAACTTCGACATGAAGGATCTTGGAGATGCTTCTTACGTCATTGGCATCGAAATTCACCGAGATAGACACAAAGGGATCTTAGGATTGTCCCAGAAGGCTTACATAGATCGTGTCCTTACACGATATAACATGCAACAGTGCAAACCCTCAGTCGCTCCAGTAGTTAAGGGAGATGTTTTCGGTTCATTCCAGTGTCCGACAACAGAGGTTGAGAAGGAGCAAATGAGCCAGATACCTTACGCGTCAGTAGTCGGGAGCTTGATGTATGCTCAAGTCTGTACTCGCCCAGATATCGCTTATATTGCTGGAATGCTAGGCCGTTATCAGACTAATCCTGGCCTAGATCACTGGAAAGCAGCTAAGAAGGTACTTCGATATCTGCAAGGGACGAAAGACTATAAACTGACTTATAGAAGAAGTGATCATTTTGAAGTGGTGGGCTATTCTGATTCTGACTTTGCAAAGTGCAAAGATGACAAGAAATCCACTTCGGGCTATATCTTTATGTTAGCAGGCGGCCCTATCTCATGGAAGAGTCATAAACAACAGTTGAACACAACTTCCACAATGATGGCAGATTACATTGCTGTTTATAACGCAACCTGTCATGGAATGTTGCTTAGAAATCTGATCACTGGACTCAAAATTGTTAATTCCATTTCTAGACCATTGAAGCTTTACTGTGATAATTCAGCTGCCGTTAGTTTCTCGAACAGTAACAGTTCGACTGGAGCTGGTTTATATCTCGATACAAAATATCTGTTCGTACGTGAACAAGTTGAGGAAAATAATCTTTGTATCGAGTATATTAGTACTAAAGATATGCTTGCGGATCCGATGACTAAAGGTCTCCCTCCTAAGGTTTATGAAGAACATGTTCGGAATATGGGATTTAGTAAAGACCTTATTTAAGCATATTGTACTAGCTTATGTTTTATGATTAATGAAATTTCCTCAGTTTGATTTTGTATATCTCTTAGAATATGTTCAACCGGTAAAATGGCATATAGACAAATAAAGTTACAAGTCAAACAAAGGGCTTACGCGTATTTTGATCATGACGATTAGGTTTTAAATTAAGGCTATAGTATGATTAATGGGGGTCCTGAGTCGCATAATGATTCAACGGATGTATTTCTCTGCTATAGTACTTGTTTAAGGCTAAAATGAGTGTTAACTCCTGATCAGGCTTATTTAATACTCATAGTAAATGATTACTCGGCTAAGTGGGAGAATGTAAGATTAAATATATTATGTATTGATATTTAATCTATAGCCATCATAATCATTTACATAATATAGATCAAAATATATTATAACCTATTAAATTATTAGTTGGTAATTGTTGATGGACCATATTACCCTTATTAACTAATTAGGTTTCCTCCTGGGTGCTTATATAAGGAGAATTATGTGGAGGTTAAAGGGTTATTCAGTTACACAATCAGACACACCCCATAAGATCATAACATCATAATTCGACCTCCATCACCTACAGCCGATACCCTTTTCGGTTTTCTAAGTTCCCATCATCAGTCAGCACCCTAAGGAGGAACCAGATCACGATGACAAGCATGTCGAACTCCATTACTGGATTCTCAACTGCACTATCTGCTGTAACAGGTATGTTTTAATGTTTTCCTTCATGTACAAACAGAACTGAACCAACATAACTCGGATATAGAAGTGAGCAAATTAACCACTATAACCGATGCCAAACCATAACCAACATAATCGATCCGATAACCGACATAACTAATGGTTATGGTTATGAAACCTTGTTTAACCGACCAATCGGTTATTGTTACGGTTATGAATCTTTAGTTAACCGATATAACCGAAACCAAACCGAACTTGTAATGTTAAGTTTATATATGGATTTATGTTTTACATTAACCACATGAAGTTTTTTATTAAGATCAAAGTATGTTGGTAAAAGAATAATCTTGATGTGGATGCCTTTTATATTGATGAAAAATTGAGGTGTTATGGTCGGTCTTTTTTTTTTTTTTTTGTTGAAAATTGCCTTATTAAAGATAATCCCTCATCGGTAGTTTAATCAAAAAGTATAGTCTTGGATATCGTATAAAAACACCCAAGTTAAGTCCAAACCATGCACACCTCTATTTATTTCAAAGCTTGATTGGTTAAATAACCGAAATTAATCAAAACTGAACCATAACCGATTAGCCATAATTAAGGAATTCCATAACCAAAGCTAGTGGTTATGGTTATGGTTATGGTTATGCTTAATGGTAAAAACCAAAACAAACCAACTCATGCACACCCCTAATTACATATGTCATGTTTGCAATTCAATCAATGAAACATTAAATTTTGACGCTCATCTGAAAGCCAAAAACTGTTTTCTTAAAAACCATTCATTTCATAAAAAAAACACATCACCCCAAAACAATCTGAAAAGAGGTCTAGAAACTCACCTAAGGGAATAACCATGAATGATACGAACTTGTTGGTTTGACCTTTGCAGAGTACCAACTAAGTCAAATTTGGTTAAAGATTATGTAAACAACTAAGATCTAACTATGAACAATCACAACAGGAGATATAGTGACAAAACGACGACCAAAACTTTTATTATTTAACAGACCTTAAAAATCACCCACCAAACCCTAGATCTTTTGTAAGATCTTGAAGATAACAAGACAGTATAGATCAACTGATGAACTATCAGTTGATCAATAACAAGAATAACAAAGATACAGGATCAACAAGATGAACAACAAACAATAACAAACCCTAACATAACTCAGTGAGAGTGAAGATATGAATGAGGTGTTAAACACACCCAGATGAAGATCAAGAGTTAATCAAGAACATCCGAAGTGAAGCCGGTTTCGAACCGATAGTTGTTATTTCGTTTTTTTATAGTTATTGGGTCAAACAATTTAATTGCTTACTGTTATGTTGAATTTGGGCCTGAGGCCATGTAGTTAATGGGTCGAACAAGTGTCTATAGTCCAGTAGGGTTGTTTGTATTTTGGGCTTGTTTGTTGAAACGACGTGAGTGTAAGGGGATATAACTGTTTTGCAGTTATGAAGGAATCGACACAACTGTTCTGTGTTCGACATATCCTTCAAGCCGCACCCCTTCAACACTTATAAATAGGGTTTCAACAATCAAGTTTCTGTACTGGAAGTTTCTGTTAATTCAAGTTCTGTTTAGTCAAGATTGTGCATCATTGTGTCGGTTAGTTTATTCGATTTCTGTTTTACAATTCGATCATGTATTGGTGCGAGATATGTAGTGAATACGTAGTCGCTTGTTATCATGCGTCTACTCCGAAATCTTGGACCTAGGAAGCCTGTGGTAATGATACCAACATTGGTATCAGAGCCAATGGTTCTACCAAGATCACCGGGTTGAACAAGGGAAGATGCGGCCAGGGCAGCGTAAGGAAGGGCAAGTACGCGCAGGGGAAGCATTCCACTCGTTCATGGAAGTCGCCAATTAACAAGTTCCCAAGAAGACGATTCCGAAAGATTTCTTCAAGAAAACAAGTTGGAAAAATTCTCGACCAGTCGGAAGACCGAGAAAACCAGGAATTCGATGTTTTAAGTGCAAGGAATTCAGTCACATTGCATCCGTATGCCCGAGTAAGTTCGTTAGTTTGACTCCGTTGCCTATAGAAAGTGATTATATTATTAGCGATACTTGCGGAGGGGATTGGGATTCGATCTAGGTGGTTGATCCTAATTACAAGATGCATATGACCGGTAACAAGAGATTGTTTAAGTATTTCAAAAGACATTTCGGTTTGATTATGGATGAAAAGATAAAAGATTATTCGTTTGTTCACGGTGTTGGAGAAGTAAAAGTCCCGGTGGACGGTGTCACAGCCCTTGACCCCACCCCGGGAGCGGGAGCCGCTAACCAGCCTGATGGTATCGGTGTTTATTAATTTGGCAGCGGAAATTTTCATCAGGACCGTAGTTAGGAAATATTTTGATCAGAGTTAAACACCAAAATGTTTAAAGTAGATAGATGGAATAAAATCCAAGTTTTGTTGATAATACATTTATAATGACAAGTGGGACAAAACCCGATTTTCATTTGTAATATATTTATAGGGATTAACCCTACTTATTGAAAACAATTCTCCTTTTTAATTAGGTAACTTTTATGGCCACTTTTCTAAGCATTCAGTGCTCTCCAGCGGGCTTCTATTGGCTTCACACTAAGTTACCTGAAACGCGTGTTTAAAAGATTTTGTCAGCAAGAAATATTGGTGAGTGAATCCCAGTTTAATCAAAACAGGTTTATCATTTCACAGTATTGAGAGCGATTACAATGTTTATATCTACACAATTACTCATTCAGTACTGTCAATCCATGACTGGTGGGTCATATTACTCATTGGCTATCTCGTTGTCCAATGGTAACGTGTTCCACATTTTGTATACAAAACCCCAGCATACCGGCAGTAATTGAAGAATTACAAAAACTCAATCACTACTAATCACATTGTAAATTATTTAACGTTTGTAAAAATAATTTGTAAAAAGGTTCACAAAAAGGAGATTACTCACATTGCTATCTTAGGTAATTTCCTGTGGCTTCCTGGTTATAATCTTTAAATTTAAATAATGCATACGCGTTAGTATAATAACCCAATTTTACATTAGTTATACCCTCCCCGAGACAGAACTCCAACGACTACGTCGGGCAGAGCCTCAACAGCCGTAATGGAGCACTAGATCAATCGAGCAGCGTATCTAATACGTAACCGGGGGTTAAAATACTTACAACGAGGCAGAGTTTCGCTATTTTAGTGGGTATAATACCCGAGCAGAATTTCTATTAATTTAGAAATTCAGAGAGAAGTTTTATTTTTGAACGATTCTCAACTGAAGCTCGGTCGTCTCATTTATAGGCTGAAACAGGGGGTTTTTCGCGCCCCGCGACAGATGAGGGTCAGGTCTTCACGGCCCACGAGAGACTACATGTCTCGTATAGGGTTGCTGAGTCACGAACTAGCTTTGCCGGGTGTCACGCCACGTGGCACGATGTGGTGCGGCCTAATGGCCAGCTGTCGCGGCCCGCGACAGTTATTGCTGTTTCTGTCGCGCCCCGCGAGCGAGTAGGGAATTTTGTTTTCTTTGATTTTTATTAAAATAAAGGTATTTCGGGCCTATTTTTCGTATACGGGGTGTATTTAGGAACGTTTAGTGGTGTCCAAAATATTTTAAGGAGGGTTGTTATATCTTGGGTATAACTCCTGAACTGTTTAATAAAATATATAATGCACTCGCATATGTATAGTAACCCAATTCAACTTTATCAATATGTCACGAGACAGAACCCCAACGTGCTTAGTCGGGCAAAGTCTTGACATGCGTTGGTGGGTCCTAAATCAATCGGACAGGGTATTGACTCAGTGATCAGGGGTTACAATACTTAAAACGAGACAGGGCCTTTAGAGTATAATAAGTAAAAAGTGAATATATATATATATAGGGGACCGCTAAAATGAGAACCACCTCGAGTTGTAAGAACCGTGAGAACTACACCGTACGGGGCGAGGCGGACCAAATTTTTTTTTCATAAACGTAGTTGCGTGTATTATAAATACATTTGTAAAAAAAATTCAAAAGAAAAATGTCGTGTGTGTAGTTTTGAGCACCACAAGTTTGTGTTTACGGGTACCGTAAATCTAATCGGAAAATTTACGGTACCCGTAAACACAAACTTGTGGTGCTCAAAACTACACACTTACGGTACCCGTAAACACAAACTTGTGGTGCTCAAAACTACACACACGACATTTTTTTTGAATTTTTTTTTACAAATGTGTTTATAATACATGCATCTACGTTTGTGAAAAAAAATTTGGTCCACCTCGCCCCGGATCAAAAAGTTCTCACGGTTCTTACAACTCGAGGTGGTTCTTATTTTAGCGCAATTCTATATATATATATATATATATATATATATATATATAGGGTTGGGCTCTATAGGAAACCCCATCTTTTTTAAGAAACCTTGGAAACCCAATGTGAGCCATTGATTGTCTCTCATCTAACTTGATCAATGGCTCTCCTAATTTTTTGTAATAATTAGATTTAAAAAAAATGATATAATACATTAGTACAAGTGGATGGGGCATTTTCGGTAGAACATTCCTTCTCTCTCCACTGTCCAATCCTATCATCTCTCTTTAATGCAATGATCTTTCTCTCTCTTCATATCCATTTCAAAATCACAATCTCATCTCAGCTCTCTCAATTCCCTCTCTCTAAAATCATAGATCTCATTTTCTCCTCCCCAAATCAAAACCCTAGCCCCCATGACTTTCCCTTCTCTCTACACAACACTTACAACCTGCAAGCCTAGAGATAGAGTGAGAGCCATGAGAGAGAGTACCAGAGAAATCGAAAGAGAAAAAGAGGTCCAGAGAAATCGAAAGAGAGAGAAAACTGGTGGATTTCCAGCCACCCACGGCAGCAGCAGCGCTGTGGAATTGGTGTTGTTGACCATTATGGTTGGGGTAGGGGAATGAGTGAGGCACGATGGTGGTTGCAGATCTGGTGGTTGGTGGAAGGTGGTGACTGGTTCATTCTGGGGTGTTGGTGGTTGATAGCGGCGACAGTGGGTGGTTGTAGAAGGTGGTGGAGGGTGGGTGGTTGGTGGTGCTGGATGGTGATGAGATTGTTCGAAATTGAGAAGGGGGTTTTCGTGTGTTGGATGGTGGCAGGTGGGGTTGTGGTTTGATTTGGTGTGTTCTGTTGGATGGTGGCAGGGGCAGTAGTGGGCAGTGATGGTTGATGGGGCGGTGTTCGGCGGTGATGATTTTGTTTTGACCTAACCCTTGCTACAACCGCCATCGTCTTCTGCAACTGAATCATGCTTTGGTGTTTTTTCACAATAATTTAAATAAATCGAAAACTTTAGGATGAGATTTTGAACGGGATTTTTTGTTGGTTTGGTTGCTTGTTTGGGGATTTTGATCTTAACAATAATGGTTTTTTTTGTTGGTTTGGTTGTTGGTTTGGGCTTTTGATCTGAACAGTAAGTGTTTTTTTTGTTGGGTTGTTTGATTTACAGAAACAGACCCATAACATGTGTTAAACACCTGTTAGAATGATATATAACGTGTGTTGATTTACAGAAACAGATCCTTAAAGATATTCAATTGACAAGCTGGATGGATGTAGGCGACGTTAATGCAGGGACATTGAATAAGTCAAATCTTTTGGGAAAGAAGTTTTCGTTCGTTTATAACATGTGTTAGTGGTTCATACTGTAACAGATCCATAAAGAAGTTTTCATGTTGTAACAAGTTTTCGTTCGTTTATAACATGTTTTGCACATTTTGGAATGTATAACATGTGTTAAGCCTCTGTTATAATCTTTTTGTAACCTGACATGTATTCATGTATAATCTAGTGGTTTACAAAACACCATGATGTGTATATACTGATCTAACATGTGTTACAATTTGTCTGTTCGGAACATGTAATTGATTAACATGTGACAAGGGTGAAAACAGTCGACGGGGGCGATGAGTTTAATGGTGAGCTTAGTTAATATCGTAATCTTGTTGTAACCCCACTTGTATACATATGATAACATGTAAGCATCCATTATAACCCGACTTGTATTCATGTATATCAAAAGTGGTTTGCAAAACACCATGATGTGCATCTACTGATCGTAACACGTGTACAAGTTAATATGGAACATACAAGTTAATATTGTAACACCGTATACCTGGGATAACATGTGTTAAGCCTCTGTTATAATCTTGGTTTAACCCAACATGGTGTCATGTATAAGCTAGTGGTTTCCAAAACACTATTAACTTGTATAATATTGGAACATACAAGTTAATATTGTAACACCGTAACCCAACTTGTATTCATGTATATGAAAGTCACATCATTTGGGAAAGAAGTCTTCGTTCATTTATAACATGTGTTGGTGGTTCATGCTGTAACAGAACACCATGATGTAACCTGACATGTGTTCATGTATAACATGTGTTAAGCCCCTGTTAGAATGATATATAACGTGGGAAAGAACTCTTCATTCGTTTATAACATGTGTTTGTTTTGCACATTTTGGAATGTATAACATGTGTTAAGCCACTGTTATAATCTTTTTGTAACCTGACATATATTCATGTATAAGCTAGGGTTTTACAAAACACCATGATGTGTATATACTGATCTAACATGTGTTACAATTTGTCTGTTCGGAACATGTAATTGCTTAACATGTGACAAGGGTGAAAACAGTCGACGGGGGCGATGAGTTTAATGGTGAGCTTAGTTAATATCGTAATCTTGTTGTAACCCCACTTGTATACATATGATAACATGTAAGCATCCATTATAACCCGACTTGTATTCATGTATATGAAAGTGGTTTGCAAGTTAATATGTGTACAAGCTAATATGGAACATACAAGTTAATATTGTAACACCGTATATGGAACATACAAGTTAATATGGAACATACAAGTTAATATTGTATAACGTGTGTTAAGCCTCTATTATAACGTGTGTTAAGACTTCCAGAATGGATGCATAAACTCCAATAGTAACTTAATAACATAGTATACCTGATATAACGTGTGTTAAGCCTCTTTTATAACGTGTGTTAAGACTTCCAGAATGTGTTAAGTCCATACCGTTTTAACATCATGTACTAGACAAAACAAAATAAGAGTCTCACATTACATATTACTAGTAACCGAAAATACATAGCACTAAGAAAATGGTGGAGCTTCCTTTGAAAGTCTGCCTTAGCTTTTCAGCGGCTACCTTTGCTGCCTTAGCTTTTCAGCGGCTACCCTTGCTTTATTGTTTGGGTCGGTCTTGAAACAGTTTGTAAACATGTGGGTGTGCGTATGCCAGGGAAGTTATAAAAAAGTGTTTTCATGTCACACGTTACACGTGTTACGTTGTACATGGGTTTCATGTCACATGTAACACATGCATGTCCGAGAAGTTCAACCTATAACACGTGTTAGTTGTGTTGTGCTGTAACATAAACATAGTCATGATCCTTGAGCATCTGATCCACGTTTGACGAAACCAACGGTCCCGAGAATTGGATCTTATTTCCCTTGAATCCATCACCGTTCTAATAACAAAAAGATAAGATAACCGTTAAGTCGTTAACCAGACATAAATATTAACACATTCATAGCCAGAATTTCTTTTTTCTCAGATAACATCACAAAAACAGTTACTATTCAGATCAAAAGCCCCAAACAAACAAACCAAACCAACAAAAAACAGTTACTATTCAGATCAAAAGCCCAAACAAGCAACCAAACCAAGCACAACTTTTTAACACAAAAATAAAAACCTGCAAATTAATCTTACACAACTGAAACAACAACTAACAAAGTACACAGAACTAAAAACCTGCAATTAATTCGCCATACCCTAATACATGTCTCTAATACATCGTCATACCCTAATACATGTCTCTATAACATGTTACTATGGTTTAGCTGTGAAACAGGAGTTCAGACTATAACACGTGTTACGTTGGTTGTGCTGTAAGACAAACTTGGCTTAGCTGTGAAATAGGAGTTCAGACTATAACACGTGTTACGTTGGTTGTGCTGTAAGACAAACTTGGCTTTTCGTTTCTAAAAACAGATGTGCCGATTATTAGACGTCTAAAATTCAGCAAATAACAAAGTACACATAACTAAAAACAACAAGATTACACGTTAAATACGGAACATTAACGGTCTATAATTTGTAATCTATACGAACATTAACGGTTGTTCGTGTTTCACAATAACGGTTGGAATTATACAAACTGTAATTTGTAATCTATAAGACACATTAACGGTCTAATTACGGACATTAACATCCACACAGTCCCCAAGCTCAAAATTTCAATCATCTAACAAATATTACCCTCGCACATAAAAAAAACCCCCAAAATTAATCCAAACAAATTTTAAATCAAAAAACAAACAATTAAACCTTTGTAGTTGATATGAGTTCAACATTCGGATAGAGATCATTCCCCCAAATATAATCTTTGGATGGAGAACATTCGGCTTCAGATTGATACGATCTAAAGAGCTCGTCGACATCAGTGACCTTTGAGCAGTAGTTGATGATGGCAACATTCAGATCTGGTGCCATTTTGAGTTAAATATATTCAGTTCCACATCTGAATATAGGAACTGAATATATGGGTTGGGGGATGGCGGTGGTGGAGGGGCAGTGGTGGGGGTTGTGCAGCGGGGGTCGGCCGGCGGTGGTAAAGCTACAACGGTGGTGGGGGTTGTGCAACAGGGTTGGAGGTGTTTACAGTGGTGTCGGAGGTACAATACAGATGGTGGTGCGGTGGTGATGATGGTGGTGGTGCGGTGGTGATGGTGGTGTGGTGGAAGAGAGAGAGGTGTACGATGAGAGAGAGATTTGATGAAGAGAGAGAGAGAAACTAATCAGATTAAGGAAGAGAGAGAGGTTTGGGAAGATAAATGAGAAATAAATGTTGTCAAATCATAGTACACAAAAGTCAAGATATCTTTTTGAGTTGGGTAGTGTAAAAAGACAATCCTACCCTTCAAAGCTCTAAAATCATATGTTGATGTGGAGCAATCTAGGCCACATGTTGAGTTTGCAAAGTTTTTCAAAAATAAAGGGTTTCTTGTGTAGCATTACCCTATATATATATATATATATATATATATATATATATATATATATATATATAGGATTAGGTTCAAACGTGAACAAAATCTCAAGAATGATCTGCGTGAACTGATCTGGGCCCTTGATTTTTATGATCTTGAGATTAAAGTGAGTGGCATGATAGTAATTATTTGGTTAATTTTTTCCATTTAATTAAATACAAAAAGGGTATATGTGTAATTTCAATCTTAAATTGATTGCATAAATCTCTCACAAATCAAATCAATGATTAGGAAAGATGTAACTTAATTCAATTATTAAAATAATTATTTGTTTAAATGCGATGTACACATGTGTATTCTGATTTTGCCCTCTTTTTAATGCGATGTACACATGTGTATATCGTCTGTTTTTGTGATATCTCAGAATTTTTTTTGTATTGAATGTTGATATACACCTGTGAATTACTGTACATATATGAACGATGCAGAGTACACATGTGTACGATTCTATTTATATACAAGTACACATGTGTATACCGTTGAAATATGAAGGTTACTTGGATCTTAAAAATCAAAATTTGAATTCTGGTGATGAAATCTGAAATAAAAATTAAAATTGAAATCTGATGATTTGTTGTTAGTTTTGATAATTATCTTATTAATAAATAAACATAATGCGGATAATGAATTTAAATTAGGAAAGATGTAACTTAATTCAATTATTAAAATAATGATTAAAATCAATTTTTTATATAATTACAATCCTACCCTTAACAACTAAAAAGGAAATCAAGGGTCCATATCTGTTCACGCAGTTCACTCTTGGGAGGTTGTTCACGCTGGAACCCTACCCTATATATATATATATATATATATATATATATATATATATTGATAAAGAAAGAGGGTATGTGTGAGAAAGCAATGAGGTGAGCAGGAAAGAATGAACAAATGTATGGCCTATTTATATTGAATTTCCATGTTTCTTAGAGAAGAAGTTTGGCCAATTCCTTTTGACAGCAATTATATACACGTTCCCATGTATGAATTAAATGTTACACACACGTATGTACTTTCAGATTTTCCATTGTTTAGCTAAAATATTATTATTATTATTTTCTTATTATAATTATTTCAGCTGCTTCACTTATTTGACGCTTATAACTTCTAAAATATGACGTTTTATAAAACAATGAATATGTCATTAGAACGAGAATATTTGTGTCTACATCTTGAACCAAGTTTTATTAAAAACGGAGTAGGTTCAAATATAATGTATTTTTATAATTTAATTATTAAACGGTTCTTAGGCCCGTCTAGGTACTACATATTTCTAACATTCAACTTACCCATGATCTATTCGTGTAATAACTTTATTTAAAATTTAAAATTTTGGGAATGTTACAGACGGGAAGAACAAAACGATTCCTTGTGTTGCATATGCTCCTAGACTCAAAAAGAATGTCTTGAGTTTAGAGCAATTGTTACTTCAAGGAATTGAAACTCTCACTACCAGTGATACATGTGTGTTGAAGAAAATGTTTGGTGATAGAGCAAAAGGTTTTGATATGTATGAAAACAGGTCTAAAGTGTATTTAGAGGATGAGTATTTGGATAAGTTCTACGAGAACTTAGACGTTGAAAATGGTTATCTAACCGAAAAAGAAAAATTGCAAGAGTATATTGAAGATTATTATGAAAAGGAGTTCGAAGTGGAGAGATAGAAAAATAAAGAAAAATTCGGAGAAGGCACTTCGGGAACGAAAAATGTTGATGTTGAATACTCTAAGCGGGCGAAGTTGGGTTTGACAACGTACTTAGAAGGGATGGAAAAGAACCCGTTAGAATCACGGGAAGAGATGCAACGGAAAGCGGTGTCGAAAGCGCAAGACGAAGAAGATGTAATAGAGCACGATACCATAATTGAAAGTTGCCTGGATGTGCTCGATTTGATCATTCTACACGAAGAAGTGGCGGAACATAAAGGATTCTTCAAGGCTAGTATGAAAGAAATCGTAACATTGTTCATACCATGTTACTTTGGAATTTGCAAAGTAAAAACCGGTATCGTACAACTTTTTTTTTAGTTTCAGGGGTAGGGATGAGCTTGGTGCCAACTGATACCCTGGTTACGGTATCGGTTTATGAAGGTAAAAACTGGTAACGAACCGGTACCAGGAACGCCAAACGTCAGTATTGAACTGGTACTTAGGATCTTCCGGTTCAGGAAATTATGTACCGACACCCATTACTATTTGCTAATCTCCGACTACGGTTTCTACCTAACAACATCATTACCATACAACTTTTTAGTTGATTTTCTTTCGGTTATTTTTTAGTGTTTTTTCTACATTTTCTTTTTATTCTTGTCAACGGTTCCGTGTGCAACGCACTCGTAGTGATTTCAAACACATATAAACACAGACTAAATAACAAAAGAAGTTCCTCGCAATGCGGCGACACTTTTTGTAACTAGTTTATTGAATCAGATTCATGAAACATGTTTAAATTGTTTTTTTATATGAAACTACATTCACACAATGGAGAAATTAGTTGGAGAATACTGATTACCCCCTGTTGCATCACAACTACACAAGAACAGAACCAGAACTCGACGAGGTTTGGGTTCATATAGAGGACCACAACGATGAAGCCAAAGTGTAGATGGTTTTGGAAAAAGAGGCTTATGTTGTGTCGTTCAAGGGTTTGACTAAGATCGATTGAGATTGGTGTTAAAACCATTCGATCAATACGTGAGAATATCTCCTCGGAAGCACGGAAACGGCTAGTAGGTGTCGTCTCCCGTCCCGGGGACTGCAAGGGGACGGAAACGGCACGGGGACGCCGTGGAAACGTTTCCGACATGCTGGGGACGGCCAGAATACGCGATGCAGCATGGGACGGCTTATGGGGACGGCGTGGATACGTTTCCAGCAAGTTTCCTTTTATTTTTTGATGGCCATAATCAAACGTACCCGGTTATTGGGGACTTCTATAAAAACATTTCCGGGTTTAGGGGACGGATTTACAGCTGGTTAAAACTTAGAACAGGAATAGCTGAAGGCCTGAAGCTTCTTTCTTTTACCGGCCGGTGAGGGGCTCTGCAACTTGAGATATGATAAAGAAGATGACTCATGGGTTTCTTTAAATACATAAAATAATATATTATTCTTTTATATACCTTTTTTATTTCTAGGAAATTGAAGCTCTAGCCTCCAAAATCCAACCTGCTCCACCACTACTGATTTAACCATTTATACATTTTTTTACTTATTTAATTTTACATAGTTTTACATTACTTTTTTTAAAGTATTTTACATTACTTTTGTGTCGCTCCCTTCTATCTTTTAATTTATTGCTTTTTGTCGCCGGCAAAAAAAAGAAAGATTTTATTATTATTTATTGAGTATAACATTTTAAGTGTATTTAACAATATTTAGTCACATTTTTTTAATATATAAAGTAACATAAATAATAATAATAATAATAATAATAATAATAATAATAATAATTACATATGATTGATGTAGTGCTTTTGTAGTTTACACTTTACATCAATATATAACTATTTTGGGGTTTGTGTTACATTATCTTTAATATATATTTATTTTTTATATGTTTTTTCTCGTACCCGTCCCGTCACCGCTTCTTGAATTTTTTGGTTTTGCCGTTTCCCGTTCCCGCACCTGTCCTCGTACCTCGTTCCCGTACCCGTCCCAGTGCATCATAGAATACCTCGACAACCAAACATTAAAATTTACTGGTCGGGTTGGGAAACATAATAAAATAAGATATCATAATAAAAATACATCATTATTAAAAACACACAATAAAAGAGTAAATTACTGTTTTGGCCCCTGTGGTTTAGCTGGTTTAACCTATTCAACCCAAAAAGAAATCTTTTAACACATCAGGCCCCGAGGTTGCATTTTATAACAGTTTTGGCCTCCAACACTAACTTTATTACTTTTTTACAGTTAAGTGTAAGGGTAATTTGGTAATTATATACCTTAGGGGTTGTTTTTTATAATTACAAAGTTTTGTTAATATTTAAGAGATTATTAATGCAATTACTCAAGTTTTTTTATTATTTTGTTATTTTCACGATTATTATTTAAAAAAATATGTTTTATATATACAAATAAATATCTATTTTCATTAAGCGTTTGTTTTTTATAAGCGTCGTTTTTAAAATCATTTGTTTTTAACCTTTTTTTAAATCCTCCATCGTTTTTGTAAAATTATTCATTTTTAAACCGGTTGTTTATTAAAATTATTCTTTTAAAGTTGTTTGTCGATTCAAAATTTTTAAACGATTCATTTTATAGCGTTCTTTTAAAAATCATTTTTTTAACTTTTATAAACGTAGAGTAAAAAAGGACGTTTATAAAAAAACAAAACCTTAAAAAATAAGTTAACAAGTGTAAGGTACTAAAAAATGCACGAATTTAATAAACGAAAGGTTAAAAAATAACAACGTTTGAATATATAAACGGTCCAAAGAAATGGAAGATTTGAAAAAAAATAAACTAAATTAAAAAAAGTTTAAAAAATGAACGATCTTTTGCAAAATTTTATTAGAATGTTTTTTTTTTCAAATCTTAAATTTCTTTTGTTTTTTATACACTTCGTTTTGTAAATTAAAAAAAATGAACGACTTACAAAAGTGAGTTTTAAAAATGTTTAAAAATAAATGATTTTAAAAAGAATGGTATAAAACAAAGTGTTTAAAAAAACTTTAAAAAACAAACGACTTTTGAAAAGAACGATTTTAAAAAACAAATGTTTTAAAAGGAACAATTTTAAAAACGATAGATGGTTTAAACAAAAATGTAAACAAACAAATTATTTTTTAAAATGACTTTTATAAAAACAAATGGTTAATGAAAATACATATTTATTTGTATATTAAACGTATTTTGTTAAATACTACCCGTGAAAATAACGATATAATAAAAAAAAACTTGAGTGATTGCATTAATAATCTCTTAAATATTAAAAAAACTTTGTAATCATCAAAAACAGCCTTTAAGGTATATAATGACCTAATTACCCTTACACTTAACTGCAAAAAAGTAACAAAATTAGCGTTGGTGGCCAAAACCGTTATAGAATTGAAGATCAGGGTCTAATATGTTAAAAGATTCCTTTGGGGCTGAATGATTAAACTGACTAAACCATAGGAGCCAAAACAGTAATTTACTCCACAATAAAATTACGATTTTCCTTATAAATGAAAAAGAAAAACATTAAGATTTCTATCGTTGTTCCCTTCGAGTTTTTATCTTTCGAAAACAATCTATTATATCTTCGACTAAAACATTGACAATAAGGTCTTTATCGATATAACAAACGCTCAAAGCGTTCTTATAATTGTCATTCATCTGAGTACGCAACATGATTCATTGACAAAAACATCTATCAATACTTGTTGCAATGTTTATTATGTTTCGTTGTTTCCACAATGTACACTTGACTATCATTTTTAAAGAGTTTAAACTAAACTAGTTCTGCGTTTTCATATTTCTTGTTAAACTAGAAGTTTCAAAATCTATATAAAACCTCAATAACATACATGGATTTTAAAATTCAAAGTTATAGTAACCCCAAGCCCCAAATAACATATTTTAGATTTCTGTAGGGCTTTTTGGAATAAAAAGCCGAATACCCATATCTTCACGTAAACCCACAAGCAAGAAGTGGGAAAAGGACACAACTCGTTTCACAGACTCGCTGGTGATCAAGCTAAAAAAAAGATAAAATAGGGAGCTGAGACTATAAACCGTGACAATTTCGAATTAGAATCAAAGGTTTCCCTACAATAACTTTTAAAGTGTTACACAAAAGTTCAATTAGATATTTTGTAGTGAAATTGTAAAATCAATTGGGTTCCCATCCCATAACCTTGACCGTTGACCTCTCTAAGGTGAGTTCACCGTGCATATAGATGATTAATAGCAGTAAAGGTTCTAAAAAGATACGTGAGAATGCATTCCTAAATCCATGTTGATTTGTTGTAGGAATGATCAGGACCCAGGAATTTTTTTTCACTTAGGTGTGGAATATTTTTAAAGATTTTAGGCCCCTATCTATATAATAAAAAAAATCTGTTCATAGCGGGTCGGATCAGGTCGGGTCATGTAAAACAAAAGAACATCAAATTAAAATTTATATAATCATAACATTATATAATCGGGCCAGGTCGGAAGATGATTCAACCCCTTTCCTCTTGAGAAATCACGCCTTACCTTCCCTACTCATGGTTCCTAACTTCCCACAAATATAAACAAAAAAACCATTGAAAACAACTCTAAACACTTACTGTTAAACAATCATCAACCATACTTCATAATTTTCAATTTTATTTTTCAACCCTAGTTTTAATTGTTGATTACTCATAACTTAATATTTAAACAAACAAACCTTACACTAAATTACAAAATCACCCTACTAAAGTCTAGAACAACAAAAAAAAAACATCAAAACACATAAAATTTCAAACCATTTTAACATCTTTATTTCCCCTAAAAATCCACATAAAACAACAAAAACAACATAAATAAATGAAGCATACCCATGTGGTTTCGGATTCCGGTGATTGCAGGTGGTTTAATGGTTGGAATTCCAGTTTCTCGGCGAAAAAAGGATGTCGTCGATGCTGCTGTTTGCGTCGCTGGAGGATTAGAGTGAGAGCGGATCCGATAATTGGAAAGGGCAGATGGGTTGTGTTATTTTATTTACTACAAATTTGATTGGGTTGGGTTTGGGTTAATCACAGTGGATTCTTTATTAGGCTAAATTGTTAAATAAAAGTAATTGTGTTAAATTGTTAAGTGAAAGTGGTTAAAAATGATTATATAAACTAGGTTATATTTAAAAAAAAAATCAGTGTTTACAACTATTTTTTTATAAATTCCTAAGATTTTTTTTTCTAAGGAAGGCGGTTGAAATTTTCCAAAAGGTGCGGTTAAAAATTTGCATGGAATTTAATACATAATTTTTTTTTCAAGTGGTGATGTGTTGCAGGACACAATGAAGCGAAATATGGTCATAGTTATATATTATTATGATCGCACATAGCTAGACCGTTTTGCAAATCAACCTCTACCGTCGATACTTAAACCCACAAAATTAACCTCCATGGTGACGGTTTTGGTAGTTTCTTAGCCTGGGAGTTAACTCCACCTTTTCCTGCCATGTTCTCCACCTTTTTTAACCAGCTACCAACAGTTATATCCCAAACCTAAGAACTTCCAACGTTCATCCACATAAAGCACCCATAACCACCTTCTCTGTATCATCTGTCAAGACACGGTTGCACCATACCGATGTCTCCACAATTCGTACTCTACCACCATCACCAAGCCCAACGAACTTCAAGGAGTTTTGACTCTTTTTTTTTTGTGTTGTGGAGCACATCATCAAAAATGGTGGTCTCCGTGGATGCATTCTGAACAAATTCAAGGAGTGAGTCCTTTTTTTCAGTTTCAATCAAATCCTGTGATTTTTTTTTTTTTTTTTGTTGATTTGGTTTTACTGTTTTTGGAATGAGCGGAATTTTGTTTGGATCTATAATTGTGAAATGATCATGTCTTATTTCATATGCTGGGGACCAACAACTGGGAGCTTACGAACATAAAACTGACAGTCTGACTTGAAATATCTATCAAAATAACACTAATCTTCCGAACTATACTTGGTGGGTACAAGGCAAAGTGGTAATTTCTTACGAACAACCAAGGAACCTACCTCTTGCATGTTCAAATCTTCATTCTTCATTCCATCTGCAACTTCCCAATTGAACGAGTAAAGAAGGTTCGCTAAAACAAGCTCTACAGTTACAGGAGTTGTGTTCATTGCTGGACAGGATCTTCGCCCCCCTCCAAAAGGGACCATCTCAAAATCAACCTCAAAATTCTCAAATCTTTCTGGATAGAACTCAGCCGCGTTCTCCCCCCATATCCTTGGATCTCTTCCCAACCCCCACGCGTTGATTAAAGCTATAGTCCTAGGTAAGACGTCATAACCATCAATTTGGCAATGGCTTAAGCTTTCATGTGGCATCAACAATGGGGCAGGTGGATGTAGTCTTAATGTCTCTTTCACAACCATCTTCAAGTATGTCATTTTTATGATATCCACTTCATCTACCTTTTCTTTTCTTCCTATGTGATTTCGGATTTCTCTTTGCAACTTCTGCATCACTCTACCACTTCTAGCAATCTCGGACATTGCCCACACCATCGTCACGACAGTTGTATCAACTCCTCCAAGTATAACGTCCTAAAAACCTTGTAAACATTAGTTACCTCTTATTTGCTGTATATTTTTTCTAGAGTAAAGTCCTCTTTGAGTCCTTGTGGTTTGTGCAGTTTAACCATTTGAATCCAAAAACCAAACCTGTCATGATTTGAGTACCTGTGGTTTCTAATTTTAACCATTTGAATCCAAAAGTAAACAACATCCAAATCAGAAACATTTGGTTTTTGGATTCAAATGGTTAAAATTAGAGACCACAGGGACTCAAATGGTTAAAATTAAAGACCATAGGGACTCAAATCAAGACAGTTTTGGTTTTTGGATTCAAATGGTTAAACTGCACAAACCACTGGGACTCAAATAGGACTTTACTCTTTTTTCTATGGACTACTTGCATAAAAACTAAAAAGTAACAGTTTTGTCTTTGTTTTGAACGGCAAACAATCTTTCAAGTTTGTGAGATGGGTACATTTAACATAATCCCAAAAAGATTTAAATCACGGTCACTTAACCTGGACCCGGTACTAATATATCAGACATGATTGCGTTTGTAGCTTTTCCTCATAATTGTCTTTTTCTTTATTGCGTTTGTAGTTTTTCTTCATAATTGTCATTTTCTTTATTTGATGTTTAATGATAAACTAGCCTAACTTGTTTATTTTGTTTTGTACCACAATAAGTGTCATCTTTTTTATTTCCATTTGTTTTAATAAAAAAACATTCCACTTCTAATATAGTTCATCAATTTTACTCATTTTACACCATATCACTTATTTATATGAATTGCACAATCTTAAAACTATATATACTTCTTACGAGTAAATTGACATCTAACTATTTTAAAAAAAAAAAAAACATTAGTAGTAGATATTAATTTGGAACAAAGGAAGTACCGCTATAAGGGCTTTCACATCTTCTTTAGTCAAATGATAGCGAGAAGGATCATCTTTCAAAGATAGCTCGAGTAAAACATGGACAAAATCCTTGTCATTGTCACTTACTTCAGCAATGGCTTGTTTGTGATGATCATCAATAATTGTGTCGATATACGCATCAAGATAAGCAAAGCATTTCTCGATCTTACGATTCCATCCGCTTAATTGGTCAATGAATCTTCCTAACAAACCTGGAAAGTTATCACCAAGTGATCCACCCAACATTCCTTGGGCTTCATTAACCATCACATCCCAAGACGGACCTTTAAGCGGTTGTTGTCTATAGTTGTTACCAAACGCCACCTTGCACATCATCCCCTTTACTATTGCTAAAAACAACTCGTTTAAGTTTACCGCAACGTTTGGTGGAAGTAACTCTATAGAACGAACCATGCTCTCGATCTCAGTCATCAAAACATGGTTAAACAAAGGAGCTTTTTTAGGACCCAAGAACTCAGACACCAAAAGCTTGCGCATCTCTCTCCAGTGATCATTTTGAGGGGCGAAAGCAACGTCCAAATAGTTGTATGTAAGCCGTTCGACTGCATGGGACATCGAACGAGAACAAAAAATGTGATCTTGAGTTTTCAAGATTTGTTTGGCCATGGCAGGGGATGAGATGATAAGGAACTGTTTGAAACCAATTTGGATTTGCATAAGGGGACCGTATTCTTTGGAAAGTTGCCAGAGGGCCTCATGACGAGGCTTACCTAGTAGTTGGTGCATGTTTCCAATTATAGGGAGCTTTGGAGGGCCTGGAGGAAGCTTAGGGACAGCCATGGACGACCTGTTGGATTTTAGAGTGTACAGAAATACATAGAAGATGGAGAGGATGACTAGTACTGCTGTTAGTGGCCATTCAAGGAAGATCATGAAGATGCCCATATGGTTGGTTTTGGCTGATGGAGGTCTGTCTATTTTGAAGGCTAGACTTGGATGTATTTGATTATATGAAGGAAAATCATGAAAATATCCTATCTAACCAATCATGTATGAATTTTGTACATGATTCAGGACAATAAATGGATCCCACAACTTATGCATGATTGAACATGTGAGACATAGGTATAGAATTTGAGGTGTGTGTAAGTTTGTCGGTCAGAAGAGATAAATAGATTATTTTGGTAGCAATCTAACTTTTTGGTATAAAAAATAAGTATGGCATAACAATCGGGTTGGGTCGGCTGGGCAATGGGTCAGGACACAGGTTTGGGTTATAAAGGGTCGTTTAAAAAAAGACTATTTTGGTTTGGGTCAGACCAAGTTTTGGCAAAATTGGTTATGGGTCAAAACAAGCAGTTTTATGAAATGATCAGCTCGATTGTGTCAGAATGACAAATTCACTTATCCAACTTCCCACCATCTCAAATTTGGCTTTCAAAATAATTCACTAGACCATGCACATATATGTTTTAATTCAAATTTTCATCAACATTAGTGAGCTTATCATGCATGCGAGAAAGCTTTGATATGCCAAATTCCTATACAATGGCGGAGCTAGGAATTATGTTGGTCTTTTCACCGTGCCCAATCACCTTTTTTTGCCGGACTGATACACAGTGGATTTCCCAAGATCTTCTTTGGTTTGTTTGTTTTCTTCATGTTTGCAGTAGGTTTGTTTGTAGTAATATGATAAGAGAATGAAAGAGAATGAATGATAATAATATTCTTGGATTGATAAATGAAAACAGTAACTTCCACTGTTTACATAGACTAGATACATATATATATGTGCAGTAAAAGGATGAACCGATGTGTTTGTTAATGAACCATCGTATCCTTCTACAAAACAGTTTCAAGGTTTTAAAAACTGCACAACAGACCCTTCTAACTTAATACAAATACATATGTGACTCAAACATACTTTATACTATTTACATACTTGACCCATAATTAGTAATAAATAAAGATCCAATAATTAAGTGGATTAGTAGGCTAACATTCACCCCCTTAATCCATTTAATTTTGGTGCAGTCTTGAACTTCAAGTTTCAGCAAGTTCCCCGTCGTCCAGGAGAACGAAATCATCCAAATCTTCATAATCTTCCAAGTTGAGATCATCAAGGTCTTCATCAAGTAGTGATCCGCCTATTTTTAGAACATCTTCTATGTCAATAGGTGCTTCTTCCAATTTTTCAGCATGTACATCCTTTTTTATATCTTCCATGAATGCATCTTTATCTTCAATCAAACTCTCAACTTTGACATCCATCGAACAACTCGGCTCTCCAACCATTTTCAAACTATTCTTTGCCATATTGTACCTCCATGACATCAAGTCTAAATAGCCTTGATAAATGATCCTTAAGTTTGCTGCATACATCTCTTGTAACCCAAGTTTCATGGCTATTTCAGCCCACTTGTTATTTTTGGAGGCATTTTGATACCCCCCATTTTCTTCAACAAACATGTAAAGATCTAAAAGTTCTATGGCACATCCATTTGGAAGTTTAGGCGGGTATTCTTTGTTTCCTTGCCCAAACATTTCTTCGTAAAACCATTTGACAAACTTTGCAAATTCAACTCTTAAAGATTCTTTTGATTCCTCAACATAGTTGGGAATATGCAAAGTGTCTAAGAAAGTAACCCAAATAGTAGGATCATTGGACACAATTGATTCAAGGTTTTGACCATTTTTTATCAAACTTTCTCCTTGTTTGATATTTGAATCAAAGTAGCCTTCAAGATCGGCCTCAAGTTTTCCCAACTTAAGTTCATTGGCACTTTGATCATCCAATTTTTCAATATAATCACTCCAATAATCATTTTCTTGTTCATTTTCACCGACCAATTCTCCGGTGTTATTTGGACCTTTCATGATTGCAAACATGTCATTTATGTAACATACATCACCATCGAATGTTACATTGTACCCTTGATCATTCAATTGATTCAAACTTAGAATATTTTCCCTTTTCAAGGCGGGTACAAAATTCACACCGGGTATGACTCGTGTTTGCCCATTTATCATGATTTCAACTTCTCTAATTCCAATGGAGTAAAGTTTGTTATTATTAACAAACCCAATTTCAACACCGGGAGACTTGTTCAAGTTTTTGAACATGTTTTCATTCCCCGTCATATGCTTCTTATACGACAAATCAACAAACCAACATCCATCCCATGTACCCAAATCGGTACCTTTAACTAGATAATCTTTAGGAACATGTAAAACGGGAGAAGAAATTTCAAGATACTTACCGGGACAGTTTATCGCTTTATGACCAACGACATTACACGAGTAACATCTTATTTTCAGATTCCTGAAATAACCACGCTTGAAGGTCTAAGCCTTCTTGACAACTCGCTTAGCTGCCATCAATTTCTTGTTCACCATGCCCGGTTTCAGAGATTTTTTGCCAAGTACCATGGAACCAGAACCGATATCCAACTTCGAAAGACCCCTCGTGATTCCTTTCTGTTCACTCCACGGATCAGAACCAACACCCGCACTACCCTGTGCAAGACCCTCTCGGTCCTTCGTGGTTCTCCACTGTCCGAACCGGCGAACGGAATCAACACCCGAACAACCCTGTTCGAGGCCTTTAGACTGTTCACGATCAGCCCTGTTCATGGCTTTGAATTTGTTTCTTCTTCTTCCCGCCTGCGCTTTGATACCACTGATACACAGTGGATTTCCCAAGATCTTCTTTGGTTTGTTTGTTTTCTTCATGTTTGCAGTAGGTTTGTTTGTAGTAATATGATAAGAGAATGAAAGAGAATGAATGATAATAATATTCTTGGATTGATAAATGAAAACAGTAACTTCCACTGTTTACATAGACTAGATACATATATATATGTGTAGTAAAAGGATGAACCGATGTGTTTGTTAATGAACCATCGTATCCTTCTACAAAACAGTTTCAAGGTTTTAAAAACTGCACAACAGACCCTTCTAACTTAATATAAATACATATGTGACTCAAACATACTTTATACTATTTACATACTTGACCCATAATTAGTAATAAATAAAGATCCAATAATTAAGTGGATTAGTAGGCTAACATTCACCCCCTTAATCCATTTAATTTTGGTGCAGTCTTGAACTTCAAGTTTCAGCAGGTTCCCCGTCGTCCAGGAGAACGAAATCATCCAAATCTTCATAATCTTCCAAGTTGAGATCATCAAGGTCTTCATCAAGTAGTGATCCGCCTATTTTTAGAACATCTTCTATGTCAATAGGTGCTTCTTCCAATTTTTCAGCATGTACATCCTTTTTTATATCTTCCATGAATGCATCTTTATCTTCAATCAAACTCTCAACTTTGACATCCATCGAACAACTCGGCTCTCCAACCATTTTCAAACTATTCTTTGCCATATTGTACCTCCATGACATCAAGTCTAAATAGCCTTGATAAATGATCCTTAAGTTTGCTGCATACATCTCTTGTAACCCAAGTTTCATGGCTATTTCAGCCCACTTGTTATTTTTGGAGGCATTTTGATACCCCCCATTTTCTTCAACAAACATGTAAAGATCTAAAAGTTCTATGGCACATCCATTTGGAAGTTTAGGCGGGTATTCTTCTTTTCCTTGCCCAAACATTTCTTCGTAAAACCATTTGACAAACTTTGCAAATTCAACTCTTAAAGATTCTTTTGATTCCTCAACATAGTTGGGAATATGCAAAGTGTCTAAGAAAGTAACCCAAATAGTAGGATCATTGGACACAATTGATTCAAGGTTTTGACCATTTTTTATCAAACTTTCTCCTTGTTTGATATTTGAATCAAAGTAGCCTTCAAGATCGGCCTCAAGTTTTCCCAACTTAAGTTCATTGGCACTTTGATCATCCAATTTTTCAATATAATCACTCCAATAATCATTTTCTTGTTCATTTTCACCGACCAATTCTCCGGTGTTATTTGGACCTTTCATGATTGCAAACATGTCATTTATGTAACATACATCACCATCGAATGTTACATTGTACCCTTGATCATTCAATTGATTCAAACTTAGAATATTTTTCCTTTTCAAGGCGGGTACAAAATTCACATCGGGTATGACTCGTGTTTGCCCATTTATCATGATTTCAACTTCTCCAATTCCAATGGAGTAAAGTTTGTTATTATTAACAAACCCAATTTCAACACCGGGAGACTTGTTCAAGTTTTTGAACATGTTTTCATTCCCCGTCATATGCTTCTTATACGACAAATCAACAAACCAACATCCATCCCATGTACCCAAATCGGTACCTTTAACTAGATAATCTTTAGGAACATGTAAAACGGGAGAAGAAATTTCAAGATACTTACCGGGACAGTTTATCGCTTTATGACCAACGACATTACACGAGTAACATCTTATTTTCAGATTCCTGAAATAACCACGCTTGAAGGTCTGAGCCTTCTTGACAACTCGCTTAGCTGCCATCAATTTCTTGTTCACCATGCCCGGTTTCAGAGATCTTTTGCCAAGTACCATGGAACCAGAACCGATATCCAACTTCGAAAGACCCCTCGTGATTCCTTTCTGTTCACTCCACGGATCAGAACCAACACCCGCACTACCCTGTGCAAGACCCTCTCGGTCCTTCGTGGTTCTCCACTGTCCGAACCGGCGAACGGAATCAACACCCGAACAACCCTGTTCGAGGCCTTTAGACTGTTCACGATCAGCCCTGTTCATGGCTTTGAATTTGTTTCTTCTTCTTCCCGCCTGCGCTCTGATACCACTGATACACAGTGGATTTCCCAAGATCTTCTTTGGTTTGTTTGTTTTCTTCATGTTTGCAGTAGGTTTGTTTGTAGTAATATGATAAGAGAATGAAAGAGAATGAATGATAATAATATTCTTGGATTGATAAATGAAAACCGTAACTTCCACTGTTTACATAGACTAGATACATATATATGTGTGCAGTAAAAGGATGAACCGATGTGTTTGTTAATGAACCATCGTATCCTTCTACAAAACAGTTTCAAGGTTTTAAAAACTGCACAACAGACCCTTCTAACTTAATACAAATACATATGTGACTCAAACATACTTTATACTATTTACATACTTGACCAATAATTAGTAATAAATAAAGATCCAATAATTAAGTGGATTAGTAGGCTAACAATTGAAATGGGTCATTGAAATACTTTGGTCTTTTAGTGGAAATTTAGGGTTTTGATGAGACTTTCATGATACATGAAAGATAAAGGTCCAACAAACATACCAAGTTATTCTAGTTCCTTAGCTCAACAACAGTGAATAAGGTTACAAACCGTAGACCAATGCCAATTAACATGTGTGCCTAATTAATGAAATGGTGTGTCTTGTACCTAAATAACTATGCATCAAACATAGAAACAAATATAGTAAAATAAATGATGGCAAACAATTCCAAAGGGAGAAATTGTAATTGTAACTTTGCACAGTCAGTCAACAACTACCTTCTTGTACTCCCACACTTCTTTGTAAGTTGTAACATAAAGCCCACTTTTTTGTAACATGAAGCCCAATATGACATAGTGTCAGGCCAGCATTATCACCAACCTTTTCTAAAAGAATTACAACCCAAGACAATCATTTTATGGCATCAGGATGTATCATCAATCCCTGCAGATTGCTGGTTTGCAAAACTTTACACCAAAATCAAGATAACTCATTAATGATTACAACTTGCAATAGTTGTTAAAATCCTTTCCTGTTTTCGGTGAGCAATAATGATCGGAAGTGAGATGAGCTCAGGAGTTTTTTTGTTGGGTTTTTTGAGTATCGGGTAAATCGAGATAATGAAAATCATTTCCAAAAGCCCAAAGAAAAAAAAATAAAAAAGCCCACATAAAGTAAAGGAAAAAAAAGCCCACAAAAAAGTAACTAAATATAAAGTTATAATGAATTGAATAACGAATTTTTAAATTAATTAAATCGAATTATTTGGATACTTTCCTTTTACCTGGATTCAAATTTGATTTGTATCTGAATGAGATTCGATTAATTCTTCGAATTCGAACGAAATTCATACCCAATTCAAAATTCGATTTGATTTGTATCTGAAACTCAAAATCGAATGAACTCAAATTTACACAAAATATTGTTCAGCCGTAAAATATGTGAACTAAATATATAAAAGCCTGATATGGAACTATAAATCAAATACGGAAATTCATTTTCATGGAACAATGTCTGAATTAAACCCTGACCGTGAACTTATGAAGAACCTCCACTTGCCTTCATTGGCAATGGTTGGCAGGCGAAGCTTGACAATGATACCGGGGGGTCGAAAACGTATATACCCAAAAATTTCTATGATACCGGGGGGTCGAAAACGTATATACCCAAAAATTTCTATGATGCCTGGGGGTCGAAAACATATATACCCTAAAATTTCTATACGAAAACTACATATATAACACTACTGAGCGAAAAGTTTGGGGGGTCGGGCGCCCCCCCCTCCCCGGCCCCTCTTAAGCAGCGCCCCTAATTGGCGTCCGACTTACGATTAGGTTCTTGCAATCCTGTGAGGCTGCGATGGTGTGATAAATTAGGTTACTGGCTGGCATATGCTATTGCAAAGTTAGTTTAGAAATTAGAATGGAATTATAGGCTATTGCAAAGTTAGTTTAGAAATTAGAATGCAATTATAGGCTATTTACTATTGGGCATGGTGTCGATATGGATAAAGAGCTTATGGATGTAATTTAGATTTGGCTCAAAATTAAAGGTTTTTTTTTCCATTTGTGAGTGTATGTATTGTTGATGCAGATTTTGTGTCCGATGCTTGTCGAATGGGCATGGTGTCGATATGGATAAAGAGCTTATGGATGTAATTTAGATTTGGCTCAAAATTAAAGGCTTTTTTTTCCATTTGTGAGTGTATGTATTGTTGATGCAGATTTTGTGTCCGATGCTTGTCGAATAGATTAGATTTATTTTATGCTAAATTTGTAATAGTTAGTGAAACGGTCAAACGAATGTGTATTGACCCGCTCGTTTGAAGTGGTCAAACGAGAGGGTTATGTGTTTGACCGTGTGTGTGTGCAAGTAAAATGGGTGTGGCTATAAATACCACCCCTTTGGTTCATTTGCACGAGAGAGAGCTAGAGATAGGGTGAGCTCATTGTGTGAGTTCCCTGTGAGTTTTATGGTTTGGGGGGAGAGATCATCACTTGGTCTCTCCCCGGATGTATACTCCTTTGGTATTAGTTCGGTTATCTTGTAATCAGGCCGATTTGTAATGTTTTTCTACTGATTAATACAAAGAAGTTTTGTTTATCCATCTCTAATCTCTCCCGTCTTGAACTAATCTCACACTAATCACGGTTTCGGTCCCGAAACACGGTCCTACATGTATTGTATATGTATTAGTATATGTATATAAAAAAACAAAAAACAAAAATTTATGTATAGTTTGAGTTCGAATTTTGAATCGAATCAAACTGTAAATCATAAATCCATTTGATTACGGGACTCGAATTCAAATCGAATCAAATTCAGATTTTTAAAAACTGAATTCGAACCTTGATAATCAAATTCGAATTTCGAATTTTTCGAATCCTATTAGAATACTAAACACCCCTAGCTCCCACGCCTTCTAGTTGAAGGACCCGGGTTAAACCACTGCACCATTCCAAACCTTGTTTATTTTAGCACACAAAAAATCTAATGGGGTCATCTTTCGATAACTATGGGGCACTTGAATTTTGGTTTGTATGCTAACACTCCATAAAGAAAAAAAGATATAAGGCCGCTCTACCCCAAACTATTAGAATTTAAAATTAGTGAAACCTTTTATTTCACTAACTTTTTCAATATTTAAAAATTAAGGTAGCAATGGTAACAACAAATCTAAGGTGGTGTATTGGAGATGGTCTAAATGTGTATCAGCAGTCGATAGAAAAATCAGTTCTTAAACAAAAAAAAATGGTATTGGGGTCCCAGTAAAATCTTATTGATAATGTCATTTTGCGAGTAGACACTGAATTAAAAAGTATGGATGTTGAGAAAGATAGTAACGAGTAGTATAGAACATGGAGACGACATAAAACCAAGAAAGCGAGAGTGACAAGTCATTAGACTCGACTCGGATGCAGTGGCGGATCTAAAAACTTTTTTTACTGGGTTCCTTTTGGTAGATTCTCACGAATTCTCATTATTATTTTTTTTCCAAATCATAAGAGGTTCTCACTAATTTTCTCCATTTTTTCCAAAACGAATGGGTTCCTGGTAACCCACAAAAGTGGCCTAGATCCGCACTTGTTCTGATGAGGATGTACCAAAGTCGGGTTAGAAAAGAATGGTGGTGATGTTGGAGATGGTATAAATTTGATGCACATTCATAGGTTTACCATTTTTACTAATTTTTATAGAAGTGTACGTTGGTTTTTGAAACATAGGTAATTTAACGAAATTAAATTATATAGAGTTTGTCAGATGAGTGGGCATGTGCTATGGCTTAACAAAAGAGCCTGACATGGCAGTGTTTTTTGCCGAAGTAAACAAGAGGGTATGGACTCCGAGATCTGGCCCAATAGCCCTTATCAACTCTTAACCGATGATTAATTGATTATGAATACCGCTTGCTTGGAATTTAACAAATTGAATACTCAAAACTCATAATTTAACACTCAAAATTATAACTAGATTACAAAAGATTTTTCCGTAGCATAATATATCGACAACTCACTCAAAAATATCTCTGTCTTTAGTTTCAATCACGTTTGTTAAAACCGAGTTTAACAATAATCTAATTATATTTTTCTTTTTGAATAGATTGTGTGTTATTTACCATTAAGGTTCAGTTTTGTGGTTTAAACAAAGAATTATTAAAGTTGGATAAATATTTCTAAAAATTTCTTCAATTATGATCCATATAGTGTTATTGTAACCGTATAACAATGTATACAAGTGCCAAATGTTTATTTGATTCTCACAACTCAATACTTAAAGTTGGTACTTTAATGAACACTTCTTGTATTTGAAGAAAATTATGTAATCAAAGTTTGATTTGAACCTACTCGGTCAAATTTGAAGTCGAGTCCAGAAATGAAAATTTACTTCTTTAGGCACCCTATACTATACTAGTCCTTTTAACTGCAACCCTAGGTGCTAATAATTGAGAAAAGGAGGTGAGAGGACATAGGAACAATAAAATGCAGAAATTATGCATACTTTTGGACTCTTATTCTTTAAAATATATAGCCGTAGCTAGGCGTTATGTTTTCTTACATTATTTTCTATTGATATCAAGTTTCAACTCAATAAATACAGTTATTATTATCATTGTTGTTATTATGACTATAACTATAATTTATCTTTTAAAATGTTGGGTGTAAAGTGGGGACCAAAGAGTAATTTGCAACCTAGCCTTGTAAAAGTAATACTCAAGTTTATAAATTACTAATTGAAAAACAAGTTATTTGTAATTTACACTTAAATACTTAAATAACATCAAGTATAAATTACTAGTTATTTAAAAATGTACTTAAATCTTTAAAAGATTTGTAAATTTATTACTTCAGGCTTTGTGTTGTGAATTAATGCCCACCACCACTCAGCACTTTTTGGGAGTCAAATAGCGTGGCATGGGTACTAAGGAGGGGCGCCGAGGGCGGTGTACAAGTGGATTAACGAGCGTTAAAAGGGACCGGAGATGTGACAGGTGGGGCAACGTATCAAAACCCTCCTTTTGGAGGGGATGCAAAGTACCACAAATGGTACGCTAAAAAGGTAAAATGTATTAATCTTAAAACTTTTTTTAAACAGAATATCTTTTGAATTTTGTGAAAATAAGTGAAGTAAAGAAAGGTAAAAGGTAAAGTACCCATATGAAGTGAAGAATCTTGTGAAAATAAGTGAAGTAAAGAAAGGTAAAAGGTAAACTACCCATATGCTGACCGAGTAAGTTTGTGAAGACCCATGGAATGTTTATCCATCCATCCATCCATCCGGACAATGTCTAAAGAAAATGAGAATGCTAAAAACCAAGGTGTATGGGGAAATGAACATTTTGTTTTAAATTTAAGGAATAATAATAGATTTTAATAATCATAACTATTGCCTGTTGGCCGGAAACGGTTCAAACTTTAAAAATTCTTATTGGCGGTCCCATATTTTCACATATTGGCCTTCAATTGACCCTAACTAACAGAATCCTAACGCCGTTAGTCTCCGGTCGCCGGAAAAACATTTTTGGTCGGAAAAAAGTTCTTAAAGGTCCGATCTATAGTTACAAAGAGGCTTGAGACGAAAAAATTGAGTTTTCCAGCAAAAAACGTTTTTCCGGCGACCGGAGACTAACGGCGTTAGGATTCTGTTAGTCAGATGGGACAGCTAGTGAGAATTTTGAAGTTGGAACCGTTTGCCAGCCAACGGACAATAGTTAGGATTATTAAAATCCATTATTCATAAATTTAAATATCACTCTATTTCCCCTGATATTTCTTTTATGTTAGGACAAATTTCCCAATATAAGTCTCACCACACACTAGTGCCCAATTCAAAAGCAACTTACAATAAATGTTACAGAATAGCACAGTTAAAGTCAAAGAAAAAGAGAGTTTAACTATTAAAAAGTACATGCTCCTCCTTTATATATGTTGTTTTCTTTGTCATATCACAAAAACTAAATACCATCGTATAACTATTATCTTCTAGTCATTTGATACTTTTTACATAAATCTTTACGGTCCAAACTCATTTTGACCCAAACATAACTGATACTCTTATGTTTCTAAAACAATCTGTTTTAACCAAAACTCGTTACGACATGTTGCCTTATCTGGTCCGTCCATTTTACCAGACTTTGATAGTTTAGCTGAACCTATTTTTATATGTGAACTTTTATTACTAAACACTTGATGGGTTGCCTGTAGCCTTGTGCACCTAAAAAATCTAAAAATAAGTTGAGAGTAACAAAGAAGTGGTGTACTTATGCATTAGAAACTTGTATTGTGTCCAAACAAGAAATGTGCTATAATTTCAGTTGTTTACTATGTCCCTCTTCTTTATTTATAAATTATGTGTTCTCATTCTTGTTGGTGAAGGTAATGAAAATAGTACAACAAGATTAGCAAAAGGTGCAATCTTTTCATTGCTTGGTCAATCAAGAAAGAGGGACCATTCTTGTTTCTTACCACACTTTCTTGCTTGGAACCATTCAAGAAAAGCTTACATGAAAAAAAAATCAAAAAAATATCTGACAATTTTTCATTTTATATAACAAAGTTTCTAACTTGTCACCCTCTCTACTTTAAGCCTTTAAATGATGCTCTAGAGTCTTGACACACACCCCTCACATCCACTCAAAAACACCTAAACACACACACACACACATTGCACAAAATGGCAGCAAATCTTTTATCATGCAATTATGAAGATGAAGAATTCATAGATATGGAAGTAAGTTCATCATTATGTTCAAATTCACTATCAAAAAGCATAGAATTTGAATTTCAAATGGCAACTAATTCCATTGCTCATTCAAATTCACCTGCTGATGAGCTTTTTTACAAAGGCAGACTCCTTCCACTTCACCTTCCTCCTAGAGTGCAAATGGTGAAATCTCTTCTACAAAATGCTACATATAAAGAAGATGAAGAATTCATTACATTTTCTACACCAATGGTCCAATCATGCAACATATCTCCTACTGAATCTTGCAGGGCCAGTACCGAACTAGGCCCGGACGAATATTTCTTCGAATGGTCAACCGGATTCATCGCTGACCACCCGAAGAAGTACCATGGTCCATGGTCAAAGAAGCTTAAGTTAATCAAAAAATGTTCATTAACTCAAAAGCTTAAAGCTTCAAGATCTTATCTCAAATCTTTGTTTAACAAATCTGGTTGTAATTCTAATGGATACCCATGTGCTAAACAAGAAGTTGAACAAGATTGTGATCAAAATTTCTTCCAGAAGTACTTGAAAGTGAGTAAAAAAAGTGGTATTGAGCAAATTCAAACAGGAAAATACCCAACATTGGCAAATGTCTTAAAGGGTATTGAAGAACAAGGGAATGAGGATGTTTTTGATAGTAATTGCAACCAAAGGAAGTCTTTTTCAAGGGAAAATAAGAGAAAGTGTTCACATTCTTCATCATCTTCTTCTTCTTCATCTGCTTCTGGTTCTGGATCATCATCTTCTTTTAATTATTCTAATGGGCTTTTTGAATTACAGTTGGTAAAGAGGAATAGTAGTGCTGATTCTGAGCTTGAAGGTTCAATTGAAGCAGCCATTGATCACTGTAAAAAATCCCAACAGGTTTTGAATTCAAGAAGTCCTGTGTAATGATCAATGTTGTTGAAACCTTTTTTTTCTGTTTAAATTTTATTTTCTTTGTTTTATGATGGTATTATCATATAGTGGCCTTAGCATTTGCTTTTTGAAAATGTCCATTAGAAATCAAATAAAACATTATTTGGTTAATTACTAGTTATATTTTACTTTCAAATCTTAATTGAGAACAATTTTGTCTATACATAAAACAAATCAAAACTTTTATCCTTTCACATTTAATTACAACTACTGATGTGTTTTCTGTCATTGTGACATTGTGTTGTGTTGTACAGTGTACTTTTACTATATTACTTCATCCTAGAAAATGTCACACTATAATTGCCTTTTAAATATCAAATTAGTTACCTGACTGAATTATGTATACACTCATATTGAAAATTGGAAGAAAAAAAATCAAGAGAATAATAATGTTTTGGTAGCTAGTGTCCATGTCATATAAGTTTTTTCCTACTATAAAAATTGCAAAAAGAAAAAAAAGGAAATTTCTAAAACAAACTGAGCATCAAATTCTCATTATTAGATTTATGCTTCCTGTTTTTTCCTACTGAATCTGTAACTACAAAAGGCATCTTTACACAAAGCAGATAATGAATCCAATTTAAGATCACATGCAAGAAATTTAAATCTGTGTCATGTTTTCAAAGGCATTTCTTATAGCAAGAAAAAGGGAGCCCACTAATACCTAACTTTAAAGTCATATACTTTTTAACATTATTATGTGTTTGCATTGTGCCAGTCCACCTCAAATTCTCTTGCTTTAAATGTGGTGTTCATCATCAAAACTACTTCAAAGAGAAAAAATAATAATATTTTTAGTATGATTTATGAATCTTCTAATTGGTGGTTTTGATTAATATGCTTTTTAAGGTTTTTCTTATTTTATAGTTTATATTCATATGGTTGCTCATAAAGTTGGTCAATTTTACCTTTTTACTTACTACCACTATGTACATCTTCCTTTAAATCAAGTACATTTGCATTTTACAATCAACATGTTTTGTCTTTAGACCACAACTCATTAGATATCTTATATAACTTTTATTGCATGATATACAATCTACTAGCAACATGGCTCTAGATTTAGGGATTCTTGGTCATGGAAATCACGTAACGTCGCGTTAGTTTTTTAATATTACTAATATTTGTAATCCATTTGTCCGGGAGATTTGGAAAAGCGGATCTGTGTGTCACGAAACAAGAGATTTGGGTTCGATTATGCGTGTTATTGATCCTTGATTTGGAGGATTAGATTTAGGGTCTAGTCAATCAAATATTCAAAAGTCCTAATACAACAGTCAAACAAAAAGAAAAGATTTGAGGAAAGATCTTGTATGTGAAGTTAATGATTCAGGGCATTCTTCATAATTAAAAAGGTCAAAGGCACCTACTTGACAGGTTTAAACAATTCTTTATGCAGAGTCAACATCATTACATCAACTATCAATCCTTCCCTTATAAGTTAAAATATAACTAAAATTTATGAGTGTAGATTTGATCATAAAAAAGCATCCTAAGAATGTGCTTCCAATCTTTAAAGTGGCTAATGTTACTTTAAGCAATGACAGCTTTTGCCAAAGCACAAACTGTTGCTTTAAGCACTTACATTCACTTGTATGCAAACACATCATCCATTCAACCATCCCAATCAAGAATAACCAACCCATGGGTCAAACCCATGACCCGTCTAGTCAGACCCATGGCGCGGGCCGTGTTCATTTTTGGTTTCTTGATGTTCTTTTCTAGATATTAAAAGGCTAGTAAAAGGCAACCAAACAATAAATCATATATATGCACACAAATGAATACGTGTTAGCCGTTTTGTCATTTCATCCCTCTTTATTTGAAAATGTATATGGTGAATTGTTTTTCCAAGCGTCACACTAAAGTCAATCAAAGATATTTTGTTACTCTAAAATCACTCAACTTTCATTATTAAGTGTTCCAATCTTGTATACAAATGATAAAAGAAATTTATAATTAACTAAGCAAATGAAGCATATACGAATCTTGCATAATAGTTAGTGATTTTTTTTGAACTTAACTTAAACTAAACAATTATAAAACTTGGTAATTATTTGGTGAATTATTTTTCTTCACTATTACCTCCTATTTCAAGTTAGTTTGAAGAAAAAACAAACTAAATCTAGTAACAAAGATTGAAACGTATAACGAAAATTAAGTAACTTTAGAAGCTCAAAAAACCTAATGATTTTAAGGAACAAATGAAAAACTTGGTTACCAGATATGAAGTTTTCTCAAACATATTTTAGGATTTAGGATCTATAAGTTCCATATTGCTTTCGTATGGCCGTGTGTGTGTTTGGTTGGTTTTTGTTTATCTAGGTTTGGCCTGTCAAGCCTAGTAGTGTGTGTCAAACTCTTGTCGCACCCTGTTCTTTGATTCTTTATAAAATTCACCAGGGGTAACCCTTTACCCAAAAAAAAAAAGTTCCATATTGCTTCAAACATATGGACCAATTTTCTGCTACTTTATAGTTTATATAACTCTTGAAAAATATATACAAATCAAGTGGTACCCTATGTACCAAGACAGACACATTAAACATTAAGTTCAACTGAAAAACATACAAAAGCACAACATAATGCTGATGATCAAATAGCATATAGTTTCCTAAAATCCTCATTCTCAGAATCCGACAGTGGCGAAATCGACACTGACCCCGACATCCTTCGACTTTTTATACTTTTAGCTTCCATCTTATGCGTTATTATCCAATAACACATAGTCCCTAGCGTCGATGCCAATGTAACCGACCCAATAACCGTCACACCAACCGCCAACCACTTCTCATTTCCCACAACAATAAAGGATAGCGCAAGAAACGCAACAGAAACAAACACACACGCCAACCACATGAGCTTATTAATAACCGCCATCACTTGTTTTTTCGCACGTTTTTCAACCACCACTATTGATGTTTGAACCACCACAACTGCTAGTGATATAAACAATGCTAGTGAGTCAAAGATCAAGAAGACTATGAACTCAGGGTTTGCAGCTATGTTTCCTTCTCCTAATGAGAACCCATTTGGGATTTTTTTCGGATTATCTACGTATTGTCCGGGTAGTTGAAATATAGCGGCGAATGTGACCGTGGCAATTAAGACTGCAACGACAGTTGTGGAGTTGATTGCATTGTTGAGTCCTTCTAGGTGCATTTTGTTTATTCGTTTGCCGATTCCTTTGACTCGTTTTTGAGTTCTGATGGCGTGTTCTAGTTGGTCGTGGACTCCGTGTTTGATGTCGCTAACTGTTTGTTTTAGTTCGCGAGTGGTGGGTGTTAATGGTGGTTGTGTGTTTTTAATTGATCTGGCTTTTGGGACACCGTGTTTTTGTAGGATGATGGCGATTTCTGATCGGCCGAATTTTTCAGCCGTGTCGAGTGGGGTTTCGCCGTATTTGTTGATCACTTGTTTGTTGATTGTTCCTTTGTGGTTTAGCAAGGCACAAACAATCTGCAAGGTAAGTTAATTGATGTCAAAATGTGGTTCAAGGTCAGAACTAACTACACTTTGACTTTTGAAGTCAAAGTCAAACATCTTTTTCTATCATCAAACTTGATTTGAGTTCTTTATCTCCATGACATTTATCATTACTAATGTAAATTCTATAATAATTCCAAATTTGTACAAAAACTGTTGTTTTTTTTTTTACAAAAATACAATGTCAATTTTGAATTTAAAAAATTGTTCGTTTGACTTCGAATAATGTTCAAAAGATAGTTTTGACAGTTAATATTTTTTTACTCGTTACCCAACCTACACATTTTGCAGCGTATGCGATAACCTATACGTACCTCTGTGCGACCTTTTCTTGTAGTAATATGTAGCGCAGTGTTACCTTGTTTGTCAACCATATTTATCAACCCATTATCGGCTTCAATAAGTGCATTAACAACCTCAACATTTTGTCCCTTAACCGCCATATGCAGGGCGGTTTGTCCCTTTTTATCAGCTCTAGCAACAATCCCGGGTACTTTTTGCGAAAGCGCTTTAACCACATCTAAATGACCCTGTCTTGCACACGAGTGTAAAGCGGTTTTAAGGTTGCTTCTTGCAATATTAGCCATGCAACTATTTTTCTCTAAAAGATAGTTCACGACTTCAATATGACCTTGTTCTGATGCTGTGTGCAATGGTGTGGTGTTACTTTGATCAAAAGTCATTGAAAGCTCTGAATGCATTTCCATAAGAACCTTAAGTACCTCTGAAATCAATATATTTAAATCTTTAGAACCCTTTTACATTAAAAGATATCTTGATAATCTTATCACATTAGTCATAATGGGTAATTTAGCAAAAAAGACCAGATAAACATGAAAAACGGTATAAAAAATAAGAGTATAGTACACGGATGGTTCCTGTAGTTTACCAAAATTTTGGATTTGGTCCCTCGATTTCCAAAAGTACACGGATGGTCCATATAGTTTGCAATTTGTAACGCATTTAGTCCCCAGCTGTTTCCAAAAGTACATGGAAGGTTCATGCGGTTTATACTTGTGACGCATTTAGTCCCTAACTTGGATCTATTGAAACCCATAGATTTGTTGGTTGAGAACTAAATGCGTTACAAAGTCCAAACCACAAGGATCATCCGTGTACTTATGAAAAACTAAGGACCAAATCCAGAATTTTGGTAACCACAGGGACCATCTATGTACTTTACTAAAAAATTTAGTGAACGACTCTAAGTCTCTTTAACATTAGGCCCGCCCAATTCGGCCAAACCTTTCTAGGCTCGGGCTCAGACATTAGGCCCAATTCGAGACTTGCGTCATCAAAAACGTTATAAAATTAGATTGTCATGAATTTATTGCAAGATTTAACCTCATTCTATTTATAGCACTAGCTAAAAAGTTTTTCTGTCATCAGATATCCCCATAACTTTTTCATATCACTCATAAAGATTGAACTTTCTCTATGTGACCTCAATGTTCAAGTTGGGTCTCTTTCCTTCTAGAGGTGTCAAAAATCTTAAAACTAGTTTGGGTTGAAACACATTTTTGTTTAGTGTGGGTCAAAATAAGTGGATTGGGTTGAGTGGTTGACTACAAATACCTTTTTGTCAATATATATATACACACACACGTAACTAACACATTGATTTTGATTTAAGAGGTAGTATTATAACAACAATAATCTAAATCATTTAATACAATTTAGGGTTTCTTCGTACTGAAATAGACTTTGAGCGAATTTCAACCTGTCTGACCCGTTTCGTTTTAGCTGATCGTTTTACTTATATCATCTGACCCTTTAATAAAAATAAATAAATAAGTAAATAAATAAAAAATAAGACTGAAACCAGATCTCCAACCTTATCCTACAGGTCAACTCCAAGGCTCATCACAATAACATCTACACATCTAGCACATGAATTAATCAAAAAGGTAAACATTATAACTTAAGTTCAAATCCTTACCAAGATTTCCTTGTTTAGCAGCAATATGAAATGCATCAAACCCATTTTTAGCCTCAACACTTGCAGCCTCAGAATCATAATACTTGATCATCTCTTTAACCAAATCAACATACCCATACTCAGCAGCCACATAAAGTGGAGTTTCACCAGATTGATTCTTCTTCAACAGCAATTCAACCAACTTTTGTTCATCACAACTACTCATAATTTCAAAAGCAACATCTAAATCCCCTTGCCTAACAGCAATATGCAAAGATGTATCATCTTTTTTCTCCATAGTCTTGTTTCTACTCAAGCTTTGATTCGATTTCTTCGCAGAAGCCGGAGACTCCATTGTTTCAAGATTTTACAAAACCCCTAATTTGTTTGGAGATTTTCTGTAAAACTGAAGCACACCCAGATCAAATATTGTTCATAATAGTTACAAAGTTGAAACCTTTTGTTGTAAAACATAAAAGTGCAGAAAGAGTACAAGATATAGTTTATGTGGACACATGAGTAAGAGGAGAAGTTAAGTTTTTCTTCTAATATATTATTAAATTTTGACATTTTACACCTAAATTCTTTTCTTTTCCCATTATGACTAAATGATTAGTGTATCCTATATAAACTGTTTTAAGTGGTGGTTGATATTTTCAGGTCAATTTGAAACTGTTTTAAGCTTGAAATATCAACCAATTGGAAGCTCTATTTCCAACCAATCCATAGAGAGAGAAAAAAGGACATAATGAACTAAAAAATGTTAAAAAAATTGTAGATTGCAAACATGATTAATTGATTATATCATGAAAGAAACAGAATCTTGAGTATCTTGATACAAAATACACACAGACCACTAGAAATTGAAAAATAACTAATAAAAATTTAATCTTGTTACCTGGGTATTGAAGAACACAGAGATTCTTGATATCTGGTGACTCAAACTCTATCCATTTTCAAGCTGCAAATTAAAAAGATCAAAACTTTGAGGTTTTCAAGAACATTTGTGGAGACCCAATAACCATTATGTTGATGACATTGATTGAAAGGTGAAAGCAAATAAAACAGCACTCATAAATAAGAAATTTGAGTGGTGAATGAAGATGTGTAGGGTCTTGTAGTTTCAAGGATGGAGGAAAAATGGTTTTCTAGAAAATGGAAATGATGCTTGTATGGTGGTCGAGTCATGTATTTGTGTTTTTTTGTGGTCAAAGCATTCAATTATTATCATTGTAAGTTAAAAGAATTAATATTTAATTACTCCAATAGATATTCATCATTAATATCTTTATTCTTACGTGCAACCTTTAGTAGTTATGAAAAAAGAATGGGATAATGTGAACATTTAAGATTTAGTATGTTTTATTGTAGTTGTTTAGATACTAAAACAATATTTTAGATTATTTATATATTATTTTTTGTTTTTTCTCAAGTAAACTACACACTAGCGTTAAAAGTTTATCGCGTCTAAAGTTGTAAAATGATTAAAACGTTGAATTAACAACTCTACATGTGTGAAAGGATGAAATGAGTTACAACGATTATTGTCATTTTGTAACTTTCAGACAAATATTTGATGACGAAAATAGTACAAATAAAATCATGATTATACTTTAGTGACCGGTAGCTATTTTTTCTATATTTTGGTGATCTAGATGTAAAAAAAAAAAAATTATAGTGAATGATTTTTGTATATTATCATCGGGTTTTTTATATATTGAGTGATCTTAGTGTAAATTTTTTTATTATATTGAAATCGGGTTTTTTTATATATAGTTGGGTGATCTTTTAGTGTAATTTTTTTTATTATAGTGAATGATTTAGGTATACATCATCCTTACAATTAATGTTATCTTAAATATGAACACTTCATGCTTTTTTTTTAAGGTAATATTATTAACAACCGGCCCGGCCAAAAAAGAGCACGGAACCAAACCAAAACTTACATCATATATACCGGACTATTACACCAATTATTCCAATCAAGATTACAGTGAGAAGACCTATTTTTTAACCAGAAAAAACCGAGGGACCTTACTTCCTTAAACATGTCTTCGACTTCCCCTCTCCCATTGAAAAAAATCATGTCGTTCCTAGCCTTCCAAATGCACCAAACGGCGACAAAGATGAGCCCACGAATAATCTCTTTATACTTCTTGTTTCCTGGTAGAACCTTGTGATATTCCAGCAGATGCAATATACCGAGATTACTTTTACCTACCTTAGAATTCTGATATCATATCCCTTTAAATTATACCTATGATTTGCACATGAATGAGTAACGTGAATTATTCATATTCTGTTATTTTAAATTATAAAAAAGGAAAAAATAAAAAAATATAAGCATAATATTAGTTAATGGAGTGCTGTGATGGAAAAAATATAAGCATAATAAAAATTCGGAAGGGGGCAGGCTCACGGTCATCAAGGCCGTGATGGAAACGCTTCCAACGTACTTCTTCTCGTTGTTTAAAGCTCCTTGCAAAATAATTGAACAATTAGAAGCTAAGCGGCGTAGATTTTTTTGGGGAGGGGCGGATGATAAAAACAAAGTTAATTGGGCTAGGTGGGATAATATCACGAGACCAAAAGAGGCCGGGGGTATGGGTTTAACTCCGATTCGAGATGCTAATATTGCACTCCTAGTGAAATGGTGGTGGCGATATAAAAGTGAACCAAAGGCGTTATGGAGGCAAGTTATCCGGGCATTACATGTGAAGAAAACAACTTGGAGCTATATGCCAAGAGATTCTGGTATGACGGGGACCTGGAAGACGATTAGTAAGCTGGATAAAGAGGTGCAAAGGTACAATCCAAACCCGTGGGAGCTGTTTCAAGGGGTTGTCGGTAACGGAGAGGACATACGGATCTGGTTAGATCCTTGGTTATCGCCAAAGCCGCTTAAAGGGTTATACCCCAACCTGTTTTTGCTGGAAAATGACAAGACGGTACGGATTAAAGAATGCTATAAAAAAGAAAATAATATTGTTACTTGGAAATGGAGATGGAAGCGGGTCAATCTGAACCAAACAGAAGCTAGTGAACTGGATGATTTAATGAACAAGTTGCAACAAGTCATGCCAAATGATAGCTTGGATCGATGGAAGTGGGTCGGGGACGACTCCGGTACGTATACAGTGGCGTCCATGAAAAGGTTGATGTTCAAGTTGTCACAACAACCGGACTCTAACGCATGGAGATGGAACAACTGGGTACCTAAGAAGATCAATACTTTTATGTGGAAAGCGGATAGGGATTGCCTCCCGACCATGGTGGCTCTAAATAGAAGGAACATCATCTTAGGCTCAGAAGACTGCCGGGTCTGTGGAGAGGGGCTGGAACATTGTGAACACCTCTTCACCTCCTGCCATGTTGCTTTGATGGTCTGGGATTATATTAGTAGCTGGTGTAATATCCCAAACATTTATGCTTTTTCCGTTACGGATTTAATCGGAGTTTGTAACAACATAAACACGAGCCACAAAAGGAAGAAAATCATTCAAGCGGTTATCTTTACGGCGGCATGGTCCATATGGAAAGCAAGAAATGAGTCTATTTTTAGGAACACGATTATATGCATCCGAAAGATTAAAGAGGATATCAAGGCGTTGGCGTACTTATGGATTAAAAATAGGTCTCCCTTTACAAATCTAGCTTGGAAGGATTGGTGTAATTTTGATGTGTAACTTTCTTTCGTTTGTTCTTGTTGGGCGCTAGCGTCTTGCTTGTTCGCCGTTTTAATGAAAGTCGCCGTTCGAAAAAAAAAAGTTAATGGAGTGCTGACTCATGTGTTGACCTGTATTTTGTAAAGGCACGGAAACATTCGTCGAATGGGCATGGGATACGACAGAAGAAGATTAAACTATTGATTATATAATTACCATATTTAGTTCTGATAAGTAAAATAAGCCGTTCAATAAAAGTTACAAGATTAGTTCTGATAAGTAAAATAAGCCGTTCAATAAAAAGTTATAAGAAATTGTCTGTAAAAATTATAGAAAAGAAATAGATTGTAGCTGTAGTGCTGTACCCTTTCAACCTTAAAAGTTCTTTTTCTAAAAGTTATTTACAATTAAATATATATATATATGGTTGAGTTATAATGCAAAGGATTCAAAAATAAGAAGGGTAAGAAGCCATCAGAGAGTGACAACTGTCCTATGAGAAATTAAATAAGAAGGGTAATTTTGTCTACAAGAGCAAAGAGAATATGCACATGCAAGTCACATGCTATCCCCCCCCCCCCCCCCAATTTTTAAACGTCCGTAACTTTTTTATACATAATTTTTTTTTAAAAAAAATATACCATAAAATTGAGCGTTTTTTTATCTTTAATATGAGTACCATATTGTTATATTTAAAAAAAATCAAACACCCAGTTACATATTACACAATGAACATGATGTAAAACACAATGTAAAGTAGATCAAAAACACAATCAATGACAACAGATAAAGAGACAATGGACAACATACTAAAACACAATAACCATAACGTATAACACAATGGCGATAACATATAACACAATAAATATCAGACTAAATAAAAACACAATTGATGACAACAGATAAAAGACACAATTAATGACAGCAGATAAAAGACACAATGGAGAGTAGTGAAAACACAATAGAAAACAAACTAAAAAACACAATACACAACAAACTAAAACACAATGAACAAGATAATAAAAAAAAATTGAACAAATTATTAAAACACAATGGAAAACAACACAATGACCATAACGTATAACTGTAGGATCGTTTTCAGACCCGAACGAGTCGATCAGAAGAGTTTATCTCTAAACGAAAGGCGGAAACAGACGTGTAGAGTTCAATTCAGCAAGATTCACACTATAAACTGTTGTATGATTGATTTGATAACGTTTTACAACCTGACAACACTTCGGCAGCACTTCGTTGCACAAGCCGGAAAGTTACAAATGAAATGGATATGAAGCCTATTTATAGGGAAGGACCCTTTCGTTTGAAGGTGTCATGGCACCCTTCAAACGAAACCTCTTCAAACGGAACCCTTTCAAACGGAACCCTCTCAAACGGACTGGCACTCTTCAAACGGACTGGCACTCTTCAAACGGAATGGACTCAATCAGATCTAAAACCTACCCTATTTCTAGTATAATGTGCCCTGATCTAACACTTCTAAAGCAAGACTCGATACAAGACGAAGTCGACAGACGCATGCACTAACAAACTCCCCCTCGAATGTTGACAAGTCTTAAAGTGTCGAGTCTTCAACGTCTTCAGTCTTTATCAGTCTGAACGTGTAAGCATCCTCAAATCTTTCTCTTCTCTTTTTATCATCATCAACAGACTCCCCACGAACAATCTCTACTCGGATGTCTTCAGACTCCCCCTTTCGATATACTGGGATCGCAGTCTGGCATGTTGAAATTACAAATTCCTCAGGTATCGGAACTTGGCTTTCTATAATTCAAATAACCTGCACATCCTCTACCTCACAATAAATTTTCTGATGATAACTTGTAAAAAAAATCTCACCAACTAATGAACCACTTGCAGAAATTATACAATCAAAGAATGATTTTTTCAAAGTTAATCTTTTGATGAACCACTTGAAGATATATCATTTTTATTTTCAAAACAACACACTCTCCCAAACCATCTGTTCATCATGTTTAGCACTCGGAATTTTGAAAATTAGCTCTCCAACACCAGTTGTCGAAAATCTTTTTGAATTTTACAAAATTTATGCTAAAACACACTGAAAATCTTTTTGGATTTTTGAATGTAATGAAATATAGAGAAGAAATATTTACAGACAATATTTTTGTGAGTTTGCGTAAGAGGATCATATCAGTTTTTGAGACAAATCACCAACACTGTTAAGCTTTAAACATTTTAAGTTCTAAACAATTCACTTAGATTGTCAGTATACTGGTCCACTTAAATTCTCACACAAAGTTCAACTGTTTCGAGATACGAGATTAATGTTTTAAGAACTTAAACTTCATCGTGTGTCCCACCTCAGAATATACTCCCGTATCCAGATCCCAATATTCAGTCTTACAGGTGAGTATACCACAGATGATATCTGTAAGGGAATAAATTATGAATCAGTACGAAACCGTGAGAGCTCAAGTCAGAACTTCCGTTCAGCAAAGAGATGACGGTTCGACTTTTGGTGTGTCCCCTTTAGAGGATCTTTTGTATTACAACAGCAATGACTATCAATTTTATTGTTTCATCAATTTGCTGAGGGCGGCGCTATGTTTCAAGCAAGCGTAAAGTATTATCCGGGGACTAGGCCATTGCTTCCGCAAAATCAGAAGTCCCGGGATAATACCCCAGATATCACTGAGCATAAAGACCTAGTATCTCAGAAAGAGTGACCTTTCAAACAAGATTTCGGGGGTTACCCATATATCCGAGAGATGTTTCCCCACGATATAAGCAAGTTTGAATTTAGGTTTATATCTCGTCACAATTTACTAAATGTGCAAAAATCTACTGGCACATCATCAGTGAGACCGTTTATCACATTTTAACTTTCCATTTCTTTAGCATGTTGTGATAGTCCACTGATGAACTATCATTTCCTCTTTTATACACCAAAACTCATTTTTCATTTTTATCATGTTTTTGTCTTTTTCAAATTTTCAAATGATTTTGGATTTTCATAAATTTCTTACTCCCCCTAAAATGCAAACACATTTTAGGAAATTTGAAAACCAACAGTACAATAAAGTGACAACTGATATCGAATTGCTTCAAATCGCCATTCACTCGGCATAAACAATCAGAACTCCCCCTCACAACAAACTATTTTCCCATTTAGATCTCAAAACACTTAAGTTTGTCTTAATCAAATGGTTTTTCCGGAAAATAAGTTTTGTTGATTGATTTTACCACTTGTAAAGTTGGGGTTTGGTTCATCACATTGTCCTTCAAATATCACATGAATGTATGGTCCAATCAAGTTCAACCTAATGACCTTGATTAACCACTTATAGGACAAACAAGTACAACTTAATGTCCTTGAATTTACCACTTGCAAGTGTAAACCTTCTTCAACCTCTTGTAGGTTCACTCATCAACCATATCATTTGTAGAAAACTAACAATTTAAATGATATCACCTGAATTTTACCATCTTTACCACTTGTAAGATTATCAACCAAGAAAGATAGATGCCGATTCCTGCTCCACTCTTACCAACCTGGGAGCTCCGGCAAGTCCAAAGACTTACTGTTCATAGTATGTACCATCCCAGTCACAAACCAGGGATGGTTCAACTTTATCTTTCTTCATCTTCTTCTCGTAAAACTCTTTAACCCCTTTGACTTTTCGATCAATCATTTTTCCAAAAATATGTTTTACAGTGGGGTTAAAAGCTTTTTCAACATCAAAAACCTTTTTATCATCATAAAATTGGTTTGATATCTAAACTTTACCAATTTTCTTTTAAAATTTTCAGCCCGAAGTGGTGGAAAATTCTCATCATCCACAGTCAGAACTGATTTTTCTCCTTTTGAAACAACCTGTGGCTCATCTGATTTTGTGGAATCAGATTCATCGCCAGAAGATAGCTCCTCTGATTTCGACCTATCAGAATCATCGCTAGAGCTACCACCAGACCTTTTAACAACCCATTTCTGGTTGTCAGATTTAGCTCTTTTCTTGTAAAACTTGTTTGAACATTCACCAATTTCAAATTTTGAATTTTTAAACAATTTAGTTCTGTCAATTGGTGGTTCAAACTCAACCACTTTTTCTTTTAGTTTATGTGATACTCCCTGTTTTGATTGTATTGCCTTTGAACACTTCCTGGCAATATGTCCAACTTTGTTGCATTGGAAACAGGTTCTCGTATCTTTCTTCTGCTCAGCCATCTTCTTCATGTCATCTTGCTTCTTTGCAAGGAACTCACTGTTTGACTGCCTCCAGAATTCTTTCTTTTCTTCCTCTTCTGAGCTAGTTCCTGAAACAAATGTCATTTTTGCTTTAAAATCATGAACATATTTTTCATTTTTCTGTTTTTCTGTTGGAGTAAAACCAAGACCTTTCTTTTTGAAATTACGGTTAGGGTTTGGTTTCTTGTGAAAACCAGAACCAGAACTGTAACCTTTTTTCTTGTTTAATCTTTGTTGTACTCTTGAGGTGTATTTTTTAGGTTTATCAGTAAGATTTACATCTTTTATTTCAGAAATATTAATTTTTGTTAGTTTGAAAACCTTTTTAATCATTTCAGGTTTGACACCTCTTATTGGAAATTCCTCATCAGAATATAATTTGTCAGAATCATTCAAAGTATATGCGACTTTAAACGTTTCGTCATTCAAATTAGACTTTGATAACAGAAATTCTTTGTTATAAACCCTTTTAACTGAAGAATTTGGACTGTTGACTGTCGAACTCGAACTTTCAGAACCAGACTTTGACTCTGACTCTGACTTTGACTCTGAGTTTGACTCCAACTTTGACTCCTCAGTTTCATCTTTATCCAACACCTGATCGACGACTTTCTTTATTAACTCGGACTCATGATCAGTGTCAGACGATGTAAATGTCACATCAATATTTTCTGGCAAGTTAACTGAAGACTCCGACTCCCACTGTAAATTTGTTGCCTTTTCGACTCTTTCTGGATTTGGATTTCTCGGAGAATATCCATTTTCAAGCGGGGGGTGGACACTTGTTGTAACTGAAACTTTGTTTCTTACCAGAATCATTCTCTTTAGTATCCTTCTTCTTTACTTTTTTCTTTTCAGGAGTCTTTTCTTCAGAACCTTTCTGTTCTTCAGAATGCTTTGCCTCAGAAGTCTCCTCTTCCTCAAACGCCTTCATGCCTTCTACTGTTGGATAGATCCTGTCAATAACATAAGAAGTACATGAGTAACTTTTCAACAACCGATTTACTCTTTCAGTCTCAATTCTTTGGGTTTCAAGTTTCTGTTCTAGCACAGCACACTTCTCGATATAGTTGTTTACAACTTTCTGCTTTATCATAAAAGCTCCTTGAAGTGTCTTCATTGCTGTTGCTTGTTCTTCACTAGTTAGATTGTATTGATTCATTGCTTTGTTCAACACATCATAAGATTCCTTCAAACTGTTCAAATTGTAAATCAGTGTGTTGTTCTGCTTCTTTATAGCTTCACAATTTTCACACTTCACCGGAATCTTTTTCGCATCAACTTCTTCATCAACTTTGAACTTCGGAACCTATTTCAACTTTTGCCTTCTGTTCACTGGAACATCTTCATCATCACTACTCACTGGTGTTTTGACCTTTTTCTTAATCACGGGAACTTCCTCATCATCACTGCTGACTGGTGTTTTTACCTTTTTCTTTTTAACTTTATCATCATCACTATCACTTTCAGCCATCATTTTCAAATGAGCTGCCATTCTTCTTGACCAATACTCACGATCATCATCACTATCCTCTTCCATGTTTCAAAGTCAAAGTTTCACACACACAAACTTTCTTGTTACAAAAATACTTGTCTCAAATGAGCTATATCACCTTGTAAAAATACTCGTGTCGAAGATTCGTGGACTCGTTTCAATGAATTCTGCAAACTGGATGAATGAACTAGATCAAATGGGCCACGAAATATAAGCTTCCAATGGGCCGCAAACAATGAAGTTCACTTGGGCTGGGCTTAGAAAGATTTGGGCCGAGATTTACACATAACAATCTTGTAACTGTTGTTGATATATGAAGCTGACAAAAAATTTCTTTCAAAACTCTATAATTGGGCCGCAAATATATATCACATGGATCGGATTAAATGTTGCTGACACAACTCACATATACACCGATCAATTTTGATTATCTTTCAAACCAATGTGGCCGACACCTTTATCTTGGAATCACATGCAAGACTTTTCTTTGATTAAAATGAACCGACAACTTTCACAATCCCCCACTAACTTTTAATTGGACCTTAAATTGTATTGGACTTCAAACCCCACATGCAAACTTTAATAGCCGTCAGACTAATATCACATGCAATGACACAATGTCCAAATGTTAACTGAGTATGATTGGGCCGATAAATCCACTAAACCGACAATATTAAAACCCAACACAAATCTATTGGACCTCAACCTACTTAGCACATGCAAAAGTATTGATTATGGATTATAATTGAACTGTGATTGGTTTTGTTGAAATTCAATATCACATGGGCCTGACACAACTGATCAGATCAAGACAAGTATCACGTGAACAACTGAACCACTTTCAAACGGGAAACATGTTTCAAACGGTATAGCTAGCTTCAAACGACATCCTCAAACGGAATAGTCATTTTCAAACGGAAGTCATGTTTCAAACGGTATTCTTCAAACGGAATACATTCTTCAAACGGGATGACCATGCATTTTCAAACGGAATGTCAATTTTCAAACTGAAATACTAAGCCTCGTTCAAACGGAAGCCAAATTTCAGTCCATTTTACCACTTTTACTTCGAGTTTTTGATCTGATATTCTCAAGGATTTGTTAAAATACAATTACGCACACATTGTGAAAGATTTAGCCAATTTTATCCGTGAAAACTTGTTTAATTTTGAAAGAAGGTGTAGAAATCAGAAAAATGAAGCTGAATTGGTATGAACTCTTCCTCCTGAGCTCTGATACCACTTATAGGATCGTTTTCAGACCCAAACGAGTCGATCAGAAGAGTTTATCTCTAAACGAAAGGCGGAAACAGACGTGTAGAGTTCAATTCAGCAAGATTCACACTATAAACTGTTGTATGATTGATTTGATAACGTTTTACAACCTGACAACACTTCGGCAGCACTTCGTTGCACAAGCCGGAAAGTTACAAATGAAATGGACATGAAGCCTATTTATAGGGAAGGACCCTTTCGTTTGAAGGTGTCATGGCACCCTTCAAACGAAACCACGGAACCCTTTCAAACGGAACCCTCTCAAACGGACTGGCACTCTTCAAACGGACTGGCACTCTTCAAACGGAATGGACTCAATCAGATCTAAAACCTACCCTATTTCTCGTATAATGTGCCCTGATCTAACACTTCTAAAGCAAGACTCGATACAAGACGAAGTCGACAGACGCATGCACTAACAATAACACAATGGCGATAACATATAACACAATAAATATCAGACTAAATAAAAACACAATTGATAACAACAGACAAAAGACACAATTAATGACAGCAGATAAAAGACACAACGGAGAGTAGTGAAAACACAATAGAAAACAAACTACAAACATAATACACAAACAAACTAAAACACAATGAACAAGATAATAAAAAAAATTGAACAAATTATTAAAACACAATGGAAAACATATTAAACACAATAACCTGAACTAATAACCCAATTTATAGAAAACCCAGATATAACACCATCTTTATTGTGTCATATATTGTGTTATAGGTTCTTATAAAAACGCAATGAATAGAACCCAAATTAACATTGTGTTATAGGTTTTGATAATAACACAATGTATAGAAACTCTACTAAAACATAATGACCAAAACCCAGTTAAAAGACACAATGAACTGAACCTTTAACACAATGCGAAAAAACCCAGTAAAAATGAAATTTTTTATTTTATTTTTATATGATAATATGGTACTCATATTAAAGATAAAAAAACGCTCGTTATTATGGTGAAATTTTATTTTTAAAAAAATGTCGTATGAAAAAGTTATGGACATTTTAAATAGATGGGGGAATTGGCATGTGCCTTGCATGTGTAGAGAGAAAATCCATAAATATAGGATTCCCTTTATGCACTTCTATTATTTTTTTTCCCTACAACTAATCTCAACCCTCCAAATCTAAAATCAATGAACTAGAAACCTTCTTACACTTCTTATTTATTTTATCCTTTGTATTTGATCCTAACCCAAATATATAAAACTTAACTTTATATAAAATCAATGACAAATTCAGAATTTATTCTCTAAGAAGTAATGGGCGTCGCTTTTAAGTGGGCTATCGAGATTACTTTTACCTACCCCCCCCCCCTCCTCCCATAGGGCTGGCTAAATGGAAGGCGGGTCTTCTCTCGATCGCAGGAAGAGTTACACTCATAAAAGCTGTGTTGGAAAGTCTTCCCAATTACTATTTCTCGCTGTATAAAGCCCCGGTTAAAGTTATTAAAGACTTAGAAGCAAAGATGAGGAATTTTCTTTGGGGAGGAGACGGATCGATGAAGAAATTACACAGGGTAGCTTGGGAACGGGTCACGCTTCCTGTTATGAATGGGGGCCTTGGTCTGAGTAAGTTAAAAAATGTTAATACATCTCTTTTATCCAAATGGGGTTGGAGGTTCCTGTCTAATAATAAGAAGTTGTGGAGTAGAGTTATTGAGGCCTTACACAACGATAGAAACTGTGGTGATTTCATTCCGGTTAAATTTTCTCTCGGCGGGGTGTGGACTAATATTGTGAAGGTTCTTAATAAAACAGTAATCGATAGAATCCAGTTAAAAAATTATTCAAAGTTGCGGTTGGCAATGGTGAGGGCACTAAATTCTGGTTGGATCACTGGATTGGAACTAGACCTCTTAAAGAGTCCTTTCCTAATCTTTTTAAGATCGAGGAAGTCAAAGACTGTAAACTTAGCACTTGTGTGGGAAACAGGAACGATTGACCCCGATTCAACTGGAGATGGAAGAGACCGTTATCATCGGAAGTAGAAGTAAACGAGATGGTGGAATTATGTTCGTTGTTGACTCAGTTTGATTTAAACCATGACAAGGACGAATGGAAGTAGAACGGGTCTATCGATAATAAAGAGATGGAGTTCAGCGTGAGCTCGGTTAGACGTCTCCTCGATAATGGCAGGATTCGTTGCGACACTTCTGTTCCGGAGCGGTGCAAATGGATTCTAAAGAAGTGTAACATCTTCATTTAGAGGGCGGAGATGGAAAAAATAGCTACGGTCGATGCGCTTAATAGGCATAGCATTGATGTGGGTAGCTCGTTATGTGGAGAAGGAGAGGAAAGCGTTGATCATCTCTTCACCTCCTGCTACGTGGCGTCTATGCTTTGGACGTATATCAGTAATTGGTGTAAGTGTCAAAATATGGTGGTGTTTTCCTTTAGAGATCTGATTGAGATCCACAATCATACCGGATTGGAAGGGAGGAAGAAAGAAGTGCTCAAAGGTCTTATTAGAATTGGTTGTTGGGTGATATGGAGAGTTAGAAACGAGGCTAGATTCAAGAACTCAGTGGTAAATTTGAATTACATCTTTGGTGAAGTTAAGAAGGTTGGTTTTTTGTGGTATTCAACTAGGAATAAAGGTGTATCTACGTCTTGGGATGATTGGTGTAAATTTGTAAATCTGTAATGTTGTTTTCGGTTGCCTTGGTTTGAGGCGGCTTATGTTTTAATGAAGTTTACCTTTCAAAAGAAAAAAAAAAAACCTCAGTCTTGGGCTTAGAGCCTTTAAAAAAATAAGGCTCCCACTTAAAAGAAAGTTAACATGCCAACTATTAATATTAAAACATACTTATTGTTTTAGATTTGTTTGATTTCTTATACAAGAAAACTATTCTCTATTTATAGTTATATGTTTGTTTGGTTCCAAAGATGAATAAAGGGGTATCGTTTATAACAATCAGACAAGGAAAAAAAGAGCCTTAAAATTTCACTTCGCCTCGGGCTTCCTAAATGGTAGGAACGGCCCAAAAAATCCGTTGTTAATTCGTTAATTAGCATATGCATATTGTTATACATCTTAAAGGACAAAGTCGGTGGGTTTCCACCGGCTTTGCCTCCTACCCCTTAAAGTTTCATAAAGTTGCAATATAAGCCCCTTACTTTTAATAACCTCAAAGTTTTAGAAAATAATAATTTTAGTCTCTATATATTTTACTTTGTAAATTAATTCCTTAGATTTCCAATATTCCAACTTTACCCTTATATCATATATAATATATGTTTTTAACCTATTATTTTCTTTAATAACTTTCGCTCACAAATTTCGTTTTTAAAGAACTAATTTGTCACTAACATCCTTGAGTTCTAAGTTTCAAGTTTACCCATTTCGTTCATTTACTTTAACAAAATTAATATTTTTATTTACGTGCCGGTATTAATTTGAATTGGTTTACTTTTAGACGTAAACGTTTTTAGTTTCTAAATTTCGAGCTTACCCCTTTTGTTCCTTTACTTTAAAGAATTAATATTTTTTTATGTACGTGTTAGTATAAATTCGAATTGGTTTATGTTAGATGTAAACATTTTTTGGAAACATGTCAACTCAAATATAATATGTTTCCGTGTTTATTTTATGTACGCAGTTGGTGTACGTTTTGACGTAAAATTTGTTCCAGCCCAAGCGGGGTTAAATATAATGCATTATCATTTGACGGTATATACTCAAGTTACTCTATGTTTCAACCTGACGTGACGCAAGACAAGTAAAATTACAATTATATTATTATTATATATCAATGCTAAAGACCAAAGTTGTTGACGTTTACACCTCCCAACTTTGGTCCTTTCACTTTACAAGACACTTATGGTTAACCTTAATGTGAATGTGTTTTCTTTTTTCCTTTTGTGGTTTCTATTCACGCTTTATGTTTCTTTGGTGCGTTACGTTATAACTATACGACATAAATTCGATTAACATTACGTTTTGATTCAACCACAATACTTATATAGGTTACACGGGGTTGAACGGAGTATTTTGAAACATATGTTTCCATATAGTTAACACATGACATAATCTATTTGATGTTTGCAACGGCCCGCGACGCATCGCTCGCGGGTCATATTACTAGTTTATGTTAAAGTCAAAACTTTCAAGATCGTTACCAAAAAATATCAAACTTGTATGATGGTACTCAATATTGATGTATGTTTGTTTAATAGATTAATATATTTTTGGAATTATCAATTTACTTTTTTAATAAGCTACAATAATTATCCCATAATCTATTTAAATAGTATTTATTATTGTTTGTATGAATATTTGATAATACAAACCACCTTATTTTACAGTGAAATCACTTTTTGCTTCACATGTGGTTATGTTTCCTTCAACACCTAGTCAACCTACAAACACATATCTTTATTAACACCATTTGATCCATCCGTTCAAAAGCCATAGATGATTCATACCACCATATCCTTCATCCGTTCGAACCACAGTGTGGTGGGCATATCAGGCTATGACGGCGATGGTGTTATTGTTTTCTGGATGCCGTGTTGAGAAGGAGATAAGTACGGTTGTGCTAAGATGGTGATTGCGATGGTACAAATGTACAATGATGATGGTAGTTGATGAGGGGTGAGGGAGTGGTCTGTTTATTTTATGAAGTTTTTAATAACAAATCGAAATGAGAACTATAAGTAAAACTAGCTTATCATATATAATAAGTGGTAATCAAGTGTTTTTAATTTCAATATCTTTTTCTTATTTTTTCAAACGACTAATATTACTTCTATATACCAATATTTCTAAATTATCGTGTATTACCCGGATTTGAACCAAGACCTACCTTCTAAAAAGCTAGCCCCACACAATATCTTTTTTTTTAAGTTGCATGTTGAATATCATATCCAAATCTTCATTTCAAAACTTCAATTAATTATTCTTCAAATGTAATAATTTAATACAACACTGCACAATTATTATATTTGTAAATTTTGGACTAAATAATGTATTTAATGTCTTCATAAAGTTTTCATCTAGTGGGTCACTAGCTGAGAGGCGTGTACATATTGAAAGTGACCTGGGTTGACTTGATTTCAAGTCAAGCTCCTCTACTATTCCAGTTACTTTATGTATATCTTTTTAGTAAATTAAATAAATAAATAAATCGACATTATTTTATATATAAAGCTGTGGAAAGGATCGATAAATACAAAAAAATCCACGTAGTCTTTTTTTCTTCTAAAGTTGTAAAACCTATCTTTTTGATAAATTATAATTCTGTATCCACCCTAGAGATTTTCAATATATTTAGCATGTTCTCATGTTCTCCAAGTTGTTCACTCACATCTACAACCACCACTTTCCATCAGCTATTACCGGAATTTGTTTTTGATGTTCTACAAGTTTTATACCAACGACGCACTCTTCTCCGCTACCATAAGTCCATAACCCCAATCACTACAATGTGACCCAAAAGTAATGTTTTAAAAACCGGATCGGTTATCAAATTGGACACACTACTGAGTCAATAGTTGGATTGGTCAACCAGTTTAATTGGACAATTAAAAAAATTTAAATATTATAATCTTTGAAAGTTTAAAACTATTATATTGTTATGTTGGTTATATTAAAAAAATAAAGAAATATAACAGTTTTTAAAAGGAAAAAAAAAGCAGAATGAAATGAATTGGTGTGCTGATTTAGATTCTCATTTATATTGGTCTCCACTTTTCCCGCAATATACAAACCCCACAAACCCTATTAAAAAATTTATAATATATGTGTGTGTTATATATGCTTGTGTGAGTGTGGAGGGGCATAAAAGAAGTGCGTGGGAGGTTAGAATTGCCGGACGTGTTACAAATCGGACGAGCCTCACAGTGTTACCGGACAAGTGGTGAGGTCTGCAGACCTTTCACATTGAAAGTAGACGAGCAAAAAACACACATTATGGATGTTCTTATAGAATTAAAAATTTGTTGTCCTTTTATCTACAAAACTATTTCATCATTGACGCTTGGTAAATATCATCACCATTATACATAGTATAATGTCGTTGGGGTTTCCCACCAAACCCCTTCAACAATTACATATGACAATCCTAATCTCTTGCAATCTTCTCTTGGCAAACTAACACCTATTTTTAACCTATTAAATTCAACTAATTTAATTTTTCTTCAATAGCATTCGTTCCCTAATTTCCGTTTAAAAAAACTGGTCGTTGTGTTTTTAAAACTTTATAAAATACCATTTTGACCCTCTCAAGTTTCTAAAGTTTTAAGTCTGCCAATTTCATTCCTTTACTTAAAAAAACTATTTTTATATACGTATTTTTACAGATATGTAGGTATAAATTCGAGTTGGTCTACGTTTTGACATACGTTTTTGTGCTTATTTTATGTACATTTCGGTTGGTCTATGTTTCGACACAAATTTTGTTTCCTAAAGTACAATGTTGGTACTAAGTGGGGTATCCCACGAAACCCCCTCAACTTTTACATATGGCAATCCTAACCCCTTAGCTTATTCTCTTGGCAAAGTAACCCCTCCAATTTTTAACCTATTAATTTTTTAACTAATTTAATTTTTCTTCACTAACATTGTCGTTGTGCTTAAAAACTTTATAAAGATACCATTTTGACTCTCTCAAGTTTCTAAAGTTTTAAGTTTATCCCTTTCGTTCCTTTACTTAAAAAAAAAAACTATTTTTACGTGCGTATTGGAAAGTCCCTGAGACCTCTCTAGAATCGATAACACATATCAAACGCATCACTCTTGATTGAAACAAAAACATAAACGAGAGATATAGAAGAAGTAAAAAAAAAACTCTTTATTTAATACAATCAACACAAATTACATACCAAAAGAGTACACACCTACTTTTGGACAATCCGGACACAAAGTTCTAATCACATACACATACACACACTACATTCTCTCTTTATGCATTAAATGAAATGTTACACAAACACTTCTATATATAGGCAATACACGTTAAACCTTCTAATTTAGCTAAACCCTCTGATAAGCTAAACACACTAACACATTAGCTTGTTTAGCACCATAACGATGCCAACACTTGTGTTTTACGTAGAATTGCCATAACAACATTTACCAGGCTTGATACTACACTTATAAATCCCCCCTTAGTTATTGCTATCAATTTTATCCAACATTGATAATCATCGGTCACAAAAGCTGCACCAACGGTATTTTTATGTATGTGTGGGTATAAATTCGAGTGGGTCTACGTTTCGACGTACGTTTTTGTGCTTATTATATGTACGTTTCGGTTCGTCTACGTTTCGATGTAATTTTTTTTGCAAAACGAGTGAGGTCAAATATAATACATTTTCATTTGACTATATAAGTTCGAGTTACTCTAAGTTTCGACCCCGTCATAACTTGCGACGAGTACAAGTTTACTTTGCAAAACACTCATGTTCTACCCTTGATTTGAATGTGTTTTCTTTCATCCTTATGCAGTTTTTTTATAAGCTCTAGTCAATCCCTTTTAGTTATACGTGTCGGTTTTTTCTTTATACATGTTTTTGTGTTTTTTTTTTGGGGGGGTATGTTTCCTATGTATGGGTCAGATCACATATAAATACGTTATGATTGTACTAACAAATTCATTTTACTTTACGTTTTGATCCAACTGCAATGCTTACGTTAAGTTAAATCGGATACGTTGAAATATGTGTTTTCATATGGCTAAAACATCACATAACATTTGAACTAACCCATTCGATGTTTGGAATGAGTTCGCGGTGTATCACCCACGGGTCATATTACTAGTTGAAACTTATATATGATTTATTGTTAAGGAAAATATGAAAATTAAAATGATGAGCAATTGCCTTTTTTTTTTTTTGGCTTATTGGACAGTTCCATATTGTAGATCTTGTTTCATGTATTCTTTGTTTCGTTATACAAACAACCTTTTGATAAAATTACTTACAATTACAAGTAGAAAGAGTAGTTATGGCCTGTGAGCTTTGCTTATTCAAAGTTTCATATCATTTGTTGTTTTTACCTGATCCGTTTATGCCATACTTGTTTTCTGATTTTAGTGCGGCCTTCTTAATAATGATCCGGTTTTCGGAAAAAGTAAATAATAAGATAATCATTTCAGCGACTTTAGATATATAGTTGCTAGTTGCTTTATGAACCAACACTCTTATACTTCCCACTATCAAATATATTTCATTATTTAACATAAAAAAAAGTCTCATCCACATGACCAAATCAAAATTATAGGTTTTTGCATTCAATTGATTTTTTTTTTCTAAAGGCAACAAAATGAGAAATGTTAGGTTGTTTTTCTTTAGTAATAAAATATAGAGTAAATTTCAAAGTTCGTCCTTTATGTATGTCTAAAATATCAAAGTATGTCCTTTATCTTTAATAAGCTCAGAAAACATCCTTAATGTTTGAAAAACCAATCAGGTTATGTCCTTTACCCTAAACCTTGTTTGTTTTCCCAGTTAAGTTAGGTCACGTGAGAAGCACATGAGGGCATTAATGTCATTCTACCTAACAATTAATGTGCCCCTGTTATAAAAACCCTAAACCCCAACATCATCTTCTCCATCTTTCAATCACCTGCACATAGCTAACCCTAATCCCCAATTCGTCCACCACCAAAACCCTCCACCACACCCCATCTCCACTATCACCACCGCACCATTATCAGCCTGAATGTTCTTTCCAGTTGGTAAAACTTTAGGGTTCCTGATTGGGTCACCACCTGGACCAGGCTCAACATACTTGCCTTCTAAAGCTTGTTTTAAGCTGCCCAACTCGTTGTCCATTACAACGAGCTTCAAGCATTCACTCAAGAACTGGAACAAAACCCTAAGCTTCTCCCTGTCAGCTCTGTAGAACTTGGTGTCAGATAAATACTGAATCCATGGCTCATTAAGACCAAACCCAAGGATCGAAGTCAATTTGCCCGACACATCAACCACTTGACCCTTGCCTTGGTGCTTCTCTGCACGAAAGCTGAAACCGCCCCACGAGATGCATCTGTGATCTGCTTCAATAACTCCACATCCTTCAAGATCCCCTTATCGCTGCCTCTGTAGACATCTTCAATCTCTCTACCAAGTGTCTCAGCCAGTATTGATGGAAGAGACGAGATGCCTTCTTCAAGATCCCCTTATCGCTGCCTCTGTAGACATCTTCAATCTGCTTCAATAACTCCACATCCATGGCGGATGGCGGCTCACCGAAAACATGAAGTCCACATGGCAGCAGTCTGGACTCAATCTCCATGATCTTGGAGTAGACCTTTCCCACAACAAGATCACGTTCCTTGCTTGAAATCTCTGCACCTTCATCGGGCAGGTCAACATCTTTGTCAAGATTGCATTGCCTAGCTGTACTAATGATCGAGCTCACGATTTGTTGACCACGACCTGTGTCTTTGAGAAACTGATAAGATGAAATCAACTCACTCAGCTGATTCAAATCCTTGTAAAGACCATTAATTGGGGATTAGGGTTAGTTATGTGCAGGTTTTTATAACAGGGGCACATTAATTGTTAGGTAGAATGACATTAATGCCCTCATGTGCTTCTCACGTGATTTAACTTAACTGGGAAAACAAACAAGGTTTAGGGTAAAGGACATAACCTGATTGGTTTTTCAAACATTAAGGATGTTTTCTGAGCTTATTAAAGATAAAGGACATACTTTGATATTTTAGACATACATAAAGGACGAACTTTGAAATTTACTCTAAAATATAAACGTTTAACATACTTTTTTTTTACAAAAGTGGCTCACAATTTAGAAAATGTTTAATATTGTTAAGAGTCAGTTTAGAATTTTTCATCTATATATAATTCAAGTGATAAGTACTTTAAGCATAATTATATATTAAGAAAATAATTCAAATGATAAGTACTTTAAGCATAAGATAACATTTTTAAACAAAGAAAACGAGTAGAATTACAAAAGGATAAAAAGAAATATATTAAATAACAAATAAATTAGTGAAATGAAGAGTACGGTGTTGACCACTATTTTGTTACTATAAGGTATCGTTTGGTATGAATGAATAGAAGGTGAAATAAAATATATAATTCTGATGTAATGAAAAGAAACATGTTTAGTTATGATGTGGTAATGGAATTGAGCATTCCAAAGGAATGTAACTCCTTTCAAATATAACAATTTTCATTCCTTGATAAGGGGGTGTTTTTTTTCATTCCTTCAAGGAATTGAAAGAAAATATATATTATTGTTGTTGTTGTTGTTGTTGTTGAGACAATTATATTTTTGTCGCTTTTAATATAATTGTGTTTCGTTACTTCGTCTTTTTTTGTCTATCAAATTGTACAAAATAATGATTAATTCTATTCACATATGAGTAGCCAAACATCACAATGGAAATGAAATGATCCATTTCATTCCGTTGTCCATCAATTACCTCGTCCATTTCATTTCATTCACTCATTCATTTCATTACCTCATACCAAATAGACCATAAATGTCAGATGAATAGTATTACTTCATTATCATTTCAATTTCTTTCTTTTATTGAAAGATAAAGAAAAATGCATAAGAATAACATGTAAATAGGAACAAGCTATGTTACAACATTTTTTTAAAATAGCAAATCTAATTCTACAGAAAACAAAACCTTAGTTTCTCTACGTCTAGAAATTGTTGCGCACAACCTTCTGGACTCTGTACAGAAAACCAACAGCTTCAGGAGCAAATGAACCAAAAGTATTAAAGGCAAAAGAAATGAAGATATGTTGATTCTCAGCAAAGTTTTTTTTTATGTTTATCAACTTTGTGACAACCCATGCTTACGTGGTTAGCACCGTTCGTTTTTGCATTTATAAATTAATTTATATACTTATCTTATTTATATGAGTTAATTACTGTTTTCGTCCCCGTGGTTTGTCAAAAATCACTATTTCAGTCCATTAGTTTAAAAATTGCGATTTCAGTCCCTGTGATTTCACTTTTATAACCATTTCAGTCCACCTCCGTTAACCCCATCCATTTATTCTGTTAAGTACACGTGAATTGACCATAATGCCCTTATTAATAAAAACAAAAAGATATCTAAATGAGTTAATTATTGTTTTCGTCCCTGTGGTTTGTCAAAGATCACTATTTCAGTCCATTAGTTTAAAAATTGCGATTTCAGTCCCTGTAGTTTCACTTTCTTTACAATTTCAGTCCAGTCTCCTAACACCGTCTATTTTACCGTTAAGTTTTTAATGAAATACCTAAATTACCCTTGTGTTAATTAAATATGGACTTATATGCTTTTATTATTGGATTTATATGATTTTATTGTTGTATGACATATGGACTTAAATTGGATTGTAGGGTTCGACCCACCATGGCTTCAGTAGAAGTAGAAGTCTAATTTTACATATATGGTTCCAAAACTTTAATTTTGGATTTTAGAATGAGAAAATGTCCATGTGAGCATTATTTTTCAAAGTTATTATGTTAATTGATGCTGCTAGGAAGATATTAATTGGGTAGGGTAATGGGTCGCCGGACATTAAGAGGGTGGGGTTGTGATGCCGGAGAAGATGACCGGAAACTTTTGCCAAAAATGAGAGCAGGGATGGCGTGGGGTATGGTAGGGTAGCGTGGGGTTGTGTTTTAACAAGTGGGTCCTAGAATACAATCTTTTAAATTTCTATGGTTTTTTATTTAATTAACACAGGAGTAATTTAGGTATTTCATTAAAAACTTAACGGTAAAATAGACGGTGTTAGGAGACTGGACTGAAATGGTTACAAAAGTGAAACCACAGGGACTGAAATAGTGATTTTTTACAAACCACAGGGACGAAAACAGTTATTAACTCATTTAGATATCTTTTTGTTTTTTATTAATAAGGGCATTATGGTCAATGCATGTGTACTTAACAGAATAAATGGATGGGGTTAACGGAGGTGGACTGAAATGGTTACGAAAGTGAAACCACAGGGACTGAAATCGCAATTTTTAAACTAATGGACTGAAATAATGATTTTTGACAAACCACAGGGACGAAAATAGTAATTAACTCTATTTATATAAACGAATGAACTTATATGACGAATTAATTATATACTTATTTAATTTATATGTTACAAACGAATACTCGAAACCAAATCCTTATTGTGTTGAACCAACCTGAAACACTCCTTTGTGTCACCACTTCCAACGAGAAACACTACCACACGAAACCCAACCCACCACTCACTAGTTTTTGGCCCACCTGCTTCACCACTTAAGCGTCGCCCAGCTTCAATCCAAGCCCAAACCGTCCATCCATACCCCCTAACTTGCGGCACCAAACCCAACTGACCCCTTGTGGCCCAAGATGTGCGGCCCACACACACTATCCCAAACCGCCCCCAACAGTTAATGTTTTATATGTTACGAAATTGCATGGGTTATCTCATAACTCAACCCTAACACATCTTTGCGACCCCTGCCTCTCTGCTACTCTACACAGACGACGAAGGAGGAGAAGACCCAAGAGATTCTTTCAAGTCCTTCGGTTCAAGCATTAGCGACCCTCACCACTTTTATAACTCGGTAACCTTCATTATTAGTTTTGACTTTCAATTCAATTCTTCGTACCTCGGTTGTATTTTCTGGAATTCTTGCTTGTTTTTGATGTTCTGTGATGATACTTGTACGACAGGGTTGCTAGAAATCATTGTTGTTGGCATTATGTTTGAGCATGGGTTCGGGTAGTCGTTAGTGTATGATTGGTGGGTTAAATCTTGTGGCTTTTGGTGACTTAGATTAGGATGGTTATCTGTTGTGAATAAAGATTTTAGGTTGTTGGGTGCATTAGATAATCGTTTGTGGGGTTCAGGTAACAAAAACAGGTTCTGTCCAGAAAGTTACAGCCGACTTTAATCGGTCGTAACTGGGTCAAAAGTTAACAAGAAGTGTTGTTTCTTGAGTCCATGATGTACTTCTAGGAAATACCTTTCAAAGGCCACTGGATTCATATTTTTTCGATGTCGTTTGGTATTTTAAATGAATTATTTCGTAACAAAGGTCCAGGCTGCATTTTCTGTCAGGATTTGTAGCCCATTACAAATGTCATAACTCAATGTAGGAATTGTGTTATCATCTAAAATTTTTACGGTAGATAGTTCCAGGTGTTGATGAAAATCTTCCACTGGAATTTCATTATAAGAGTAGATGAGGATTTTTAAATAAATTTTGGCGTAGATTTAGGTGTAAAGAATGATTTTTAGTGATTTTCTGTAAATATTTAGGTCATGAGAAAAATAAACTAGTATTCGGGAACTAATTAACATGTTGTGTTAAAATATCATAATTTTTTGAATTCGTTTAGTGTTTTAAATAAATTTTGGAAAACTACCTAAAATCTTACATGAAACTGTGATGTGCCGAAAGTGATTGAAACTTTGTTGAATATGCATACAAGTTATCAAAAGGTGTTGAATGTGATTAGAAACATTAGTTGGTGGCAATGAATGCGTTTTATGGAATAATATGATCACATGCACTAACTTACCTAAACGAGTAATTGTATGACAAAGTGATTCTGTGACTATGTGTTAGACTACGTGTAGGAATTCATGAATTAAACTAACTGAAACGGTAAACATATCAGGAAGAGATTGATTATTCCTGATTACCTTTCACCTTTACTGCCAAGCTAACTAAGGTGAGTTCACAACCTTTTCCAAAAGCAAGTGTTCCTAGTTTGGAACAATACTTTTTACAGAAGCCCTGGTTGGGGCTACGTGCGCGTTCCTTGTTGGAACCACTGAAACATACTATCCACTGGAGGTGGAGTAGTACACTTGGAATAAACGAAAACTCTATCATGAAAGTCCCTACATTTTTACTGATTAGATTGTCGGGTGGGCATAGCAGGGTATTAGTTGATAGCGTTATTAGGTTTGACAAACCTCACACCGTGCTGGGAGCCGAGCGTGAACTTTCAATCTTCACTTTTACATTAGTGTTGATAGACATTAATGAGGGCACAAACGAAACGTCAGCATTCGGTACACAGTTTAGTCATTTGACGAGGGTTAGCTACCCGAGTCATACACAAACCAAAAACATTTGTGAACTTTACTTTTGCTTAACTAAAATTTGTGAGTTCGCCAACTTTATTGTTGACACATAGTTGCATGCTTTGTAGGTCAGTAGGTACAGCTGGGACGAGCGTTGCAACTGCTGGAGTGGTGTGGTTCGTTAAACTTTGTGTTTTAAAACGTTTATTAAACTTGTGGTTTTTAAATTCTTGTTGGGATTTTTACTTTATTTCCGCTGCAAAATAAACTGTGTTTTGAACAATTAAAACTTGATCGTTAATCATGTTGTTAGTGATGTTTTTATAATTTTAAATGTTTGGTTCAACATGATTAGTGGCTAGATCCTGGTCAGTCATACGCCTCGCGGTAAAATTCCGCATGTGAAATTTGAGGGCGTGACAAACTTTCCCTAATTGTTTTTTCAACATAACCTGACCAACCACAAAGCGGTTTTCCTTGAGCCCAACAGGAGGTGGGATACTTTAGTAAGGTCCATGCAAACGTGTTTACCACTTGCCCAACCGAACACAAGAAGATTCACTAAGCTAAGAGTGGACCTCCTTTCAAGAGGGTTTGTCCGGAAATTCAGAGGCCTTTTTTTGCGGAGATTCCTACCCGCGTAAAAGGATAACTTTTTTATCACACAAAGAACTATAATTTGTTTAAAATAGAGCTCAAATAAAAGAGATATCAATGCAAAGTATGAAATTTGGTATGAAACTTGAAAGAACTGAAATGATAAAATTTGTTTCACATATGTGGGTGAGCAAATCTTTGTGAGGTTTGTAAGTATAAGATGTCCTTGGATATTACTTCCAAAGAGTTAGTGACTACAAAGGGTGAGACACACCCTTATACATACTTGTCATGCCTATGGGTACTTTACCTTTCTATTTTCGAATGTTGGTCCAACGTCAATATGAAATCGGTTCCTATAGAAGGTGTTGTTGCAAATGATGGATCCACTATATCGACATGAAGTTGGTTGGTACTGATGACAATCTCAACAATAGATTCTTGTTGTTGATAGCTAGGTTTAGTCAATTCCTACTAAGATGTGTGGTTGGTGCTCATAGCTCACATTCTAATGATGGCTTGATTACGTTTTGACTCTTGTTATTGATGTGATTACTGTTGATAGTTGGTGTACTCACTACTCATGGCTCAATTTCTACCAAATAGTTACGAATCGCAGTAACGTTTTATGAAATGATAGTTTCGATTGACAATATAAATCCATATATTACAACTAATTTTGTTTATTACAAGATTAATTATGCATGTCGGTTCTTTTGTGTTTGTATGAATTGAACTTGTAGATTCATTTTGAGATGATGAAAAACAAGACACACATGAAAAACGAAAGATACGAGCTTCTTTGGAAAAGAATAGGTAAGAGTATGCTCTGAATTGTGGAATATTACTACTTCCTGTTTTTTTATAAATGGTCAACATCGAAGAATATGGTGCTAACTCAAACTTGAGGGTTCATATCTAGCAATACAACTACTACTTCAACTATTGTTTCATGGGAGACATACATGTTCGTCTTATAAGAGGCGTGAAAATATGTTTTAAGAAACCCGTATTGACACTAGTTGGAATCTCTTTATGTTTATGTAATTTTATATTTTATATTTACAGTAGTATTTTTGTAAATGGTATCATACTATATTATCTCTCACACAAATAAATAGAGTATCTTTATTTGTTACTAGGTTAATGCCCGCGCGATGCGCGGCTTCATCCAAAACCATATTATTTACTTTGAAATATAATATTTTGTACAAAAACTTGGAAGAAAAAAACAGAAAAAAACATTCAAATGCCGAAAAAACTTCCTTGTAGACTACATTTGTTGTTTTACTCGTTACATTCCCATCTTTGTCTAGTATAAGCAACTTCACACCTGCTCTGCTTTTGACTGTTGATAACGCAACATAAAGTTTGCTTCCCACCATAATCCCAAAGTTGAGGCATTTTTACCTTTTTTTTAACCGGACCAGATTACCAAACCTAACCCAATGCGACCTTAAGGAACTCAAGGAACCCGAACCCAATTATTATTAATATCCGTTTGGTAATCAAATCTTTCCTGGAAAAAAAAGAACCCGAGGAACCCGGACCCAATTATTATACCCATCTTCAGATTGGCAATCAATTCTTGTTGCTTGGATTCAAGTTTACCCGAATAACCCAAAGACCATTATTATGGAAACTGTACGCATGAACTTATTATGGAAATATGAAGTTGAAAATTAAAATACAACGAAGCATCGTACTATAGATGTAACAAAACCGAAACGATAAGTAAATGAAGGAAATACTTTTTTCTGGTTTGAAATATAAATTGAAAGCATGTTACTCTAATACTTCTACTTGCTGGAGTTTCGTAACCAATAACCTCGAATTCGTTTTTGACCAATTGAAAAAACAATCATCACCTAAAATTGAAAGTAACATGACGTTTATATTGTATTTAATTATTATTATGTTACATATTTTATCATTTGATTCGAATTAAGATTTCTTAGTTTTTTACAAAATATATATAAATATATAATAAAAAGTGCTAATACCCGCGAATTTTGCGGGGTTGAAAAATGATATGTTTCTTACTTTTAGAAAAAAAATTACGTTACTGATCATAAAGAAACTGCACGCGTGAACTTATTATGGAAATCTAAAGTTGAAGATTAAAATAGTCATAATATATGGTATCTCAAAAATACAATATATGTTTACATCACCTATACTAATAATCAACCTTTTATACATAATTCGTAAGATGAGCGAAATCAAAGAGCCTGATCACAAAACAAACATAATATGACCCAATTGAGAGTTTTTAGTTCATTAAATTAATTAACTCAATATATTTATGCAGATTCAACAAATAAAGAAAAGGAAAAAAAACATATCAGTATGGATAGCTTCGAGAACTTACGTATTGCACCTTCAAGATCAAAGATCAATGAAGATATTTGTCAATTCTTTTCTGAATATATGGGCATCCCTTGCTGCTGAATCATGCACCCATGGCGAACCTGCAATGTATAACATGACTTTCAAAGTCAAACATAACACTCTTTAAATTCAAAATTCTCTTTTATGGTTTTATAATTTCTTGTCAATCTTTTCCCTAAAATAGTTAAATTTTCATGAAGATCAATATAGAATAAAATACATATTTGAAAATACATTTATTCTAATTAATTTTGAAATTCTAAACTCTTATCTTCCACTAAAAAAAGTAAAAAGTGAGCTATATTTTGTAGATGTTGATGGCCTCTAGTGCACAAATACGTTAGATGATTATCATTTTAAATTAATGAATTTTGTGGCCTTTTAGTTTTTTCTTTGATAATTATGATTTTAATTTGGGAACACACAATAGTTGGATGATTAAACTATATTGAATTTAATTCTAAACAAAATCATTTCATTTCAAAACTACCGACTCATTAATTCCAAATTCTTTCTAGATGTCCATCTTGCAAGATCTTTAGTCTATTTTTAACCCAAATGGTACCTCATCATACTCTATCTTCACAAACACAGTTCCATTTTGGAGTTTCCTTGTCAATTTCACTAAAAGTAACAACAAAAGCATCCATATTTTAAGTAACTTTTTAGATAATATAACAATATCAAAATGACCAAACCGAATCGACCCAGTTTCAAGTTTCAGATGTTAGGACTTTTCAAGTCACCCCCACCAAAACATACCTTATAACCTAATCTCAAATCTCCCCCAAATACCCCAGTTGTTTCAATTAATTCTTGACCTCAAGGACACCCAAAAAAATGATCTCCTGCACTATTCTTTCAGCTCTAACTATATTCAGAATATAACATGAATTTATATATATAATGATGCATTAACATACCTGCCTCTGGTTTATCCAACCTTTAATTGCTCTGAATGAATAGTAGATTCCTTCATTAATCCAATATTGAATGGGCTCACGAGTATTCTTCCATCTGACTTCTAGAAAAGGAAACCTCTCTCTAAAGTCATTAACTTTTGTAAGTATGAAGTAGCATTTTAATAGCTTTTAAAATAAACCATCCCAAACACTCTTACAATTATTTCTCCAAAATTAAAACACAGTTAAAGAAAAAAAAATGGCATAAAAGCCACAGTTCTGCACATAGAAGCAGTAGCATCAACACTTGATCCACATTCGGCATAGGAGGTTTATTGCCAACACTTTTAAACTACGTTAAAAACACCATGAAAGTTTTTCTTTGAATGGACACAATTCAGAGAAAATACACATTGGTCAACACTCTTAACTGTTTTGACTTGTTCCCCCTTTAGCTACATTTTTTTTTTGTTAAATGCGTCTAAAAATGTCGTTATTTGTGGGACGGGTCGAGTTGGGTTGACCCGCTACTCTGAAAATAATAATTACTTGCTACTTACCATGAAGTTATTTTAGTAAAATACAAAAAAGTACTAACCAGAAGTATCAATGGGTCCAACAAATGGCATTCCAAATAAGCTTGTGGTAGCCACACAGCTTTGGTTGATATGTAATTCTTTATTCTCCTGCTGAAGTCCTGTTATCAGCTTCCGAACTAAATCTCAATTACAACGAATAAGCATGAAATAACACTCCCAAAATTGGAAAGGGACTGCAAACATAGTACGAAATATCTTACCGAGCTAATTGATCTTGAACTGGAAGTCTTAACGGTTAAATGGGTGAAATGGGTCAGCTGTTTAAAATGGATCACCTAAGTGTATTTATAATGCATAAAATTTATTCAAAAAGTTAGTTTAATAAAGTTTTTTTTAATCATATGAAATCATATTTACCAGACTACTTGTATATAAAAAACTAAAAATTGGAAGATAAAAAAACATGTGTTTGCAGTTCATAAAAAAACTAAAAAATGGGAAAAATCATGTGTTTTCAGTTTAACCCATCCCAACATGTTTTAGTATAGACTGAAAAGTAAACACCGTTGATTTGTTGTCCAAACCACATGACACGCCGTATTGCCATCATTGATGGGTATATATCTTTTTTTTAGAAATGAAACCCCAAATGAGATCTTTTAATTCAAATTTCTCCAAATAGTGGGAACTCACAAGTGTGACTAGAGCATCATCTGGTGCAGCTGTCTTTCGGTGAGAATAACACTATGAGATACCACAGCCTTTGATTTTCTAGCTCTGTTATTACCCATTAGCACATTGCACAACATTTGCTTATAATTGAGAGTCTTTAGAGTAACGGCTAACCCTCATTCATCGTCAGTCACATGGACTATAAACGCAGTCCACGTGTAAAGGCAAAAATAAATCTCACCAATCCATAATGTATAAATCTGAGCAAGTCCTTATATATAGAAGGAACCAATACCATGCCAGCTCCAATATACAACTTGTGACATTTCTTCCCTACAATTAACAATATGGTATCATATTTATCTATACTATATTATAATGCATGAGAGATGGGCATTTTAAGATACCCAAAAAATAAGAACTTTTCCCCCTCTTTATTTATAGAAAGACCCTTAAAATGAGGGTAGTTTGGTCTTTTAAACATTATTTATTTTTTAACCCCTAAAATTATTACACTTAAATCCCTAAGGTTTTAACAAAATTATAGATAATTAGTTACAATTCACCCCTCCATAACAAACTTATAATTTTTTTACGTATTCTTGACATATCTTATAAACTATACTGTTTAAAAAAAAACCAAAGATAGCATGAGGACCTACACATTTTTGTCGACGTTTCGGTAGTTGTCTTGTTCAATATCGACGCACGGATTAAAAGGTACAAGTCGATTATGCGTTAATGTGCAAGTAATTAATACTTGTGATCTAATGTGCCTAATCTACAAAGATGGGCTCTATCTATGCAAACAAAAACAAAAGGAATTAAAAGTACCGTAACATAAAATGAAGATATTTTCTGTCACATTTTATTTTATTAAAACTGCCTAATATCTATACTTAGATATATCTTATAAAAACTTAAAACTAACCACAACAAACTTCCTAAATAAAGGGGTGACAAATCTAAAATTAAATCATAATGCACTTCTATAGTTACTACTATAAATATAGCAGGACACTCCTATATCTATTGCTAAACAAAGTTAAAAAATGGGTCCAGTTCTGAATTCAATTGTTGCGAAAGGTCAGTTTTGTTATATCGCAGCAGTGAATATTTTTTTCTTTTATTTACTTTTATGTGAATGTTAACTTATTTGATTTTTCAGATTCAGTTGCATGATGAACATGCCAATTTAAACAACACATTTGTCGAACAAGCTTCTAAGGTATTGATTTTGCTGGTTTTTAAGTATTATTTTTGTGTATATCTTTCATATTAACATGTTCGTTATGTTATTATATATGTGTTTTATTACAGGATGATGGTGATAAAAGTATTGATATTATTTCTTATGTGCAATGTTTAGTTCATACAAGTTTAATCTTCAATGTGAATTTAGTGAAAATGTAATTTTAAGGTTTATTTAATCTTTTTTTAACTTTTGTATTCAATTTTTGTCATTTATAGGGATCGGAAGTTTGAGATTCAAATGAGGAGATCTAAGAGACTCTCTTAATGAAAATGAAGTGAGGTTATTAATTTAGACGATTCTGAGGACAATGACAAAGAAGAGGAATTAGAAGATACTGCCGATTCAAGCACAAACCAGAAAATCCGATTAAAAATGCGTCGAGTGTCAATTCAGAAACAGAACAGATTGCATGCAGTCTAATATGAAATCTATCAAATGTTTTTATATATTTTTTTTCATTTTCAGTTGTTATGTTTGACCTATACGTATGAATAAAGTTTATTTTATATTTGAACTTTATCTTTGATATTAATATCATGCAGTTATTAACCATATTAATAAAGTTCAAAATAAAGTTAATATCCTAAATTTACAAGTCAACTGAACTTATATAAGTCAATATCCTAAAGTAGCAATAAATAGATATTGCAGTTAGACATAGTCAAGCTGAAATTATAAAATATTACAGTTATTCTTAGATATTAATCTAATAATTTGCATTTCTTAATTAAATACTAATAAAGTAATAACTTTAAAGCTAAACTAAAAAACTGAACCTACTATGATATAAAGTTAATAAGAAAATAATTATTTTATAAACATTTTTATAACAAGTAATATAAATAAAATACTCCAGAAATTTATAATCTTTACTAGATAAATTCTAAACTGGGTTGCAAATTTTTAGGAATTATAAGTTCAACTATATTGTTATAGATAATATTAGTCAGTTCTAAAAGAATTATTTACCAACTTGACAAGATACATAGTAGTAGATTGTGTTGCATATTTTTAGGGATTATTAGTTAAAAGTAGACTAATATAGATAAGATTAGCTAGGAACTAAAATTTTGAACTTAGTATGATATAAAGTTAATAAAGATATAAACTCTTATCATCCTATTTTTTTATAAAAACAGTTATTGAAATTTTATAAAAATATAAATTTTTTATATTTGTAAAAAATCGAAATTTAACAATTTAAGTTAAAGCTCTAAAACGTACTTACGAGTCAAATACTATTTTTATTTTTATAAAAACAAAAATTTTAAACTTAAAGTTTATTGGATGGGTACTATGTAGATATTTAGAAAAAGTTATGAACTTTAAAGAATAAAATTATACTTTATAATTTAACCAATAAAATAAACAAACTTTACAATTATAACAACTTATCATTTATTTTTTGTCTTTTGCTTATTAATTTTTATTAAAAAACATTATTTTTTGTCTTTTTATTATTATTTTTATAAAAAAACAAAACTTTTACATATGTGTAAACTTATGACATATATCCACCACAATAATGTTATCATAAATATTATACGAATAAGAAAACTACCAGAAACGAGTGTCGCAATGCAAAGTGTCGCCCCCGCCGCATCGCGCGGGCAACCTGCTAGTGTTATAAAAATAAGCGAGAAACAAATGCATCACCTCACTTCAAGAAATTAAGGATCGAAGAATCATTAACAAATGAACTTACCTGGTCAATAGTTGCATATAAATATCTATCAACGTTGCCTTCTCCTTCCCTCGCAAAACAAAAGAATAAAATTGACAATATGAGGAAAAATAAAAATAAAATCAAATTTCAAAAATATGAGTTTCTTTTTCTTCCCAAAATTGTTCAACAAAAAGTACAGGGTTAAAGAACAATACCAGAATATCAAATAATCGAAAATACGAATCGGAAGCAATAACTTAACAAACGAAAGTAGTAACCTGGATTGAACATTGAATATAAGAATACGATGCAGATCAGGCTTCAATGGTGAAAATGAGAATCATATTATCAGAAGATGGATTCATTACCGTAAAAGAAGAAGATCAAGGAATCATTACCGTCGATGTTCACTGTTGGGTATTGAAGATGGATTCAACGTTGTCGCACAGGGTCGATTGAGCTCCTGAGGAGGCGATTCGGCGTCTAGGGTTTTGAATGAGGAAAGGAACGATGATATTGACGGAGGTTGCGGTGGCGTGTCGGTGATTGAGAGATTGAGAAAAGAGAGACTGAATTAGGGTTTTATTTTAGTAGATGAACGATGATTGAGAGAATGAGAGAGAGAGAGAGGTATAATGAAGCGTATGTGAGAAGCTTCTCCAATCCTCCCCTATGAGCTATGCCACATGTATGATGACATGGCTGATTATTTGGCATCAATCATAGGGTGACATGTGTCCCCAATGGTTTGCTTTATTATATATATAGATATAGATTTTAAATGAAGTACTCCATATGATCTGTTTTCTTAATCTCCTATTTTTTTATTCGTAAAACTATGATAAGATCATTAGGTAAACAAAATTAGACCATACAGGTATGCATGGTAGTATACATTGTTAATATGATTTCTGTTTTCATATTTCTTTATAAAAATGATTTTATGAATTTTTTTTTCACCACTATTTATTTTTGTGTTCCTTATACAACTTTGTATGTTGGAGGATTGACATTAAATACTCATTTTGATTGAATAAAAAGGTGTGTAACATTGTAACCTCAACCGGTTCATGATAGTTCAATCAATGTGGCTCAAGATAAAATTTAATATTACACAAACCAAACTATAAAAAATAGACATATCAAGAAGCAATATTAGATGCGATCAAAGATAGGGATGATGCTTGATTTAGAGCGGCGTGCTTTTTTATATTTTTTTTATCTGCTAAATCACACCATATAATTTTACTCCTAAATCTGTACATGTGTCTGAATGTGTACTATGAGAGTTAAATCTTCAACAAAAATGGATAACATCTTTTACCTTACATCTTGGTACGGTTCTAGAGTGGTGTGTCATAACCAATTCAAACCATTGTTCTTTCTCTTTGTTGGATGCGAAAACAAAATTTTCAAAAACTATGCATGTAAGTTATAATAACTCGCTTAACTTATTCTAAATTTATAACGAGCTCTTTCTATTACCACAAACAATTAAATTAGGTGTTTCATTTGTGTTACTTAGCATTTGTAGCATGTATAGTTCATTTATCTACCAACAATGATGCATTTAGAAGGTGTATTTCTGCCATGGATGATGAGAGGTGATAGGGTAGAAAATTTCTTCCCCAAGTGCGTCTAATGCAGTTTTAAGTGCAATCAAATGGCTAATCAAATACTTAAAAGGAACCAAACGGTTCATAACCAAAGTTCTTGTAAATTCAATTCAAACAAAAAAACTAAAAGATAATAAACGTAGACCCTAATTTATAACTATGATTCATAACATTATTAGGAAACTAAATAGATAAATAGGAATTTTAAAGTTTAAATAAATAAAAGATATGCTCCTGCATCAGCATGCATTTGCAGTGTGACTTTTTATTAGAGGGAATGGGAGAAATTGAAGACAGAGAATAGGTGGGAGAAAGAGAACACTCATTTTCCCATTCGGTAAGGTCTCATCTACACCAAGATTCAAGGATTGACCCGACTCCGCTTTTTTCCTTTTTGTTTCAGTTAGGATATGCAACTACAAAAAGGAGAGCAACCCTCAACGAACAAATGATTACTTTCTTCGGCACAAAAAAGTTTGAAATACGGGTTATATAGATGAGTCAAATTATGCATGCAATTTATCTTGCATCAAACATATGAGTTGATTAATTATTTTGTTCTTATATATAGTATATTAATAATTTATGATAGTTTACGGGTTTTATTTTGTTACGAATGATTTGCATGAAGCCATGAAGGTAGTTGTGCAAAGAAAAACCCGAAACTGGGTTTTTTTATAACTAGGTATTGGGTACCCGAACCTATCAATAGGCTACACTGGGTATTACATATTGTTCTAAAACCCGAACCCGAAACTGGTTTTTTCCATACCCAATTAATACCCTATAACCGATTCCAGTCTATACTCGTAACCACATTTTTTATACCCAAACCAGGTTTCCCGAATACCCAATACCAGGTATTACCGTTAGGATGGAGTTGGTCGATTTTGATCGTTTTACAATGGATATAAGGCCGTTGTAGGCCTTTTTTCACACCCCAAACCCCTAGACTTAGTATAAATACTAGTTTGATGTTTGGGTTTAGTCATAACACTTAAAAACATGAAAATCACAAAAAAGAAAAAAAAACTTGCTCTAAAAACTATTGAAAATGGTTTCTAGAAGTGCTACCCCTTTCGTTGACCTGGGTTCTACGACTACCAAACCAACCATCATAGAAGTTATCCCTATAACTTGAAACAAAGAAATTTGGGTTCATTTCAAGTTATGTAAAGTGTCGTTTGGTCAAACAAAGCTTGATGCATTCATTGTTGCTCTATGTTGAAGTCCGATACAAACACGACTTTGAGAAAACATTTGGAGACGTTTTGTAAAGTGTTGAAGAAAAATCTGGGCTGAGGTCAACCACAAATGTCAAGCAACAAAAGCATTTGCCATTATGATGTTGAGGCGGTTCAAAAAGGAATGGGAGGTTTGTGATTCAAGAGGGCTTGCCATTTGACTACTTCGACAACCCAAGATTGACATGTCTCATCCAAAAATCTCTCTAACCACGTTATAATCAAGTAAGTCGCACTACCTTTCGACATGACTATCTAAAAGCATGGAAAAAAACAAGTTTAATTTTGTCATTTCAAAATTTACAAACCTGTGTTAATTTGACTTGCAATTTTTGGTCAGCACCTCATAGTTTACCCGAATCGTACATTCATGTTACCATGCATTGGACAGACACCAATATGTGGAAAATGAACAAGCGTACAATATTTCTTTTCGTATCCACATACCGCAAACAATTCGTTTCTAATTTTAAAAAATTTAATTGAAACTTTTAATTTGCGAGACACTGTTTTCTATATCTTTTGACAATGCCTCCAACAACATCACTGCGGTTGCACAGCTAAAATTTAAAATTTAACTCAACTTGAGACGGTGTTTTTTGCCATAGTCGTGTTGTGCATAATATCAACTTAGTTGTGCAAGATGGACTAAATGAAATTGCGTATATAAGAAAACATTGTAAACAAATGTTAAAATATATTTTTTCCACTAGCAAGGCAATATATGTTCAATGTAAAAAATGTTGTAAAAAGTCGGGTAGACGCTGTTTAGGTGTGAATTGGGACGTACCAACTCCATGGAACTTGACTTGCAATATATTTGAAAGAGCTTTAAAATATAAAGAAAGTTTGATTGCATATCATGAATTGCTTGGAAGCGAAATGGAGGTTGTACCATTCATGCCACCTAATCGGAAAATTATCGAAATTTAACCAATTTGCTTGGGGTTTTTAAAAGCGCAACAACGTTTTTATCGGGATTTAATATCCCACAAGTTATCTAGTTCTTAACGGGCTTTTTGTAATGGCAACGAAACGTCAAGGTTTGGAATTTGTAGGCAATTTTTTGTAAAAATGATACGTTGATGAAAGAAAAGTTCAAAAAGTATTTTCAAGATTTGCCTCCCGTTATAACTTGTCCGGTCGTTTTAGACCCATACCTAAATTAGAGAGGTGTGAAAACATTGATTGAAAAAATATGCTTTGCTTTGGATTAGCAAGAAGATGCTCCTAATTTTGTTCCAAAAGCAATCGCCAATTTTAACAAACATTTTGAAAACTTGTTTGAGGTTTATCAATTAAAACATAGTGAAATAACTAATGCGGCTTTTTAAAGTGGTCTATAGCCGTAATAGAAATTTAAACATTTGTCCGTTTAATACTTTGAGAAGTGACAATGTTAAACGAGCTTGTGGTTACACCTCAAGTATCGAGCTCGGGAGATATATTTCAACAGATTTTTTCTAACATTTGTCACTTCCGAATAAGAATTTGAAAATTTTGACATTTTATCTTGGTGGAAAGGAAATGAATCCCAATTTCCGGTCCTAGCCGTTATGGCACGTGATCTACTAGTTTTCCAAGCTTTTAAGGTAGCTTCCAAATCCACATTTTCTTTAATGGAAATGTTATTTTGTTAAGGAAGACAAAGTTTACTCCCGAAATAGTGAAAATGTGTATTTGCTTGAAAGACTATTTGGATGCAATGGAGCGGATTCAACATGTTTCATCACTTGAAGTTGTAAATGTCGTTTTAAAAACAAAACTACACGAGGATGAGGTCAAAAGAGGAATGTCAAGCCCACTAGACAAAGACTAAACGAAGACGATTAATTACCAAACCAAGACGACCAAAACCGAAGAAGATTTTAGTGGTTTGAACAAGTTTAATCTGGAACTATATATGTTTTTTCTATGTGTTTCTAGTTCCTTCAGTTTTAAATATACATATATATATATATATATAGGGCAAGGATATATAGGAAACCATTTTTTAGTGAGAAACCAAGGAAACCCAATTGTGACCATTGATCTTGATGATCTAATGGTTGAGGAAATAACTAGCATTATTGAATTAAATAAAGTGCAATGTTTATCTTCATATGTACTTTAAAGGGTATTTGGGTAAAAACACAATGAAACAAAGTACATAGAATATATTAAAAAAATGTGAGGTTTGTCCTCTTATTCCCTTTCTTCTGTACAAGTCACCATCATCATCATCATCCATTCTCTATCTCTCCATGTTTCAAAATAAACACCAAGAACACACACAAGTGTGTGTGAGAGAGTTCAGGAGGTAGAGATAGAGATTTAAGAGAGAGAAGAAGATGACGATGGACGATGGACAAGCCGTCGTCTACAGCGGTGGAGGTTCTCCGACGAACCATCGGTGCCGACGACGGTGTTACTGGCAACCGGAGTGGGGATTCTGATTTTAGCTCAGTTCAAATTCGAGTCAGCCGCAGATCGGGACTCGGTTCAGGTTTCCGGTTGGTGATCCAGTCCAAGTATGGTTCAGTCTTTTTGGATTCTCTGGTTTTATTTTGGTTTGGATTCTCTGGTTTTATACTCGGTTAGGTGTCATTTGGTTTGGATTCTCTGGGTTTTTTTTCAGTCTTTTTTAATTTGTGATTATTGTTTGTTTAGGACTGTTCAAATGTTATTTTTTCTCTGTTTAAGCGGTTTGGTTTGGTAATGTTGTTAGATTTAGTATTGAGATTGGGTTTTTAGTGTCGGGTTACCTGAATGTGGGCATTTTTTGTTAAAATGTGAAGGCGTAGGGCGGAAAGGTGTGTGCAGAAAAAATGCAGCGTCCCGAGTGCATCAGAGAGTGTGATTGTGTAGTTTCGGTGCAGAATACAGTTTCAGGTAACACTTTGTAGCGAGGGCGTTGCTTGACGAAAAGAAGATACGTGTTGACTATTGTGTAGTTTCGGTGCAGAATACAGTTTCAGGTAACATGTGTTACCTATCTCGTACCTGTTTGTTGTGTTAAATAACTCCGGAAATATTACTTGTGCTATTATGTATTTACTATGGCGGTTGTATTTGCAGGAGTGAGGAGAATGACCTGATATGTGTAGTTTCGGTGCAGAATACAGTTTCAGGTAACATGTGTTACCTATCTCGTACCTCTCTAGTGTAACACATGTTACAAACATGTGTTACATATGTGCAACCCCCCTTTGTGTCCAAAAAAGGGTTGGGGTAACTACAAGTAAATTGTGTAACGTTTACTACATATGTAGCTAATTATCCCACCAAAAAAACACGACTTTTTATTTGTAAAATAAACGAGATATTCCGAATAAATTATGAAGTTTATACATTTTAACATTTAACAGCCAATCTTTTTATTTCGGTAAACAACTGTTGTAACACGTGTTACAACTTTTTACTCAGACGTGCATTTTCTTTTTATAATCCCCTCCTCACCTAAAGATACATCAAATGTAACACGTGTTACAACAGGTTTTTACCTACTTACACGTCTCTATTACAAATGGATGAAAACAGTTTTTTTAAAACATCCACGGTGTAACACTTGTTTATTTGAAAGTTCTTAAAACAACCGTTGTAACACGTGTTACATCTTTTTACTCAGCTGTGCATTTTCCTTTTTATAATCACATCCTCAACGTAAAGATACATCCAATGTAACACGTGTTACAAAAGGAAATTACCTACTTACACGTCTCTATTACGTTGATTTAAACAGTTATTTAAAAACATCCACTTTGCAACACTTGTTTATTTGAAAGTTCTTAAAACAACCGTTGTAACACGTGTTACAACTTTTTTAATGTTGTGCATTTTCCTTTTTATAATCCCATCTTCAGCTTGAAGATACATCCAATGCAACACGTGTTAGGTTTTTTATGCGTTACAAAAGGTTTTTACTTAATGTAATAGTAAGTTTAAATGTTAAAATGTTTTTTTTTAAGATTGGCTGTTAAATGTTAAAATGTATAAACTTCATAATTTATTCGGAATATCTCGTTTATTTTACAAATAAAAAGTCGTGTTTTTTTGGTGGGATAATTAGCTACATATGTAGTAAACGTTACACAAGTTACTTAACACATGTTTGTAACATGTGTTACACTAGAGAGGTAACACATGTATAGCCACGTTACACATGTTACATAGGAGATTAATAAGTTTTAACTATAGAAGATTAATATTGATGTACTTGTTTTGTTCATAGGTGAAAAGATGTTTTGTGTTCAAGATGAAGATGGTTATCAAGAAGCGAAGCCCGCCGAAGGATTACAACGCATCATCAGGTTTTCGTGGTGACGATGGTGTGTTTTTTGGTTGGCTGCTATGTGTTGTGAAGATGGATGTTGTTGTGAAGACCATTTTTTAGAAGCATTACAACTATTGATATAAAATTCATTTTTATTTTCATTGTTAGTATGCACATTTTTGGATGAATACGGATGTTGATGTGACGGCAATTTTTTTTGGGATGCAACAACTATATGTAACATGTGTAACTTTGACGTTGTAACATATGTAATTTTACATATACATGTGTTACATATGTTACACAATAGTGTAACATATATTATAAACATGTTTTACATATGTCAGCCCCTTTGGTGTCAATTTAAACTTAGTAAAATTACATATGTAACAACATTACATCATCCAAAATGTCATATCAATGAACAAACAAGTAATATATGTAACTATAAGTATATGAGACTAGTGTAACGAATTAAAGGGACAAACGCTACACTTCATGTTACATATGTACGTAGACTTGTTATTAACAATGTTATTAGTAGATAAAAAAACTGCATTAACATATATTTTTTACACTGAACCCAACTTATTGGTCATAAGTCTTATACATGGCAAGAAGTTCTTCCAGTGTGACGTATGATTTAACAATAATAGGATGATATTGCTCGTTGACATTCGGTGTCCACAATTTAGTGCCATTAGACGACTCGAAAAGATGGTAACATGGAGTATGTTCAAGATCAGCTGTGGACTTAGGGACGAATGTTAGTATAAGTTTACGTGCGTTATGAATGTTGTAATAAGTTTAGCACCCTAGGGTAACAAAAAAAAAATCACACATGACACTTGTCGCCATGTTACACATGTTAATTGTGTGTGCACATGTAACATCTTCTCTACAACGTGAGTAACATCCTTAAAAGTTGTGTTCCTACTCTGCTTTATATTTTGTAAGCACTTATAGATAAACATGTTTTAAAGATACAACCTGTAACATGTGTAAGACTTATAACCAATAAGCTGGGTTTAATGTAAAAAATATATGTTAATGCAGTTTTTTTTATCTACTAAAAACATTGTTAATAACAAGTCTAGGTACTTATGTAACATGAAGTGTATGGTTTGTCCCTTTGGCTTACTAACATCCGTATTCAACATTCGTATTCATCCAAAAATTGGCATACTAACAATGAAAATAAAAATGAATTTTATATCAATAGTTGTAATGCTTCTAAAAATGGTCTTCACAACTACATCCATCTTCACAACACATAGCAGCCAACCAAAAAACACACCATCGTCACCACGAAAACCTGATGATGCGTTGTAATCCTTCGGCGGGTTTCGCTTCTTGATAACCATCTTCATCTTGAACACAAAACATCTTTTCACCTATGAACAAAACAAGTACATCAATATTAAATATTCTGTAGTTAAAACTTATTAATCTTCTATGTAACATGTGTAACGTGGCTATACATGTGTTACCTCTCTAGTGTAACACATGTTACAAACATGTGTTACATATGTGCACCCCCCTTTGTGTCCAAAAAGGGTTGGGGTAACTATAAGTAACTTGCGTAATGTTGTTACTACATATGTAGCTAATTATCCCACCAAAAAAACACGAATTTTTATTTGTAAAATAAACGAGATATTCCGAATAAATTATGAAGTTTATACATTTTAACATTTAACAGCCAATCTAAAAAAAACAATAAGCTGGTCTCATATACTGGGTGTAACACATGTAACACCCTGTATGCAACATATGTAACCCGCAGTGTAACACGTGTTACAACATATATGACAAACAGTTTAGAAATTTTAGCATTAATCTTCGCAAAAATAACAATATACTCTGTACAAACAATTTAGAAAGTCAACATTAATCTTCGTAAAAAATATCAATATACTCTTCGCATAAATGTAGCTGATAGAAATGTAACATATGTAGCAAATTATGCCAGTAAAAAACACGAATTTCTATTTGTAAAACAAAACCGATATCCGATTAAATTATGAACTTTCTAAAGGTAATGGAAATGTAATATCGGAGTGAATTTATTCAAAAAACAACTAAACAGCAAAGAAATTTGAAACATACATCGTAAAAATTATGGATTTTCAAACTAATTATCTACCATCAATGGTGATGCTGAATTTAAACAAAACCAGAAAACAAATTAAACCAAATCCAATTCATAAACCCTAAAAAAAACCCAGCTCACCCACACCCCCCCCCCCCCCACACACAAAAATCCAACTAAAAGCAATCATTAACTCAAAATCGCTGGACAAACAATTTAGAAATTTAACTTTAATCTTCATAAAAAAAATCAATACACTTTGAAGAGAGAAATACAACATACAAAAATTTCTTCTAGATCTTGATTTAAAAAATAAAATAAACAAACTAGCTCTGATTTTAAATCTACCAAACGTTATACAAAGTATAAATCTAAACAAATTACATAAATTAACAAAAGTAAGATCTTTAAACCTGTTTCTCTCTCACACACTTGTGCGTGTGTTCTTGGTGTCTAGGTGAACAACATGAAAATTGTCGTCTCTCCTTCCAAAACATTAGCTTTCTCTCTCTAAAAAACAGAAACAAAGATCTTCAATGGTGGCTTCGATCTTCAGATTTGATGGTGATTAAAATGACACCGAGCTTCCTTTTCTTTGAGAGCTTTGATGGTGGCTTCGATCTTCAATGGTGGCTTCGATCTTCAGATTTGAAGGTTGGAAGGGATGAGTTAGAAGGTTGGAAGGGATGAGTTAGAAGATATGAATTTTTACTTGAAATCTTGAAGAAAGTGGAGGATGGTGGGTGGGGGGGAAACGAGGACATAGGGAAGGGGGAATTGGTGAAAAGTGATGGGGGTGAAAGGTGATGTGATGTGTTAGGAGTGTGTAAAAATGACAAATATACCCTTCTAACATGTGCAAATATTATATTACATGGATTAATCTAGACCACACATTCTTGGTTTCCCAAGTTTTCTCAATAAAATTGGTTTTCTCCATATACTTACACTATATATATATATATATATATGCACTTTTATGTTATGTATCTTGTAATATTTTTAAGTTTCTAATATATATGCACTTGTATGTTATTTGTTTATATGGTAAAATATTAATTTTTAAAGTTTCTATACAGAAAAAAATTGAAATGGAACCCAAATAAAAACGTGCAGCCCCCTTACAAAACCATCATACCTGACCCGGTTTTTTTATACCTGAACCAGTTTTTACCCGATACTAGGTTTGAACCGAGTATGACCGGATTTTTTGCTTCTTCCTTTTTTTCAAAATGTGAACGTTGGCAACGGTTATATAGCCTTTAGAACACCCATTTTGACCGTTTTTTTTTTCTTTATAATGTATTTTTACACCCCTACACTTGGTATAAATAGTTGTTTGGTGTTTGGTTTTACTCATACACTTGCAAAAAATCCCCAAAAGCTCTATATATACACGAGATGATGGCTTCCTCTTGTTGATCAGTTATGTTTAAACATAATGGAAAACATAAAGAAATACCTGTAACAGCAGACAGGCCGGCAGAGAATCCAGTAAGGGACGCAGCCATGGAATTCGATATACTTGTCAGGATGATCTGGTTCCTCCTTAGGGTGTATGATTATGATGGTGAGAGACGAATTAAAGGGTAGATTCGAATGGGAGAGAGAGATGGGGCAATTTTGATGATTATTATGTTATGATAAAAGTCTAACCTTTTAATATCTCTAGTTATCTCCTTATATATACACTCAAGGGGCAACCTAATTAGTTAATAAGGGTAATATGGTCAATCAACAATTACCAACTAATTATATAATAGGTTTTAATATATTTTGATTTATATAATATAAATGATTATATGGCTACAAGATTAAATATTACAATAACAATATATTTAATCTTACCTTCTCCCACTTAGCCGATTAATCATTTATCATGAGCATTAGATAAGCATGATCAGGAGTTAACACTCATTTTAGCTTTAAACCAAGAACCGTAGCAGAGAAATACAACAGTTGAATCATCATTCGACTCAAGACCCCATTAGTCATACTACAACCTCAATTTAAAACCTAATAGTTATGATCAAAATACACAAAAGCCCTTTAGCATTCGATCTGTATTTGTCTATATGTCATTACATCGGCAGAGCATATGTTAGAGACATACAAAATCAAACTGGGGAAATTTCATTAATTAAAACATAAGTAAGTACAATATGCTATTAAATAAGGTCTTTAGTAAATCCCAAATTTGAAACATGTTCTTCGAAAACTTTAGTGGGAGACCTTTAGTCATCGGATCCGCAAGCATATCTTTAGAACTAATATACTCAATACAAAGATTATTCTCCTCAACTCGTTCACGTACGAACAAATATTTTGTATCGAGATATAAACCAGCTCCAGTCGAACTGTTATTGTTCGAGAAACTAACGGCAGCTGAGTTATCAAAGTAAAGCTTCAATGGTCTAGAAATAGAATTAAAGATTTTGAGTTCAGTGATCGAATTCCTAAGCAACATTCCATGACATGTTGATCAGTTTTGTTTAAACATAATGGAAAACATAAAGAAATACCTGTAACAACAGACAGACCAGCAGAGAATCTAGTAAGAGACGCAGCCATGGAATTCGAAGGGTAGATTCGAATGGGTTCCTCCTTAGGGTGTATGATTATGATGGTGAGAGATGAATCAAAGGGTAGATTCGAATGGGAGAGAGAGAGATGGGGCTATTTTGATGATTATGATGTTATGATAAAAGTCTAACCTTTTAATCTCTCTAGTTATCTCCTTATATATACAATCAAGAGGAAACCTAATTAGTTAATAAGGGTAATATAGTTCATCAACAATTACCAACTAATTATATAATAGGTTTTATTATATTTTGATCTATATAATATAAATAATCAGGCCCGGCTTTGTGGGTTGGGCAGCCCGGGCAGACGCCAAGGCCCAAAAGGTTTATAGGGCCCAACAAAAATTTAGGGTCAAGATTTTTAAATGAGCACTGTTATCTTAAATGTTTAATAAATGACTTCAGTAACAATAATGAAGCTAGTTCAATGGTTAAGATACTCAAATTTGAAAACCAAGGTCATGAGTTCTAAACCCTTCTTTACATTTTTATTTTCTAAACAATTTTCAGTTAATCCCATGCATTTTTTATTTCCTAAACTGTTTTGAACTATCAATTCACTTAATTAATTGACTCTTCAATCTTGTTAACAAGATTTTTTTTTTTTTTTGAAAGGAAAACTTCATTCAAACAAACAAACCGCTCGAAACCGAGCGGCAAACCCCAGTTACATATTTACAAATTTACACCAATCAACCCAAGATATACTACTATTCTTCGACCTATTTTTATACCAAACAAAGCCCAAAGATCTAATATCGCTAAAAACCTCATTGATGTTAAAAAGCTTACCGGAAAAAATCAGATTATTCCTAGCCTTCCATATACTCCAACAAGAGAGAATAACGATGCCGTGAAACACTTCCTTTTTATTACCTTCCAAACCAACCCAATTATGCACTTCTAAGATATCGCGAAACGAGAAAAAGACCAACATAGGAATGTTACACCAAGCTTGAACCTTCTGCCAAATGATCGACGAAACTCCGCATGAAGTAAAAAGATGATCCACTGACTCAACCCCCATATGACACAGCGGACAACTACTATCTTCCACCGGGATGTTCCTCCTAGAAAGCGCCTCTCTAGTTGGAATACGATCCTGTTCAGCTCTCCAAGCAAAGAGGTTGCACTTCTTAGGAAGCCATCTACTCCAATTCCACACAAACCGGGCACTAAAATCCTTGCTAAGCTCGAAAGTCTTCTTGACCGCTCCAACCGAGAACCCATTCGAACCCGCACCCTCCCAAATCCATTCGTCTTTGCTGGCCGAGAGGGAGAAAGAACGGAGCAAAAAACACAGGCGGCTCCATTCCTCTAACTCCACATTCGAATCTGGAACCGACCTCCAACCCCATCTGCCGCATGGATTAGACAACGGCCTCACTATTCGATCCTTAACAAAACACGACTTATGTAATTCCAGCCTAAACAAATTAGGAAACTCCTCCTTTAAAGGCTTGGAGGTTAACCACGGATCCAGCCAAAACAGAATATCATGTCCGTTACCTACCTTGCCACGCATAAAACTTTTTAAAGAAGATCCATCCCCCAATTGGTTCGAGTAAACTTTATGAATATTACTCCAAACACCGTTAAGCGAGGACCGAATCGGTAAGAACTCCCAACTCCGACGATGACGATGAATGGCTTTGATCACCTTAACCCAAAAACTGTTCTTCTCATTCTTGAATCTCCATCCCCATTTGGCCAGAAGAGCTTTATTGTTAACAAGATGATTATATGATTAATTAGTTAATGTTTTGGGTTATAATCTTGAGGTCATAAGTTCAAACCCCATGATTAGCATGTCGTATTGTGTGTTCTTGATATATATTTGATGAGTTTATATTATACCAATTTTTTTGTTTCGCCTGGGGCCCAAATTTTTTTATCATTCTCGGAGATAACCCTGTAAATAATTATATGGTTACAAGATTAAATATTACAACAATAATATATTTAATCTTATACCTCTTTCCGTGGCATGGGTTCTACAACTTGATTATCATCTATTTGGGTTTATTTAGAGTTGTGTAAAATTGTTGTTCGGTCCAAGCAAGGCTCCATATGTTCATTGTGGTTCCATGTTCAAGTTAGGTTCCATAACGACTTTGAAAAATCACTTGCATACATGTCGAGGTTCGAGCCCACTAGATGAAGACTAAACGAAGACGATCAAGTTAACTGAAGCTATTTATGTTTTGTACTTTGTTAAATTAAAAAAAAAACCTTTTATAAATATATGTTTTTAGTTTTAAAATTATGTATCTTTGTAATATTTGACAATCTAATGCACTTTTATATAACCCTTGTTTATATGTTTTCGTATATATTTAGAAAGTTTTATGCAACAAAATGGAGTTAAAACCAAAAAAAGTTTGCAGCCCCTACAAAACTACCAACTCTGATGAAAAATACCTGGTTTCTAGGTTTTTCTCTATACCCAAAAATAGGGTATTAATATACCCGGCTATAAGGTACCCGGTTTCAAACCCTACGCAGAACCGGTAACACTGGATATGGTATTTCAGAATAATGTCCGGACCCAAACCTGACCTAGTTATGATCAATACCCGATTTTCCATACCGAGTCATACCCGTACCCGGTTCAATCTCCGGAACCGGGTATTGAAAAAACCCGGTTTTGTGCACCTCTTCATGAAGGCCTTGTCATGTTGGTCTTGCTTTAACAGACTTATCCATTATAATTGAAGTGGGCCAAACACTGATGGGCTTCAACTTTGACCAGTCTATAAATGACCATCAATCAGACCATGTGCAAGCAAATTGTCCCTTTTGATTAGTCCTTAATACTTCATGAGCCAATTATGCATGCATATATATAAAATTGTGGTTGAGCTTTGATCCATGTGGGGAGCTTTGCTTGGTCTTTCACTGTTTCATGTGCATCGAAACAAGTCTATTCCTGAGCTTCAAAAATCACTATAACCCCCTCAAAGTAGTACACTATTTAGGGTAGCTGGGTAGGTATGGTAAACTAGCTAAAAGATGGTTCATATAAAGTGAATGGATATCTCATATCCGAGTATATAACCTTGCAAGCCAGGTAGTAATCAGTCACGCATAAGTTAGGAAAGTAATCATTAAAGGTAATCATATATTAAAAGATTAATTATGTGTTAACACTTGAACTAGTATATTGCTTAAATCATATGTTTCTTATAAATGTAATTACTACTAGGTTAGATCCTGTGTATTACACGGGTTGAATGCATGTAATTTTATATACTAAATAATAAAACAATATGTTTTTAAAATTCTTGTTTACTACACAGGTTGATTAAATGTGATTTTATATATTAAATAATAAAAAGTTATATTTTTAAGAACCATGTGTATTGCATGTATTGAATAAATGTAACTTTATATACCAAATAATAAAAAAGTTACATCTTTAAAAACTCTGTATTGGATGAATAAATGTAATTTTGTATACTAAATAATAAAAAAGTTATATATCTTTAAAAAAAACCCGTGTATTGTACCGTTTAATAAATCTAATTTTATATACCAAATAAAAAATGTTATCTCTTTAAAAACTCCGTGTATTACACCGGTTAAATAAATGTAATTTTGTATAGTAAATATTAAAAAGGTTATATGTTTAAAAAAACATGTGTATTACACGAGTTGAATAAATCTATTTTATATCTTTAACTACTAATAGATATACTAGATACGTGATGGATAGAGTGATTGCAGATATAGTTCTTGAAAAGAATATATATGTTATTCAAGAAAAAAATAAGTGGCCATTTGAGTGATTAAATATTGGTATCAATTCCGACAATTTGATTTATAAATTATGTAATAAAATCAATAGAATAATTTTTTTAATAAGGAAAATAAAAATAAATAATATACTAATACAAAGTTTGGTTTTCGTGATAAATAATTTGTTTTATTTAAAAATATCTTATATTAACAATTTAAATTTAAGGATAATATTTATTAGAAAAAATAGAAAGATTCTATTTGAAATTCAAAGTAGGATAAGATTTCATATCAATTATTTATTTATTTATTTTAAATTAATATAAGATTAGTAGGAAAAAGAAGCAGAAAAAAAAAATAGATTACATGGTGTCACGCACTAATTTATTTTATCATACAGTATAAAGGGTTGAAGTGGGTAAAAATGAGGGTTCAAACATAAAAGAAAAATTAGCAGCTAAAAATTTTGTTAACTAAAGTATAAAGTGTCGATAGCCGCTTGGCCTAGTAACATCATGTGTTTATTCAAATCAAAGGGGTAGGCGTTTAAGTCGCACAAAATGCACAATACGTGGATTTTACAAGTAAATTTTAAGAGTGGTGTGTTCTTTGTTAAATTAAATACATAAATAAAGTATAAAGTTAAAATAGTATATAAATTTCCTCTTTATGTTTGATAATATTTTGTGCCGTTGGATTAAAGCAATCGCGTTCTTCCACAAAAGCTATACAAGCCCAAAATTTTGAGGAGTTTGTTACAGCCACAAGTATAAATATACATTAGAAAGTATTATAATATATCATTTCTGAACATGAAACGTCAAACATAATAAGGAAACGTGTTGTGTCCAATGCGGGTCGGGCCCATTATGTCTATATTTTGTCGATCTTGTAGTTGTCACCGTTAATTCTCAAAGAGATATTAAGAACAATCAAAATCATATTCAGTGTTGCATGACCGGTGCCATCATAGATCTTATATGTTCTTTTCCGTATAAGATGTGGAGTTGAATCTTATTTGGCTATTTGTGTTGAAAAGGATTCATGTAAGCTCTTTGTATCGTGGTTTCATTTGTCAATTTTTATAATTGCAATCAGGTCTAACAATAACAGATTGTAGATTGGGTTTGTAAGTGGTTTAAGGGCGAAGTCTAGTAAAGATTGTTTCTAGTTCTTCCACTATGCATATGGTTACACATACGCTAGAATCTGTGCATTTTTCCTTACGATGGTATAAGTAAATCTATGGGTCAAGTTATTCTACAAAGGCTTCTAATTATAAGAAGTGTAAGAAGGATTTATAGAGTGACAAGTGTCCAATAACCTAAAACTAAACCCACTACATCACCACCAAAAACCTAAACACCCACCCCCACCCCACCCCACCACCACCCAAAAACCTAAACCCCCCCCCCCCCCCCAAAAAAAAAAACCTAAAAAAAACCTAACCCCCCCCCCCCACCCCCCAAAAACCTAAAAAAAAAAAAAAAAAAAACTAAACACCCACCCCCACCCCCACCACCACCCAAAAACCTAAACCCCCACCCCCTCGGCAAAAAAAAATAAAATAAAAATAAAATAAATAAATTTTTTTTTTTTTTTTTGGTGGGTGATGTGGGGGGGGGGGGGGTGTTTGGTGGTGGTGGATGTTTAAGGTTTTTTTTTTTTTTAGTGGGTTTTTTTGTGTAGTGGGTTTTTTTAGGTTATTGGACACTTGTCACTCTATAAATCCTTCTTACACTTCTTACAATTAGGATCCTTTGTATTTGATCATAATCCGTAAATCTATATATGTTGAAATCCTTCTTACCCTGAAGAAACACAGAACTAATTAAGGGATTAATCAGTTTGGTTTATGTTCCTACCATGATGGTTAATCTTCTCTATGGTTTCCTGAGCTCCTTAATGACCGTGGTTATCTGCAAAACAGAACGCCGTTACTCGTTAAGAGGGGAATGTGGGGGTTTCCCTCTTAACCGGGCTCCGGCGTGAGAATAAGTGATTGCCTTTAGGGAGAGAATTAAGTATTAAGTGAGAGTGGAGAGAATGGAATGTTTAACCTGTGAAGTGAGGTCTCTATTTATAGCCGGAGAGGTGTAAGAGGATGTGGGCTGATGGACCTTGGGCCGGAAGGCGACAACATGGATGATATGCTCCTTGTCTCACTGGTGTCGACCGTTAGTGGCTTCTAGGAGCTTTGTGGAGTTGGCGCAACGTGATTGGAGCCACGTGTCACTGTTGTCGGCCTGGCCGCCCTTCTGCCATCAGCAGGTAAGTGGAGATCGTGGGGCAGTTGTCTCTGCCTTATGAATGGTGCCACATAGGCGTCCTTAAGTACTTTTTGTCTCCTGCATGTCAGACGATCGTGGAGCACGATTGCACAGGGCCAGACGGACCCTGATTGACTCTTTTATTCTGCCACTTGTACCTCGTGTACTATCTGAAAGGGCCTTGCGCGGTAGTCACGCATGATTCTTGCTGAGCAAGTTACTACCTCGCGCGAGGCATGGGCTTCCAAATGTTCTATTCAGAATGCTAAGTGTTGAAAATGGAATCTCCACTTGCTCTGACCTCGCGCCGGATTAAACAGACGTGTTGTATCTCGTGCGAGGTTGACAATTAAGAAAATTCCTGAATAAGGAGTATGGTCCCGCGCGACCTTTCAGGAAGCTTGCGCAGCTTTTTGGGACCATACCCCTTCAAGTCCCCCCAGTCCAGTGCTGCACCATGCGCGAGGCAAGTGGTTGGAGCTCTGGACTTAGAAAAATAAGGGATGATTCTTTGACCCTGGTAGACGGCGCGCGTGTAAACTTTGCTGTTTATTACGGCGCGGCTACCAGGACTGGCTCTGTCTTTGCTGCTTTAACTTGTTCATGAAGTTTGTAGTGACTTTGGGCGGGAAAACCCTCGAAATTTGAATTCTGACAGGTTGGTGAAAATGTCGTGGTTGGTGACGTTTGAGTTGACTGCTGACACGGTTGTCATCAACTTGTCCCTGACGATTCGGTTGTCCGTCAGGAGAGTGAGGCCCACGCGCGCGTGGTAACCGTCACTCTGGGAAACACGCCTTACGTGTCATGCTCTGATTGGTCACGTGCGCGGCGGTCTCGGCACGGTTACCCATCGCATTAAATGCGATGGGTATATATATCTGAAGAGTCCTGAGGGATTAACACTTCTCTTCTACTCTTTTCTTTATTTCCTCTCGAGTTCCTTTGAATCTTCAAAGTTTGAAGAACACGGTTGCAGATCTTCACGTCCTTGAAGAACATCATAGCAGGTCTTCAAGTCTGTTTGCAGAATACTCACGACTTCTTTGTTGATTTATCGATGGCTGAAGAACACCATGAAGACAATCCCGGAGAGGAAGGCCCTGTCCCGGTCCTCCGGTGGGATTTAGGGTTATTTGAACAAATAGTACGGGTTTCCGGTTTCCACCGGAATGGGGTGCTAGGTATCCTGCTCAAAACCAGACGGCCGCCGATGCACCGCCGGGTTATATAACGTTGTTTGAAGATTTCTTCCACCAAGGCAACTTCCGGTTGCCGGCGACGAACTTCATGGCCCATATTCTTCAGTATTATGGGTTCCATATATCTCAAATGAGCCCACCCGGAATGGTCCGGGTTCGACATTTCGAGTTCCTGTGCTGGGCTCATGGCATCGAGCCAACTGTCGATAAATTCCGGGCCTTTTATCAGCTTCAGAGAAATATGGGTTTCTACTCATTTGCCAGTCGAGGCGCAGCAAAGAAGGTACTTCTAAATCCTCCCAAGAGTTTCCATGATTGGAAGCCAAAATTCTTTTATATTCGCGAGGAGGTTATTCCGATCGCCATGACGTTTCGCGCCTGGAATGAAGCGATTGTGAAAGAAGACTTGGCGATACCCAAGACTGAGGCTTGGTATCGGGAGCTTACTGCCACCCCAAACCGAGTGTTTGGGGAGAATGTCTTGGTAGCGGCGCGGATGAGCGATCAATGGCTGCCTGAAAGCAAGGAGGTTCCTATCTTGATGATTGATGATAGAGGTTAGTAATTTCCTTGGTTTCACTGATGTTATTTCGTAGCTTTTGTTTTATTTATATGATTTGTCGTGTAGAGGCGCGTTTGTATCAAGCTGCCTTCGCCACTTTCGGCGGTTCCATGGGCGTGCGCCCGCTTCAAGCTGGAGAAGAATACTGGTACGACCAGATTAAGGGTAACTTTATGTACCCGGTTGCTGATGCGTTTGCCTCGCCGCCTACTGCAAACGAAGGTGCGCACATACCGAAACCTCGTCCTTTGCGCTCTGTGACCTCTGCTGGGAAAGAGGTTGTCTATCTTTCCAGCGAGGAGTCTGTAGGGTCTTCGAACGGAGAGCTAAGTTCGTGGTCTAACATCTTTGCAGGTGTGTTGCGCGACTTCGGTATTGACCTAGAAGAGAAGAAGAAAAAACTAGTGAAGAAGAAAAAGGTTGCTGCCTCGGATGCTGAGGTGACCAGTAAGGGGGCTGGGAGTAGTCGCGCAACCGCTGGTAAAGGTATTCTTCGCCTTCGTCAGAGTGACTTGAAAGATTTCGTGGTTATTAGTGACTCACTTGAAGGCTTGTCGCGCGCAGGCGAGAAGAAGACTGGAGCTGGTGGCTCGGGGAGCGCGGGTTCTCGCAACCCGGATGCTGGCGCTACTCCTTCCTCTATTGCGCATGAAGAAGAGGAAGAGGAAGAAGAAGAGGAGGCTGCTGAAAAGTTGATCAGCAGAAAAAGAACTAGGAGCGAGGCGACTGCTGGTGTGTCTGTTGCGTCGAAGGCTGGAGGGGTTCTTGTGCTTGGTAAACAGAGCAATCTGCGCTCACTTTATAAGTTCTCTCCTGGTAAGTTTGTTTTTAGTTGTTCCTTTTTGTTGCTTTCTTTTCTTGATCCCTTGGTTTTTGCAGAGGGTAAGAAGAAGACCCCGGAGAAGGGTGTTGTGTTTACCGAGCCAGAGCCAAAGAGGCCAAAGATTACCGTTAAATCTTCCAAGGCTGTTGGGGCTGAGTGTAACAACTCTCACTAAAAAGTCCTAATTATTACTTTAATTGATCATTAGGAAAACCTAATTGAGACACCCAAGTGATTCCGCACAAACCCTAAAATTTTCAGAATAATCGGAATCAGGATTAGGGCCCCTAAAACTAAGGGGGGGATAAACCCTAGTGGACGATTATCCACTTTAAACGTTGTCACATAACTGAAATTTGAAATTGTAGAGTCAGCTGAGCTAGTCCCAATCGTGGCTACCCTATAGGCTAGTTTTATGCCTTACGCACCGTAGCAATACGGGCCTTGCGGTGCGCAAGGACCCTTACGCACCGTAAGGTTGGGAGTGTTGCGGTGCGCAAGGTTGACGAAAATTTAGCTATAAATAGAGGACATTGGCACTTGAATTCTGGACTTACAACGTCGAAAGAATTCGCACTATACACTGAGATACGAACTGAATACTCTAAATTACACCCCCGGGTCTCGAAATTCTGCCACAAAACAGGGTATTAGCACGATCGCTGCTACGATTCATTTTCCGATCGATCAATGTACTCAACGGGTGTTTAAGTGCTGCCCACATTAGGGTGATGCTTTGTCATTAGTCGTTAATTCGACAGATGTTAAGCATAGCACTTTGTCACTCGTTGTGATGGTTGATCTCGTGAGTTATCGTAAATGCTGTATTGATTACTAACCCAGTTTTGTGTGCATTGTTATCTAAATTAGGTTAACCAGGCTAATTCATAGACTAGACTCTGTCCGTGTTAAATCAGCAATGTGAGTCATTCTCTTTTTATCAAATTACTTTACAAAACCCTATTTATTTCAAAGTTATAATTACAGGGATTAAGTTTATGTAATCACCATATTACAGCCGGTATGTGGGGTTTTGTATACATTACTTGATAATCTTCACCATTGGGGCAGCCAAGGGGTGATATGACCATAATCACAGACACCATTGGACGAATGGGCCAATGGGTCGAGTGATAAAGTACTGTGGGTAGTTGGTTGATATCAGAAACATTGTAATTTTCCTTAATACTGTAACTTATAACAAATGTGTCATTTTAGTAAATAGAATGATTCACTCAGTATTTTTCCGCTGACAAAACCTTTTTCAAACATGTTTCAGGTGATCTGTTGTAATTCAGGGAAAGTGCTGAGAAGCATTTCAAGCTTGAGAAAGTGGCTCATTATAAAATAAAGAAATAAGTTTTGTAATATAATGATTTCGTAGTAAAATCTTAATATTGTAAATTATCGGGGTTTTATCCCGAATTGTGAAATAAAATAAATCAGGAAAATTTTAGCTTTAAACGATCCTGATAAATAAACTTCCGCTGTTAAACTCAATTAAATAAATACCACGGGAATTTCTGTCCCGTGGCTCCTGGAACGGGTCAAACCGGGTCGGGGGCCGTGACAGAAATAAGGTGGTATCAGAGCCACTGAGTTAAGCTAATTAAGTATTGAGAAATACTTAATTTTTTCTGATTACTATTCTGTGATTATGTGTTTTATTAACTGATTATTTGTTAGTTACAGTATGGGTAAACAAAAGCTGTCAAGTATCTATCTTAAATTAGATAGATCATCCAACGAGAAGGGAAGTTCATCCCGAACCAAATCCTCGAATCAGGCTGTAATTCCTGAAGAAGGAATATTTGTGCGAAAGGCACAATACGAGGAATCACTTTCTCCTAGAAAAAGGGAGATGATTATTAAGAAAAGTAAAGAGAAAATCCGAGAAAAGAAGATTAAACGGGAAACCCAGGAATTAATCAATAAATCACCTTGGGAAGACAAGCTAAATGAGAAATGGGCAAATTTATATATGCTAGCCACAGTAGCAGAAAATATAAATCTTTAAATATTTTAAAATTTTAGCACCTTACCCTTTACATTCTAGAAACCTTGTGCAATAAATAAAATTTCAAACCCTAAGTGTGTTTTCCAGTTATCTTTGTACTAAATCAGTACACAGTGTAAAGGTTATTTTATGAAATTTATTTTAAGGTTTTAACTTAGTATTTTATGCATTTTGCATATATGCTACATCAGCATGAGTGGGATATCTGAAGCTTTTCAGAACCTCAATCTTTACCCGGTGAATATAGAAGTTTCCAAAGAATTTACTGGATACTTTCCTGATATAGAACAACCTGTAGAATTCAATGCTCCACCCTTGAAAAAGCCAAAACCCAAGAAAAGAAGGAAATACGTATGGGAGAGTCGTATACGTAGGAAAAAGCCAGCCACAAAACTTCCCAAAATAAACAATCCTTTGAAAAAGGGAAAATAAATTGTAACCGGAGAAAGTTCTAAACAACAGGAAATTGAAACTGAAGACAAGGAAGAGGTTAAGGAGATAGGAATGCAGATGGAGGAAGGTACTAAAGAAATAGTAATGGAAGTTGGGCAAGGCTCTAGACCAACCCAAATAGAAATCGGAGAGAGCTCCAATCAAAACCAGGGAAGGACCTTTCAAGATGAGATAGATTTTCTATTGGCAAGCTGTGAAACTATTCAGCCTGTCAATACTAATATTTTTACCTATCCTGTAGAAAACCAACTCCCTATGAATTGGGAACCAGCAATCCCAGACCCAATAGTCCACTTCCAACCTATAGGAATAGACGAATGGTGGACGAACGATTGGCAATTCCAAAATATTATCAACGATCCTTATTCATTTCTTCCACAATTCGATCCAGAACCCCTACCTAATCCACCCATGAGTAATGAAAACATGGCTGAACTTCGCCACTTTGGTGAAGAGTTGATTGATGTGGTGAATAGAATCAGGGAGATAGGGGGACAAATTGCCTGGAAGTACGATGAAAGGGAGATGGGTTTTTAGGACGACAAGTGACGAAGGATAGTAGGATGGTAAAACGATGGTTGTGTAATAGTAATAGTAAAATTAGTCTGTAAATACGAATAAAACTCTGTAAGATATGGGTGAGTAATGATGCATACTATACTAGATATAAAATGAAATCGAGAAATCGATTGTTTTGACTATACCTGTATTATAAAAAAATTTTGATTGTTTATATATAATTGTTATTTAGCAGATACTAATAAAATTTATATATATATTACCAGATGGCAAACAGTGGTAATGAACCTATAAATGAAGTTAATCAGTCTGAGCAACATTCAGGAGATCAATATATGACTAGACAAGATATTGAAAATATTGTTGCTCAAGGGATAACCAATGCTATTCCTGCAATCGTTGCTGCTGTAAAGAATCCAGTAGAACCGCAACAAATCGTTCCTAGTAAACTTAATACTGAAGATAACTTCAGTAATAGTGTAAACAGAAGCAATGATCATGTTAATCATGAACCACGACAAGCTCCGCTCCCTAAGAAAATGAAAGCCGCAACACCTGGTTGCACTTTCAAAGAATTCCTTGCTTGTAAACCCACTGAATTTGCAGGCATCGAAGGAGCAACTGCATCACTGCGTTGGTTAGAGAAAACCGAAGCAGTAATTGCAATAAGTAAATGTGCCAAAGATGATCAAGTTATGTACGCGTCAAATCTTTTTAAAGAAGGAGCACTCGAATGGTGGAACACTATGTTACAAGCCAAAGGAAGAGCCATGGCATATGCTATGAACTGGGAGGAATTTAAGAATTTGGTAGAAAGAAAATTCTGTCCTGAGTATGAAAAGGAACAAATGACAAATAAGTTCCTAAATCATCGGATGTTGGGTGTAGATTGTCGCGGTTATACTTCGACATTCTTCGAATATGCTAGAGTGGTACCAACACTGGCTTCGCCAGAACCGGTACTCATTTCTCGCTACATTTGGGGATTAATTAGCGAAATCCGCAATATCGTTAAAGCTGCGAGACCTCGCACTATTGATGATGCTGTAGAATTAGCTAATACTCTAACCGATGAACTGGTGCGCACAAGAGATGAAGATAGGAAAAAGGAACTGGCTCAGAAAATTACCCAAGGATTTCGGGCGGGTAATAGTAATAATTTCAAGAAAAGAGGAACAGGGCAATATTCAAATCCTCCTTTCTATAGAAAGTGCAAAAGGAAGCATTACGGAAAATGTAATGTAACCTGCAACCTTTGCAAGGGTATAGGACACCGTGAAGAAAACTGCAGAAAGAAAACCGTAATCTGTTTTAATTGTGGAGAAGCAGGGCATTATAAAACAGAATGTCCTAAATTGGTTAAACCAGTAGATAATAAACCTAAGGCAACTGAAGGAGCTACTAAGAAGAATGTCAGAGCATTCCAGCTAACTACTCAAGAAGCAGAACTCATCCCAGATGTGATAGCCGGTACGTTCTTAGTCCACAATGTATACGCAAAAGTATTATTTGACTCTGGTGCAAACCAAAGTTTTATCAATACTTTATTCTGTCAAGCTCTTAAGTTACCTTTAACCAACATTAGGCAGATTTTTACAGTTGAAACCGCAGATGGGAATTCAGTTAAAATTAATCAGGTTTTGCAAAAAGTAGAAGTAGAACTTTCAGGTCATAAATTTGCTGCAAACCTATTACCTATGAAACTAGCTGAATTCGATGTCGTGTTAGGAATGGATTGGTTAATAGCCAACCATGCTCGAATTCTTTGTGATAGAAATTCCATAGAAATTCAGGCACCTACTGGAGAAGTAATTATGATTACAGGAGATAAACCACGGAAACCCATGAAGTTCATATCGGTAATGAAAGTTGCTAGTTATGAACGAAAACAAGGAATAGTATATATGATTTCAATAATCATTAATACTAAGAGTAAAGAACTTAAGAAAATTCCTGTAGTCTCAGAATATCCAGATATATTTCCAGAAGAATTACCTGGATTACCACCAGATAGGGAAGTAGAATTTAGGATTCATCTAATTCCAGGAACTATACCGATAGCTAAGGCACCTTATCGGTTAGCTCCTACCGAAATGTTAGAACTAAAGAAGCAATTAGATGAATTACTAAGTAAAGGATTTATACAACCTAGCTCATCCCCTTGGGGAGCTCCAGTGTTGTTTGTAAAGAAGAAGGATGGATCAATGAGAATGTGTATCGATTATAGAGAATTGAATAAGGTTACAATTAAGAACCGATACCCATTACCTAGGATTGATGATATGTTTGATCAACTGCAAGGGGCTAGATATTTTTCTAAGATAGATTTACGCTCCGGATATCATCAATTGAAGGTACAAGAAGAAGACATACCTAAAACTGCTTTCAGAACTAGGTATGGTCATTACGAGTTTACAGTCATGCCATTTGGATTAACGAATGCACCTGCAGCATTCATGGACATGATGAATAGGCTCTGTAAACCGTATTTGGATAAATTTGTAATTGTCTTTATAGACGATATACTTATTTATTCCAAAAGTCAAGATGAACATTGTCAGCACCTGCATGCACTCTTAACTTTGTTAAGAAAAGAAAAGTTGTATGCCAAATTCTCGAAGTGTGAATTTTGGTTACAAGAAGTACAATTCTTAGGACACATGGTGAATCACGAAGGTATTCATGTAGATTCTGCTAAGATAGAGGCGATTACCAATTGGAAGGTTCCACAAACTGCAATGGAAATTAGGAGTTTTATAGGTTTAGCTGGATAATATAGACGGTTTATTAAGGATTTTTCCAAAATAGCCGTACCATTAACTAAGTTAACCTGTAAAGCCATTAAGTTTGAATGGGGACCTAAACAAGAAGAGGCTTTTAGGATTTTGAAACAGAAATTAACCAATGCACCAATCTTAGCCTTACCAGAAGGAACAGAAGATTTTGAAGTATATTGTGATGCTTCAAAACTAGGATATGGATGTGTGCTTATGCAACGCAAGAAGGTAATTGCGTATGCCTCAAGACAATTGAAAAGGCATGAAGAAAATTATACGACTCATGATTTAGAATTAGGAGCCGTAGTTTTTGCCCTTAAGATTTGGAGACATTATCTTTACGGAAGTAAATTTACTGTCTATACGGATCATAAAAGTTTAAAGTACATATTTGGGCAAAAAGAGTTGAACATGAGGCAAAGGAGATGGATGCAAATTTTAAGCGACTACGACTGTGATATCCAGTATCACGAAGGAAAGGCAAATGTAGTTGCAGATGCATTAAGTCGTAAGTATCATGAAAAACAACGACGATTCCGTGCTCTTAGGTTAAATCTACAATTAGATTTAATGGAACAAATTAAGAATATTCAAGAAACAGCAATAGAGGATGTTGCTGAAGGAATGAAAGGAAGAATAAAAGAATTAGAACAAGGAGCAGATGGAATTTGGAGATTCCACAAAAGCAGAATTTGGATACCTAAGCAGGGAGAATTAAGAAATAAGATCTTAGAAGAAGCTCATAAATCTAGGTATACTATACATCCAGGAAACAACAAGATGTACCAAGATTTAAGAAAGAACTTTTGGTGGATAGGAATGAAAAAGGATATAGCACGATATGTTTCTAAATGTCTTACTTGTTCACAAGTTAAGGCAGAACATCAAAAACCTTCAGGACTACTACAACAATTAGAGATGCCAGTGTGGAAATGGGAACTTATAACAATGGATTTTGTTACTAAGTTACCCAAAACCAGAAAAGGTAATGATGCGATTTGGGTAATTGTGGATCGATTAACCAAATCTGCTCACTTTCTACCTATGAAAGAAACTTTTACCATGGAAAGACTAGCAAAGTTGTATGTAGATGAAGTCGTATCTCTACATGGAGTTCCACTCTCCATTGTATCAGATAGGGATAGTCGATTTACTTCTCATTTTTGGAAAAGTTTCCAAGAAGCAATGGGAACTCGACTTAACCTAAGTACTGCATATCATCCCCAAACAGACGGGCAAAGTGAAAGGACAATCCAAACTCTAGAAGACATGCTCCGAGCATGTGTGATAGATTTTGGTGGAAATTGGGATGATCACTTACCATTGATTGAATTCTCCTATAACAATAGTTATCATTCAAGTATCGAAACTGCTCCATTTGAAGCATTGTATGGAAGAAAATGCAGAACTCCAATTTGTTGGGCAGAAATAGGAGAAAGTCAATTATCAGGTCCGGAGATTGTGCAAGAGACGACTGATAAGATTACTCAAATTAAAGAAAGACTGAAGACGGCTCGAGATCGCCAGAAGAGTTATGCAGACAATAGATGCAAGCCGTTAGAATTCCAAGTTGGAGACAGAGTACTGTTGAAAGTTTCTCCTTGGAAAGGAGTTGTGAGATTCGGTAAGAAAGGAAAGCTAAGTCCCAGATACGTAGGACCATTTCCAGTGATCCAACATATAGGACCAGTTGCTTATCGTTTACAACTACCAGAAGAATTAGCTGGAGTACATAATGTATTTCATGTATCCAATCTCAAGAAATGTCTAGTAGACGAATCTCTGGTAGTACCTCTTCAAGACATAGAAGTAAACAAAAAGTTAAAATTTGTGGAGAAACCTCTTCAGATAGAAGACAGAAAAGTGAAGTTTCTCAAGCACAAACGCCTAGTGCTAGTTAAAGTAAAGTGGGATTCAAAGAGAGGAGCTGAATACACTTGGGAGCTGGAATCAGAAATGAAGCGAAAATATCCACATTTATTCCAGTAAATCTCGAGGACGAGATTTTTATTAAGGTAGGGAGAATGTAACAACTCTCACTAAAAAGTCCTAATTATTACTTTAATTGATCATTAGGAAAACCTAATTGAGACACCCAAGTGATTCCGCACAAACCCTAAAATTTTCAGAATAATCGGAATCAGGATTAGGGCCCCTAAAACTAAGGGGGGGATAAACCCTAGTGGACGATTATCCACTTTAAACGTTGTCACATAACTGAAATTTGAAATTGTAGAGTCAGCTGAGCTAGTCCCAATCGTGGCTACCCTATAGGCTAGTTTTATGCCTTACGCACCGTAGCAATACGGGCCTTGCGGTGCGCAAGGACCCTTACGCACCGTAAGGTTGGGAGTGTTGCGGTGCGCAAGGTTGACGAAAATTTAGCTATAAATAGAGGACATTGGCACTTGAATTCTGGACTTACAACGTCGAAAGAATTCGCACTATACACTGAGATACGAACTGAATACTCTAAATTACACCCCCGGGTCTCGAAATTCTGCCACAAAACAGGGTATTAGCACGATCGCTGCTACGATTCATTTTCCGATCGATCAATGTACTCAACGGGTGTTTAAGTGCTGCCCACATTAGGGTGATGCTTTGTCATTAGTCGTTAATTCGACAGATGTTAAGCATAGCACTTTGTCACTCGTTGTGATGGTTGATCTCGTGAGTTATCGTAAATGCTGTATTGATTACTAACCCAGTTTTGTGTGCATTGTTATCTAAATTAGGTTAACCAGGCTAATTCATAGACTAGACTCTGTCCGTGTTAAATCAGCAATGTGAGTCATTCTCTTTTTATCAAATTACTTTACAAAACCCTATTTATTTCAAAGTTATAATTACAGGGATTAAGTTTATGTAATCACCATATTACAGCCGGTATGTGGGGTTTTGTATACATTACTTGATAATCTTCACCATTGGGGCAGCCAAGGGGTGATATGACCATAATCACAGACACCATTGGACGAATGGGCCAATGGATCGAGTGATAAAGTACTGTGGGTAGTTGGTTGATATCAGAAACATTGTAATTTTCCTTAATACTGTAACTTATAACAAATGTGTCATTTTAGTAAATAGAATGATTCACTCAGTATTTTTCCGCTGACAAAACCTTTTTCAAACATGTTTCAGGTGATCTGTTGTAATTCAGGGAAAGTGCTGAGAAGCATTTCAAGCTTGAGAAAGTGGCTCATTATAAAATAAAGAAATAAGTTTTGTAATATAATGATTTCGTAGTAAAATCTTAATATTGTAAATTATCGGGGTTTTATCCCGAATTGTGAAATAAAATAAATCGGGAAAATTTTAGCTTTAAACGATCCTGATAAATAAACTTCCGCTGTTAAACTCAATTAAATAAATACCATGGGAATTTCTGTCCCGCGGCTCCTGGAACGGGTCAAACCGGGTCGGGGGCCGTGACACTGAGACTGCCAAAGATAAACATATTGCTGAAGGTGATAAGGCGAAGGCTGCCGAAGAGAAGAGGAAGGTTGATGAGGAGCGTAGGAAGAAGGCTGATGAGGACAAGAGGAAAAAAACTGAGGAAGAGAAGAAGAGGAAAGCTGAGGAAGATAAAAAGGTTGAAGAGGCGAAGCAGAAGAAGACCGCTGATATAGAGAAGGAGAAAGAGAAGCAAAAGGCTGTTGAGAAGCCTATTGATGATTCGTTGAGGTATACCGGTGCCGTTGCTATCGCTACTCAAGAGAAAACGCATGGTCCGGAGGTTTTGAGCGTCGCGGGGTCTGCGAAGACCCATCAAGAGAGAGGAAAAGGCCCTGAGGTTGAAAAACCTACCCGCCCTACGCATACTGATATCCCCCATCGCTCTAAGGTGACTTCTACTGGGGGATCAGGTCCGTATGTTTCTAGTGGCGCGAGCTCTGGTGGCGCCGGGGGTTATAACCCACAAGCTATCGGGGCGAAAGATACCCTTGGTGATATCTACTATAAAAGTTATACCGAAGAGGAACGCGGTAATGCCCCCCACCAGGCTCCCTGGAGCTTGAGGCAAAAGGACACCTTTCAAGAGTTCGGCCCTTGCCGCGATTGGTTCTTGAACTCCTTCACTCCTGGAGAGGTTAACCGGCAGAGGGCGAAGACTCATGAAGGGTTGTACCGTACTTATATGCTCGGGGAGGCGAATTAGAGGCCTGTGTGTGTTAATTGAAGTGTACAGCAGTAAACTCGGTGTATAATTGTGAATTCTTTCGACGTAAAATGTTCAGAAAGCAAGTGCCAATGTCTGCTATTTATAGGTGAAATTTGGTCAGCCATACGCACCGTAGGCCTAACATACCCTACGCATCGTATGGTAAGCATACGCACCGTAGGCCTTAAACCCCTGCGCATCGTATGGGTCTTTAACTAGCCTGCGCATCGTAGGCCATACTCCTCTACGCATCGTATGGGTTTGTAAGTCGGTTATAGAGTAGCCACGTGTGGGACTAGGCCTGATGACTTGACAAACTCGAATTTCTCATATGTTGACAGCAAATTTTGTAGATAATCATCAACTAGGGTTTACCCCCCCTGAGTTTTAGGGGCCCTAATCCTGATTCCAACTATTCTAGAAATTTTAGGGTTTACTCAGAATCACTTGGGTGTCTCAATTAGGGTTTCCTATTGGTCAAATTAATTTAATAATTATGACTTTTGATGAGAGTCGTTACATTCTCCCCAACTTAATAAAAATCTCGTCCTCGAGATTTACTGGACTAATTGAGAATACTCTCTTTTCCTTTTGGATTCCAATTCCCAAGTATATTAGGATCCTGTCTTTGAATCCTACTTTACTTAAACTAACATTATTTGTTTACCTTTATATCTTGGAAATGTACTACCAAAGATTCGTCTGATAGATATTTCTTTGAGATTGGATATATAAAATATATTATGTATTCCAACTAACCTTCCTGATAGTTGTAAATTATAAGTAACTGATCCAATATGTTGAATTACTGGAAATGATTCTACATACTTTTGGACTTAGTTTTCCTTTCTTACTCCTTTCCAAGGAGATACTTCCAATTATATTTTGTCTCCAACTCGAACTCCAACGGCTTTTATCTATTATCTGCATAATTCTTATGACTATCTCTTGCCGTTTTCAGCTTTTCCCTCGTGATACTGAATATCACAGTCGTAGTCATTTAGGATTTTCATCCATCTTCTTTGCATCAAATTCTTTTTGCCCAATTATATATATCTTAACTTCTTATAATCTGTATAGATAGTATCCTTACTTCCATACAGATAATATCTCCAAATCTTAAGGTAAAAAAAATTATGGCTCTAAATTTATACTTTTCCAATTGCCTTGAGGCATACGCAATTACCTTTTTGCGTTGCATTAACATATATCCAAATCCTAACTTTGAAGCATTACTGTATACTTCAAAATCTTCTGTTCCTTCTGGTAAGGCTAGGATTGTAGTATTGGTTAACTTAGTTAATGGTATAGTTATTTTGAAAATTCCTTAATAAACTGTCTATAATACTAAACCTACAAAATTCCTAATTTCTATTGCGGATCGCCGAATCTTCCATTTGGTAATTACTGCTATCTTAGCAAGATCTAAGTGAATACCTTCATGATTCACCATATGACCTAGAATTGTACTTCTAGCAGCCAAAATTCATTCTTCGAAAATTTGGCGTAAAGCTTTTCTTTTTCTTAACAAAGTTAAGAGTGCATGCCAGTGCTGTCAATGTTCTTTCCTACTTTTGTAATAAATAAGTATATTATCTATGAAGACAATTACCAATTTATCCAAAATAGAATTTACAGACCCTATTTATCGTGTCCATGAATGCTGCAGTTGCATTCTTTAATCCGAAGGGTATGACTGTAAATGACCATTCCTAGTTCTGAAAACAGTCTTAGGTACATCTTCCTCTGATACTATCCATAACGTATGTTGATCTTAGAAAAATATTGATTTCCCTGGATTTGATCGAATAGCTCATTAATTCTAAGTAATGAGTATTGATTTTTTTTTTTTTTTTATAACCTTATTCAATTTCCTATAATCAATACACATTTGAACCATACTTTTTCTTAATAACCAATATTGTGTTAACCGATAAGGTTCCTTAGTTTATCGGTAAAATTCCTGGAATTTAGATGAATCTTAAATTCTATCTTCATATCTGATGGTAATCCAGGTAAATTTTCTGGAAATACATCTGGTATTCTGGAATTACAGAAATTTCCTTAATTTCTGTATCTTTAGTATTAATGATTACTGAAATCATATATACTATTCCTTGCTTTCGTTCATAATTAGCAATTTCCATTACTGATATGAACTTCATAGGCTTACATGGTTTATCTCCTGTAATCATAATTATTTCTCCGATGGTTGTTTGAATTTCTAAGAAATTCTAATCACAGATAATGATCGAATTCAACTAATTTCATAGATAATAGGATTGCAGAAAACTTATAACTTATTTCTATGTTCTGCATAACCTTATTTATTTTAACTGAATTCCCATCTGTTGTTTCTAATATAGAAATTTATCTAATGCTTGTTAATGGTAAGTTAAAAGTTTGGCAGAATAAAGTATTTATAAAACTTTGGTTTGCACCAGAGTCAAATAATACTTTTAGGTAAATGTTGTAAGCTAAGAACATACCGGCTATCACATCTGGAATCATCTCGGCTTCATGAGTAGTCAGCTGAAAGGCTCTCGCATTCCTTTTTGCTCCTTCTGATGGTTTGGCTTGATTATCAAATGGTTTATTCAGTTTTGGACAATTTGGCCTAAGATGTCCAGCTTCTCCACAGTTGTAACAGACTGAAGATTTCTTTCTCCTACAGTCTTCTTCTTGATGCCCCGGAATTTTGCAAAAATTGCAATATCCTTTGCATCTTCCAAAATGCTTCCTTTTGCAAAAATTGCAAAATGGACTAGTAGAAGATTGCCCATTCCTTCCTTTCTTGAAATTGTTATGGTTACCCGAACTGAATTCTTGGGTAATCTTTTGGGCTACTTCCTTCTATTTTCTTCTCTTGTCCGTACTAGCTCGTCAGTCATAGTATTGGCTAATTCTACTGCATCATCAATTGTGCGAGGTTTCGCAGCTTTGACAATATTACGAATTTCGGAAATCAATCCCCAAATATAACGAGAAATAAGTACCGGTTCTGGCGAAGCCAGGGTTGGTACCATTCGAGCATATTCGAAGAATGTCGTAGTATACCCTCGACAATCTACATCTACCATCCGATGGGTTAGAAACTTATTTGCCATTTGATCTTTTTCATATTCAGGACAGAATTTTCTTTCTACAAGACTCTTAAATTCTTCCCAGTTCATAGCATACGCCATCCTTCTTCCTTTTGCTTGTAACACCGTATTCCACCATTCTAGCGCTACTTCTTTGAAAAGGTTTGACGCGTACATGACCTGATCATCCTGAGCACATTTACTTATGGCAATTACTGCCTCGGTTTTCTCTAACCAACGCAGTGCCGCAGTCGCTCCTTCATTGCCTGCAAACTCAGTGGGTTTACAAGCAAGGAATTCTTTATAAGTGCAACCAGGCGTTGCAACTTTCCTTTTCTTAGGGAGCGAAGCTTGCCGTGGTTCATTATCATGATTAACATGATTACCGCCTCCATTTACGCTATTACTGAAATTATCTTCAGAAATGCGTTTACTAGGAACAACTTGTTGCGGTTCATTTGGATTTTTAACAGCAGCAATGATTGCTGGAATAGCATTGGCTATCCCTTGAGCAACTATTCCTGGAATAGTGTTGGCTATCTCTTGAGCAATGATATTTTCTATATCTTGCCAAGTCACATATTGATCCCCTAGTTGGTGTTTAGATTGATTACCCTCATTAACCGGTTCATTATTAGCGTTTTCCATCTGATATCTAATTTATAGATAAATAATTAGTATAAAGGAAATAATCAAATGTCACAATTTAGTTGCACATAATCATGTAAACGAATATACAAACAAAAGTTGTAACTTTCTAAAATTTCCTTATATCATGTTTCTATATACACCCGTTTTATTATTTAATTTACACATACCGATTTTACTATTATAATTACACAACCATAGTTTCATAATCCTCTATCCTTTGTCAAACGACGTTTCTTCTCATCGTATTTCCAGGAGATCTGTCCCAAAGTCTCTTGGATCCTATTCCCAGCATCCATGTTGTCAAAATGATGGAGTTCAATCCTATTCTTGTTACTTATTGGTGAATTTGGTAAAGGTTCTGGATTGTATTTAGGAAAAAGCCTATAGGGATGATTTTGTAACAGTATTTCATTATCCAACCATTCGTCTATATTCCAGTGATTCGAAGAATTTGGAATAGATGGTTCTAAGTTCATAAAATTATTTTCATTAACAGGCTCAATAGTATCATCAGTTGCCATTATAAAATCTAGTTCTTCTTGAGATGGTAATCCCTCCATTTGCCTAGAACTTTCCCCAATTTCCATTTTCTTAGGTTTAAGTTTCTCAAGAGGTAAAGCATTGAATTCTATAAGTCCTTCTATATCTGGTATATACTTATTGAAATCTCTGGAAACTTCTATTCTTACTGGATAGAGATTTAAATTCTGAAGGGCTTCCGACAGATCACTCATGCTATTTAATAAAATACACATAATTATTAAATCATACTAAAATTTTATAGAACAACTTTTTAAATAGTATTTCATACTACCAAAACAATTAAAAATTAAAACATACTAGGTTTTATTTGTAATTTATTTATAATTTTTCTTGACTGTAGATAATAAAAATACTAAACTTTAAATCAGAATATTTAAAGATTTATATTTACTATTACAGTAGTTAACATACAAAATCTATATACTAAATAAGTATAATGACTTAATTTATATATATTAACTAGTCATTATCATGGTGGATATTGGTTAGTGCTGCCTTGTTTAAGCATAGGTGATCAGTCCATGCCTAACTAAGGCTAGGTTATCCAATATCTGCCTTTGATAATAACCCTAGTATTTAAAAATAATCTTAATACTACTATTATTAATATTTTATTATTAATAATAAAATTATTAATAATAAATAACTAAACAATAATTTTAAATAAGAGTATACTTTTAAACATAAAAATATAATTTCTTTACCACAATATAGTAATACTATATTTATAAATTAGGTAATTCCATATATAATCAAGTAAATTTATAATGTTTTTCGATTAACGATGATAGAGCAATAAATATTACAATATTGTTAACATATAAGAATCTGCTCATACTATTCAAAATTAGTCAAATAATTGAAACATATAATCACAAAATAGCAATTAATAAAAAAAATTATTAAGTATTTTCTAAATACTTAATTGGCTTAAATCAGTGGCTCGATAAGTGGCTCAATAAATGGCTCTGATACCACCTTTTTCTGTCACGGCCCCCGACCCGGTTTGACCCGTTTCAGGAGCCGCGGGACAGAAAATACTGCGGTATTTATTTAATTGAGTTTTACAGCGGAAGTTTTCATCAGGATCTTTTAAAATGTAAATATTTCCCGATTATTTTATTTCACAACGCGGGATAAACCCGGTAATTTACAATAGTTTGATTTCACAAAGAAATCTTTTTATTTTCATAAAACATGTTTCTTTATTTTATACTAAGCCACTTCCTTGAGCTTTATAGTGCTATATGGCACTTCTCCTGATTCATAACAGGTCACCTGAAACATGTTTGAAAAAGGTTTTGTCAGCGGGAAATACTGAGTGAATCATTCTATTTTGCATAATGATGCATAGTTATCAATTACAGCATAAGAGCGATTACAATGGCTTCTATCTTATTTTTATCTGGCATTCTGTCACAATGGTGACAAGTCACAATGGTGACGATGGTCATACCACTATTTAGATCAATGAACCTAAATAGTGACGTTTATCCCTGTAGGTCAATGAACCTAACAGTGATTATCCCGAGTAGGTCAATGAACCTAACTGGGAGACAATTAGTAATGTGCACAATACCCCACTAACCAGTAATTCAAGATATCCACGACTTAATCCCTGTAATTATAACCTTGAAAATAATTTGAGGTATTGTAAAATATTTGATAAAAAGAGAATGACACACAAACTGTGAGAAAAGGAGAATGACTCACATTGCAGATTTATACGGGCAGAGCCTAGCCTACTGATTAGCCTTTTATCCTAATTTCAATAACAAGCACACAATTTGGAATTAGTAATCAATCCAGCATTTACGATAACTCACGAGATCAAATTCTCACAATGAATGACAAAGTGCGGTACTTCAACTCATCCATCGAATTAACGACGAACGACAAAGTACGATACTTCAACTCATCCATCGAATTAACGACGAACGACAAAGTATAACCCTAATGTGGGCGGCACTTAAACATTCATTGGATATATTGATCGTCGGAAAATGAATCGTAGCAGCGATTGTGCTAATACCCTGATTGCAGCTTCAATTAGAGGCCTGTGTGTGTTAATTGAAGTGTACAGCAGTAAACTCGGTGTATAATTGTGAATTCTTTCGACGTAAAATGTTCAGAAAGCAAGTGCCAATGTCTGCTATTTATAGGTGAAATTTGGTCAGCCATACGCACCGTAGGCCTAACATACCCTACGCATCGTATGGTAAGCATACGCACCGTAGGCCTTAAACCCCTGCGCATCGTATGGGTCTTGAACTGGCCTGCGCATCGTAGGCCATACTCCTCTACGCGTCGTATGGGTTTGTAAGTCGGTTATAGAGTAGCCACGTGTGGGACTAGGCCTGATGACTTGACAAACTCGAATTTCTCATATGTTGACAGCAAATTTTGTAGATAATCATCAACTAGGGTTTACCCCCCCTGAGTTTTAGGGGCCCTAATCCTGATTCCAACTATTCTAGAAATTTTAGGGTTTACTCAGAATCACTTGGGTGTCTCAATTAGGGTTTCCTATTGGTCAAATTAATTTAATAATTATGACTTTTGATGAGAGTCGTTACACCGCAACTGCTGAAGAGGCCAAGCAGCGAGCCGAAGAAGCGCGTGATGTGAGTACCTCTGCCCTCAATGTGGCACAGACTAACTATGCTGAGGCTCAGAGCATCGTTGATATGCTATCTTCGGATATTGAATGGCTGCGCGGCAGAGGGATAGTGCTGGTATTTGTCTCTTTTTAACCTTAGTTTTGTTTACTCTGTTCCTTATTTGCTTATTCTGATGTACATGGCTAACTCGATTTTGAATGCTGGCGAGTTGGACAAGACTGTCGCCGCTCTGATAGATGCTTCTCGCGCCGTTGGTCATCGCGGAGGTTATATGGAGTGTGCGCAGCATGCCGAGGAAATGTTTGGTCAAGAGTTTGACACCAGTCATTGCTCGGTGACTGATGAAGCTGATGCCGAGTTGGCTCGAGCTGAAAATTCTTATAATCATTTAGCCTTACCTGTGATGGATTTGGTCTCGAAGGCTCTAGAACACGATGACTGGTGCGCACGTATGAAGGGCATTATTGATCCACCAGAGCACGTAGAACTCTCTGACGAAGATGAAGTTGCTGGCGACGATGGTGATGGTGAATATGGTGATGGTGGTGATAAGCACAACAGTGGTGAAGATAGTTAGGTAGTTAGGCTTTTTGACTTGTAAAAAAAAATTCCTGTAGGTTTCTGATGTAACTCTTTGCGCGGGCGCGCTTTTTATCTAATGAATGACATTGTGTTTCTGTAACTGTTGCACTGTTGCGCTTATTAAATAGTATGTTTGCTTATTCTCTCGTTACAATTATTGCACTGTTGTTAGAAACTTTGGTTAAGTTAGTGCGAATAAATGTAAGTGCGGCTCTTGTGTGAGTGTAATTGTCCGGTCTCGCGCTATGCTCGCGGAGGACCTTGGAGGCATAACTCAAGAGCTCGTAAGCCACTGGAGTGTTTTCGTGCTAATCAGAAGTTTAACATGCATTTGTAACGAAAGGAGTCGAATAGTGATAAAAGAGCATGTCGTATGCTTTCATTGATTAAGTATGCGCTTAGGCCAAGATACATTGCTTGTAACATAAAAGGCGTGTAGCCAACATAGGAAAGTAAAAGGCGCATAGCCGACATTAGTGGATAAAGGCGCAGGGCCTAGAATAGTCACATATAGCATTTGCGCAGTTGTTGCGCATTCCACGTGCGCGGGATGATGTGTCCATCCAGGGTGCGCAATTTGTAAGCTCCTTTCCCTAGCACTTCGTGAACCAAGTATGGGCCTTCCCATTTGGGTGCTAGTTTGCCTGGGCGTTCAGCGTTTGAGGCTTCGTTGTCTCGAAAGACGTATTCCCCTGGAGTGAAGGTACATATGCGGACTCGCGCGTTGTAGTACCTTTCCAGTTGTGTTTTGTACTTAGCTTCTTTAATTCGCGCAATTTCGCGCCTTTCTTCTAGCAAATCCAGGTCAAGACGACGCTATGCCTCGTTGTCGATTGCGTTGACTGCTGTCAAACGCGGAGAGGGCAGGCCAACTTCTGCCGGGATAACCGCTTCTGAGCCATAGACTAGGCTAAAAGGGGTTTCGCCGGTACTTGTTTTCGGCATGGTTCGGTGAGCCCACAAGATACTCGGGAGCTCATCCACCCAGCCTCTTCGCTTTGTGCCCAGTCGGGCCTTAATCCCATCGACAATACACTTGTTCACACTTTCAACCTGCCCGTTGCCTAGAGGATGCGCAACGGAGGAGAAAGTGTGTTCGATTTTCATCTCTTTCATCCACTTCTGGAGGTCCTCAGAAGCAAAATTGGTGCCATTGTCTGTGACAATCTTGAGTGGGAGACCAAACCTGCAAATGATGTGTTCCCAGATAAACTTGCGCACCATCATTGCAGTGGTTGAAGCGAGGGCTTTGGCCTCCACCCACTTAGTAAAATAATCAACGGCTACAATTATGAACTTGACGGCACCAGGAGCGTCTGGGAAGGGTCCCACCATATCAATTCCCCACTGCTGAAAAGGCCAAGCAGTGGATACGGGGATCAGATCGTTCTTGGGGCACATGGTTTTTGGAGAGTGCCGCTGACAGGAGTCGCACTTGCGCAGCTCTTTCAGGGCATCAACATGCATCCCTGGCCAGTAATACCCAGCGTTCATAATCTTTGCGACAACCATGCGTGGTCCTGCATGAATGCCGCAAATTCCTTCATGAATCTCCCTTATCAGATAACTCGCATCCTGGGGGTCCACGCAGCGCAGTAGTGGCCCCAAGAAGGACTTGCGGTACAAGATACCATCATTCATTTCATAGTGCAGAGCTTTGTTCTGAATCTTTCTTGCCTCTGCCTTACTCTCGGGGAGTATTCCTTCTTTCAAGTACTGAATGATAGGGGTCATCCAGGATGGCTGCCCTATCTCGATCACGTTGACTTGTCGTAGCAGAACTGATGGATTCTTGAGTACTTCAATCCTTACATCTTTGGCGAGATGTTGAAAGGAGGTTGAAGCATGCTTGCTCAAGGCGTCTGCTGGTTTGTTTTCTGAGCGGTTGATGTGGATTACCTTGTGAGACTTGAACTGTTGAAGCAACTCTTTTGCCTGTTCTAGATATAGGGCCATAACTTCGCCCCTTGCATCGTATATACCGTTGACTTGGCTGGCTATCAAGAGTGAATCAACGTGTGCTTGTAGATTTTTAGCTCCCATTTTGATGGCGAGGCGCAAGCCTGCCAGAAATGCCTCGTATTCCGCCTCGTTGTTGGTGTTTTTAAAATCCAACTTGATGGCGTAAGTGAATTCATGATTTTCAGGGCTCACTAGGCGCAATCCCGCTCCTGCGCCATCCTCATTTGAGGCCCCATCAGTATAGAGCATCCAAGTCTCATTTGTCGTGTCTTTTACAGGAGTTTCAACAAGCTCACAATCTTTGATTTTTTCTACCGGGACTTCTGTGATAAAGTCGGCGAGGACCTGGCCCTTTATGGCTAGGCGCGGATGATACAAAATGTTGTGGCCTCCCAACTCGATTGCCCATTTTGCTAACCGCCCAGATGTTTCTGGCTTTTGAAGTATCGTGCCGATATGGAAATTGGTAAGTACGGTGATCACATGCCCTGTAAAATATCTGCGCAGCCTTCGGGAGGCGTGTAGCAGCGCAAGTACCAACTTCTCCATCGTGGAATACCTCGTTTCTGGATCAGTGAGTACCCTGCTGACGTAATAAATTGGAGTCTGAACTCCATTTCTCTCTACCAGTAATACCAACCCTACTGCCTTGTCCGAAGAAGATAAGTACAGTACGAGTGGCTCTTTTTCAAACGGTGCAGTCAGGGTAGGGAGCTCAATCAGACACTCTTTCATTTGCTGAAAAGCCTTCTCTGCTTCAGGGGTCCATTTGAACTCTTGCTTTTTTACACAGTTGCGCAGAGTGCTGATAAAAGGGTATGACTTCGCGGCGTGATTTGACAGAAAACGGTTAAGCGCGGCTAGGCGGCCGGCCAACCTTTGCATCTCTTTGATCGTTTTTGGTGATGGCATTCGTTCTATTGCCTGGACCTTTTCTGGGTTAACCTTAAAGCCGCCGTTTGTGACTATGAAGCCCAAGAATTTGCCTTCTTCCATACCAAATGAACACTTGGCTGGATTCAGTTTCATGTTCACACTGCGCAACGAGTTGAATGTTTTTTCGATGTCTTTCAACATTTGGTCTTCTTCAGGACTTTTGACCACTAGATCATCGATATAAACCTCGATATGCTTTCCAATGTCTCCGGCAAATGTCTTATCCATCAGGCGCTGGTACGTTGCTCCAGCGTTTTTGAGACCGAACGGCATCTTTGTATAGCAAAAGATCCCGAGATCGGTTCGAAAAGTTGTCTTGTCTTCGTCTTCGAGCTTCATTTGCACCTGATGGTACCCCTTATAGCAATCCAAGAAGAACTTCCATCTGTATGGCGCTAGAGAGTCTATCTTTTTGTCGATCTCTGGCAAAGAGTAACAATCTTTAGGGCATGCCTTGTTGAGATCAGTATAATCCACACACATTCGCCATCCTCCACTAGACTTCTCTACCATCACGGGGTTCGCAACCCAACTTTGATAACGTACTTCACGCAAGATGCCAGCTTTAAGTAATTCACATACTTGCTCATTCATTGCTTTCGTTTTGTCTGCCCCTAAGCTGCGCCTTCTTTGGACTTTTGGCTCAACAGAGGGGTAGGTGTTTAAACAGTGCTCTGTAATGTCGCGCGGGACACCGGTCATGTCGGCCGGTGTCCAGGCGAAGATATCCATATTCTTGAACAGGAGTTGTTTGAGACGAGTTCTGATGTTCGGTGAGATTGCGTGGCCTATCGTCACCGTTTGCTCCGGGTATTTGCGGTTTAAAACCCATTTTTCAGGCTCGGTTGTCGAAACCTTCGCCGCTTTTGTTGGGCGCATCTCCTCTGTCGACATTACTTCCTTCTTTGCATAAATGATCGCCACCCCCGTCTTAGTTGGGAAACCTATCGCTGAGTGGGGGGTGGAGGTTATCATATTCAGCTTGCCTTGCGTCTCTCTCCCGATCAACACATCATGCCTTGATTTCACAGGCATCACCATGAATTTTACAGTCGTTGTTCTTGAGTGCTTCCCGTCAGAAAGCGTGACGGGGAAGCTGATTTGGCCAAGTGGGAAAACCATCTCGTTGCAAAATCCTGACAAAGGGTAATCAACCGGTTCGAGTCTTGCTTTGTCTTCTTCATCAAACTGATTAAAGCATTGCTCATAGATGATGTCTGCCGTACTTCCCGGGTCAATGAAGACGTATTACGTTTCATAATGGCCGATGATACCGGTGATGACGATGGGTCGTGTGGCTCGAGGACCCCCGCGCACCACCGGGAAAATGACCTGCTGTTCTTGCCATGAAGGCTCATAAGGTTTCTTGCCTTTTTCTCTCGCGCTATACCGTGGTCCGTTGACCATGTGGGTCTCTAAGCGTCGGACCTTCTTGTGATTTCCTTTATCGTGGCGATGGAGCTGTCGGGTTTCTTTGCGCACGTTTTTCACCAAGTGGCTCAACTTTCCACTCTTCAGCGCTTTCTCGATCTCTTGACGTAAGCTGTAACAATCGTCTGTTAAGTGGCCTGAATCCTTGTGGAAATCACAATACAGGTTGGGGTCTTGCCCCTTTTTGTTCGTCATAGGCCTTGGTGCCTTGAAATCATGATTCTCCGTCATCAGCACCTCTTTTGGTGTTTTTATGAGCGGAGTCCAGTGTTTATCTCTGTTGTCATCTCTGACTGCCTTTCGATACCCAATTCGATCAATAGTTTCTCTCGCGTCTTCTCTGTAACGCGACCATTCGTCATAACGAGATCGTTCACCGTAACCGCTGGAGTGGTTGGCTTTCCACCCAGGGTTTTTGCCTTTGTTCCTTCTGTTGTCGTCGCGCGAATAGCCAGCTTTAGAAAATCGATCTTCAGAACGATAACTCTTGTTTCTGGCGAGTGACTCTTCCGTTTGTGCGACTATTTTCGTGGCCTCCATAAGCTTATCCCACTCTTTGGGCATTCCATCCTTCCCGGTGATGGTTCTGATGAGGCTATCACAGCGAATGGCTTTCTTGAAGTGGCAGCGCATGAGTTGTTCACTTACGCCACCGATTTCTAAACATTCTTTGTTGAAGCGCGTAATGAAATCTTCCAGACCCTCATTGTCTCTGCGCCAGATATCTTCAACCTCGGCTGTGTCGCGCTGGTATCGTCTTTGTTGACTGAAGTGACTCAAAAACTGAGTCCTGAAATCCACCCATGACTTTATCTTTCCCGGGGGAAGGCTGTCGAACCAGGCGCGAGCAGCCCCTGTGAGCGTTTGAATAAACAGATGGCACCAACTGGGCATATTCCATCCTCCCATGCAGCCCACGCTTGTGAAAACTCTGACGTGATCATCAGGATCAGTCAATCCGTTGAACTTTCCGACCGTCGGGGGTAACTTCTCTCTTTTGAGCGGCGCTAACGCGATCTTTGGAATGAACTTTGAATGCTCTACAGCTTCAGCTGGTCGATAGGCGAGGCGAAAGTCTTGCTCTGCCTCTTCGGAGTACCCGACGTGCTGTCTTGGTTTGTAGTATTCGTGATTTCTTTGTAAACGATTGAAGACCGAAGATTCTTCATCGTTCTCCCAAGTTGGATCATTTGGGTCGGTATCTTCCCATTCATTGTTCATGTTGCGCGGCGTGAGCCGGCTATGAACTGGGCCTCTTTGAACGTTTGACGGGTCGTCATAATAGCTTTCTGTTTCTCCCCGTGTATCGCGCCTGTCCTGCACGCTTAGTCTTCGGGTAGGGGGAGGTCTGTTGGCTCTTCCTTGGATATTTTGCGGTGGTGGCATCTGGCGCGGCCCCTGACTGGGGCCGTTTGGTGTAACCAAGGACGGTTCTGCCGTTAAGACTGCTTGTTGCGCGCTCAAGGATTGATATGCCGCGTTAATAGTGGCAAGTTGCTTGGCGTACCATGAGGCTGGGGTTTCGCCCTCTGGTAGCCCTAGTAGCGCCGAGATATTCTGAGGTGGAGCTGGGTTCGAAGGTCCAGCACCGTTTCCTGGGGTCACCGTTTGATAGATGCGGGTGAGGCTCCCGCGCGGTCCCCCCGTATTGTTTACTTCGATTTCGCCAATTTCTTCAACGTTTTGGGGTTGGATGTTTTGATTATCCACCCCCAACGCAGCATTAGGGTTTGCTCCAAGACCAACAAACTCGGGAATGATTCCTTGATCAGCCATGATCGAAGGAAGGAAAAAACACGAAAAACTCAGGAAAGAAGAAGATGAGAGTGATTTGTAGAAAAAACCAGTGGGCGCCAATGAAGAAACACTGAACTAATTAAGGGATTAATCAGTTTGGTTTATGTTCCTACCATGATGGTTAATCTTCTCTATGGTTTCCTGAGCTCCTTAATGACCGTGGTTATCTGCAAAACAGAACATCGTTACTCGTTAAGAGGGGAATGTGGGGGTTTCCCTCTTAACCGGGCTCCGGCGTGAGAATAAGTGATTGCCTCTAGGGAGAGAATTAAGTATTAAGTGAGAGTAGAGAGAATGGAATGTTTAACCTGTGAAGTGAGGTCTCTATTTATAGCCGGAGAGGTGTAAGAGGATGTGGGCTGATGGGCCTTGGGCCGGAAGGCGACAACATGGAGGATATGCTCCTTGTCTCACTGGTGTTGACCGTTAGTGGCTTCTAGGAGCTTTGTGGAGTTGGCGCAACGTGATTGGAGCCACGTGTCACTGTTGTCGGCCTGGCCGCCCTTCTGCCATCAGCAGGTAAGTGGAGATCGTGGGGCAGTTGTCTCTGCCTTATGATTGGTGCCACATAGGCGTCCTTAAGTACTTTTTGTCTCCTGCATGTCAGACGATCGTGGAGCACGATTGCACAGGGCCAGACGGACCCTGATTGACTCTTTTATTCTGCCACTTGTACCTCGTGTACTATCTGAAAGGGCCTTGCGCGGTAGTCACGCATGATTCTTGCTGAGCAAGTTACTACCTCGCGCGAGGCATGGGCTTCCAAATGTTCTATTCAGAATGCTAAGTGTTGAAAATGGAATCTCCACTTGCTCTGACCTCGCGCCGGATTAAACAGACGTGTTGTATCTCGCGCGAGGTTGACAATTAAGAAAATTCCTGAATAAGGAGTATGGTCCCGCGCGACCTTTCAGGAAGCTTGCGCAGCTTTTTGGGACCATACCCCTTCATACCCCAATAATCTCGATCTCAACTCTTGAATAAAAGGTTAAGTGCCAGTATTAGACTAACCACATGTGAACGTGTACGTCTTCATTTAGAGCATGTTATAAGATTAAACGTAGCACCAATCGAAGCTAGGAATTAAATAGTATAGAAGACCAACGGGGTGGTGGTCCATTGGAAAAAACAAAGCCTTTAAACATCTTGGGAGAGTTAGTTCTTGGGTTCTAATTCCACAGACAGCAGGGAATAAAAAAAATTGTCGTTCAAAAAAATAGTATAGAAAGTTTAAAAAACTGAAAAGGTATCACGGATACAGAAAAAGAGGGTTAAAATATTTTAAATAATTTAATGGTTAAAACATTTAAATTGTATAATAAAAGACATATATATACACACTCTAGTGGGGTACCCACTTGAAGAGTAAGAGCATTCACATCCAGCTTCCTAAAAATATACATACATTCCACTAAAAAACAACTCCTATATCAATATATTTCCACTAAAAACAAATACTTTTTCTCTCTCATTTTCAATTAAATAATATTTTTATACCTTTATCATTACATTTTTCTCTCTCCTTCACTCACAACCACTTTCAATATATATTAAAAAATTATAGTGTGTGAACAGTGTCCCCCTAAATATACAGATGAACAATAACATTTTCTCTCTCCTCCACTCACAACCACTTTTTATACTCTTTATATTTAAAAAACCTCACACACAGATTTTGATTCCCAGGATGTGAATGCTCTAAGAAGAGTAAGAAGAGTAAGAAGAGTAAGGGGGCAATCGCACCCCTTAAAAATAGTATTTGTTTTATGCAAAAATCATCTTCGTCTTTTTAAAAGTTTAATTAATCCTCATGGAAAAATTCTGGATCCGTCTCCGAGAATCTCCCACCCCTTCTTCTTTTTATATTTATAGTATAGTAAAGTAATTTGTATTAAACTAAATAATGTTAGATGGTAAATGAATGGTGTTAGATATCACGTTCTAAACCGAATAAATCAAAGGCCAAATATCACGTTATAAAGCGAATAAATCAAACTCCAAATCTAATCCAAATCGTTGAAAACCATATCATATTACATATTCGGTCTTTATGCTTCGTTCTTCAACACTTAATTATGTCAAAAACCATGGATCGAATCACTCAGAAACTTTATTAAACAGAAAAAATACACTGGACTTGAACAAACAGACGATACAAAGCAATTCTAATCTCAATCACACTTGCAGATCATCAACACGATCATCTGTTATGAACTCTCAACAAGATTTAACGGACTCGCTACAGATCCGTACAAAACAAGATCAAGAACAACCCTAGACCTTCGTTTCAATATGAAACCTTAACAAAGAAAAACGAGTGAACGATAGAGAGAAAATATTAATCAAATAAACCCTATAAATCGTCTGGAACAGGGGCGAAGGATTTAAGGGGCCGGGAGGGGCGTCCGACCCCCCGAACTTTTCGGTCAGTAGTGTTATATATGTACGTTTCGTATAGGATTTCGTAGGTATATACGTTTTCGACCCCCGGTTTTATAAAAAAAAATTAGATATATACGTTTTCGACCCCCATGTTTTAATTTTTTTATTTATATAGCCCAAATAAAATATTTAATTAGTCCAAATATTATAGCCCAAATCATTATATTTGGTAGAATACTAGAATGTATATTATATAACTCAAATCAAATCATTATATAGCCCAACTTAAAAGCCCATCCTATAAAAAAAAAAACCAAATTCGTTTACTTTGGGAAATCGACAAGAAGAACAGAAGCCACAAGCCAGAACTGCAGAAGGGGGGGGGGGGAACACAAGTTCCAGAGTTCGACTTCAACTTCTTGTTCGAGAACAGAAGCCAAAACACTACTCGTTGTTGTGGTCTTGTACTCTTATTCGACTTCTTCAATCTTCATAAGGTTAAAGGAATGTGTTTTTTATCTTTAGGTTTAATTTAGGGCTGCAATTTATGTGATTTAGGTTGAAATTAGGGGTGAAATTGGTCCGAATTTTTGCCCTAAACTTGTTGAATCTTTCTGTAACTATGTCTAATTTTATTTGTTTAATCTTATTGTGATTTGATTTGGATAGAAATTAGAGTTTAAAATTTAGGGTGATTTGTTAACGTGTTTTGTTATTAGATTATGCTATGTGGAAGAATAAAATGATAACTTCTTTTTTAATGTTTGAGAACGTTTTTTATTTGATATTAATGTTTGACCCGACCCGAATCGAATCACCGACGTCCGACCCAAACGTACACCTCGAAACTACGCGATAGAAATTTTTTTTTACGTCCGTTACCTTCCGACCCCCCGAACTTTTTTTTCAAGCTTCGCCACTGGTCTGGAACAAGTACTATTTCTTCCAACTCTCTTTCTCCAAAATGAGCTGCAACACTCTTTTTATATCTGCAAGAAAGTCCGAAAGCCCTAAGCCCAAACTAACTGGAAGCCCAAGAACCAGCAGCGAGCCCATTTGTTCTGCAGACCAAGCCGTGCTTACACGATTCCAATCAGTCCAGTACACATCCAGATCACCTCATATTTAAAATAATAGAACCATATTATTAGAAAGTTATACCAAATAACATAACAAACAAAAATATAAAACTGGACGTATTAACATAATATTTCAACAAATTAGGTATTAGATCTTTTATTTTTCAATTTGGGTTGAAGTGTTGAACCGAATTAGTTATTAGATTTTTTTTTATTTTGATAAATTCAATCCGGGTTGAACCAAGGAAAACAAATTCCATATATTGAACTAAGAATTTTTATATTCTTATAACCTATTATATATTAGAGCATTACTATATTACATCTTTAATCATCAATATGAGTTTTTCTTTCAAAAATCCCATTACAATATTTGGGGGGAAGGGCTGCCCCAAGTGTAGGGGTTTGTAGCTAGTAACTCGACTCAAGTACATTATCGCCACCCGTTCGGGTAAGCTACGCGGTTTATGACCATTGGGATGCAATTTAAAAAAAAAAAAATAACCATATAAATACTCAACCCTTTACCATTTTAATTCAATTAAATTATCCACCATTCACAAACATTTATACTCTCAATTAGCGAATTTTATAAACATGGTTAATTTCTCAAATGGTGACCTTGGGTTATTCATTATACCTAATGATTATGATAGTGATATTTTACAAATGATAGTAGCATAGATTTTTTCAAAGATCTCATCGACCAAGCCGCAGACGAAGACACGGCAGTATGTCACACCCCAATCGATGACGGAAACATCGAGGCGGGACGTAATAGATTGCTCAAATACAACATAACACTAAATTTGCGATAACAGATTAAAATTAAAATTTTCATTTCATTTTGTCAAAACAAGCGTTACATTATTCAAAGAGAGAAGTACAACAATTGAAATTTCAAACTAAAAATATCAAAATGCATAATTTAAACTAGGTGAGTATCTAAGTCCACCTTAAGTCTTTTCTCGTGATATCATCACCAAATATTTTCTGCAACATTTCAAAAATATCCGGCAACACAAATTATGTCGATGAGCATACTCGTTTGTTTACATAGCATAAGTATGAATAAATCTCAAATCCACATGTTTGTAGTTTACTAATTTATGTATCATACTAGCATACAAAGATTAAATATCAATCCAAAGTTTGGCACTAGCGTAACCTTATCACCGAAGTAATAAGACCGTAAAGAATAACTTAACAATGACCCATAAAACGGGCAGTGTGTTAATCCTATAGTGTTATACATGTTAAGTGAGGCTTGCAAGGTTAATGATATATAGCGAAGCATAAGAATGTTCTAGCATGTATAACAAATTAACATTACAAATAAGCATGTTTTAGGATTGAGTGTTTGCATAATTTTATTTATATGTATTTAGTATGGATACATGTTGCAACCCAAATAGTGTTTAAAGATTAAAAAGGTCAAGTATGAACTCACGATTTGCGAAGATTATTCCACAAAATGCGAGTGAACGGTTTGAAGGACGGAATCACCAAAGTTACCCTAAAAAGGTAAACAAAGGTGTATGAGTATGAGGACATGGAGATTGGAAAATAAACAGATCTACGAGTATGAAAATACATAAAACATATCTTGCTTAGACACTTATTTGAACACTATTATTAGTTTGTACTTTTCATGAGTGTTAAACCCTCATTAAAAGCTCAAAATAAGGAAATCTAAGATCAAGATATCCCCCACCTTATCATATCACATTCAACCATGGATTGATTGATATCATGGTTTGGTTTTTAGAGTAAGTATTATGTATATATATTATTATGTATATAGTCAAGCATTAGAGATAGGATAAATCCTTTAATATCAAAATTCACATTTGCACAAAATCACCAACATAGTTGATGATTCGGATAGTCATGAATATAAGTAAGAATTGCATAAAATAAACTATCTAATGTGCTAAATAACCAAGTGACGCATGTCCTAGACGGGTGCTTCCATCATTGCGTGATTGGAGACTTGGTGTAGTTTCGCTCACTTTATTGTTTTCTAGGTTATTTAGTGACTTACACGGATAAGAAGTGGATGTATACGACCTCATATTTCTGGAAATTAACCTCAATCCAAGTCATTCAACATGGAAGTTTGTTGGTGACTTGAAGATGTTCCAAAAACAAGTAAAGGAAAACAAGTAAATAAAGTTCAATAAAAATCCTAACTTTGTCCTCAAAGATGGTGGTTTACCATCTTTGTTTACCTTGTTAAACATGTGGTAATACTCCTAGAGTGTAACACCTCGAAAATTCGTGTTCAATGAAATAACAACACGTGTCTTGTAAGACAAAACGCGTTGTAAACCCGGATTTAATAAAGATGTTTTGGCAGGATTTAAAAGTGGTGTCATGTTAATTTTTACCTCTGAACAACTTCATTTATAAATCCCAAGACCCAATTATATTTTTTTAAACATCTAATATATCCTAAATCCATAAATTCGTTGACAATAAATGAATTCGAAGTGCATGATAGGTTCCTATGGAAATTTCTACGGTTAACCTTCTTGTTCGGCACTTTTGAAAAGGATCCAAGCAAACATAAAATAATGGTAGGGTATGTAACTGTTAAAGACCCATAATAGAGGCCCTAAACTGACAAAACAATGTCCCAAAGTCGAGATAAGTGGTTGCCCTTTCGAATGCATGAAAGAACAAAATTTTTGGCTGCTGATGAACGCTTGCGCACCGCAACAACATATCCTTACGGTGCGCAAGCAGCTGCCCAGCGACAGAAATGTTCCTGTTTGCTGTTTAAACGTATTCTTGACCTTTTATCCGATTCTCCTCATATCCCTTGGCCCCTAAACAATCCCTAAACATCTAGGACACCTATGGGAATGTTATGGTCAGTGGTAGACTTAGTTGTCAACACTTTGTGGTGTCTTGGTTTACTATATAAAGCCTCTTTGTGCAAACACATTGATCATTCATTCCTCAAGCAACTCTGATCAATTGTGGAGCACCAGAGCATCTTCCAAGCCTTCCTAATCAGTCATTAAACACTTGTAAGTTTGCTTAACCTTCTTTAATTAAGTTTAGCTTAGTTATTTAGCTAAAAGTCAAACCGTCGTAATTACGGTTTGACTTCAAGATTAATTAATAATGGCTCAGTCCAATCTCGAATTAAAAGTAGTTATAAGTAGGTAATTATGTGGGTAATAAACCCTTAAAAGGGTTCCCCTGATTTCCACTCTAACTAGGTCTAATGTCGGGTCAAACTTGTAATTAAAAAGTCAAAAGGAAGCTTAAATTACAATTTATGCATGATTAGCAATGTAGAACACATATAACCTGTTTGATCATTAATATAACTTGGTAATGAGTGTAAGAACATGTCTAAACATGTTCAACCCGACAATTTCCTGTTTAGACCCGGTTCGGAACCGAAAGTCGCATAGTTTGACTTATACTTTGACTTTCAGTTCTGACCCGTTATGGTAGGTTTTAGAAATACCTTAGAGCTTCATTTGGACCAGGTTACATGCTAGTATAACCCTCTGTGATTATACACCTCGGATCATTAGTTATCCAATTAATACGCATGATTCCGTTAATTGCTCATATGTTGACCATTATGCCCTTATTACCTTAAAACGTGATTTTTGGAAATGTAAAAGAGTAGAAACTTTAATTACTGATATATAAACTTGTATGCAAAGTTTGACATCAGTTTGAAGTGTAGATTGAGAGTTATGCTCATTAGCGCAAATTGAAAGCTTTATGTTAATAAAATGGCGTAATTAGCGTATAGCCTAGTTAAGCCTACTTTTTGATATCAAAATATTTACCCACTGATGTAATATGTTATTTTGGGAATTTTAAAGATTTTTAATTAATTTTAGGCTGAGCATAACTCATAGTCGTAGGCTTAATCCGGTAAATGTCGGTTTTGCCCTTACGGGCCATAAAATGAGTTTTACATATCTAAACGACTCCAAACCTTTTGCTACTGATTAGATATGATAAATAAATTATTTTAGACCTTCTGGAATAATAAAAATATCAGCTTTAAGTATCGAACCCGTAAACGGCTCCTAATCGCCTTATTAAGCGTTTTTAGCGCATAGTATGTACTGAGTCTATTTTTAAATATACAAGGGTGGTACCTACTGATATTTAAGGTAATTTATAATATTTTAACAGTAAGAAAAAGTTGATTAACTCAGACTTCAGTTTTGAGCTTTTCGGCTTATGTGAAATTACCAAAATGCCCCTACGGTGCATAGTTTGGTTATAATTGACAAATTTCACATATACACTTTACCCTACTGATATAACTTAGCAAATTAAGTATATTTGCTGATAACATCAGACCTGTAACTCAGGTTGTCACTTAAACTCTTTTATAAACTTTTAAATGACCAAACTACCCCTACGGGGCCTAGTTTGTGTTTAAACACGTTTCGGGCATAATGAAAGACATCTTACTGATGTCACAACATATTTGAGGCATAATTAACTTAGGAAACCTGTATATAGCTCTCATGAATACCCGTCACGCTTATTACGCGTACGGTTCGGTTTATGTAACTAGTTTACATAAATTAGCCGAAACGGGTCAAACCTTAATGGTTTTATCTCAAAATCCAGAATGTGAATAATAAACCCATATTAAACAAGTCTTCAAACTTGTCGGGTCTAAATCACATTCTATCCGGTCATCGCTTAATCGTGCGTACGAACCGTATCTTTGAAACTAACCGGTCTAAGCTTAAGCTTAATTCAAGACCCGTTAGGATTCTAATAGGTTATTATAAAACCTTCGTTCCAGATTAGGAGGACCAGTAAAAGCTACGTGCATTTTGCTTATTGTGATTTATACATTGCTCAGGTAAATACTTTTAACTTATTTTCCCTATACGGGCTTGGGTTACGGTATATAGCATACCGCTTGATCGAGCATCAAATCTTCCATGGTTGGGTGGCCAATTGATAATTTGATCGGCTCGTTTAAACAGTCTTGTTTACTTAAAGCCTTTGGGGGGTTAATGACCATGTCCCGGATATCCCTGGCATCATTTTACGGAATGGCCACGACTTAAGCGCGGGGTGTAGGCGTACACCTGTCAGTGCACAAAAGAATAATGTGGTGTGTCTATTGATCTTTAACCCGGACAAGATCCGGGCTACTGAACGCACAAGTAACATGTAATTCGTTCACAAGATTATAATATTAAATAATTCTCCCAAGTTATAAAAATGTTTATGTCATGTGCATCCAAACCAATTTTAATCATTTTCCAAAATGGGTCAGTTGATTTTGTATTTACCAGTGTAAACTGACGTATTTTCCCAAAAAGATTAAATGCAGGTACTAAACGTAATTGGCTGGATTGTCTCTTTAGCATCAATAAAGAGTCTCGCAAGCTTAAGATGCCTGAAGTCCGTTGAACTATTGTTTCCATTTTATGTTCGATCCTTCTGTGGATAAACTTCTGAATGTTGTGACATTGATATTACAATATTAAATTCGGTTGAAGTATATCTTTTAAATTGCTTCCGCTGTGCATATTAAATATTGTGTTGTTTGACTATTATGTTGCCAACCACGTCACGATACTCCCCCACCGGGCCCACCGGTGACACGTGGAAATCGGGGTGTGACAGGTTGGTATCAGAGCCAACATTGAGTGAATTAAACACTAGCCTTTTGTGTTTAATCTCAATGACACAATTGCACATTTCTAAACTTTCGAGTCTAGACATATAACATAGGACAAATTCCACTTTGTTTGGTTTTGTGTTGTCCTTTATTTTTATATATATTCTTGTGGTTATCTTATATTGTATTGACAGGACAAAATGCCGCCAAGATTCTTCAGGAGAAGAGGAAGAGGCAAGGGGCCAATCACCGCCCCCAATGACAATGAAGCTGGACCTTCGCATATGTGAGCTCCATCTACCACGGAAAGCGACGATCCCCGGCAGAACCGGAGGAACCTCTTCGAGCCGGCTAGACGGTCGGTCTCGCACAGTTCGACACCTCCAGTTCATAACCCTTACGGGCCACAACCGGAGTATGAGCCCAACAACCCTCAACCGTCCTACATACCGTTACAGCGATCCTTATCGCATCATTCGTTTGGAGACCCTACACCTGTCTTCAGGGGCCGGTTTAACCCAGCCAATTACATACCAGAACCAGCGGGTTTTAACCCGTTGGGACCGGAGGATCATTTCTCGGGAGATCACGCGGATGATATGGACGAGGATACGGACCCCGTCAAACCTGCCAGTGGTACACCAAATCACCCGATAGATATCTCTGACGGATCTTCTTTCCACGGATCACCCTACGGTGGTCCAGACAGCTTTCAAGCGATGTTTACCAGGCACGAATGGTATTATACACCTCCTCATCATTCGTCTCCTCAGGAGCAGCAGCCGCAGCAGCAACAGGATCCCTCTGTGGATTCAAGATTCGTGGAAGTCACGCCACCGCCTCCATCGCCACCAGTTCAGCCGGCACCTCCTCAACCGCCAAGGCGTTGGAGAACCGGTGCCCGCATGTCTTCACGAGCAGGAGATTTTCATATCAGCTCCCCTCGTCAATCCAGTGGCAGCCACTATCCGCCACTTCAGGAGGACCCACAGATGGGTGGACCTTCACAACCAGCTGTACCACAGCCACCGCCGATGGGTTTTGATAACCCAATTCCAGCATACACGGGTTCCATGGCATACAACCCGTTTGAACCACCAACTCACCACAACTATGGTTACCCGGAGGCCGATCCTTACATGGTAGCGGCTAATTATAACGCTCTTCACCCGGAGGGACCATACGGAGCTCCATGGGGAGTAGGTTACCCGAATCAGGGGTACCAGATACCTCCTAGGCCTATTATTCGGACTCAATCGCAGCCGCCACGGTTTTCTCCCCCAGAAAGGGAGGAAATTCTTCAGAGGTTGGATGAAGTAGAGCGAGGCTTCCACCGTGACCGTAGGGAGAGACAGAGCTTCTTCCAAGGATTGGCAAGCTTGATCAAAGGGAAGAACAAGAAGGATCACTGAATCCTTCCAATTGTTATTGAGCCCCTGCGTGGGCATATCTTGCTGTATAAGCCCCTGCGTGGGTGTATTTGGTTGTTAAGCCCCTACGTGGGTAAGTATGTTTGTTTGTTGTTTTGAGCCCCTGCGTGGGCCTATTTTTCCATAAACCCCTACGAGGGTATGTTATTGTTTAAAGTCCCTGCGTGGACTATTATGTTGTATGTGTAAGTCCCTGCGTGGACTATTATGTTTGTTGTTTAACCCCTGCGTGGGTAATTGTTTGTTTGAAAGACCCGTTTAGGGCAACGTGTAACCTATTTATAATTAACGGAATGGTTGTTTTATAAATTTCATGATTGCCTTATGAGCATAAATAATTTATATATGAAATAAATAAATTAAAATCATTCCTTTTGAAATAATCTGCCTATGTAAATTTTTTAAATAAGAATCTTGAGAGTGAAACCTAGCCTTTGGGTCAATTATAAGACCGGGCCAAGATGGTAAGACCTGTTTAAAAGATTCAAATCCCTGTTAACATCTGAAAACATGTTAACACTCCTGGCAGATGTGATTCATTTAAAATCACACAAGTTATTATTATATAAGGATCTTTCTAAAGATTCCAAACCCAACTTAATGATCTCTGAATCATGGGTTTAAATCATCAATTAAGATGATTATATTTTGACCATACGTTGGTAATATAATGCCTACGGGCCTTGCTCATTTCTACATGAGCTAAAAGACAGTGGTAGCGATGACTCCCTGTCTGAAAAAGGTGATGAACTATATTCAAACCTTAAAAGCTTTGATTCTCTGAAATCATAGCTTATGATTTAAATTGTCCATGTGACTAGGCCTTTTGTGCCACAAATAAAACTTTTATTGTTTTATAATTAGGATAAAATTTTAATAAAAATCCTAAATAAATATGATAAATAAATTAACCAAATATGGTCTCTGTTTACCATGGTTAATGAATTACCCTAAGGGGCAATTCTATAATAAACTCCCAAATAAACTACTGTCCTTGTTTTCTGTAACAGTTCAATTAAAATGGCTAACTCAGACGAAATTAATAGCCATCCAGTGGAGCATATTGATAACGCCCGAGTTACTTTAACGGGTGCTGAATTGAAAGCGTTGGTTGACGACGCTGTTACAAAGGCTTTAGAGCGGCAGTACGAAGAGTACAGTGGGACTCGAAGTAGGACCATATCTAAACCGCATTCGAAGCCACCTTCCAAAAAGGAAGAACCCAAGAAGGATGATGATAGACTCTCCTCAAACCACAACAGTGCTCCGTCTCAGCAGAATGTACTAAAGCAAGAACCCCGTACTAAGGGTTGCTCCTATAAATACTTTGTCTCGTGCAAGCCCCGGGATTTTAATGGGGAAAAGGGAGCCATTGACTGCATGACATGGCTAGACGAGATGGACACGGTTGTGGATATCAGCGGGTGCGCTGAGAAGGATATAGTCAAGTTTGTATCGCAATCATTCAAGGGGGAAGCTTTAGCCTGGTGGAGATCTCTGATCCAAGCCACCGGGAAAATCCCATTGTACAATATGTCTTGGGATCAATTTGTTGCCCTTATCAGGGAAAATTACTGCCCTCAACATGAGGTGGAGAAGATAGAATCTGATTTTCTATCATTGGTGATGACAAACCTTGACTGTCAAGCTTACCTAACGAGCTTCAACACGATGTCCCGATTGGTTCCTTATCTGGTGACCCCGGAACCAAAAAGAATCGCTCGTTTTATCGGTGGTTTAGCCCCCGAGATAAAGGCAAGCGTAAAGGCCTCTCGGCCAGCTACCTTTAGATCTGTAGCTGACATATCTTTGTCCCTTACTTTGGATGTGGTCAGACAAAGATCGCTGAGGAACAAAGAGGCTGAGAAGAGAAAACGTGAAGATGATGGTTCACGGAGGTCGAACAAGAAGCACCGTGGGAACGGTGACAACAAGAAGGGATCTGAGTCAAGGAAAGATGGGCATCAGTCTGGTGAGAAGCCCAAATGCAAGATTTGCAAGAAGCAGCACTATGGAAAGTGCAGACTCGAGTCGAACTCACAGACTCAGTCAAAAACCTATGCTTGTGGTATATGCAAGTCCACGGATCACAAGACCTTGGATTGCAAGAAGCTGAAAGACGCAACGTGCTACCGTTGCAATGAAAAGGGGCACATTAAGACCAACTGCCCTAAATACGCCAAGAAGCCTGAAGAGGCCAAGAAGACCAATGCGAGAGTCTTCAGAATGGATGCAAAGGAAGCAGTCCAAGACGATAACGTGATAACAGGTACTTTCCTTGTAAATGATATCTATGCAAGAGTACTGTTTGATTCTGGCGCTGATAAGACTTTCGTAGATAACAAGTTTTGTGAATTGTTGAAATTACCTGTCAAAACCTTAGATGTGAATTATGAGGTGGAGTTAGCAGATGGCACACTAGAAACCGTCTCTACTGTGTTAGATGGATGTGTAATATCCATTAAGAACCACTCTTTTCCTCTGTCTCTACTTCCCTTTAAGTTAGCCAGTTTTGACATAGTCTTGGGTATGGACTGGTTATCTCACAACCAGGCCCAAATCGTCTGCAACAGAAAGCAAGTGGTGATAAAGACTCCGTCTGGTGAATCACTTACCATTCGGGGAGATACCCAGTATGGGCTGCCTGAGCAAGTGACTATGCTCAAGGCTTCCAAATGTTTACAGAAGGGTTGTGTCATCTACATGGCACAAGTGATTATTGATGAGCCTAAACCGAAGATAGAAGACATTCCCGTCATTTCTGAATATCCCGAAGTGTTTCCTGAAGAACTACCTGGTTTACCACCAGATAGACAAGTGGAGTTCAGGATTGATATCATCCCCGGAGCAGCACCTGTTGCTAGAGCACCTTATAGGTTGGCACCAACGGAGATGAAAGAATTGAGGACGCAGCTAGACGAATTACTAGCCAAGGGTTTCATTAAACCTAGTTCGTCTCCTTGGGGAGCGCCAGTCCTGTTTGTCAAGAAGAAGGATGGATCGATGCGTCTGTGCATCGACTATCGAGAGCTTAATAAGGTCACGATAAAGAATAGATATCCTTTGCCCAGGATCGACGATTTGTTCGATCAGTTGCAAGGGGCAAGCTATTTCTCGAAGATTGACTTGAGGTCAGGCTACCATCAATTGAAGGTTAGAGATGAAGACGTGCACAAAACTGCATTTAGGACTCGTTATGGTCATTACGAGTTCCTAGTGATGCCTTTTGGGCTCACTAATGCACCGGCCGCGTTCATGGATCTCATGAATCGCGTTTGCAAGCCGCACTTGGATAAATTCGTCATCGTCTTCATTGACGACATCCTCATTTACTCAAAGAGCCAAGCTGATCACGAGAAGCATCTCCGTTGCATACTGAAGCTACTTCATCAAAAGAAACTTTATGCCAAATTCTCTAAGTGTGAATTCTGGCTTCGAGAAGTCCAATTTCTTGGACACGTTGTTAGTGAGCGTGGTATCCAGGTGGACCCCGCTAAAGTTGAAGCGGTCATGAATTGGCAAGAGCCAAAGACGCCTACGGAGGTTCGTAGCTTCCTAGGCTTAGCGGGATACTACAGGCGCTTCATTGAAAATTTTTCAAGGATTGCAGCGCCCCTAACTTCTCTAACTAAGAAGAAGATTAAGTTTGACTGGGGGCCTAAGCAGCAAGAAGCTTTCGATATTCTCAAGCAGAAGTTGAGCAATGCTCCTGTGTTGACATTGCCTGATGGAATCGAAGAATTTGTAGTTTATTGTGATGCATCACACACCGGGATGGGGTGTGTGCTTATGCAGAAAGGCAAAGTTATTGCCTACGCATCACGACAGTTAAAGGTGCATGAAAAGAATTACACCACCCACGACTTGGAGTTGGGTGCCGTTGTGTTCACACTAAAACTGTGGAGGCATTATCTTTATGGAATCAAATGTGTGATCTATTCTGATCACAAGAGCCTCCAGCATCTGTTTAATCAGAAAGAATTAAACATGAGGCAACGCCGTTGGATGGAGACTTTAAACGATTATGATTGTGAAATCAGATATCATCCCGGCAAGGCGAATGTAGTCGCCGATGCCTTGAGTCGAAAGGAAAGGGTGAAACCCATCCGAATCAATGCCAAGAGCATTGAAATTAAGAATAATTTGATTGAAAGGTTGTTAGCTGCACAGAAGGAAGCTGTGTTAGAAGCTAACTATCCTAACGAAAAGCTAGGAGTAACTGAGGAGCAGTTATCTCTTAGCAAGGACGGTATTCTGAAATTAAGTGGACGAATATGGGTTCCAATTTATGGAGGACTTCGTGATGTCATCCTCCAGGAAGCCCATAGTTCTAAATACTCCGTTCATCCTGGAGCTGATAAGATGTACCAGGATCTAAGGGCAAATTATTGGTGGATAGGCTTGAAAAAGTCTGTAGCTGCCTATGTAGCTAAATACTTGACATGTGCGCAAGTCAAAGCCGAGCATCAGAAACCGTCAGGTTTGCTACAACAGCCTGAACTTCCTACGTGGAAGTGGGAGATGGTGACGATGGATTTCATCACCAAGTTGCCAAAGACAAGGAAAGGCAATGATACTATATGGGTGATTGTTGATAGACTGACTAAGTCAGCACATTTCTTACCCATCAAGGAGACTTATAGCTCCGATATGTTAGCCCAGTTATACGTGGATAAGATTGTAGCTTTACATGGCATACCTGTGTCTATTATCTCTGACAGAGATACTAGATACACGTCCCATTTTTGGAAAAGCTTCCAACAATCTTTGGGCACACGTTTGAATTTTAGTACGGCTTACCACCCTCAGACTGACGGACAGAGTGAGCGTACCATTCAAACGTTAGAATACATGCTACGTGCATGTGCGATTGACTTGGGTGGTAGTTGGGATAAGCACCTACCCTTAGTCGAATTCTCCTACAACAATAGCTACCATACCAGCATTAAGGCTGCGCCTTTTGAGGCATTATACGGTAGAAAGTGTAGATCGCCCATTTGTTGGGCAGAAGTTGGAGATGTCCAATTATCAGGACCAGAGATAGTGTTCGAAACGACGGACAAGATTGTCCAGATTCGTGACCGTCTCAAAGCTGCCCGAGATAGGCAGAAGAGCTACGCTGATCCAAAGCGTAAAGCTTTTAACTTCGAAGTAGGTGACAAAGTCCTACTTAAAGTATCACCCTGGAAGGGAGTGATGCGATTTGGTAAGAAAGGCAAGCTAAGCCCGAGATACATAGGACCTTTTGAGGTTATCGAACGTGTCGGGTCAGTTGCCTATAAGTTAAACTTACCGGAAGAGCTCAGTGTAATTCACAATGTGTTCCACATCTGCAATCTGAAGAAGTGCTTCGCTGATGAATCACTGGTAATACCACATACAGATGTGCATATAGATGAGAGCTTAAAATTTGTGGAAAAACCTTTGTCGATTGAAGATCGACAGGTAAAGAAGCTTCGAAGGAAGCAAGTACCTATTGTTAAGGTCAAGTGGGATGCCCGTAGAGGTCCCGAGTATACGTGGGAGGTTGAATCCACCATGAAAGAAAAGTACCCTCATTTGTTTCAGTAAATCTCGGGTCGAGATTTATTTTAAGGGGGTGAGGATGTAACACCTCGAAAATTCGTGTTCAATGAAATAACGACACGTGTCATGTAAGACAAAACGCGTTGTAAACCCGGATTTAATAAAGATGTTTTGGCAGGATTTAAAAGTGGTGTCATGTTAATTTTTACCTCTGAACAACTTCATTTATAAATCCCAAGACCCAATTATATTTTTTTAAACATCTAATATATCCTAAATCCAGAAATTCGTTGACAATAAATGAATTCGAAGTGCATGATAGGTTCCTATGGAAATTTCTACGGTTAACCTTCTTGTTCGGCACTTTTGAAAAGGATCCAAGCAAACATAACATAATGGTAGGGTATGTAACTGTTAAAGACCCATAATAGAGGCCCCAAACTGACAAAACAATGTCCCAAAGTCGAGATAAGTGGTTGCCCTTTCGAATGCATGAAAGAACAAAATTTTTGGCTGCTGATGAACGCTTGCGCACCGCAACAACATATCCTTACGGTGCGCAAGCAGCTGCCCAGCGACAAAAATGTTCCTGTTTGCTGTTTAAACGCATTCTTGACCTTTTATCTGATTCTCCTCATATCCCTTGGCCCCTAAACAATCCCTAAACATCTAGGACACCTGTGGGAATGTTATGGCCAGTGGTAGACTTAGTTGTCAACACTTTGTGGTGTCTTGGTTTACTATATAAAGCCTCTTTGTGCAAACACATTGATCATTCATTCCTCAAGCAACTCTGATCAATTGTGGAGCACCAGAGCATCTTCCAAGCCTTCCTAATTAGTCATTAAACACTTGTAAGTTTGCTTAACCTTCTTTAATTAAGTTTAGCTTAGTTATTTAGCTAAAAGTCAAACCGTCGTAATTACGGTTTGACTTTGAGATTAATTAATAATGGCTCAGTCCAATCTCGAATTAAAAGTAGTTATAAGTAGGTAATTATGTGGGTAATAAACCCTTAAAAGGGTTCCCCCTGATTTCCACTCTAACTAGGTCTAATGTCGGGTCAAACTTGTAATTAAAAAGTCAACAGGAAGCTTAAATTACAATTTATGCATGATTAGCAATGTAGAACACATATAACCTGTTTGATTATTAATATAACTTGGTAATGAGTGTAAGAACATGTCTAAACATGTTCAACCCGACAATTTCCTGTTTAGACCCGGTTCGGAACCGAAAGTCGCATAGTTTGACATATACTTTGACTTTCAGTTCTGACCCGTTATGGTAGGTTTTAGAAATACCTTAGAGCTTCATTTGGACCAGGTTACATGCTAGTATAACCCTCTGTAATTATACACCTCGGATCATTAGTTATCCAATTAATACGCATGATTCCGTTAATTGCTCATATGTTGACCATTATGCCCTTATTACCTTAAAACGTGATTTTTGGAAATGTAAAAGAGTAAAAAATTTAATTACTGATATATAAACTTGTATGCAAAGTTTGACATCAGTTTGAAGTGTAGATTGAGAGTTATGCTCATTAGCGCAAATTGAAAGCTTTATGTTAATAAAATGGCGTAATTAGCGTATAGCCTAGTTAAGCCTACTTTTTGATATCAAAATCTTTACCCACTGATGTAATATATTATTTGGGGAATTTTAAAGATTTTTAATTAATTTTAGGCTGAGCATAACTCATAGTCGTAGGCTTAATCCGGTAAATGTCGGTTTTGCCCTTACGGGCCATAAAATGAGTTTTACATATCTAAACGACTCCAAACCTTTTGCTACTGATTAGATATGATAAATAAATTATTTTAGACCTTCTAGAATAATAAAAATATCAGCTTTAAGTATCGAACCCGTAAACGGCTCCTAATCGCCTTATTAAGCGTTTTTAGCGCATAGTATGTACTAAGTCTATTTTTAAATATACAAGGGTGGTACCTACTGATATTTAAGGTAATTTATAATATTTTAACAGTAAGCAAAAGTTGATTAACTCGGACTTCAGTTTTGAGCTTTTCGGCTTATGTGAAATTACCAAAATGCCCCTACGGTGCATAGTTTGGTTATAATTGACAAATTTCACATATACACTTTACCCTACTGATATAACTTAGGAAATTAAGTATATTTGCTGATAACATCAGACCTGTAACTCAGGTTGTCACTTAAACTCTTTTATAAACTTTTAAATGACCAAACTACCCCTACGGGGCCTAGTTTGTGTTTAAACACGTTTCGGGCATAATGAAAGACATCTTACTGATGTCACAACATATTTGAGGCATAATTAACTTAGGAAACCTGTATATAGCTCTCATGAATACCCGTCACGCTTATTACGCGTACGGTTCTATTTATGTAACTAGTTTACATAAATTAGCCGAAACGGGTCAAACCTTAATGGTTTTATCTCAAAATCCAGAATGTGAATAATAAACCCATATTAAACAAGTCTTCAAACTTGTCGGGTCTAAATCACATTCTATCCGGTCATCGCTTAATCGTGCGTACGAACCGTATCTTTGAAACTAACCGGTCTAAGCTTAAGCTTAATTCAAGACCCGTTAGGATTCTAATAGGTTATTATAAAACCTTCGTTCCAGATTAGGAGGACCAGTAAAAGCTACGTGCATTTTGCTTATTGTGATTTATACATTGCTCAGGTAAATACTTTTAACTTATTTTCCCTATACGGGCTTGGGTTACGGTATATAGCATACCGCTTGATCGAGCATCAAATCTTCCATCGTTGGGTGGCTAATTGATAATTTGATCGGCTCGTTTAAACAGTCTTGTTTACTTAAAGCCTTTGGGGGGTTAATGACCATGTCCCGGATATCCCTGGCATCATTTTACGGAATGGCCACGACTTAAGCGCGGGGTGTAGGCGTACACCCGTCAGTGCACAAAAGAATAATGTGGTGTGTCTATTGATCTTTAACCCGGACAAGATCCGGGCTACTGAACGCACAAGTAACATGTAATTCGTTCACAATATTATAATATTAAATAATTCTCCCAAGTTATAAAAATGTTTATGCCATGTGCATCCAAACCAATTTTAATCATTTTCCAAAATGAGTCAGTTGATTGTATTTACCAGTGTAAACTGACGTATTTTCCCAAAAAGATTAAATGCAGGTACTAAACGTAATTGGCTGGATTGTCTCCTTAGCATCAATAAAGAGTCTCGCAAGCTTAAGATGCCTGAAGTCCGTTGAACTATTGTTTCCATTTTATGTTCGATCCTTATGTGGATAAACTTCCGAATATTGTGACATTGATATTACAATATTAAATTCGGTTGAAGTATATCTTTTAAATTGCTTCCGCTGTGCATATTAAATATTGTGTTGTTTGACTATTATGTTGCCAACCACGTCACGATACTCCCCCACCGGGCCCACCGGTGACACGTGGAAATCGGGGTGTGACATAGAGGTTATCCAAGTGTATGGGACAAAAAAAAAACAAGAAGAAAGGCGTAAGAAAGTGGCTCAAAACTCACTGTTTTGGCCCTTGAATCTTCTTCCCAAAGTGGAAGAATTTGATGTTATTAGAGTGTTAGAGAGTGATTATGGAGTGGTGAAAGTGTTTGGAGGGTGTTAGGGGTTGGTATTTATAAGAGGGTTAAGTGTTTGGGGTCTTAAATGAGTTGATTGGGAGTTAGGAGGAATGATTGGTTCAAAAATCAAACAATTTCGTGTATTCTGCTGCAGTGACACTCCATACAGACCGCATGGACCGTCAAAATTACAAATTTCATTTTTAGTCCCTTGAGTTGTTTTGTTGGTTATTTCATGCTATAAAACTAATGTTAAGCATATTTTTAAGGTTTTAAGGTGTATGTAAGCATGTATAATAATGATTCATGTATGATTAACATTTCAAAGAAAATATAAGCTTGATGTATGGCTTAGATTTGGATAAAAATGCGTATTTGAGATTGTTTACGTATCATGCAAGATTAATAATGCAAAAATGATATAAAATATAATTTCCATTACGATAAAATCCCGAATTAAAAAGATTGAAATGAAAATACAAATTACACGATAAATGAAAAGGAATGAAAAATACAAAATGTTACACAGCATCTACATAAAGAATCGTGCCACGTGATCGTGAAAAAGGTCACGAAGTTCTTATGGAAAATTATTTTGTGAAGGACCCAAAATACAATGGTGATATTTTCCGTCAATGTTTTTGTATGTCGAAATGATTGTTTTAAAAAATTGTTGGTAACGTAGAAGCACAATATGAATGGTGTCAATAGGGTGTAGATGAGAGGATAAATTGAGTTTACAACGTTACAAAAAAAACATCTACCGTTGAATACCTCGCGACTGGTAATACTCCTGACGAAAACGTTGAGTATTTATATATGTCTGCAAGGACTCCGCGTGAACGGCAACAATTTTTCTAGCAACTTTGTGATTCAGTTATATGGTGATGAGTTTTTGCGTAGACCGACAAGCCACTATGTTGAGCTTTTGTACCAAGCACAGGGAAAAAACATCACATTCATGGGATGATGGGTAGCATCGACTGTACACGTCTGGCTTGGAGAATGTGTCCTACTGCGTTGGGCAGCCAATATGCGAAACGTGATAAAAATACCCAACGATCTTGCTCGAAGCGGTTGCGTCATAAGATTTATGGTTTTGACATGCGTATTGTGGTCCGCTTGGGTCAAACCAATGACATCACCTAAGTGTTCATTTCATGCGAATGGACACTTATACAAACGAGGATACTATTTAACCGACCCGATCTACCCTACTTGGTTGACATTTGTGAAAGTGTTTCCATATTTGGCCGATTTGAATGATAAAAACTTCACAAAATTGCAAGAGTTGGAAAAAAAAGATGTGGAACGCGTTTTTGGTGCTCTAAAGGGAAAATAAGGCATACTTAGGCGACCCATGCGAGCTACGACCGTAGACAAGATTAGGAACGTGACGTAAGCGTGTACTTTATTGCACAACATGATCCTAATGAACGAAGGAAATGTGATATCATCGGTCCAAATAAGGGATCCTTTGGTACTCCCCGTTTTAGACGATGATGTCCTTGTTGAGTTGATGGATGCATGTATGCATTTGCGACTTTGATTTGATCTTAGGGAACATCTTACAACTAAAGATTCAACCTACCTCCTCGGGTCAGATAAGGAATATTTTAACATTATAGTCATGTATTTTTTTTCTTTCATTTGTTGATGTTTTTCTATTTGAGTTATGCTTTTATTTAAAAATAAAGTTTATCTAATTTTTTGGATTTATTTTTTTAATTTAATTTTTATTTAGAAAAAAAACTATAAAAAAAAGTTATAGGATAGTACAAAAGAGTGCAGCCAATGATTTTGTGGTATTAGTTTATGGGGGTACTTTAACATTTGGGGTGCTAACTGTGACATAGCATGTTAATTGACATTGTAAACAATTCCCTCCTTGTGTTGAAGGGCATTAAAGGAGTTATATGTTAACATGTTAACCGGATGTTAAAAGATTTAATTAATTATTCTTTTCTTTTTTAAACCAAAAACCACTCAAAATTAGGGTTTGATGAAGTTAACGGATTAAACCATTTTCTTAGAGTGAGACAGAGTGAAATGAGGAAGAAAGGTTGACGTGACAGTTAGATAGAATTCAAATAGGTTAAAGTATATCCAATGGGCCTTAAGGTAGTTGATAATAAAAATTAGGACATAATTAGTGCTTTGTAGGGTAGGCAATTAAAGCACCCCTCCTCCCTTATTATCTTTAATCATTTTATTAGACTATGTGTTTTTATATTTGGTCTTGTCTCATTACCTGTTTTTACGTTAAGACTTAATTGTCATATTGATTATTGTGAATGATAAATTTTTTTAACAGCTAATGCTGGTTTATTCCTATTTCTAAATTACACTAAATTAATCCTGATCTACCTCATGTCAGGAACTTAACCGTAGTCTTCTCCTAAGAGGCAAAACCTCTACCACCCGGTCAAAGTTGGAATGGTGTGCAATTATATATGCTCACAAGAAAATTGTTACAATTGCATTAAAACAAATTAAAATAAGATATTGTTACAACTAGGTTTATCACCCTAGCCGCGTTGCGGCGAACTTCTTTTGTTATTTAGTCTGTGTTTACATGTGTTTTGAAATCACTACGAGCGCGTTGAGCGCGTTGAACACGGAACCACTAACAAGAATAAAAAGAAAATGTAAAAACAGTAAAAAATAATCGAAAGAAAATCAACCAAAAAAGTTGTATGTTAATGATGTTGTTCGTATGAAACCCGTGGTCAGAGATGAGCAAATAATACTGGATACCGGTACCGAATTTCCCAAACGGAAGGATTCTAAGTACCAATTCGGTACCGACTTTTGGCGTTCCTAGTACCGATTCGCTACCGATTTTTACCTTCATATGCCGGTACCGTAACCGGTATTTTCGGTATCGGTTGTCACTGAGCTCATCCCTGCCCCTAAAACTAAAAAAAAAGAAATCATTAAAAGTTGAAGAAAATCAACAAGAAAAAGTTGTACGATACTGTTGTTTGTATGGCGCCCATGATCAGGGATGAGCAAATGGTACCGTGTAGCAGTACCGAATTTCCCGAACTAAAAGATTTTCAAACTCAATCCGGTACCGACTTTTGGCGTTTTCTGTAGCAGGCTGGTGCCGGTTTTTACCTTCATGCACCGATAATGAACCGGACCATACCTGTATTTTCGATACAAGTATTGGTTAACACCAAGCCTATCCAACTTAGAAAGCAAAGAAAATAATAAATTGAGAAAGTAAAGAAAATAATAGTAATTATTATTATATTAATATATTATTATAATATAATAAAACTAACTACTTTTCATTTCATTTGTAATAGTAATATATAGTAATAATAATTGTAATATTAATAGATAGTAATAATAGTAATAATAATTGCATTAAAACAAATTAAAATAAGATAACTATATATGTTTTTTTTAAACTATTGACTTAACAAATTAAAAGAAATAAATAGAGTAAATTACAGTTTTGGCCCTTGTGATTTAGTGAGTTTAACCTTTTCAGCTCAAAAAAAAATCTTTTAACATGTCATCCTCCGAGGTTGCATTATATTACGAATTTGACCCCTTACACTAACTTTTTTATTTTTTTGTAGTTAAGCGTAAGGGTAATTCGGTAATTATATATCTTAGGGACTATTTTTTATAATTACAAAGTTCTTTTAATACTTAAGAGATTATTAATGTAATTACTCAAGTTTTTTTATTATTTGTTAGTTTCATGATTATTATCCAACAAAATATGTTTTATATATACAAATAAATATGTAATTTCATTAAGCATTTGTTTTTCAACATTTTTTAAATCGTTTATCGTTTTTAAAATTATTCATTTTTAAACCGTTTATCGTTTTTAAAATTATTCATTTTTAAACCACTTGTTTATTAAAATCGTTTTTTAAGTTGTTTGTCTTTTTAAATTTTTAAACAATTCATTTTATATCGTTCTTTTTAAAATCATTTTTTAACATTTTTATACAATTCATTTTTTCCGGTCATTAATTTTAAAACGTTTCTTTTCAAACCGTTCCTTTTAGAACCGTTTTTGAAATCGTTCATTTTTTAAACTTTGTATTCAGTTTACTTATAGTTGTTAGGGAAAAAAACTTCATAAAATGAACGATTTCAAAAATGAAGGAATTTAAAAACGATTGATTTTAAACGAACGAATAGTTTATAAAACGAAGATTAAAAAATAAAGTTTATAAAAAAACAAAACCTTAAAAAATAAGGTAACAAGTGTAAGGTACTAAAAAATGCACGAAATTAATAAACGAAAGGTTCAAAATTTAACAAATTTTGAATAAACTAACTGGCCAAATAAATGGTTGATTTGAAAAAGAAATAAACCATTCTAAAAAAAGTTTAAAAAATGAACGATTTTTGCAAACTTTTTATTAGAATGTTTCTTTTTTATTCAAATCTTACATTTCTTTTGTTTTTTATACACGTCGTTTTGTAAAATTTAAAAAGGTGAACGACTTAAAAGTGAGTTGTTTAAAAAATGAATGATTTTAAAAAGAATGGTATAAAATGAAGTGTTTAAAAAAACTTTAAAAGACAAACGAATTTAAACTCGATGGATGGTTTAAACAAAATGTAAAAAAAAAATTAAAACGACTTTTATAAAAACAAACGGTTAATAATCGTGAAAATAAAGAAATAATAAAAAAACTTGAGTAATTACATTAATAATCTTTTAAATATTAAAAGAAATTTGTAATTATAAAAAATAACCCCTAAGGTATATAATGACATAATTACCCTTACACTTAACTGCAAAAAAGTAACAAAGTTAGTGTCAATGGCCAAAACCGTTATAAAATGCAAACTCGGGGTCTGATATGTTAAAAGATTCCTTTTTAGGCTAAAATAATTAAACTGACTAAATGACAAGGGACAAAACAGTAATTTACTCAAATAAATATTATCCACTTAGGAATAACAGAGTGATGATCATGAATTAGATAATAATAATATTTAGGGTAGTATGAGTTCATGTGTTGAATCACCATTGTGTGAAAATTTAACAATAAAAATAAATAATAATAATAAATAATTGTTTATGAATGGAAAGACGAGATTTTCCACTTTTCAGATCGTTAATTGATTTCTTGATAATTAAAAATTCTCAATTTCATTTTCAATTTCAATTTCTTGATAAGACATATGCACGGCCTACGTGGATCATGGATCGAAAACAAAGGCCAACATAAGATATACGAAGCCCAAACTTTTAAGGAGTTTGTTATGGCCACAAGTATAAATAACTTCAATAAAATATAACAAAAGGTACGTGTACTCTGTGGTTTCGGTCGCATTGTGTCTATTCTGTGTTAATTTTTTGTCGTTGTCACCATCAAAGAAAATGATCCAAAAAACGACCCTAAAGAGTCTTGTATCTTCACATTTGTTCAAATAGGGTTTCCTCACGCTTCTTCTATTTTGTCACATCAATAGACATGGAAAATAAGTGTTTATATAGGAAATTACGCGTGGTGTTTATGAAGTTACGTGTAACGAATGTTGATAATAAAAGTCGTCATATCATGCGGAAGAAATAAAAGACTATACCGTGTATAGAAGAGTGTTAAAAATATTGTTGAAGAAATAAAGAATATTAATGGTCTGAGATGGATACTGTTGTAGGGTAACGATTAAATTTTCTAAAAATAAGAAGTCGTAAGAAGAGTATTAAAAAGACTTTGATTGACCTTATTCAAGTGTCACTGAAACCATCTCATCGAACTCTATGATATGAGATTTTAGGTTTTACTTTTTGATTTATAGCTTGTAGTTTTAGAATTTTTGTTTATAGAGTAAATTACAAAGTTCGTCCTTTATGTATGTCATTTATTACAAAGTATGTCCTTTATCTTTAATAAGCTCGGAAAACATACTTAATGTTTGCAAACCCTTACACATTATGTCCTTTAGCCATAACTCTGTTATTTTTCATGGTTAAATCAGGCCAAGGGTACCCCACATAAGGGTATTTTGGTAATTTTACTAATTTATTAAAAATATCTCTAATAAAGAAAATAAAAAAAAGAAATTTAAATAATTAAACATATATTAAAATTAATCCTCTCATTTTCTTTCTCTCTCTCTCTCTCTCTCTTAACTCTCTTTTTCTCTCCCTCTCTCTAACTTCCTGATCGGCTGATCCCACCACCAATCTAACACCACCACTACCACCACTCTAGAATTAATCCACAAAGTAAAACACCAGCCGCTAACATCATCATCTACCCTTGACAACAATAAAATCCAGCCGACAATCTTCTTCAGCGATTCCATCTTCAAAGAAACCCCAAATTACATAAAACAACTGCTAATATCAGCTTCCTTTCTTCTCTTTCTCCAAAACCCCTGTTCTGATCGGAGCTTCTCCGGCGACATATCTCAGAAAACAACAGAGATAAACAATTTAGAAATTATCGAAGATGATATTCTTCGTGATGTTCAGTTCAGCTTCTCCGGCAGCCGTTGTCCATCGCCGTCGATGAAGAGATCACTCTCGCCTCAAGCGGTTTCAATCCGGAAACAACACGACGGACGTTAGTTTCGGTAACGGAGGTGTAACGGAAACCGTAACTGAAACCCTAGGTAACGGCGGTGAAACTGTTACTGTAACTGATGTAAGGTTCTTCGTCGCTGATGTTCTTCGTCAATCAGAAGGTATCCATTGGCTGACGGCGGTGGTGGCTACCGTCATAGGCGTAGTGGGTGGTCGGTTAGGGTTTGGAGATGAAGGTGGAGTGAATGCAGATTGGGGATGCGGAACAGTTCGCCGGAAACACGTTTGAAGATCTGAGAAAGTTGTTTCAGATCTGTTGTAAACCGTCGACCGTACCGTACATCAGATAAGTTTGTTTGGGGTTAGTAGCTTAAATGTAGATTAGGGTTTGAATTTGGATTGTGGTTTGATAAGGAGCAGTGTTGGCATCTTGATTTTCTGTCCGTTGGTTGGGGGGGGGGTTGCAGAAGTGGAGGTGCGGTGGTGGAGGTTCGGTGGTGATGATGGAAGTACGGTGGTTGACGGTGGTGGAGGTGCGGTGGTGATAGTGCAGGTGTGGTGGCAGGTGGGTGGTGGTGTTGGTGGTTGCAGGTGTGGTGTGATGGCAAGTGGGTGTTGGTGGATGGTGTTGGTGTTTTTATATATGTTTTAATAAATTAGTAAAATTACCAAAATACCCTTATGTGGGGTACCCTTGGCCTGATTTAACCATGAAAAATAACAGAGTTATGGCTAAAGGACATAATGTGTAAGGGTTTGCAAACATTAAGTATGTTTTCTGAGCTTATTAAAGATAAAGGACATACTTTGTAATAAATGACATACATAAAGGACGAACTTTGTAATTTACTCTTGTTTATATCATCGCGTCATTTTATTTAGTATTGTGTCTTTTATATATTTGCGTTATTGTATTTTTTTGTGACTCGTTATGTCTTTTTCATAAACATTGTGTTATGTTTTGTGATTCATTGAGTCACACACACACAATGTTGTAAAACAAGGCCTTGGAGGCCAAGTACTTCCCGAGTATTCGCTATATGGTAGCTTACCGAGGCGACTTTCTTCAACTCCGTCAAATTACTCAGAATCAATCAAATGCACTCAACCTCGGCCAAAATCAAATCTAGTAAGTCAACTCAGGCGGAGTTTGACTTTAAAAAAAATTAATCCTAATTTATATGTCTATCATTAAAAAATGAATATCATTTTTAAAGGACTGAATATCCATTTTTTTAAATACTTTACTATTTGAACATGTATTTTTTTTATTTATGTTGATATTCACGTATTTTATTATAAATATTAGTTAACCTATAATATTTGACATATATATAATTACTGAAAATTAATTTTACACAAGGGTGCTAAAGTGGGGCACTAAATACCGTTACAAGGGTGCCAAAGTGGACGCCATGGAGAACTTTACCAAGGGTATAAGGGCACTCGGTATGGGGGTCGTCCTCGGGCCGTCGTGGGGCGGCGCCGCCCCATACAACCATTTCCTCACTTACGTGGTCGTTGAGTGCGTCCTAGCCAAGACGATGAGGACGGGCCTCCCCATTCTCACACACACATATACATACAACACACACACACATACATATATATATATATATATATATATTAGGCTCATCCTCCATTTCCTTAGGTTCATCCTCTTTGCTCCATCCTCACACCCATTCTACGTGGCGGAGCATCCTTTGAGAACTACCCCCTCCCATACCGAATAGCCTAACGGGTGTGAAGGTGGAACGGGACATGGGGTCCACCAATTACTTCGCTTTATTTTTTTTTATTTAATTTGGGATATTTGATTTAAATGACTCTAACTTCTATCAATTGGATAATAGCATTCCTAACTTTCAATTTGTACCACATCACTCTCAAGTCTTAACTTATTTTCCTCTGGTACTCCAAAACTAGCTAAACTCTAACCCAGTTAGCTGACGTCAGACATCACGCCACTAAACAAGTGGCATATCGGATACACGTCATCAAAAAAGCAAATCATATGCCACATCACTAAATAAGTGTCATATCAGATGTCACGTCAGCAAAAAAGGTTATGTCAGATGTCACGTCACTAGGGCTGTTCACGAGCCGAACCGAGCCGAGCTAGGGCAAAACTCAGGCTCGAATCGATTATAAACCGAGCTTGCTCGGCTCGGCTTGAATTTGAAACCGAGCTGGAAATCTAACCTCGGACTCGGCTTGGTTTTAAATCGAGTTGGTTCGGCTCTGCCTGGTTCGTCTCGATTTTGAAAAGGAAAATTAATACATGACTCTCAAAATTTAGTAATCTAAAATATTATTCAATAACTCAAAAGAACAAACCCAAAATAAGCTCAACCTAATATATTATAAGCCAAAATCAAGTTTAACATCACAAAATACGTTCTCAATTTCAACAAAATACATATAAGTTCATTAGTATGGTAATCAACCTTTAAATGTGGTATAGATATCAGATTACACTCTTAAGCACATGTAAATAATAATCAGTTTTTATGATTTATTATAATGTATATAAAAATAAAATATATTAAAAGTAAAATAATTCGAGTTAAGCCGAGCCGAGCTGGTATGCGAGTCAATCTGGCTCGTTACGAGCCGAGCCAATCTGGCTCGTTACGAGCCGAGCCAAGCTAGACTCACTTTCTAACCGAGCCGAGCCGGCTCGGCTCACTTTCAAACCGAGCCACATCGAGCGAGCCTTTTCCGAGCGAGCTCAGAGCCGCGAGCTTTTTGCACAGTCCTACACGTCACTAAACAAAGTGTCACGTCAGTAAAAAAAAGCTAACTGGGTTATGGCTCAGTTAGTTTGATAGTGACAGAGTAAAAATAAGTTGAAAGTTAGGAGTTGTGTAGCATAAATCGAAAGTTGAGAGCGTTATCGGTTAATTGGTAAATGCTAAAGTTATTTAAATCTAATATTTTTTTAGATTTAGAAAATATATTAGCAAATTCAAATAATAAATATAATTGAAAGAAAGTTAATGAAGTCGTATGAAATAATTTATCATATGATTATAATCTATATCTATACTATATAATAAAAGAAACCACTTTGGGGACACTTGTCATCATATTAGGCCATCTCTTATAGATAATTATTATTTTCATTTAATTTCTTTTAATTAATTATAGATAACTCTCCTATTAAATATTATTTAGTTTAATATCTTATGAATAATTATTATTTAATTTAATCTCCTTCTCATTAAAAATATGAATATATATCGTGATGTTCTTAGGATCGACAAAAATGAACTTTGTTCAATGATATTGCATATATAATAAATAAAATGATCCTTTGATATTAATTTTAGAGGCATTTTCAACATATCCAGAGAAGAATTTTTTTATAATCTATCTACTATGATAAAAGAAACCAACTTTTATACACGTGTCACTCATTGAATGTATTCTCAAATCTATATTTATCTTATGTTAACTAAATAAATAGTAAAATAATATTAAATCTTATCATATTTTAATAAAATATTATTTTCAAATCTAAATTGTTAATTTAATATATATATTTTTAAAACAAATACCCCTCTTTCCTATTTATCTTATATTAAATATATAAATAATAAATTAATATTAAATGTTATCATAATTTATTATAAGTATAACTTTTTTTATTATTTGGTATACAAAATTATATTTATTCAACTCGTGTAAAACGCTGGATTTTAAAAATATTTTTTTTATTATTTAATATTCAAAGTTACATTTATATAACCCGTGTAATACACGAAGTTTTTAAAGATATAACTTTTTTATCATTTGCTATGTAAAATTAGATTTATTCAACACGTGTAATACACGAGGTTTTTTAAGGATATATTTTTTATTATTTGGTAGATTTTTCAACCCTACTATACATGAGTTTTTTAAAGAGACGACGTTTTTAGTATTTAATATACAAAATTACATTTATTTAATCTGTGTAATACACATGGTTTTTAAAGATATAACTTTTTTTAGATCTATTCAACATGTGTAATATACGGGGTTTTTAAGGATGTAATTTTTTTTTATTATTTGGTAGATTTATTCAACCCGATTATACACGAGTTTTTTAAAGATACGATGTTTTTAGTATTTAGTATACAAAATTACATTTATTTAATCTGTGTAATACACATGGTTTTTAAACATGTCATTTTTTTATTATTTGATATATAAAATTACATTTATTTAACCCGTACAATATACGGGTTCATAAATATATAACTTTTTATTATTTAATATATAAAATTACATTTATTCAACCCGTGTAATACACGGGGTTCTAACCTAGTAAATCTCATATAGCTTTTCTTGATATACAATAATAAACAAATAAAAATTGAACACTTAAATATAATCTCAACAGCTTTTTTCCTGAAAGGATCGATCCGAATAAATTTACACAAACAGTCATCCTATAGAAGGTGATGCGAAATCGCTTATCCAAAATTAAAGCTTGACGGCTACCCCGTTCACCGCGAAAACGACGTTCTTGATTCTGATAACGACGACGACATCGACGCCGACGCGCTCCCAGACCCGAAGAACAAATCAGAAAGCGCGTTCCCAATATCCTCGGGCGCATACTTCACAACACCAGCATACTTTCTGTTTTTTCCCATCTCAACTCTCCACGCATTGTAAAATTCCGTATACGCTGGCAACAGTTTTCTAGCAACCGACACTTTAATCTCGTCACGTAGCTTACTGTTCGGTATTTCAACAGCTAACTGTTTACGATGAGTCTCATCAAATAACGTGTTTATTTTCTTGAAACAGTCTCTTGCATTTTCAGCCGTCATACTCATAGCCGACATGTTTTTAGGAACAGTGTCGATTACTTGGCCCCACGCGACCCGTTCGTAGTTGGCTGCGAACTTTTGTACTTCCGATTTTCGTTTGTTGATCCAGTCGTCGCCTAGAAGATACCGAAGATTCGATGACCGGACTGTGGAGATTATGTGTTGGAGGTTGTTAGCGAGGAACAAGTACGCTTGAGAGACGTCTTTGTAGTGCTTCGCTTTTGCGTCGAGTTTACAAACGAGAACGAAAATGAACCATGTTACCCATAACGATAACGATGGTGCTGGAGAATCTTCTGTGAATGATCTGTCGATAAAAGTTTCCGGCATTTGAACCTTTTCGGGTGGTGGATTATCTAACAGGATGTCGGCTAATACGCCGTAGTTTCCGAGGAGAGAAAGGTAGTTCATCGTATCGAATGTAACTTTGTGAACTCCTGCGCCCGCAACGGTTGTTTTCAACGATTCTTTGTTGAGTAACACTTCGTACTCGGTGAGATCTAGTCGCACTGTCTCACCGAGTTTTACCAAGGCGTTAACCGCTTGGTTAACCACAACAGACGTCGACTGAAACGAAAAAAGAAAAACAATCTCTGGCCATCGGTCAGCTATTGCGGTATACATATCGAGCATCCGGAAGATTCTTTCCGGTGCTTTCTTGCTGTTTTTGGCTACGATTTCTGGGAATCCAAACAATATCAAAGCGCCTTCTTTGGTAATATCGGTATAGCAAGCTTCACGAATCGAATCAGACGATGCGAAAACTTGATCGCATAGAACTCTTTCACCGTGAAACAACGTTTTCACAACAATTTTTAGTGCATCTAACCAGCTTTGGATTTTTACATCTAAAACCTCAAAATCCATTTTATGGACATGAGTAGGTTTCAGCTTCTGTATGCCCAGCTTGTATATACCTTCATCAACTATCGATTTACGAATTAGTTTATATATATTCACACATTCTCGACCATACCCAGATGAAATCATACAATCTGCTATGGTTTTCAGATCCTTCATGACTCCTTCAGCAGCATCTTCAACTTGGGTAATCAATTCGCCAGCAACGCGTACCTCATCATCAGACTCATCAAATAATTCCGTTAAACTCAAACTCGATCTAGGCGAAGTCCTAGACGATCGAGTTGAGACGGATTCCGGGTCTAACTGTGCTCGATTCAATGAAAGAATTTGATAAAACTCTTTCTCCAGCCGCTTCATGGCGATTTGCATGAGATGCTGAGCTCTGATCAGCAACTCTGAGTTAGAATTCTCAGCAGCTAATGAATGCATGGCTTTATGAAGCTTGTTTACAATCTTGATAAACTCGAAAGCCTCCGAACGATTTTCGTAGAACAACGAGGTGACTTTAGCGTACGTGGAGGATTCGGGATCCCATTTGACGATGACGGGCTCTGCGAGCCCTAGCGTCTGGACCATAACCGAGTCTGATAAACTTCTAGTCGGGGCCGGTAAGGCGAAACGTGAAGGGGAAGGATAATGAGCAATGAAAGAAGACGAAGATCGCTTAGGAGAAAAGCCAAATTTCTTCATATTTGGATGTAGAAATTTAAACAAGGAAGTTGTATGATACTGTATGGGACTGAAAAGAATGGATGTTGGTAGTATTTAAAAGGAGAAATTTCAGTTTTGGTGTGTGTGGAGAATGTAAAATTTGGAAGTGAATATTGTGGGGGTGAGTGAGGGGTATATATAGACGACATAGATGATATCAGGGTGCGTGAAGAGAAAGAAAGACAAAAGTTCCGTTACTGGTATTGGATATTGACTTTTATCCATTTTAGTGGGAACTTGAAATGTTCCAGAGTCCAGAACATCAACAGACAGATTTTCTTTGTAACCAAGTTCAATGATAACTTTATAAAAGTCATAAGAGAGTATTTTTCTATTATATATATAACTTTTTTTACTGGCAACAGGCATCGGAAAGTCATGAATTGCTGTAATACAAACATATAAAATAGTAAGAGTGGTTACCTATTTGGAATAGGTAAACTCCCTATTCACCCAATCAGACAGTGTCACGTTAATTCATCTAAATTGTTTATCTAATGCTCAAAAACATTGGTGGTGGTTTACCTAATGGGGTTTAGGTAAACTATTTAAAAAAAATGTGTGATTGGTTGAGAAGGAATGTATACTGTAGTAAATAAAACTGCAACATATTTACGTTTGAAGTTAATAAAAATATAATGTAAAACTAAGTGCATATACATTGAAGTAAAATTCTTTTATGTAAGTGTATTTTAGAATTTTTTTCTAATTTAGTTTATATATAAATTAATTAGTGTTCAGATTCTTTTCTTCTAAAAAAAACGAGTAAAATACGATATCTGCCTTTTTAACTTGTCATGTATGACGTGTCAGCAATAACCTGACAATAGGTGAACGCAGGGAAGCTGACGCGGCCAACATATCCTTTTCCAGGAAAATGGGTTTTTCTTGTGTCAAAAGACCACGAAATTTCGAGCTACCTTCCTCTATATTCCTTCATGATTAAAAGATTACAAGTGGGATTCCCCTTATCACTTTAGCCTGAATTCGGATTATATCGATTTGTTTCGGTATAACATTTACGATATCAAATTTGAATACAACTTAATTGAAAAGAAAATAAATAATAAAGTTGTATTTATACCAGAATATCAAGAAAAAAACGTTAAGCATACATATACATTTAGTATAAAGCATATATGTTATTTCAAGTATAAGGGACGGGTTAAATTGAAACCGTAAAATATCATTATTTATTAACAAGGTTAATATTTCAGGCAAATTAAAAGTATGGTAATTTCCCATATGCTAATCGGTCAAGACTCTTGTAAGCTACTTGAAAACGTTTTGTAAAAGTTCTAACTGATTCGAGCATAAACGAGTCAGAGTCTAAAAATAAGCTTCGAGCTTGACTTATTATTTTTTATAAATATTATAGTTTTAGTTGAGTTTAATCAATGTAAGTTACATAATAAAAATAATTTCAAATATATTTATTATAAAGATGACAAATAATATTGGGTAAATTACTTTTTGAGTCCCTGTGTTTTATGGGATTTAACCACTTGAGTCCAAAAGCAAAAAGTTTAACGACCTGAGTCCCTATAAGCATTTTCTTTAACCATTTGAGTCCAAATTTCTAACACTGTTAGAATTTTTTGGTTAACTATTATTAAATGACCAAAATACCCTTATATTTAAAATAAAACTCAATAATATCACCCACCCTATAAAATCTCAAAACCCTAAAAACCCATTTCTCCTCCATTGCGGCAACTCCTTCCGTCACAAACATCCACTATGTCCGACGTTTAGCTACACAAGCTCTGCTGTTGGAAAACGACCCTCGTAGCCCACACTGCATCAACCATCAGATCTGTATCAATGGCCCACTCGAAGCCCCTCCACCAGTCCCGTTCTCAACCTCCGCCGCCGGTTGCCTCCGACTGACGAGTTCGTAGATCGGAGAGGAAGCGATGTTGATTCGTCATCGGAGGATGAGAAAGATAACGGTTTGAGGAGAAAGTTAAAGGACTTGTTCATGCCGTCATCGTGTTCGTCTTCGTCTTGACGGGGAGCTATTGACGGAGAATGAAGTCAAACAGGCGTTGCCGGAGTTCATAGGCTCCGGCAGAGGTAGAGGTATGTTTAGGCTCCGACCGCATCCGCTTAGGGAGACGCAGATTGGGTGTTTTGTTAGAGTTTTGGAGGAGATAGGGGATCCAATTGCAGCGGTCAAAATTGTGGTCGACGAAACGAAACCCAAATCATGTGGTCGGAGAATTAAAGTGGTGTTGCATGAAAAAGTTAAATGTTCTCGGTTGCAAGACTAAATGTAACTTGTTATAGATTTTTTTTAGTTTAAGATGAATTATAGTGATAACATAGGTTTTTGTTGTGCTGACTCCTTTTATATTTGTAGATGAAATTGATGCTATAGTTACCACTACTATTACTAGCACGAGAAAGCATGAATTAACAAATGATTCAAATGGGTCAATTTGGATATACAAAATGGCAGCAGGTAACATTTTTTTATAACGATACATGGTGTCACATCATGGTTGGGTCAGGTTGAAGGAGAATCGAAGTTGCAGCGATGGAGGAGGGGTGCAGTGGTGGAGGGAGTTGCAGCGGTGGTGGAGTTTTCCGACGTGGGGCAGCGGTGGTGGAGGGGCTACAATGGTGGTGGTGCTATGGTGTTGGTGGATGGAATATGTTTATATATTTAATAATAGTTTTAATAATAATAAAATGGTTTTTTAAGTACAAGGGTAATTTGGTCATTTAACAAAAGTTAACAGAATAATTCTAATCGTGTTAGAAATTTGGACTCAAATGGTTAAAGAAAATGCTTATAGGGACTTAGGTCGTTAAACTTTTTTGCTTTTGGACTCAACTAGTAAAAACCCATAAAACACAGGGACTTAAAAAGTAATTTACCCTTTATTTTTTTATTTTTTTAACTATAAGGGTATTTTGGTCATTTAACAATACTTAACCAAAAAATTCTAACAATGTTAGAAATTTGGACTCAAATGGTTAAAGAAAATGTTTATAGGGACTCGGGTCGTTAAACTTTTTGCTTTTAGACTCAAGTGGTTAAAACCTATAAAACACAGGGACTCAAAAAGTAATTTACCCAATAATATTTAATAACTGTGTCGGGCTCAAGCTTGAAAAATATATCACGAGTCATTCATGAGTTGTGGCTATAAAGCTCAAAACAACTTGAGAGCTCGGCTCGTAACTATTGGAAACACAATGAAAATATGATACTTTGTTTGCTAACTACGTATACAGATAATACGTCGTTATTATTAATATAATTATAATGTGTTTTCGATCTCTTTGAATAGAGCTTCGAAACCAATTAAGGAGTGTTCAAAGTGGAGCGACTATGAATAATGACACATCGATTGTAAAAGTGGTGTTCCTATTGAATAGGAATTGGTCCTGCATGAACCTTGAAGTAATTTAGAAGTAGAAACACGAGATTCTTGATGAATATCATTAGTTCTGATTTACTTCCAACTTCATTGGATTAATTTGGACCCTTAATTAAATAACCAACAGCCAAGAGAAACTGAACATAACATGTTAAAACAAGGTATGTTAATTTTCTAAACATTTATAAACAATTATTCAAGGTTTAGTCTACTAATAATCTAAATGCATTAGCGGATGCTTTCATGGGCCAGAGGGTCACCGCCCCCCTCCCCCCCCCCCCCCCCTATTTTTTTTCGATTAGTAGTGTAGATTGTAAAAGTGGTTTGCCTATTGAATAGGAATTTGTCTTGCATAAACATTGAAATAATTTAAAAAGTAGAAACACAAGATTCTTGATGAATATCATTAGTTCCGATTTACTTCCAATTCTATTGAATTAATTTGGACCCCAACGTGCAAGAGAAGCTGAACATCACATGTTACAACAAGGTATGTTAATTTTTTTATAAATGATTATTCAAGTTTCTGTCTACTAGTAATCTAAATGCATTGGCGAATCTTTTCATGGGCCAGAAGGTCCCTGGCCTCCCCCTCCCCTCCCTAGTTTTTTTTATTAATAGCGTAAATTTTATCGATTGTAAAAGTGGTGTGCCTATTGAACAGGAATTTGTCTTGCATAAACCTTGAAATAATATAAAAGTAGAAAAACGAGATTCTTGATGAATATCATTAATTCTGATTTACTTCCAACTCTATTGAATTAATCAGGACCCTTGATTAAATAACTAACAGGCAAGAGAAACTGAACTTCACATGTTACAATAAGGTATGTTAATTTTTCTATAAATAATTATTCTAGTTTCAGTCTACTAGCAAACTAAATGCAATGGTAAATCTTTTTATGGGCCAGAACCTTCATCCGTTTTTTTATTAGTAGTGTAGATTTTATCGATTGTAAAAGTGGTGTGCCTATTGAATAGGAATCTGTTTTTGTATAAACCTTGAAATAATTTAAAAATAAAAACACGAGATTCTTGACGAATATCATTATAATTTATAATATATTAAAGCACGTCATTTTTCTTTTAATTACAATAATTTCAAATAACATTCATATATATAACTTTTCTTTTCTATGACATTTATGTAATTTACTCAAATTTTTTGTGAAATTTGAAATCACTATAAATGACACTTTATTCATTCTCTTTTCTATGTTTTAACCAAAACGGTTTTGGTTCATACACTTTGATCCCTTTAAAATTTTTAAGTTTTTTAAACTAATTTACATTCTTATCCCTTGAGTTTTAATAAATTTATCACGCGTCCCATGAACTTTAATAAAATTAGTTTTACTCTTTCAAAACCGCATTACACTACAACCCCAAATTTTAAAAAAGTTACCACTTTAAATTTTAAACGATTTTCGTTATGACGTCATGATTTTTTACATGTTTTTTAACCACAAAGGTTTTGATTCTTACACTTTGACCCCTTTAAATTTTGTTTAGTTTTTTAAACCAATTTACATTCATATCCCCTGTGTTTTAATAAATTTATCACACGTCCCATAAACTTTGATAAAGTTATTTTACTGTTTTAAAACCGCATTACACTACAACCCCCGAACTTTAAAAAAGTTACCACTTCAAATTTTCAACGAAATTTCGTTATGACGTCGTGAATGATTTTTTTTACATGTTTCATCTTTTTATATATAGTTTCAAATAATATTAATTTATGTTATTGTACTAGAAAATTTTGACCGAAATCGAAATCGCTATCAATAACTAGACTCTTAATTACTATGATTATTTTTGTTTTCCAAAAAAAAGGTTAGTTCCCTGCCGCAACGCGCGGGTAGGAACAACCTCATTAGTTTTAATTTACTTCCAACTCCATTGAATTAATTTGGACCCTTAATTAACTAACCAATAGGCAAGAGAAATTGAACATTAACATGTTAAAAAGGTATGTTAATTTTTCTAAATTTTTATAAATAATTCGAGTTTCAGTCTACTAGTAATATAAATGATTGGCGGATCTTTTCATGGACGGTAGGGTCCTTACAAAAGTGTGTTCGTGTTAAAAATCTAACATATTGCATATAGACATATAGTTTATACAATTTGGATGTGATCTAATAAACTTAAAATTTTTGATAGCTTAGAGGTTCCAAAAAGTAGATATCTGTTTAAAAATATGTTATAACTTTTAGTATCATCTAAAAATAAGTTAGATAAATACTGTGAAAAATAAGGAAATAGATTTCTTTAGATTAGAGAATAGATAGCGATAGTGATCAATCATAATTAATACGTATATATAATTAATGATATTCTTATACCCATTCGTGTGTTTTCGTTCGCCTTTTTCTGAATTTTTCTTAATCAATTAGTTTAATCGTCTATTTTTTGCTAGTCAATATTCAATCCTTAGTTTCAATTGTTTATGCATGTATATTTTGGCGTCTAGGTTCAATGCTTTCCACAATTTTTAATCACATATGCAATTCAAGGGTTCATATTCAATCTATAGATTAAGGTGTGATTTTCTAAAACAACTAGAAGCTCAAATTTTTGAGTTTGGGTTTAATAGTTCAGGAGTGTTTTGGGTTAACTCTCAAACTCATTTAGTTAAACGGGTCAAACTGGGTTAACTTGGAAGGTTTGCTGATTGATCAGTTAACTCATTTATTTTTTTTAAATGTTTTATGTCATAGTTTAAACTCATAAGGTATTTTACGCTCAAACGTTAACGTTAAAAGAGAAATGGTAATCTGATTTCATAATTAAAATATATTGCTTTCATAAATAGTTACATTTGTTTTGTATATTTATAATTCTAATGTAGTAATATGTAAAATTAAAAGGAAACAAAAAAAATGATGTTAAACGAGTATATGTGAACATCAATCTACTTCATAGGGAATTTTGCAACATTGAGGTACAAAGTTGTTCAACCTACCACACGATTGTAAATTTGATTAAGTTGTGGTGGTCAGAGTTTGTCAGCGAGAGAGTTGAGCGTTGTGAGCCTGAAACGAGAGAATCAAGTTTTGTTTTTTTATATGATTTTTCTTTGATAATATAATAAGAATAGCAATATTATGTTTTCAGGTCAACTTTTGTATATGATTTTTCTTTGATAATATAATAATAATAGCAATATTATGTTTTCATGTCAACTTTAATTATTTAAAGAAAATGCCAAATATGTCCATAGTAGAAGGATCCGTTAGGAACCACCATTATTGCGAAAACCGCGATAAACAATGTGAACACAACCAAAAGTACCTAAAAAATACACAAAAAAATTTTTTTTACTATTTTTTATAAAAAAAATCGTTATATTTCGTTACCAAATTTTTTTTTATTTTAAAAAATTTTTTTTGCTACTAAAATGAACGATTTTAATGTAAAAAATATTAAAAAAAAAATTGTGTGTTTTTTAGATTTTTTTTAGGTTTTTTGGGGGTTTAGTTTTTAGCATTTTGGCTTGGGTGGGGGGTTAGTTTTTTTAAGGTTTTTTTTTTTTTTTTTTGGTGGGGGGGGGGGGGGGGTAGTTTTTTTTAGGTTTTTTTTTGGTGTGTTCACATTGATTCTCATAGTTCTCACAATAAAGGTGGTTCTCAAATGAACCTTGCCCTATGTCCATAATAACTACAACGACAGTTTATTAAATAAAATAGTAATTAACCTCGTGCGTCGCCGCAAAACTTTGATTATCAGCACAATACAGACACTTGATATAGCAACAACTTAATACCACAGGATATACAACATCAAAATGTCAATGTACGTATTGGAAAAAAAAACACTAAAAGGCAAAACAGTAAAAGCAAGAAACAATATCGGGTATGATATTTGCTTCTCCGGAGTACCAAAAGCAAGCATGACATCATTATGAATAGGACTACACCTAAAGTATCTCCGAAATTAGGAGTCATTTCTTGTCGCAGGTTGGGATAGGTTTAATTCATCATGTTAGCGAGAAAAAAAACATTAAAAGACGAAATACTAAAAGTAATAAAAGTAAATGCATTAAACATGTATATTAACAAAGTTAAAGTAGAGGGACTATATATATATATATAGGGGAAGGTTCAAATGAAAACCACTAGTTATCGCGAAAACTCGAAAACTAATTAAAAAAGCCAAAAAAACATACCAAAATTTTTTTTTGCATACCAATTTTTGCTATTTTGTATATATAAAAAAATTAAAAATTTTTTTTTGTAGTGCACATGTGTACTACAAAAAAAAATTATATATAAAAAATAGCGATTTTTAATTAAAAAAATTGTAAAAAAAAATTTGGTGTGTTTTTTAGTCGTTTTTTAGTTAGTTTTCAACTTTTCACAATAAAAGTGGTTTTCATTTGAACATTCCTATATATATATATATATAGGATAAAGATAGACAGAAAACCCTTTTTACATAGAAAACTCTGAAAACCCAAATGGAAACCCATTTTTACCCAACCTCCCGACATTTTTTTTTTTGAAAAAAATTACACATGTAATATACATGTTTTAGAGTGTTTTGGTCCAAAAAAAACAAAAAAGCGCCGAAGGGATTTTTTTAAAAAAAATAAACAAAATTCAGTGCCTAACATGTGTTAGACAACAATGCTGAAAGTTGCTGAAATTTTTTTTTTTTTTTAAAAAAAGATCCCTTCGGCGCTTTTTTGATTTTTTTGGCCCAAAACTCTTAAAAACATGTATATTACATGTGTTAATTTTTTCAAAAAAAAAAAAAATGTCGGGAGGTTGGGTTTTCTAGGGTTTTTCATATAGATAGGGTTTCCTATATAGCCTTGCCCTATATATATATATACAAAGAGTTAACTAATGTGGAAAACTTTATTAAAGTAGGAGCAAATATATATATTAGAAAAGTTAAAGTAAAATGACTAAAGACTTCAATTAGCAAAGTTAATGGTTTAAAAAGTAAAGAGAAAAATGCTCGGATAGTCCCTGTGGTTTGTTTCATTTTCACCGTTGGTCCCTAACTTTCTAAAATTACACCTATAGTCAAGGTTGGAGAACTCGCTAGTCGCTAGCGGGTCGGTGAGGTAGGGACTAGCGACTACTCGGGATTACTCGGGATTAATCGGATCGAACTTTTTATGTATAATTTTAAGTTTTTATACATATATACATATATTTTTATACGTAATTTTTTTAAGTGGACAAGTTTTGACCGGAATCTGGGAGGTTTTGGCAGGAATATGTGTTTTTTTCCGATTTTTTCTGATTTTTTCCGATTTTTTCCGATTTTTTTTGTTTTTTCCCGATTTTTTCCGATTTTTTCCCGACCGACTAGTCGCGACTAGGGCCGATTAGGGCCGACTAGGCCGACTAGCGATTTTTTTACTGATTAGCTGAAAATTACTCAGTTGATGGGCGACTAGCGACTAGTCAGCGATTAATCGCCGGCTAGTCGCGATTTTTGCAACCATGCCTATAGTCCCCAACTTTTGCAATTTCGTTCCCGGATAGTCCCTGGCGTGGATGGGGGTTAGTTTTTGGTGTTAATTGGGTGTGCAACGACTATAATGCCCTTACTAATAAAAATTGTTTTACTTATTTAATATTAAAAGAAATATTTAAATGGAGCCCACCATCCTCATCTTCTTCTCCCCAACCCACCCCCAATCTTACCCATCACCAACCCACTGCAACATATATGTAGATAGAGAGAACCTGCATACATCAGACAATTTCAATTTAAAATCGAACATATTGAATCTTTTAGCCGATTCCACTTGTAACACCCTGAGAATATAAATCTTTTATTATAATATTATGTCGGTAATTAAACAAAAAGAACTAACTAGGAATAAAAATAACATAGTTAGGTAAAAGTCTTGTAGTTACTTATAAGTGGTTAAAACACTTAAAAGATTAACTAAACGATTTTAGAGGGGCCAAAGTTGTTAAAAATGAAACTTAAAATATTAAAACAAAATTAAAAATCCTAACACACACAAAAGTGTGTGTCTGGGTCGATTGAAACACAGGGGCGACCAGGAGAACCCTCACAAACCCTAGTTCATGTTAATTTCCCCAAATTGAAGGTCAAATTCAGTTCCAAATCAAAATCCGAGTACAAAATAGTGATCTCCTCTGAAAAGGGGTAATAAGGTATGTGAATTTTATAGGAAATCCCTATTTGAATTTCTGGATGAACTTAGAGAATTCGAAATTCGTTGTTGCATGAATGTTATATGGATGAAATAGGAATAATATTGTGTCTAGGAGTGAACACTAGACAATCATATGTTGAAATCATGCTTAATTCTTGTGAATTCCATGAACACCAATGAAGGTGATTAGTGGGTTTTGTGGGAACTTGATAAACACTAGGATTTTGGTTGTTGTTCTAGTGTAATCTGATTTTTATGAAGTAATTTCTGATTTGTTGATGGTAAAATTTATATGAAATTGTCCGATTGATGTTAATCTTGGCTATGTAACAAGTTATGAACTTGATAATGAATTGTGAGAAATTTGTGCCTTTAAGGTGTTTGTAAAAATGCCTCAAAGAAAGCTCAAAACTGGAAAATTGAGCTAAAACGCATATTTGTGAAATTTCGGCAAGCTATGCGTTATATGTTAAGGAAAGAGTTCTAAACGGTTTGTGGTTGAACTCTATAGGGATGGAAACCGGAGCGTCAAGTTGACAAGCCGGGAGTGACACGCATTTGAAAGGTGTGCATTGAGTATGTAACTTGTTTCGTTACATTAAGTAAATTTGATATTTAAACCATGTATAGTTGTGTTTTAGAATAAAGGCTTGTGTTAATTGAAGTGACAATGTTCACTACTTGATTTAATAACTTAAGATTAGATTAGGAAACGTTTGGTAGTCATTAAAAATGGAGGATTCCATAAATGAGCCAAACGGGTCGAATAATTGTTTAGTAAGTAGTAATAGTGTTTGTTGGTTAGCATTTGGCGTTGACAAATCACAAGAGCATGAAGCCATAGGTTTGGTAATGAAATGTCGGTGATAGTAAGCCCCGGATGTTGGGTAAAAGCGCCTTAAGGTTACTATCGCATTGGTAGCAAAATTGGTGTAAAGTTGGTGGGTTGAATAAATACATAGTGATTTTAGTCATTCGGTCCGTAAACTAAATTTTTGGTATAATAAAGGTAATAGACACGTTGGTAATAAAATTACAGACGTGTAGGAAAAAGAATCACCTAAAACGGACTTTCGGATCAAAAGTTACGAGCATTTGAAGTTAGAATTGTGAAATTCGGAGCTGGGCAGGAAATGCAGGTCATAAACCTGCACCTGCTGGAAAACTGAGTCCCCCGCGCCACGCGACAGGATCCGCTGGATCTGGCGCGACACGCGAGAGCCCTCGCGGCACGCGAAGGAATGGATGAAGTCTGTCGCGTGGCGCGACAGACTTAATTCTGAATTTTTATTTTGTTTTCGATTGTTTGATTCTAGAACTTGTTTATATGCATTATGACAATGTCAAAACTAACATTTTAAGTGGTTTTGACACTAGGTGATGTTGGAATCATGTCGGATGGCGATCAAGCACGTTATCAAGAACCAAACACAAATTTTGAAGCTTCCGCGTCTACTTAACTTTGTTAAACAAAAACATGTTATGTTGTAAACACTTAACTTATCATTTTGGGTTGTTAAAACTAGTTAGTAGTTAACTCGAATTCTGTTATTATGAATATTTCCGTTTTGGTCTATCAATAGGAAATTAAGTATTTCTTTCGAAAATGCGAGTTTTATATTAAAACTCCTAATTAAATGAGACGGGTGTTACAATTCCACAACCTGTTGAATCTCTTTATCCCTTTCCACTGTGAAAGCCTCACTTTTCTTCAATTTCATCATCTGGTGTTCATTGAAACCCTATATCTATGATCTCATCATTCTAGACTATATCATTTTTCAGGCAACGATAAATTAAATATAGAGTAGGGAGAATTCAACATACCAAGTTATCAAATTCATCATTATCATCATCATCATCATCATCATCCCTTGGAGATTGCTTTGTCACACCCTGAATATTGCGGAAGCGTGATTTTGGTGTGACTTTCTTAATACCATCGCATTCAATCACAACAACATCTATATGATAAAACCTTAGATCGTCATCCCTAAAATAAATTCGAAAACATCACAAACATCATTGTTTAAACAAGACTCCAAATTCAAATTTTACAACCCATGCAAATTGTTTAAGAGTTCACAAGGACTCATTAAAAGACTTTAAATAAAAACCAAGATTTGGGAAGGGTGTCTTGACCAGGATAGGACACCTAAACCAAAACTCAAGACCATGGATGACATCTTTTATTCTTACAACACTGGAAACTTTCGAACGCCCGCCAGATCCACCTTTAATTCCCTGAAATACATGTATTTTGAAAACATCAACAAAAGTTGAGCGAGTCCATGTGTGTGTTTGTGAATAAACCTTTGAAAACATTGAAAATATGTTTGTGAAAAATGAACAGATCAATTAATGTGTAGCTAATACATTAACGTGTGTGAACCGGTGTAGGAAGGCTCAATCCTTTGCATATTTCGCACCGGGCCTCCCGGCTGGAACGACATAGTCACCACATGAGCCAACTCGCGGACTCATGGGTGGGGTTCGCAACACCTAAATAGATCTATCACTCATGCCCCTCGGTCTTTCTAAAGGATTAATGGTCTCAAGCTAACGTCTACCCTTTCACATGATCTAGCAGTTCATTTCATTTGTAAACCCTTTGAAATCATAATCATTTGTAACATGTACTTCACCCCCGAAGTCGTAAAACGAAAACAATTAAAAGAAAAGGGGGACATGAACTCACAGTCTTGCGTCTTCAGCTATCGTAACTCTAGCTTCTTCGGTGAACACGACTACCTACAACGTACTAATGTCTATTAGACGAACGGGTCGTGCCTTGACTTAGCATTAATGTTCTTGAGTTACGTTTCTTTTGTGTCTTCGGTATTATTCCATGTCACATAATTATTTCTTAAAATAATTAATGTTTTAACTTAAATTACATTTATAAATTTTGGAATAATTGTTAACCAATATTATTGTAATAATACTTCCCAAGTATTTTCACTTGTATTTCCTTCCCAAGGATGGGGGTATCTTATACATGTATATTTTGCCATGTTTTGGAGTCGTATTCCCTTATAAATTCCAAAAATAATATATTTTCAAGTTCCCTTGGAATATATATATAAACTCATTTTTCCCAAAAATGACATACTTCACATTTATTTAAGAAGGTGTATATTTTTCCCAAAAATATTGTATCTCATGTTTGTGTAAGAAAATATATATTTCCTATAAATATTATATCTTCCAAAAATCTCAAGAAAAATATATGTTTCATACTTGTCAAAAATATGATATATTTTTCCTTGTTAAAAATATGATATACTCTTGTGGTAATTGTAAAAATTACATTTTTACTTCTTTGGTGTCCAAAATATTATTTACCAAAATATTCTTTTGTGAATAAATCTTCCGGAATATTTTGTAAGTCTCATTTCATAGTTCGATTCTCCAATATTTTTGTGTAAGCTTGTATATTTATTCTTTGGGATTTTGGTAATATTTTGGATAGTAATTTCTTGGTATTTTGTGAGTTATAATATTTCAAGTCCTAAAATAATATAACTAATACACAAAATATACAAATAATCACACACATGGTGTCTTCTAAGTATATATTTCCTAAATACATATTTAGTCACTTTTATTTATAAAAACCAACCTCCAATATTTGTATTTTTGTAACAAAAAATTATGGCAAAGTTTGTGTAACAATTTGTGGTTTACAATATACTTGTAAATATTTGTTTAAAAATATTTTTCTAAGTGTTTATATTTTTAGAAAATTTTGCCATAATTTCCCCTAAAAATGGAGGTTTCCATGCTTTCAAGCATATCATTTTCTTTTGTAAAAATCATCACAATCAACTTACAATCATCAACAAACAACCCTTACTTACCAATCTTGCCAAAATCATGCATTTTCTACTACTTCATGAACTTGAATATTTGTAAAAATTTGTAGTAACTTACTAGTATTCTTAGTAAGTCTTGTTACCCTTTAAAATGTGTTTACTTCTTTAAAAACTTCATTTTTAAAGAAGTTGGTTGTTTACAACTTCAAAACATATTTTCTAAAAACATTTCTTTATGAAACCCTCTTGTTTCACAAGTGTTCTTACACTTGTTTAACCACTAAAATAGGATTTGTTTATGTAAGAACTAAGATTTAATGAAACTTATATTTTTAACTTGGTTTCTTTAGAAATCATTCATAAATATTTAGATCTATATGTTTAATATCTTACTTTGTTCATTACTTTTCAAGAAAACAAAGTATTCTTTCAAGTTCATGATTTTCATAAGGATGATCCATTCACTTTCATCAAGTTCATCCTCTCATCTTGCTAGATTATGTTTTTAATCATGATCTAGCAAGATCATATGATGATCAACATCATTTCTACAAACAATCAAAGATCAACATGCATAACAACTTATATTCATCAAGCTATCTTCATTAAACAAGCTTATGTTCATGTTTCATGCTTATGATCTTTAGTGTTCTTTAAGTTTTTGATCATGATTCATCATTAACCACTTAAAATAGATGTGAAATAGATAGATCAAGGTTCTTACCACTAGCTCAAGGCTAGGGATGATTCAAGTGAAGAAATGAAGAGGATAAAAGAAAATAAGAGAGGTCCTTCAAGATCCAAAGCCGCCAAGCTTCCTTGTCTTGCTTCTAGCACCTTTGTATGACCTTGTAATGGTGAAGAAGATTGGATGATGATGGATGTGGGTGAGTGTGGGTTCGGCCGAGAGGGAGCAAGAGAGGAAGAGGAGAAGTGTGTTTTTGAGTGTGTGCACAAATGAGCTTATAACCTCCCATGTATACTTATAACCCATTTAGAGAACTTAACCCTTGTGTAATATGTTCCAATTGTGCCAACAAGATCTAATATAAAATTGATAGAAAATCAATGGTGGGGGCCATTTGGGGCCGTCCACTAGGTAGGGGGGGGGGGTCTTAGCATAGGTTTTAACTAGTTAGTTTGTTTAAGGTTAAAATGTAAGTGTTAGTTACATGCTTTAGTTAGTAGATATTTTGTATGGGGTGTTATGATGTTCGGGGGACCATAACTAGCTTGGTAATGTTAAAACAGTGCTTCTAGTGTAATTTTGATGTTTCGGGTAGTGTCCGGTTGTTCGGTTAGATACTGGTTTGTTAAAGTGCTAAATTATACAGTTAGTGTTCTTTATGTACCCTTTTGTGACACTTTTAATTCCCGACACTTAGGAAAGCATTCAGGACCATTTAAGCATATTTCTGCATGAAATTAGATTGTTAAAAAGCTGAATTTTGCTGAATTCAGCACTTTAGGTGAGTTTTAGGCCCTTTCCGGCACTTAAACTATCACTTAGAAAGGCAGTTTTGGGATCCTTACTTTCCTACACACTATGCTAGTGCAGTACTTAGTTTCTGGCCTATACTGGGTCTCAAAACATTGTCTGCCTACGTGCTGAGTCCTGTCAGCATTTTGCTGATTTATCCGCTCACTGTGCTAACTGTACTTAAAGCATTCTTTATGTCAATATGTTTGCATGCAGTAATGAAATGACATTATGCAATAAGTGATGCACGGGTAAATATGATGCAGTAATCAGAAAGAAGTTAATTGTAAATTCAGCACAGTCATTAAGCACTAATCATGATTAATTAATTGTACGGATACCTGGATTTTTGACAGTTGTCACATGCTTTCCATTTAAATTCATTTCATGATCAACCCCATCTGGGCCGTACATACAATAAATGAATAGTTTCTTCAGTATGGCATATTTCCCCAAGGCCCAAGAGAAAATTAAAGAATGCAGAATATAATCATTCATTTGATTATGTCTGAACTTATACTAAAATAAGAATTACCTCTTTCTGCTGCTGAAGGCGCTTCAGATAAGTTGATTGCTTCTTCCTGAGTTCCAGCTAGGGATGGCAATGGATCGGGTTCGGGTATTGGCAATCCCATACCCATACCCATACCCGCTTGTAAAATTGTGTCCCATACCCGACCCAATACCCGTCGGGTATCGGGTATACCCGCGGGTATCGAGTATACCCATTAATTTGTTAAAATATTTATGTTGGGGGTATCCAAATACATTTTTTACAATTATAATTATTATATATTTAATTTATACAACAACTATTATAAAAAAATGTACATTACATAATACTAGCAAGGTGCCCGCGCGATGCAGCGGGGTGACGATTTGCATTGCGGTACACATTTTTGTTTGGTTATCAACTCAGTTGTGATATATTGTATAGTACTTAGGTTAGTTTTCTTATTCGTATGATGTTCTACAAATTTTTATTATGTTTATTGTTTTCTTAGGTTTTTGAGTTAGTGGCACCAATTGGTCTATCTATATCATAAGGCTTACACATCTCAATAACATAAGAAATAGGAGCATAAGTCATTTGTAGCATTGTTACATAAAATTAGAAATATAAGAAAACTTAAAACATAAAAATAAATGTTTAACGATAGAAGCAAAAAACAGCCTCTCTTTGCAGTATACGTACTCAAACAAAACTTACACCAATGTGATATTAACAAGACCAGCCAATGAAGACCACATATGTTTAGCATTTTAATCAGTCGTCGGATCTCCCTCTACATCTCTCTTACTAATCCCAATCACTCTGGTTAAAATAAGATTTCGTATTACTTGGACACTTCGGATTTGTAAAATTATATTTAGATTATTATATGAATTTGCAACAATTTCAACATCTAAAAACGTCATTTTCCCAAAAGAAAAAAAAGAATATATATTTCCAAATTATAGTTAAAAGCCCTAACCTGGAAGCAATCCTAGAGTACACATCATCTGGCTTTTCTCCTTGAATCTGATTTAACAGCAGCTGCTCGTAGCTGAATATCTGTAAAAAATTCAATAGGCAAGCACGGAATAATTAATATAACTTAGAAATAAAAATTATATTCAAACATATAATTTATTAATTTCAAATAATCTTCAAAGTATCAAATCACTAAATTACCTTGTCCCTTCCAACTGCGCTTTACACATGTTTATTCATTATTCACAAAACTAAAAGGGTTCAATTTCTATTGCGAAGAAAATGATTCAAGATGATAAATTAGACGGAGAAAATTTAAATAAAAAAAAACAAGGATATGTACCTACATATATCAGTGAGATAATATGTTGAACAACAATATCCAATTCCCCTTCGTTGTAACTAAAACAAACCAGTGACTGCTAGGTTTAATTGTTCCTCACAACCAGGTGATAAACTACCATAATCTTATCTTGAAGATGATGATGATGGTTGTGGTCACCGTTGGTTTAGCCTCTGACCTTCGTTGGAACCCTAGTCTCCTACACCAGAGTGCATTAGAGGTGGCTGAACCATTTTCGGGAAGCTGTAACAACCGGCATTCGTCATAATCATCATTACGCGGACCAATCTAACAGCCGATGGAACATACAATCGAAAGAGGACTTACTAGAGCTAGTCGGAGTCTTCGCCGAAACCCTAGCCACCATCGGCGGAGGAAGCGGCTAGGGTTTTCTGTCATTGTCTTCCTCCTCGTTTTAACCTTGGAACTGGTGAAGGTTATGTGGCTCTTGAGGACCACTACCGTCACCACCGTATGGAAGGTTGTAACCGAATCATTACCACCACCACTCGCCTGCTCAATCTGTCACGACCCCAGCCCCGGTTTGACCCAGACAGGAGTCGCGGGACAGGAACCCGTGGTATCTAAATGATGCGACAGCGGAAGATTTTACAGGATCTTTTAAAACTCGAAAATGCCCGATTATTTTATTTCATAATTCGGGATAAACCCCGTAATTTACAATAGAGGAATTTCATAAGTAAATTCCCTGATTTATAAAACATGTTTATTCATTTTAACTGAGCCACCTCTTCAAGCTGGTTAGTGCTTCGTATCACATTTTCCTTGATTTATAGCAGGTCGCCTGAAACATGTTTTAAAAATATTTTATCAGCGGGGAAATGCTGGCGAGTTATTCAATGTTGATAAAACGACACAGTAGTTATCAATTACAGCATAAGAGTGATTACAATGGCTTCTATCTTATTTTTATCTGGCGCCGTGTCACCTGGTGACGATGGTCATACCACTATTGGGTCTTTCCCCAAGTAGTGACGGTTATCACTGTTAGGATTTATTAGCCTAACCGTGAGAAATTAGTAATGTGCACAATACCCCACTAGCCAGTGATTAAGATAACCACGACTTAATCCCTGTAATTATAACATTTGAAAATGATTGGAGTATTGTAAAATACTGTTGATAAAAAGAGAATGACTCACATTGCAGATTTATACGGACAGAGTTTAGCCTACTGATTAGCCTTGTAACCTAATTTATATAACAATGCACACGAACTAGGTTAGTAACTAATACAGCATTTACGATAACTCACGAGACTAAAACCCTCACGATTAATGACAAAGTGCTATACTTAAACATCTGTCGAATTCATGACTAATGACAAAGTATGGCCCTAATGTGGGCAGCACTTAAACATCCATCGGATAGTTTCAATCGATCGGACATTGAATCGTAGCAGCAATTGAGTTAATACCCGGTATCGTAGCAGCGCCTCGCTAATTTTGAAAGTGAATTCGACTTTTGGACAGTATACTTTCGTTTTTGAAAGTTGATTTCGACACAGAATGAAAGCTCGGGACCAAATCTATTTATAGGTGAAATATGGGTCTCACGCGGCCCGCGTGAGCCCACCCTTGACATTTACGCGGCCCGTGAGGGCCAGCTAGGCGTAGACTAGGGCTAGCGTGTCACACATAGGCCTGCCACGTGTGCGACGCATGGCCCGACATGCTTATCCGGTCAACCCAGGTTTGACGCGGCCCACGTAAGGCTAAGCTAACCCTTACGCGGCCCGCCTGAAACTCATAAATTTTGTTTTCTTGGTTTTTCATGCACAATAGAGTTTCAGGGGTCCGGGTTTTTACTTATGAGTCATTTTAGGACATTTTTGAGAGTCCTTACATTCTCCCCACCTTATTTAAAATCTCGTCCTCGAGATTTTCCAAAATAAGTGAGGATACTTTCGCTTCATCTCCGATTCCAGCTCCCATGTGTACTCGGGTCCTCTTTTTGAATCCCATTTGACTTTGACTAGCACTAGTCGCTTGTGTTTGAGAAACTTGATCTTTCTGTTTTCTATCTGAAGAGGTTTCTCAACAAATTTTAATTTTTCATTTACTTCTACATCTTGAAGAGGTACTACCAGTGATTTGTCAGATAGACATTTCTTGAGGTTGGATATATGAAATTCATCATGTACTCCGGCTAGCTCTTCTAGTAGTTGTAAGCGATAAGCAACTGGTCCTATACGTTGGATTACTGGAAATGGTCCTACGTATCTTGGACTTAGCTTTCCTTTCTTACCGAACCGAACTACTCCTTTCCAAGGAGAAACTTTTAATAGTACTTTGTCTCCAACTTCAAATTCTAACGGCTTGCGTCGATTATCTGCATAACTCTTCTGGCGATCTCGAGCCATCTTTAATCTTTCCTTGATTTGAGTAATCTTGTCGGTAGTTTCTTGTACAATCTCCGGACCTGATAATTGACTTTCTCCTATTTCTGCCCAACACACTGGAGTTCTACACTTCCGTCCGTATAGTGCTTCGAATGGGGCAGCTTCGATGCTTGAATGATAACTATTGTTATAGGAGAATTCGATTAAGGGTAGGTGGTCATCCCAGTTTCCACCAAAATCTATTACACATGCCCTAAGCATGTCTTCCAGAGTTTGGATCGTCCTTTCACTTTGTCCGTCTGTTTGAGGATGATATGCAGTGCTTAAATTTAGTCGGGTTCCCATTGCTTCTTGAAAACTTGTCTAGAAATGGGAAGTAAAACGACTATCCCTTTCCGATACAATGGAGAGTGGGACTCCATGTAAGGATACTACTTTATCTACATATAACTTTGCCAACCTTTCCATACTAAAGGTTTCTTTCATGTGTAGAAAATGAGCTGATTTGGTTAATCGATCCACAATTACCCAAATCGCGTCATTACCTTTTCTGGTTTTGGGTAACTTAGTAACAAAATCCATTGTTATGAGTTCCCATTTCCATACAGGCATTTCTAATTGTTGTAGTAGACCTGAAGGTTTCTGGTGTTCTGCTTTAACTTGTGAACAAGTAAGACATTTAGAAACATATCTAGCTATGTCCTTTTTCATTCCTATCCACCAGAAGTTATTCCTTAAATCTTGATACATCTTATTGTTACCAGGATGCATGGTATATCTAGATTTATGGGCTTCTTCTAAAATCTTATTTCTTAATTCTCCTTGCTTAGGTACCCAAATTCGTTTCTTATGGAATCTCCAAATTCCATCACTTCCCTGCTCTAATTCCTTTATTCTTCCTTTCATTCCTTTAGCATCATCCTTGATTGCTGTTTCTTGAATGCTTTTCAGTTGTTCCATTAAGTCTAATTGTAAACTTATTCTAAGAGCACGAACTCGTCGTTGTTTCTCATGATACTTACGACTTAAAGCATCAGCAACTACGTTTGCTTTTCTTTCATGATATCGAATATCACAGTCATAGTCACTTAGGATTTCCATCCATCTCCTTTGCCTCATGTTTAATTCTTTTCGCCCAAATATATATCTTAAGCTTTTATGATCTGTATAGACAGTAAACTTACTTCCGTACAGATAATGTCTCCTAATCTTAAGGGCAAAAATTATGGCTCCTAACTCTAAGTCATGAGTCGTATAGTTTTCCTCGTGCTTTTTCAATTGCCTTGATGCATACGCAATTACCTTTTTTCGTTGCATTAACACACATCCTAATCCTAGCTTTGAAGCATCACAATATACTTCAAAATCTTCTGTTCCTTCTGGTAAAGCTAGAATTGGAGCATTGGTTAATTTCTGCTTCAAAATCCTAAAGGCTTCTTCTTGCCTAGGTCCCCATTCAAACTTAACTGCTTTACAGGTTAGCTTAGTTAATGGTACAGCTATTTTGGAAAAATCCTTAATAAACCATCTATAATATCCGGCTAACCCTATAAAACTTCTAACTTCCATAGCTGATTGTGGAACCTTCCATGTGGTGATTGCTTCAATCTTAGCAGGATCTACGTGAATCCCTTCGTGATTCACCATGTGACCTAAAAATTGTACTTCTTGCAGCCAGAATTCACACTTCGAGAATTTGGCGTAAAGTTGTTCCTTTCTTAACAAAGTTAAGAGTACATGTAGGTGCTCACAATGTTCTTCCTGACTTTTGGAATAAATAAGTATATCGTCTATGAAGACAATTACAAATTTATCCAAGTACGGTTTACAGATTCTATTCATCATGTCCATAAATGCTGCTGGAGCATTTGTTAACCCAAAGGGCATGATTGTAAACTCGTAATGACCATACCTAGTTCTGAAAGCAGTTTTAGGTATGTCTTCTTCCTGTACCTTCAATTGATGGTATCCGGAGCGCAAATCGATCTTAGAAAAATATCTAGCTCCTTGGAGTTGATCAAAAAGATCATCAATCCTAGGTAAGGGGTATCGGTTCTTAATTGTAACCTTATTCAATTCCCTATAATCGATACACATTCTCATCGAACCATCTTTCTTCTTTACAAACAACACTGGTGCTCCCCACGGGGATGAACTAGGTTGTATAAATCCTTTGCTTAATAATTCATCTAACTGCTTTTTCAATTCTAACATTTCGGTGGGTGCTAACCGATAAGGTGCCTTGGCTATCGGTGTAGTTCCAGAATTAGATGAATTCTAAATTCCACTTCCCTATCAGGTGGTAATCCAGGTAGTTCTTCTGGGAATATATCTGGATATTCGGATACTACTGGAATTTCCTTAAGTTTCTTACCTTTAGTGTTAATGATTACTGAAATCATATACACCATTTCTTGTTTCCTTGAATAATTGGCCAATTTCATTACTGAAATGAACTTTAGTGGTTTACGTGGCTTATCTCCTGTAATTACCACTAATTCACCTGTGGGTGTATGAATTTCTATAGAATTCTTATCACAAAGAATTCGAGCATGGTTGGCTACTAGCCAATCCATTCCTAACACAATATCAAATTCGGCTAAATTCATAGGTAACAGGTTTGCAGAAAATTTATGGCCTAAGAGTTCTATCTTTCCTTCCCGCAAAACCTTATTTATTTTAACAGAATTCTCATCTGCCGTTTCGACTGTAAAAATCTGCCTAAGGTTGGTTAAGGGTAAGTTAAGAGCTTGGCAGAATGAAGTATTTATAAAACTTTGGTTTGCACCAGAGTCAAATAATACTTTTGCATATACGTCGTGAACTAGGAACGTACCAGCTATCACGTCAGGAATTAGCTCTGCTTCCTGAGTAGTCAGTTGGAAGGCTCTTACGTTCTTTTTGGTAGTTCCTTCTGCAAGTTTGACTTTGTTTTCAGCTGGTTTGACCAATTTCGGGCAGTCTGGCCTAAAATGTCCAGCTTCTCCACAATTGTAGCAGACTGTTGCTTTCCTCTTCCTGCAATCTTCTTCTTGATGCCCCGGGATTTTACAGAAATTGCAATACCCTTTGCATCTTCCAAAATGCTTCCTTTTGCAGGTATTGCAAAATGGAACAATGGAAGATTGCCCGGTTCCCTTTCTTCTGAAATTGCTACGGTTACCCATTCGGAATCCCTGGGTAAGCTTTTGGGCTACTTCCTTCTTCCGGGTTTCTTCTCTTGTGCGTACCAGTTCGTCAGTCAGCGTATTGGCTAATTCTACCGCATCATCGATCGTGCGGGGTCTATCAGCTTTGACAATATTACAGATCTCGCTAATTAAACCCCAAATGTAGCGAGAAATAAGTACCGGTTCTGGCGAAGCCAGGGTTGGTACCACTCTAGCATACTCGAAGAATGTCGAAGTATACCCTCTACAATCAACACCTACCATCCGGTGATTTAGGAATTTATTTGTCATTTGTTCCTTTTCATACTCGGGACAGAATTTTCTTTCCACAAGACTCTTAAATTCTTTCCAGTTCATAGCATATGCCACAGCTCTTCCTTTAGCTTGTAACACTGTGTTCCACCATTCTAGCGCCCATTCTTTAAAAAGATGCGACGCATAAATAACCTTGTCTTCTTCAGCACATTTACTTATCATAATTACTGCTTCAGTTTTCTCCAACCAACGCAGTGCCGCAGTCGCCCCTTCGTTGCCTGCAAATTCAGCTGGTTTACAGGCAAGAAATTCCTTGTAAGTGCAACCAGGCGTTGCAGTTTTCATTCTTTTGAGAAGTGGGGCTTGCAGTATATTGTCGTTATTGTTATTATTGTTGTTGTCGCCTCCGTTTACACTATTACTAAAGTTGTCCTCATGAGTGCGTTTGCTAGGAATAATTTGAGGTTTAACTGGATGTTGAGCAGCAGCAAGTATTGCTGGAATAGCATTGGCTATTCCCTGAGCAACGATATTCTCGATATCTTGCCTATTTTGAAACTGATCATCGTTGTTTTGCTCGGATTGATTAACTTCATTAACGGGTTTATTACCAGCGTTTGCCATCTGGTAATTAATTTATATAAGTGATTAGCATAAAATAATTAATAACCAATTATAACAAAATAATTGCACATACGTATAGCCAAAATTGTTGATTTTTTCAACTTTCGATATTTTATATATATTAGGCATCCGTACAAACTGATTATCTTACAAAAGTTTTATTATTTTTTAGGTTATTTTACATAGTTATATTTTTATTACTATTATTATTATACAATCACAACTTCACTACCACACTATCTCCTGTCATCTGGCACCTCAGAAGCGACGTTCCCTTTCGTCGTACTTTCAGGAGATTTGTTCTCCCACCTCCCGGATCCTATTCCCTGCATCTATCAGCTCCTCGCCAAAATGGCGGAGTTCAGCTAAGTTTTCATTACTCATTGGTGGGTTTGGTGCAGGTTCTGGGTCGAAATGAGGGAAAAAGGTATAAGGATTATTTAGGAGGTTTTGAAACTGTCAGTCGTTAGTCCACCATTCGTCTATTTCTCCTAGAGGTTGAGTGTGGATCAAAGGATCTGGGATGGCCGGTTCCAAGTTTACTGGAAGTTGGGTTTCAGCAGGATAAGGGAAGAGGTTTTCATTGATAGGCCTAAGGATATCACAATTTACCAGTATGCGATCTAGTTCCTCCTGCAGTGGCAATTCCTCGGCTTGCTTAGAACTTTCCCCAACTTCTATTCTTACTTGCCTAAAACTTTCCCCAATCTCGATCCCTTTTCCTTTATCCATGGGATTTTCTATCTTGGTAACTTTCCTAGTTGCTCGTTTTCTTCTGCGCACACGCCTCCAACCCACAAATCTTCTTCTTTTCTTTGGCTTTGATTTCTCCGGAGGTGGAGCTTAGAATTCCATAGGTTCCTCAACATCGGCCAAGTAACCAGTAAAGTCTCTGGAAACTTCCATATTAACAGGATAGAGATTGAGATTTTCAAGGGCTTCAGACAATTCATTCATGCTGTTTAGCATTTATGAAGAAACACACAAAAATTTTAGTTTAAAATTTTGTAAATTAAATTTTCACAGAATCACAGAATGGAAAGCAGAAAATTTAATATTAATTACAAATATTTAACAAACCATTTTATTGAAACAATATTTATTTTTAGTACAACTAGAATTTAAAATATACTAGTGTTTATTTAATAGGTTTAAGTTTATGGCTTGTAAGTGTCGTAGGTGTTGATACTGGTTTGGTGATTTTAACTATAAGTTAGCATTTACTGCTATAGTGGCTAACATATAGAGATTTGCCCATTGTTCATTTAACTCATCTTCCCATGGTGGTTTATTGTCTATTTCTTGGATTTCCTTATCCCTCGTCATTCCTTTTTGTTGTGACTTCCTCATTTTCTCTTGACTTTTTCTAATAATCAAACTTCTTTTATTAGGGGTAAGTGGTTTCTCATATTGTGCCTTACGAACAAATATTCCCTCCTCAGTATTTGCTGAGTATCTGGAGGAATTTGTTTGGGATGAAGTTCCCTTATTTTTCGGTGAACTATCTAATTTATGATAGATATCCGAAATTCTTTGCTTACCCATACTGAAATTTAACAGATAGTCAAGATAGAAACACATAATCACAGGATAGTAATTAGGAAAATTAAGTATTTTAAATACTTAATTGGCTTATATCAGTGGCTCTTTCAGTGCTCTGATACCACCTTTTCCTGTCACGACCCCAGCCCCGGTTTGACCCGGTCAGGAGTCGCGGGACAGGAACCCGTGGTATCTAAATGATGCGACAGCGGAAGATTTTACAGGATCTTTTAAAACTCAAAAATGCCCGATTATTTTATTTCATAATTCGGGATAAACCCCGTAATTTACAATAGAGGAATTTCATAAGTAAATTCCCTGATTTATAAAACATGTTTATTCATTTTAACTGAGCCACCTCTTCAAGCTGGTTAGTGCTTCGTATCACATTTTCCTTGATTTACAGCAGGTCACCTGAAACATGTTTTAAAAATATTTTATCAGCGGGGAAATGCTGGCGAGTTATTCAATGTTGATAAAACGACACAGTAGTTATCAATTACAGCATAAGAGCAATTACAATGGCTTCTATCTTATTTTTATCTGGCGCCGTGTCACCTGGTGACGATGGTCATACCACTATTGGGTCTTTCCCCAAGTAGTGACGGTTATCACTGTTAGGATTTATTAGCCTAACCGTGAGAAATTAGTAATGTGCACAATACCCCACTAGCCAGTGATTAAGATAACCACGACTTAATCCCTGTAATTATAACATTTGAAAATGATTGGAGTATTGTAAAATACTGTTGATAAAAAGAGAATGACTCACATTGCCGATTTATACGGGCAGAGTTTAGCCTACTGATTAGCCTTGTAACCTAATTTAAATAACAATGCACACGAACTAGGTTCGTAACTAATAAAGCATTTACGATAACTCACGAGACTAAAACCCTCACGATTAATGACAAAGTGCTATACTTAAATATCTGTCGAATTCACGACTAATGACAAAGTATGGCCCTAATGTGGGCAGCACTTAAACATCCATCGGATAGTTTCAATCGATCGGACATTGAATCATAGCAGCGATTGAGTTAATACCCGGTATCGTAGCAGCGCCTCGCTAATTTTGAAAGTGAATTCGACTTTTGGACAGTATACTTTCGTTTTTGAAAGTTGATTTCGACACAGAATGAAAGCTCGGGACCAAATCTATTTATAGGTGAAATATGGGTCTCACGCGGCCCGCGTGAGCCCACCCTTGACATTTACGCGGCCCGCGAGGGCCAGCTAGGCGTAGACTAGGGCTAGCGTGTCACACATAGGCCTGCCACGTATGCGACGCATGGCCCGGCATGCTTATCCGGTCAACCCAGGTTTGACGCGGCCCGCGTAAGGCTAAGCTAACCCTTACGCGGCCCACCTGAAACTCATAAATTTTGTTTTCTTGGTTTTTCATGCACAGTAGAGTTTCAGGGGTCCGGGTTTTTACTTATGAGTCATTTTAGGACATTTTTGAGAGTCCTTACACAATCCATTTTCACCGCGCCGGAGTATGGCTGGCGCCGCCGTAGCACCACCACTGCCACCCTCGGATTTCTCTCTCTATATCGCTCTTGCGTGTTCTCCCTTTTTGTTTCTCTTTCTATCGATTGAAGTGGTGAGAGAAAGCATAGATTTCGGCTCTAATTTGGTAACCTTATTTCAAAATTTAAAAGTTACAAAAGATGGAGCCAAATGTAATTTACATATTTCTTAACATGATAGGTTTAGTGCGTTGTACATCAAAACAAGAGATTAAAATCTAATTAAGATGAAGGGTTAAAATGTAACTATTGTTTAAAAAGACTAATTTACCCTTATTTTAGGGGGTGCATATATAAATTAAAAGGGAAAAAATCTTATTTTTTGGGTATCTTAAAAGGAAAAAGATTATTAGTTGTTATTTTCTTCTTTAATCACTTGTACATTAAAGCATTATCTACTTGTACCTTTTAATTTGTGCGTCTATATTGAACAAGACAACTACCGAAAGGCAGTTTCCGGCACTTAAACTATCACTTAGAAAGGCAGTTTTGGGATCCTTACTTTCCTACACACTATGCTAGTGCAGTACTTAGTTTCTGGCCTATACTGGGTCTCAAAACATTGTCTGCCTACGTGCTGAGTCCTGTCAGCATTTTGCTGATTTATCCTTTCACTGTGCTAACTGTACTTAAAGCATTCTTTATGTCAATATGTTTGCATGCAGTAATGAAATGACATTATGCAGTAAGTGATGCACTGGTAAATATTATGCAGTAATCAGAAAATTGTTAATTATAAATTCAGCACAGTCATTAAGCACTAATCATGATTAATTAATTGTATGGATACCTGGATTTTTGACAGTTGTCACATTCTCCCCCTGTTAAGAAAATTTCGTCCCGAAATTTTAAGCTTAACTACTAGCTGCATGGGAGTTAGGGAACAAATGCGGATACTTAGCTTTGATGCTGTCCTCACGCTCCCAAGTAAACTCTGGGCCGTGACGCGCATTCCATCTAACCTTAACAAGCTTAACACTACTCCTCCGAGTTTTGTTAACCTTCCAGTCAGTAACCTCGACAGGTTCTTCGGTGAAGTGGAGTGTGTCGTCAATGTGAACTTCGTCAGCAGGAATAACCACCGTTTCTTGTGTTGGACTTTTCTTCAGGTTAGATACATGGAATGTATCATGAACACCATTAAGTTCTGCGGGTAGTTCCAACATATATGCTACAGTACCAATCCTTTCCAGGATTTTGAACGGTCCAATATATCGTGGGTTTAACTTCCCACGCTTCCCAAAGCGTGCTACACCTTTCCGAGGTGAAACTTTCAACAAGACCATATCTCCCACTTCGAATTCCAAAGGTTTCCTTCTTTGGTCCTCATAGCTCTTTTGTCGATCACGAGCCGCTCTAATGCGCTCTCGGGTCTGCCTTATCTTATCTGTCGTTTCTTGAACCAATTCAGGACCAACCAGCTGTCAATCGCCTGCATCTGCCCAGCACAATGGCGATCGACACTTTCGTCCGTAGAGAGCTTCAAACGGTGCAGCTTGAATGCTTGTATGGTAGCTGTTATTATAGGAGAACTCGACCAAAGGCAGGTAAGTGTCCCAACTGCCACCCAAGTCCATTACACAAGCTCGTAACATATCTTCAAGCGTCTGAATCGTTCTCTCACTTTGGTCGTCCGTCTGTGGGTGAAATGCGGTGCTCAAATTCAGCTGTGAACCAAACGCTTCTTGGAAGGATTGCCAAATCCTTGACACAAATCTTCCATCTCTATCAGATATAATCGAGATAGGCACTCAATGACGTGCGAATATCTCCCTTAGGTATAGCTCGGCTAGCTTACCTGTGTTATCCTTCTCCCTGATCGGTAAAAAGTGTGCAGATTTTGTCAGACGGTCTACGATTACCCAAATCGTATCATGACCTCTGCGTGTCTTTGGCAACTTGGTTATAAAATCCATTGAGATCTACTCCCACTTCCACATGGGTATCTCAGGTTGCTGCAGAAGTCCTAAAGGCCTCTGATATTCGGCCTTTACTTTGGCACATGTTAAGCACTTTCCGACGTAAGTAGCAACATCACCTTTCAATCTTGGCCACCAGTACTAATCCTTCAAATCTTGGTACATCTTATCCGATCCTGGGTGGATCGAGTACCTCGACTTGTGAGCTTCATCGAAAATCACATCTCTAAGACCACCAAAGAGGGGAACCCAAATTCGCTTCATGAAACATAAAGTTCCTTCCTCATTGGGTATCAACTTCTTCTCCATCCCGCGGAGATATTCATCCTTAAGATTCTCTTTCTTAAGAGCTTCTCTCTTAGCAGCACGAATGCGCAACGAGAGGTCCGTTTGAATGATCATCTCCAAAGCCCTAACCCTTATGAGCTTAATCCTCTCTTTTCGACTCAAGGCGTCTGTTACCACATTCGTCTTTCCTGGGTGATATTTGATTTCATAATCATAATCGTTTAACTGCTCCACCCATCGTCGTTGTCGCATGTTAAGCTCCTTCTGGTTGAATATGTGCTGAAGGCTCTTGTGATCGGTGAAGATTGTGCATCGGGTGCCATACAAGTAATGCCTCCAAATCTTCAAAGCAAACACCACCACGCCTAGTTCCAAATCATGCGTGGTGTAATTCTTCTCATGAACTTTCAACTGGCGCGAAGCATAAGCGATAACCTTCTGTCGCTGCATCAGCACGCAGCCCAATCCTTGACGTGAGGCGTCATAGTATACCACGAAGTCATTGGTGCCTTCGGGTAGGGACAAAATAGGTGCATCGCAGAGCTTGTTCTTTAGCAGCTGAAAGGCTTCTTCTTGCTTATCTCCCCATTCGTACTTCTTATCCTTTTGAGTAAGGGAGGTCAACGGTTGAGCGATTTTAGAGAAATCCTCAATGAATCTGCGATAGTATCCTGCCAAACCCAAGAACTGTAGGATCTCGGTTGGCGTCTTAGGAGTTTCCCAATTCTTTATCGCCTCAATCTTGGCGGGGTCCACATGAATCCCATCTTCATTCACTACATGTCCAAGGAATTGTACCTCACGCAACCAGAACTCGCACTTCGAGAACTTTGCGTATAGTTTCTCCTTCTTGAGCAGCTCTAGAATGACTTTAAGGTGTTACTCATGCTCTTCCTTTGTCCGTGAATAGATCAGAATATCATCGATAAATACAATCACGAATTTATCGAGATACGGCTTGCAAACTCGGTTCATCAAATCCATAAACACTGCTGGCGCGTTTGTCAGACCAAACGGCATCACCAGAAACTCATAATGTCCATAGCGAGTTCTGAAGGCAGTCTTCGAAATACTTTCTTCCTGAATCCGCAGTTGGTGATAACCTGATCGAAGATCGATCTTGGAGTAGTAACTCGAACCTTGCAGTTGATCGAAGAGATCATCAATCCTCGGCAAAGGATACCGATTCTTGATGGTTAACTTGTTTAGCTCTCGGTAGTCAATGCACATACGGAAACTACAATCCTTCTTCTTAACAAACAAAACTGGAGCTCCCCAAGGCGAGTAGCTTGGTCTAATGAATCCCTTGTCCAAAAGCTCCTGGAGCTGCGTCGACAACTCTTGCATTTCTGAGGGTGCAAGTCGATAAGGTGCCTTGGCTACAGGCGCGTCGCCTGGAACTAAGTCAATATGGAATTCGACTTGTCGTTGTGGCGGTAATCCTGGCAAGTCTTCAGGGAAGACTTTAGGATACTCCCTTACCACAGGGATATCTTCCAACTTCGGTTCTTCAGCATCCTTATCAACAATGTGAGCCAAAATGGCAACACATCCCTTCTTCATGGACTTTTGGGCCTTCAAACAGCTGATAATCCTTAGAGGAGTATCGTGCTTCTCTCCGTGCACTACAATCGTCTAGTGATTCGCCAACGGAATACGAATTATCTTCTCATGACATACGATCTCAGCTCGGTTACTTGTTAACCAATCCATTCCAACTACTACGTCAAAGCTTCCCAACTCGACTGGCAGGAGATCAAGCGTAAACTCACACTCTCCTAGTTCTATCACACAACCTCTAATGACTTCATTCGATTCTACTACCTTTCCATTGGCTAGTTCTATCGAGTACGGAATATCTAGCTTACTGGCAACTAACCCAAGTATATTCTTAAATTCTAGGGATACGAAGCTATAATCGGCACCGGTATCAAACAATACAGATGCAAAATGTTGGTTGATAGGGAACGTACCAGTGACTACGTTCGGATCTTGACGAGCTTCCCTAGCTCCAATATTGAAGACTCTGCCTTGGGCTTGGTTGGTCTTTGGGCAATCTCGCTTGAAATGCCCGATGTCTCCACATCCAAAACAACCTTGGCCTCTACCATTTCCGTTTCCATTTCCATTTTGGTTGTTGGTCGCTCCACGGTTTCCGTTCCCAGCTTGATTTCCAGTACTACCATGATTCGCATTACCGCCATTTCCTCCTTGATTGCGGTTCCCAGTTTGATTCCCATTACCATTTCCACCACGGTTTCCATTACCATTTCCACCGGATCCGCCGTTCCTTCGTCCAGCACCATACCAGCATGCCTCCCTGGCATGTCCTACCTCAATTCTCACATTTCCCATACCTACATCGCCCCGTGTGATGGTGTTGACAAATATCACACTTGGGCAGGGTGCCTATGTAACCTTTCCCCTTGCTTTCCAAACTTGCAACACCAGTCCTGACCTCTGCTGGTGGGTTAACATCTCTTTTCTTGTTGGTACTACTGCTGCTTCCTTGGGTTCCTTTCTTGAAGTTGGAGAACTTCCTCTTGTTCTCTCCTGATGACTCGATATGAGTCTCCTTCTTCTTTCCATCAGAAGTTGAGAATTTGTTCAGCCTAATCGCTTCTTCAGTCAATGCCACACTCAAATCAATGGCCTCAGTGATTGTTGGAGGCTTCGATGTCGTCACCATGCTCATGATTTGGGGTGCCAATCCCCAAATGAAACGCTCGATTCGCTTGAACTCTGGTTCTACCATGTAGGGGACAACGCGAGATAAGTCATGAAATCTCTGCACGTATTCAGCAATCTTCGGTCCATCCATCTTAAGATTCCAGAACTCAGTTTCCAGCTTCTAAATCTCAGCCCTCGAGCAGTACTTCTTGCGCATCAGTTCTTTCATCTCATCCCAAGTCATAGCGTACGCAGCTTCCTCCCCCAGAGTCTGAACCTGAAGGTTCCACCATGATAGAGCTTCGTCTAGGAAGAGTCCAGAAATGTAGGTGACCTGGTGCTCAGGTGCGCACTTGCTCATCCGCAGTACAGAATCAGTTTTCTCCGCCCATCTGACGAAAGCTACAGCACCTCCAGTGCCGTCAAAGTTCAGAGGCTTACAGTCAAGGAACTGCTTGTAAGTACAGCCTGTACAAGCAACATCATTCACAGAAAACATTAGCAAACGCACATGGAAAAATCCAAACGTAATGTAATATGTCCTTAATGACTTAAACATTACCGTGAGGTGGCTTGTTTCCTGAGGTACCTCTGCTGTGCTCAGAGCGCAAGGCCTCATGTTGTGCGATTGCTTGTGAAATCCGTTCTTGCAGTTCTGCCTCTGTTGTGGGCAACTGATTGTTTCTTCGAGGAGGCATCTTCTATAAAGAAGATGGTATTGGTCAGGTCTTAAATAGTAGAATAAGTATATAGTATGTATATGTAATAACATCTATCAAGTAAGCAAGCATATAACATCTCAATCACAGCACAACATGCATTTCAACAACGTATATAATGAGAACATTGTGATTGAGCTTTCATTAATCATCGACCACAAATACAGTTACATGTTCTACAAATGTATCGTATCAAAAGGGAACATAGGGTCACACTACCCTTGCCCAAAATGTCTATCAGTTTACCATAAGTCACATAATCAAAAGTGGACTCCAAAAGGCTTCGTAATCTAGGCTAAATAGCGGTGCTCTCATCAAAAGCAAGCTACCTACATAAAACCAAAAACCGGCTATGCTGATGGTGGTGGAGGAGGAGGTGGAGGAACAAAAAGCAAGTTGCGCACATGCGCAAGCTCCTCCTCAAGATCGTAAACGCGCCGCAACAGATACCTGATCTGCTGCTCCATGGTGAGAAATCGAACATCAAAATCTGGATAAGGCAAAAGAGGAGCAGGTGGAGTCGCAAAAGGTGACGGACATGAACAAGGTGGGGGACGTGGAATCATCTCAAGCTCCAAAACTCTACGGCTCATGATCTCATACTGAAGCTGTAATGACAGAAGTAACTCATCCCGTGTGTAGCCAGTAAAGTGTGAGGGATGGTAGGGATCAGAAATCGGCATGGTATAGGGTGGGAACCATCTAAATGGCTCATCCAGCGGTGAAGAAGTAAAATGAGCAGTAGGTGTGTACTGAGGCATGTGAGGAAAAGCTGCTGAGACACGAGGGTCATGGCCAGGCTGCTGGCTAGAAGGGCCTTCCCCTGGACGGGGTGCAGGTATGTCCTGCAAGTAAGTGATAGGTAAGTCAGTGCGGTGTACATCTGACTCAATCGGATGAAAAGAAGCAACGTCAGCAGGTGCATGTGCATGTGGGGGAGTAACGGGCTCGATAACAGGAGGGTCAGCGGGTGCAGGAACCGGATCTGGTATGAGTGGTGCAATGTCAGGTGTGCCAAAAGGGATAGGATCAAAATCAAGCAAAGGCTCAGGAGCGAGCATCGGCTCAGAATCAGCGGGTGCATCAACAGGCTGATCGATGGGAATAAAATCAAGCTCAAGTCCAGGCTCAACGTCATGTGGAGGAATCGGTGCAGCTGACATGGCTGTATCGTCATCGGTATCAGTGGGGTAACGTCGCAGACTAACTGCTTGTAAGGCGGAGGATGATACAGACTCAAAAGAATCAGGGACAGAATGATCAGAGGAAATCACAATAATAGGAATCTCAACGAGTGGAACAACAATGGCATCCTCAGCTACAACTCCATCACCCTGGGCATCATCAGGGGGACCATCAAAAAGATCGACGTCATCATTAAACAGGTCATCAAAAGGAAAATCCTCGAAAGGAAAGGCCGCAAGAGGCAAAGGGGCAAGGATTGGAGCCATGACATGCTCACCATCGGGATGTCTGAGGATGAGATGGCCCCGGACAGGAATAGGAATAAGAAAGGGATCCTCATCGGGGATACCATCAGCATGCGGTACATCATCGCCAAAGTCGGGCAGCGCAAATGGCTGAAAATCGTCGTCGTCATCGGACATCATCTCTGGGTCACTCTCGGTATCGGAGGTAAAGATCTCTGGCTCAGGGATAATCTCATCGTCAGAGACAATAGCCATGGGGTCGACAGTGTCAGACAATCCACTCTCAGACAAAGACATAGTGTCTGTAATAAAACAATCACAACATATGCACATATATTAACAACTATTATTTAGCATGCAGTCAAATCAGTGTAATCATGTTATCATGTATCCTTCCTATCTTTCCTAGTCTCCTAGACTAGATCACCTAATCTCCCAGACTAAACCAACTAGTCCCTTAGACTAAACTAACTAGTCTCTCAGACTACCAACCAGTCTCTCAGATTGAACCTCCCAGTCTCCCAGACTGAACCACCCAGTCTCCCAGACCGAACCACCCAGTCTCCCAGACTGAACCATAACCATAAACTTTGAAAATGTGTTTCGTGCCTTTTGTTTGTAAAAATATTTATTTCCTGGATCTGGGCGTTTCGTATATGCAATGAAAACATGTTGTAAAATATTTTCGTGAGAGCCCTAATGATTGTAGTCTAGACTCGAGAAGGAATCCTAGTTTGCTACAATCGAAGCTCTGATACCATCTGTAACAGCCCAGCGTAACCGCACCATGATATTGTCCGCTTTGGCGGCCAGCACGCCCCCAGCGTCCGCCCCTCACGGTTTTCAAAACGCGTCATGATGGTGAAGGTATCCAGCCCCTTATAAGGAAGCCTTTGTTCCCCTTCACAGCCGATGTGGGATGTCACAATCCACCCCCCTTAAGGGGTCCAGCGTCCTCGCAGGACCTGGCACCACCGGTCCGGCCCTGACTCTGATACCAAGCTGTCACACCCTGAATATTGCGGAAGCGTGATTTTGGTGTGACTTTCTTAATACCATCGCATTCAATCACAACAACTTCTATATGATAAAACCTTAGATCGTCATCCCTAAAATAAATTCGAAAACATCACAAACATCATTGTTTAAACAAGACTCCAAATTCAAATTTTACAACCCATGCAAATTGTTTAAGAGTTCACAAGGACTCATCAAAAGACTTTAAATAAAAACCAAGATTTGGGAAGGGTGTCTTGACCAGGATAGGACACCTAAACCAAAACTCAAGTATAACAACCCTCCCGAATATTTTTCTGACACCCTAATATATGTTAAAATACCCCTATATGTCTTAAAATACACCCCGTATGTGAAAACCGAGCCCAAAATACATTATAACATTTAAAATAAATAAAAAAACAAAGAAAATACGGTTCACGCGGGCCGCGTAAGCCTTCGCTTAACCCTTACGCGAGCCGCCACAACTTAATGATCAGGCGAGCTCCGGTGCTGCCACGTGGCAGCCACACGTCGAAGCTAGCCGATGACCCGGATCACCTAAACCCTACCCGGGCTACGACGCGGGCCGCGTAACCCTTGGGTTATACTTTACGCGGGCCGCGAGAGGACCAGAAATCAGCACTATAAATAAGAGGCATCGGATCTTCAGTCTGTTCGTTCAATTCTTTTCTAAATCTCGACTTTCTGAAGTTATAGGCATAATATTCGAGTATAATACCCCCTAATTAGCGAGGTTCTGCTCCGTTGTAAGTATTATAACCCCAGTTTCGTATTAGATACGCTGCCCGATTGATTTAGGGTTCCGTAACAACAGTCGTGGTTCTGCCTGACGTAGTTGTTGGAATACCATCTCGGGGAGGGTATCGTTAATATAATTAAAGGGTTATTATACTAACATATGTACATTTGTGTAAATTATAGATTAAACCCAGGAAACCCTTACACGAAGTCTAAGATAGCAATGTGAGTTTATCCGCTTTTTGTAAACCTATTTGTGAACTGTTTTACAAAACCTTAAATGCTTTACAATGTGATTAAGCAGTGATTGAGTCGTTGTAGTTCTTCAATTACTGCCGGTATGTTGGGGTTTTGTATACAAAATGTGGAACACGTTACCAATGGACGACGAGTTAGCCAATGTGTAATATGACCCACCAGTCAGGATTGACAGTACTGAATGAGTAATTGTGTAGAAATAAACAATGTGATCGCTCTCAATACTGTGTTAATTGATAAAATGTTTCTTGATTAAACTGGGATTCACTCACCAGTATTTTCCACTGACAAATGTTTCTAAAACGCGTTTCAGGTAACACAATGTGACAGCCAATTAGTAAAAAGCCAGCTGGAGAGCACTGACGGCTTGGAAAAATGTGGCTATAAAAGTTACCTAAAAGACGATGTTTTAAATTCAATAAAATAGGGTTTATCCCTATAAATGTATTGTAATAAAGAAACTTGGGTTTACCCATGTGGTTATCAATATAAATTATGGTGGTTTTACTCTGATAAACAATTTCCTAACTACGGTCCTGATGTAATTTCCGCTGCCAAATTTATAAATTAAGCAAACTGATACCACCACAAACAAATGTTCGCGAACACCCGTTTCCGGGACAGATAAGTGGGCGGGGGTTGCGACAGAAGTTGGTATCAGAGCCTAGCCACTGATTCAGCCACAGGAATGTTCTGCTGACATCAATATATTATTTAAATTGTTAGGAAACAAATTCTTAAAATACGTGAATATCTGTATTTTATGGTTATGTGTTATTTGACTATTTGTTAGTTTACAGTATGAGTGATCAAGGACCCTCAGACGTGTATCGTCAGCTATCCGATTCACCTAGGAGTGAAGGTACCTCTTCCCAGCCTACCCTCTCTGGGTATTCCGCTGATCAGGAAGAAGGGATATTTATCTTTAAAGCTCAGTCGGAAGAGCCATTCTCTCAGAAAAAGAGAGGATGGTTCAGTTAGGGAGCCTTTGAGCGTAGAAAAAGAATGCGAAAGTTGCAACAGCAAAGAGCCCTAGCAGTCGTTAAGCGAGAGTCAGATGCCCATACACAGGATATGCTTAATAGAAGCCTAGCCGATTTCCATATCCTAGCAACAACTGCTGCCGACCAAAGTCTGGAACAACTAGTAGCCCCACAACCCTTACCTTTAATTCCCACTCAGCCGATGGAGGTAGAAATGCATGATTTCAATCCTGAGGAGATACCTATGATACCAGCCCCTAATCCCTTAGACCCAAATTATGATCCATGGTTTGATGATCTTAGGGATTATGTGCCACGTTACCATCTAAATGACGAAACCTTGCCGAACATAGCAGCGTATCTAGGTCTGGACCCTCTAAATCCCTATTATGACAATGACGAATATATCAGGGAGATTTTAGAAAATCCGTACCCTCAGGAGAATCCCAGGCCACAGTATTCAGATCCATTACCAGCACCTGCACCCCCAATGAGTGCAGAGAACTTGCAAGAACTCTGAATTTTTGGAGAAGAAATCTTAGAAATTAGTGAGAGGATGAGGTATGTAGGAGAACAACTCGTATGGAAATACGACGAGCGTCAGATGGATTTCGGGAGAAATCCATATCCATGAAGATGATAAGTGGAGTTGGTAATAATAATAATATAATAATATATTATATGTTTGTATGAATATATATATATATATATATATACATATATATATATAATAAATATATTGTAGTATAGACCATTTTGTGGTTAGTGATGCATAATATTGTAATTCTTAATTTCCTGTTTTAGTGTGTATTTGACGCATACTATATGAAAAGAGTAAAGTCGCAATGCTCGAGGCTTTTGACCAATATGTGTGTTATGTGGTTGTTACTTAAACTATTAATTTTCTTGTGATATTAATATGTGATAAATGTTTAAAATTCAGATGAACGACGAAGTAAACCAGGGAAATCTGAATAATGATAACCAGAGTAACAATAACTCGGGTAACAAAATTCCAAACAACAATGGAAACCAAGTGGATAACAGTGCCATCCAACACATAGTGGCACAAGGAATAATAGATGCGATGCCATATATTATTCAAACAGTTAGAGAAGCAGAAAATAAAAGTAAACATGATAGCAAGCGACCTTCCGAACCCGAAAACAGCGTGAACAATGGACCTGTACTTCAAATGCCCATTCCCAAAAGAAGAAGAACCGTGTTTTACGGTTGTTCTTATAAGTAATTCTGGTCTTGTAAACCAATGGAATTCTCGGGCAACGAAGGGGCCATTGCAACCCTACGCTGGATAGAAAAGACTGAGGCAGTCTTAAGAATAAGCAAGTGTGCAGAAGAAGATAAGATAATGTTTGCTTCCAATTTGTTTAAAAATTCAGCACTAGAATGGTGGAATACCATTCTCCAGACTAAAGGAAGTAATAGAAATTACAATATGGAATGGGAGGAATTTAAAAACATGGTAGAAAGGACATTTTGCCCTCCTAATGAAAAAGAACAAATAGCAAACAAGTTCTTAAACCTTAGAATGACTGGTGTAGATAGTAAGGGGTACACTAAATTATTCTTTGAATATGCTAGAATAGTGCCAACTCTTGCTTCACCCGAACCTGTGTTAATCTCCCGTTATATCTGGGGATTAATCGGGGAGATAAGACACGTAGTCAAGGCAGCTAGACCTCAAACCATAGAAGAAGCTGTAGAACTAACCAATACCTTGACAGATGAATTAATCCGTACACGAGAAGAGGATCAAAGAAGGAACCTAACCCAGAAGCTCACTCAAGAATTTCGTTCTGGAAATTCTAATCGTGGGAAAAATATAGGTTCTGCCTCTATACCTTACTGTAAGAATTGCAAAAGGAAGCATTCAGGAAGATGCTCCATATACTGTAACTTTTGCAAAATATCGGGACACAAGGAAGAAGACTGCAGGAAGAAAGCTAATAACAAGACATGTTACAACTGTGGAGAACAAGGTCATATCAAGCCTAACTGCCCAAAATTAGCTCCGGCTACAAACAACAAGAATACCAAAAATGCTAGAGCTTTCGTCCTAACGGCAGAAGAAGCAAAGATGATCCCGGATGTGATCACTGGTACGTTTTTAGTTAATGACATTTTTGCTAAAGTATTATTTGACTCTGGTGCAAACCAAAGTTTTATTAATACTTCTTTTTGCAAACTTCTCAATCAATCATTAACTAAACTTCCACAAGAATGTTTGGTAGAGACAGCAAATGGTGAAACCATTAGAATTTCTGAAATATTGCAAGGAGCAAGAGTAGAAATTCTAAATCAGAAATTTATTGCAAACCTTTACCCAATGAATCTGGCAGGATTTGATGTAGTATTAGGAATGGATTGGTTAATAGCCAATAAAGCCAGTATTTTGTGTGATCAAAAGTCGATACAAGTAAGTTCACCAAAGGGTGAACAGATCACAATTAAAGGATATAAAACTTCTAAATCCACTAAATTCATCTCTATGATGAAAACAACAAGTTATATAAGAAAATGATCGTTAGTGTATTTGATTTCTATAATCACTAACACTAAAGGAAAAGAATTAAGGGATATCCCAGTAGTATCTCAGTTTTCGGATGTATGTCCAGAAGAATTGCCAGGGCAACCTCCAGATAGAGAAGTTGAATTCAGAATCCATTTACTACCAGGAACAGCACCAATTGCCAAAGCACCTTACCGTTTGGCACCTGCAGAAATGCAAGAACTAAAGAAACAATTAGACGAATTGCTAGAGAAAGGATTCATATAACCCAGTTCATCACCCTGGGGAGCACCGATCTTATTCGTTAAGAAGAAGGACGGATCAATGCGTATGTGCATTGACTACCGTGAATTAAACAAAGTCACAATTAAGAATCGGTATCCATTACCAAGAATTGATGATCTGTTTGATCAATTGCAAGGAGCCCGATTTTTCTCTAAAATCGATTTAAGGTCTGGATATCATCAATTAAAGGTACAGGAAGAGGACATTCCTAAAACCGCCTTTCGAACAAGGTATGGTCATTATGAATTACTGTCATGCCATTTGGTTTAACCAATGCCTCAGCTGCATTCATGGACATGATGAACCGAAAATGTAAGCCATATTTGGATAAATTCATAATTGTCTTTATAGATGATATTCTCATTTACTCTAAGAGTAAAGAGGAACATGCAAAGCATTTGCACGCACTTTTAAGTTTATTAAGAAAAGAAAGGATTTATGCTAAATTTTCAAAGTGCGAATTTTGGTTAGAATAGGTACAATTTCTCGGACACCTAGTTGATCATAAAGGAATTCATGTGGATCCCACCAAGATCGAGGCAATAACCAAGTGGAAAACCCCTGAGTCACCAACCGAGGTTAGAAGTTTCTTAGGATTGGCTGGTTATTATAGAAGATTTATTCAAGATTTTTCTAGAATCGCCATTCCTTTAACTAAGTTAATCTGTAAATCTGTTAAGTTTATATGGGAACCAAAATAAGAAGAAGCCTTTAGAATCCTTAAGCAAAGATTAACCCATGCACCTATACTAGCGTTACCAGAAGGAACTGAAGATTTTGTAGTATATTGTGACGCTTCAAAACTAGGTTATGGATGTGTATTAATGCAACGACAAAAGGTTATAGCCTATGCATCCAGACAACTTAAGAATCATGAAGAAAATAATTCAACTCATGATTTAGAATTTGGAGCTATAATTTTTGCTCTTAAGATTTGGAGACATTACCTGTACGGTAGTAAGTTTACTGTGTTCACCGATCATAAAAGTTTAAGGTATGTCTTCGGGCAAAAGCAATTGAATATGAGACAAAGACGCTGGATGGAATTACTTAGTGATTATGATTGTGATATTCAGTATCATACAGGAAAAGCAAATGTAGTTGCTGATGCTTTAAGTCGAAAATATCACGAACAGCCAAAAAGGGCACGTTCTCTTAAATTAAATCTACAAGTAAATTTAAATGAGCAGATTAGAAAAACACAAGAATCAGTAATCAAGGATGATACTGAAAAACTAAAAGGAATGATCAAGGAACTAGAACAAGGAACAGATGGAATTTGGAGATTCCATAAGAAAAGAATATGGGTACCTAAATTAGGAAACCTACGTCATCGCATATTAGAAAAAGCCCACAAGTCTAAATATACGATGCATCCAGGAAATGATAAGATGTACCAGGATTTAAGAAAGAATTTCTGGTGGATAGGAATGAAAAAGGACACAGTGGCCTATGTTTCTAAATGTTTAACCTGTTCACAAGTTAAAGCTGAACATCAGAAACCCTCAGGATTACTGAAGCAGTTAGAAATGCCTGTCTGGAAATGGGAATTGATAACAATGGATTTTGTTACTAAATTACCCAAAACAAAGAAAGGTAATGATACAATCTGGGTGATTGTAGATAGATTAACCAAGTCAGCTCATTTCCTATCAATGAAAGAAACTTTTAGTATGGAACAATTAGCTAAATTGTATGTAAATGAAATAGTTTCTTTATACGGAATTCCTCTATCAATTGTTTCTGACAGAGATAGTCGGTTTACCTCACATTTTTGGACAAGTTTCCAAAAAGCAATGGGAACCAAGTTGAATCTAAGCACAGATTATCATCCTCAAACGGATGGACAAAGTGAAAGGACGATTCAGACAATGGAGGACATGCTTAGAGCTTGTGTAATTGATTTCGGAGGTAATTGGGACGATCACTTACCATTAATAGAATTTTCTTATAATAACAGTTATCACACAAGTATAAATGCTGCACCATTCGAAGCACTTTATGGACGAAAGTGCCGAACCCCAGTCTGTTGGGCAGAAATTGGGGAAAAGTAACTATCTGGACCTGAGATAGTACAAGAAACAACAGACAAAATCATTCAAGTAAAGGAACGACTGAAAGCAGCACGTGATCGACAGAAAAGCTATGCTGACAACAGACGAAAACCGTTGGAATTTCAAGTAGGGGATCAAGTATTGTTAAAAGTCTCTCCTTGGAAAGGAGTGGTAAGATTCATAAAAAGAGGAAAGCTAAGTCCCAGGTATGTTGGACCTTTCAAGATTATTAAAAGAATAGGACCTGTAGCCTATCAACTTCAACTGCCAGAGGAAATGGCAGGAATATATAATGTATTTCATGTATCTAATCTCAAGAAATGCTTAGCTGATGAGACACTAATAGTACCTCTTAAGGATATAGAGGTAAATGAGCAATTAAAGTTTGTAGAAAGGCCACTACAGATTGAAGACAGAAAAGTCAAGAATCTCAAGCACAAAAGACTAGTTCTAGTTAAAGTGAAGTGGGACTCCGAAAGAGGACCAGAATACACATGGGAGCTTGAATCAGAAATGCAAAGGAAATACCCACACCTGTTCCAGTAGACCTCGAGGACGAGCTCTAAAACAAGGTGGGGAGGATATAACAACCCTCCCGAATATTTTTCTGACACCCTAATATATGTTAAAATACCCCTATATGTCTTAAAATACACCCCGTATGTGAAAACCGAGCCCAAAATACATTATAACATTTAAAATAAATAAAAAAACAAAGAAAATAGGGTTCACGCGGGCCGCGTAAGCCTTCGCTTAACCCTTACGCGAGCCGCCACAACTTAATGATCAGGCGAGCTCCGGTGCTGCCACGTGGCAGCCACACGTCGAAGCTAGCCGATGACTCGGATCACCTAAACCCTACCCGGGCTATGACGCGGGCCGCGTAACCTTTGGGTTATACTTTACGCGGGCCGCAAGAGGACCAGAAATCAGCATTATAAATAAGAGGCATCGGATCTTCAGTCTGTTCGTTCAATTCTTTTCTAAATCTCGACTTTCTGAAGTTATAGGCATAATATTCGAGTATAATACCCCCTAATTAGCGAGGTTCTGCTCCGTTGTAAGTATTATAACCCCAGTTTCGTATTAGATACGCTACCCAATTGATTTAGGGTTCCGTAACAACTGTCGTGGTTCTGCCCGACGTAGTTGTTGGAATACCGTCTCGGGGAGGGTATCGTTAAAATAATTAAAGGGTTATTATACTAACATATGTACATTTGTGTAAATTATAGATTAAACCCAGGAAACCCTTACACGAAGTCTAAGATAGCAATGTGAGTTTATCCGCTTTTTGTAAACCTTTTTGTGAACTGTTTTACAAAACCTTAAATGCTTTACAATGTGATTAAGCAGTGATTGGGTCGTTGTAGTTCTTCAATTACTGCCGGTATGTTGGGGTTTTGTATACAAATATGGAACACGTTACCATTGGATGACGAGTTAGCCAATGTGTAATATGACCCACCAGTCAGGATTGACAGTACTGAATGAGTAATTGTGTAGAAATAAACAATGTGATCGCTCTCAATAATGTGTTAATTGATAAAATGTTTCTTGATTAAACTGGGATTCACTCACCAGTATTTTCCACTGACAAATGTTTTTAAAACGCGTTTCAGGTAACACAATATGACAGCCAATTCGTAAAAAAGCCAGCTGGAGAGCACTGACGGCTTGGAAAAATGTGGCTATAAAAGTTACCTAAAAGACGATGTTTTAAATTCAATAAAATAGGGTTTATCCCTATAAATGTATTGTAATAAAGAAACTTGGGTTTACCCATGTGGTTATCAATATAAATTATGGTGGTTTTACTCTGATAAACAATTTCCTAACTACGGTCCTGATGTAATTTCTGCTGCCAAATTAATAAATTAAGCAAACTGATACCACCACAAACAAATGTTCGCGAACGCCCGTTCCCGGGATAGATAAGGGGGCGGGGGTTGCGACATCAAGACCATGGATGACATCTTTTATTCTTACAACACTGGAAACTTTCGAACGCCCACCAGATCCACCTTTAATTCCCTGAAATACATGTATTTTGAAAACATCAACAAAAGTTGAGCGAGTCCATGTGTGTGTTTGTGAATAAACCTTTGAAAACATTGAAAATATGTTTGTGAAAAATGAACAGATCAATTAATGTGTAGCTAATACATTAACCTGTGTGAACCGGTGTAGGAAGGCTCAATCCTTTGCGTATTTCACACCGGACCTCTCGGCTGGAACGACATAGTCACCACATGAGCCAACTCGCGGACTCATGGGTGGGGCTCGCAACACCCAAATAGATCTATCACTCATGCCCCTCGGTCCTTCTAAAGGATTAATGGTCTCAAGCTAACGCCTACCCTTTCACATGATCTAGCAGTTCATTTCATTTGTAAACCCTTTGAAATCATAATCATTTGTAACATGTAAATTGCCCCGAAGTCGTAAAACGAAAACAGTTAAAAGAAAAGGGGGACATGAACTCACAGTCTTGCGTCTTCAGCAATCGTAACTCTGGCTTCTTCGGTGAACACGACTACCTACAACGTACTAATGTCTATTAGACGAACGGGCCGTGCCTTGACTTAGTATTAATGTTCTTGAGTTACGTTTCTTTTGTGTCTTCGATATTATTCCAAGTCACATAATTATTTGTTAAAATAATTAATGTTTTAACTTAAATTACATTTATAAATTTTGGAATAATTGTTAACCAATATTATTGTAATAATACTTCCCAAGTATTTTCACTTGTATTTCCTTCCCAAGGATGGGGGTATCTTATACATGTATATTTTGCCATGTTTTGGAGTCGTATTCCCTTATAAATTCCAAAAATAATATATTTTCAAGTTCCATTGGAATATAGATATAAACTCATCTTTCCCAAAAATGACATACTTCACATTTATTTAAGAAGGTGTATATTTTTCCCAAAAATATTGTATCTCATGTTTGTGTAAGAAAATATATATTTCCTATAAATATTATATCTTTCAAAAATCTCAAGAAAAATATATGTTTCATACTTGTCAAAAATATGATATATTTTTCCTTGTTAAAAATATGATATACTCTTGTGTTAATTGTAAAAATTACATTTTTACTTCTTTGGTGTCCAAAATATTATTTACCAAAATATTCTTTTGTGAATAAATCTTCCGGAATATTTTGTAAGTCTCATTTCATAGTTCGATTCTCCAATATTTTTGTGTAAGCTTGAATATTTATTCTTTGGGATTTTGGTCATATTTTCGATAGTAATTTCTTGGTATTTTGTGAGTTATAATATTTCAAGTCCTCAAATAATATAACTAATACACAAAATATACAAATAATCACACACATGGTGTCTTCTAAATATATATTTCCTAAATACATATTTAGTCACTTTTATTTATAAAAACCAACCTCCAATATTTGTATTTTTGTAACCAAAAATTATCGCAAAGTTTGTGTAACAATTTGTGGTTTACAATATACTTGTAAATATTTGTTTAAAAATATTTTTCTAAGTGTTTATATTTTTAGAAAATTTTGCCATAGTTTCCCTTAAAAATGGAGGTTTCCATGCTTTCAAGCATATCATTTTCTTTTGTAAAAATCATCACAATCAACTTACAATCATCAACAAACAACCCTTACTTACCAATCTTGCCAACATCTTACTTTGTTCATTACTTTTCAAGAAAACAAAGTATTCTTTCAAGTTCATGATTTTCATAAGGATGACCAATTCACTTTCATCAAGTTCATCCTCTCATCTTGCTAGATTATGTTTTTAATCATGGTCTAGCAAGATCATATGATGATCAACATCATTTCTACAAACAATCAAAGATCAACATGCATAACAACTTATATTCATCAAGATATCTTCATTAAACAAGCTTATGTTCATGTTTCATGCTTATGATCTTTAGTGTTCTTTAAGTTTTTTATCATGATTCATCATTAACCACTTAAAATAGATGTGAAATAGATAGATCAAGGTTCTTACCACTAGCTCAAGGCTAGGGATGATTCAAGTGAAGAAATAAAGAGGATAAAAGAAAATAAGAGAGGTCCTTCAAGATCCAAAGCCACCAAGCTTCCTTGTCTTGCTTCTAGCACCTTTGTATGACCTTGTAATGGTTGAAGAAGATTGGATGATGATGGATGTGGGTGAGTGTGGGTTTGGCCGAGAGGGAGCAAGAGAGGAAGAGGAGAAGTGTGTTTTTGAGTGTGTGCACAAATGAGCTTATAACCTCCCATGTATGCTTATAACCCATTTAGAGAACTTAACCCTTGTGTAATATGTTTCAATTGTGCCAACAAGATCTAATATAAAATTGATAGAAAATCAAGAGTGGGGGCCACTTGGGGCCATCCACTAGGTGTGGGGGGGGGGTCTTAGCATAGGTTTTAACTAGTTAGTTTGTTTAAGGTTAAAATGTAAGTGTTAGTTACATGCTTTAGTTAGTAGATATTTTGTATGGGGTGTTATGATGTTCGGGGACCATAACTAGCTTGGTAATGTTAAAACAGTGCTTCTAGTGTAATTTTGATGTTTCGGGTAATGTCCGGTTGTTCGGTTAGATACTGGTTCGTTAAAGTGCTAAATTACACAGTTTAGTGTTCTTTATGTACCCTTTTCTGACACTTTTAATTCCCGACACTTAGGAAAGCATTCAGGACCATTTAAACATATTTCTGCATGAAATTAGATTGTTAAAAAGCTGATTTTTGCTGAATTTTGCTGAATTCAGCACTTTAGGTGAGTTTTAGGCACTTTCCGGCACTTAAACTATCACTTAGAAAGGCAGTTTTGGGATCCTTACTTTCCTACACACTATGCTAGTGCAGTACTCAGTTTCTGGCCTATACTGGGTCTCAAAACATTGTCTGCCTACGTGCTGAGTCATGTCAGCATTTTGCTGATTTATCCGCTCACTGTGCTAACTGTACTTAAAGCATTCTTTATGTCAATATGTTTGCATGCAGTAATGAAATGACATTATGCAATAAGTGATGCACAGGTAAATATGATCCAGTAATCAGAAAGAAGTTAATTGTAAATTCAGCACAGTCATTAAGCACTAATCATGATTAATTAATTGTACGGATACCTGGATTTTCGACAGTTGTCACATGCTTTCCATTTAAATTCATTTCATGATCAACCCCATCTGGACCGTACATACAATAAATGAATAGTTTCTTCAGTATGACATATTTCCCCAAGGCCCAAGAGAAAATTAAAGAATGCAGAATATAATCATTCATTTGATTATGTCTGAACTTATACTAAAATAAGAATTACCTCTTTCTGCTGCTGAAGGCGCTTCAGATAAGTTGATTGCTTCTTCCTGAGTTCCAGCTAGGGATGGCAATGGATCGAGTTCGGGTATTGGCAATCCCATACCCATACCCACTTGTAAAATTGTGTCCCATACCCGACCCAATACCCGTCGGGTATTTTTCGGGTAATTACCCGTCGGGTATCGGGTATACCCGCGGGTATCGAGTATACCCATTAATTTGTTAAAATATTTATGTTGGGGTATCCAAATACATTTTTTACAATTATAATTATTATATATTTAATTTATACAACAACTATTATAAAAAAATGTACATTACATAATACTAGCAAGGTGCCCACGCGATGCTACGGGGTGACGATTTGCATTGCGATACACATTTTTGTTAGGTTATCAACTCAGTTGTGATCTATTGTATAGTACTTAGGTTAGTTTTCTGATTCGTATGATGTTCAACAAATTTTTATTATGTTTATTGTGTTCTTAGGTTTTTGAGTTAGTGGCACCAATTGATCTATCTATATCATAAGGCTTACACATCTCAATAACATAAGAAATAGGAGCATAAGTCATTTGTAGCATTGTTACATAAAATTAGAAATATAAGAAAAATTAAAACATAAAAATAAATGTTTAACGATAGAAGCAAAAAACAGCCTCTCTTTGCAGTATACGTACTCAAACAAAACTTACACCAATGTGATATTAACAAGACCAGCCAGCGAAGACCACATATGTTTAGCATTTTAATCAGTCGTCGGATCTCCCTCTACATCTCTCTTACTAATCCCAATCACTCTGGTTAAAATAAGATTTCGTATTACTTGGACACTTCGGATTTGTAAAATTATATTTAGATTATTATATGAATTTGCAACAATTTCAACATCTAAAAACATCATTTTCCCAAAAGAAAAAAAAAGAATAAATATTTCCAAATTATAGTTAAAAGCCCTAACCTGGAAGCAATCCTAGAGTACACATCATCTAGCTTTTCTCCTTGAATCTGATTTAACAACAGCTGCTCGTAGCTGAATATCTGTCAAAAATTCAATAGGCAAGCACGGAATAATAAATATAACTTAGAAATAAAAATTATATTCAAACATATAATTTATTAATTTCAAATAATCTTCAAAGTATCAAATCACTAAATTACCTTGTCCCTTCCAACTGCGCTTTACACATGTTTATTCATTATTCACAAAACTAAAAGGGTTCAATTTCTATTGCGAAGAAAATGATTCAAGATGATAAATTAGACGGAGAAAATTTAAATAAAAAAAACAAACATATGTACCTACATATATCAGTGAGTTAACATGTTGAACAACAATATCCAATTCCCCTTCGTTGTAATTAAAACGAACCAGTGACTGCTAGGTTTAATTGTTCCTCACAACCAGGTGATAAACTACCATAATCTTATCTTGAAGATGATGATGATGATGGTTGTGGTCACCGTTGGTTTAGCCTCTGACCTTCGTTGGAACCCTAGTCTCCTACACCAGAGTGCATTAGAGGTGGCTGAACCATTTTCGGGAAGCTGTAACAACCGGTATTCGTCATAATCATCATTACGTGGACCAATCTAACAGCCGATGGAACATACAATCGAAAGAGGACTTACCAGAGCTAGTCGGAGTCTTCGCCGAAACCCTAGCCACCATCGGCGGAGGAAGCGGCTAGGGTTTTCTGTCATTGTCTTCCTCCTCGTTTTAACCTTGGAACTGGTGAAGGTTATGTGGCTCTTGAGGACCACTACCGTCACTGATGCGTGTGAAGTGTTATATATATTAGGTGTATATTTTAAGCCCCTTTAACACTTTTTTAGCCAAGTTTTAAATTTATAAAACACGATATTTACTAACACTAAACACACATATGGGCAAGTGCACCCATCGTGAGCGTAGTATAGTGTTGGTAAGATACCGAGGTCGTCCAAGGACACAAGAGCTTTTAGTACCGGTTTATCCTCAACGTCTAATCAAATCAAAAAGTTTAGAAAAATGTTTTAAGCTAAGAAAAATAAAAACTAACTAAAATGCTGAAAAATAAAAATAAAAGAAAAACAGATAGACAAGATGAATCACTTGGTTCCGACTCGTGTATAGTGTAACCTTTGATTATTTCCGCACTTTTGCACTTATTTAAGAGATTATCTTAGTTATTGTAGTAGGCCCCTCTTTTGAAGGTGACGTTACCCTCAACCCAGTAGTTTGAGTCAGCAAGGATACAATCCTAAAGGGTCGGATTATTGAAAGATAATTAATTAAGTTATTAATGCAAATTATGGTAGGCCCCTCTTTTGGAGGTGACGTTACCCTCGACTAAGTAGTCTGAGTCAGCAGGGATACAGTCCTAAATAGCCGGGTTATAGTATTAATAGTAGTTAACTTATGAGGGGATCAAAGAGTTTGGACCCCCGCCATCCAATACCGTTAAGTATTGAAGGAGGTCCTACTAAATTTGACCCAGGTCCATTGCAGGACCTCTAAACGCTGAACAATGGCAAGACTCTTACCAAACCGTTCCCTTAACCCCCGACCAGGTAGCCAACATACCTCCATATAGACCGTGGAGATATGAATGGTGAAAATCTTTTATTTTATATAGACAGTAAAATAATGTCAAGACACCACGGACAAACGATAAGGAAGAATCACCTTCAACATAAGAAACTAGTTATTAAAGTCATTAATACAAAACCAAGTAAAAAGTGCGAAAAGATTAGAAATAAAAAGTATTACACTAGACACTTGTCTTCACCAAGTGATGTAAGAGACTTAGGCAAACATGGCCTTGATTGTCAAGAACTCTTACGATCAATCTTGGATCCCAAGACGACTCACACACTCTATGATGGACAATGGATGATGGTGGTGGATGATGGTGTTATGGTGGTGGTGGGTGGTGGGCGAAGTGTGAGAGAGGTGGTGTGCCAAGGGATGGTTTGAGCTTGAGCCAAGCACTCCTATTTATAGGCTGAACAGAAGCTCGGGCACGGCCCCGTGTCCACATCCTTCTCTTTCTTCATTTAATGCAGCTTGTCTTATTAGTTGACCACGCCCCCGTGTCCGCTGAGCACGACCCCGTGTGCAGAAGAATCTTTGTACTATGAAGATTTGCCTGGATTGTGCGAATCTTATAGTTGACCACGACCCCGTGTCCGCTGAGCACGGCCCCGTGGTGGGCAATAGAAGCTTCTACCACTTTGTCTTTTCTGCTGACACTTGGGCACGCCCCCGTGCTGGCTGAGCACGGGGCGTGTTCAGTCTTCTGTCTTCTTGTTTTGCTTGGGAAGATGCTGTAGTGGGGTCGGGCATGTCACGTTTGTTCCTTTTCTTGTATTTATGTTGGATTTTGCTGTCTTTTTGCTTCTTTTGTTAATTTGAGTTCATTTAATCCTGAAAATACAAAAGGAAGACAAAAGCACACTTTTTCCAACATTAGTACTAAAAAAGGGTTAGTTTTATGCCACAATTGATGTAATTTATATGTTGCATTTTGCACACATCAAATACCCCCACACTTGAATCTTTGCTTGTCCTCAAGCAAAACTCTTTATAATGTGGCTTTACACTCCCAAATGGAATGGGTAGAGAAGAAGGTTTTTGGGTTTGTCATAGAGTGTCGTGATTTCCAAGATTCTTTATTTAGTTTTATTTTTATTTATTTACAATCCTATTCGTCATGATTTATTTAAAACTTTTCATAAGATAAATTACTTATTAGGGCATAACATGCCTCTTTAAAATTCTATTTATATACAAGTTCACATACCTCACGGGGATCACTCAACACTCGGCTGAAAATGTATTTTTGTGGATCACTCGAGAGCGACATGGAACTTACTCCTACCATAGGCTTGCCAAGCAATCAATCATCCTCCTTTTTAACTTATATACCTTTGTAAATATCAAGAGGACTTTTGGGTGAAGGGTTAGGCTTGGGTTAAAGGTAGGTGGTTGGGTTAGTGGTTAGTAGAAAAAAGGCGAAAAGCGTAACAAGCGTCGGTTTTCGTAAGACTTTTTATTTTTGTAACTTTTATTTTGATGAAGCTATTATTCAAACAAAGTTATTTTTGATGAACTTGTTTGTTTATTTTCTTTTGCTTCATCATCAACACATTTTTTTTTTTTGAAAAGTCTTACGAAAAACCGAGCTAGTTACTAAAACAAAGGTTTAAAAATGAAAAAGGTTTTGGTGGGTAAAAGGGTGTTTTATTTGGTTTATGAAATGAAAAGGTTTAGGCTCAAAGGGGCTAACTAGGGGGATTTTGGGTAGGTGGTAAAAAAAAGAAAAATAATGGTGTAGAAATAAAAAGGGTTAGTCCTAATGCCTCCATCATTTACTTACTCGGGTTTAAGTTGGTAAGGACCGGGAATGTATCTTCACGGCAAGTTCTAGAGTCGTAAGAACCAAGCGGCTATTCACACAAGAAACGAAAAATGAGCATTTAGTCTAATGATATGTAATTGTATGCTCAATAAAGCCTCAAAACTCACTTTTGTGGGAATGGGTTTTTATGTGATCAAGTATATATAATCAAATTTTAACTAAGTTTGTCATGCCTTTTCATAATTTTCTTATGTTGGTTCTTTTTATCACGACGCTATCGGTTGTAAATTCGTAAAAATATAACCTTTTTAGAACTTGAAATTCCCAAGTTAAACCAGACAAGTAAAAAAAAATTGAAAATTTTTGAAAAAAAATTTGGGGTGATTAGCGGTTCCAATAGAGTTTTGTGTAAGGCTTGTATTTAGGACTTGCAAGATTCAAGGTTTTAGCATCCCCCCCTCACTTAAATTACACATTGTCCTCAATGTGTACCAAAAATAAGTTTTTAGGTTGATTGAATGTGTAAAACGGTGTAAAAAGCAAAAATTTTGTTTTACTGGGCACTGGACACGGCCCCGTGCCTGGTGGGCACGACCCCGTGTTCAGGTGCCAGTAACGAAAACTTACAGAAGGTGGACACGGGGGCGTGTTGGGTGGACACGTCCCCGTGTCTGTCAAAGTCTGCAGAATTAAAACAAACAGCAGGTTCAGGGGAGTGGGCACGGGGGCGTGTTGGCTGGACACGGCCCCGTGTGGACAATCTGCAAGGTTGAAAAACAGGTTTCTTTCTTCGGTTTTCCTGTCCCGGCTTTAGTAGTACTAATGCTTAGTACTCTAAGCCTCGTATGTACCTGCTTATTCAATAAACACCATACCACACCATAGCAAACATCCTAATTTTACCAAGTTCAACATCCATGTCAAAGTTAAAAGAAAAAATAAATGCAGAAAATAAAAGAAGTTAGGGAAAGTAAATTGTTCAACACTTGGCACGCAGGCCTCAAATTGTTCAAGATGGAAAAAGGTTAACATGGGGAATCACCAACCAACCGCTTCTTCCTCCGCTCATCCCGCCTACTCCATGTCCTCGTCATCATCATCATCATCATCCCCACCATGGCCAGCTATGTACTCCCGGATATTTCCAATATCATCTTGGATATCGGATATGTTTCTCTCGATCGCCCCAACCCGGTTGTACGTGTTGCTTGCCATATTGTAGGTGTTCCTGGTGCACATGAGGTTTTCCTACAACAAATCATGTAAACTTTGAAAGTTAGGAAAACCGCCTCCTGAGGAGGAGGATTGGCCCGGATCACCATGGGGCTGGTATTGGTACTGATGATGTTGTGGAGCGTGGAGGACAAGTGCTTCTTGCGGGTTCCATGCATGACCTTGCATCCTTTGAAAGCTTACCGTCCCGTCTTCAGCCTCATAAATTAGGTTCATTGAGCGGCAGATGTGTATATCTACCCTACCCGACCATGGGCTCCTTTCGAATGACCTAGGTATGCGGGTTAAGTGCCTGAAGAGACGGTACACTGTCACACCCCGAATTCCATGAGTCACCGGTGGGCCCGGTGGGGAGTATCGTGACGTAGTTGATATCATCATAGTCAAACAACACAATATATAAATGCACAGCGGAAGCAAAAGATAAATATATTACAATCCGAATATAAAGTAATATCCAAGTATTACAACGGAAAGTAAAGGATCCACAGGCGGATCTTAAAACATGAATATTGTTCAACAGACTTTAGACGCCTAGAACTTGCAAGATTCCTTATTAACGTCCTGAGCAGCTTCCAGCCTATTACGTACTTGTACCTGTCACTTAGACTTTTAAAAATACGTCAGTTTTCACTAGTAAATACACTCAACCGACTCATTTGAAAATGTCTATGAAAATTGGTTTAGGTGCTCAAGGCACGAAGATGTTTTGACACTTTGATTAAAATGCACAAGGCAAAATTTAATCTTTTATACTTGGGACAAACCATATCTCATGTTATCAGTTTTACATAACTTGCTCTACATACGGGGCCCGGATCTATGCCGGTTCAAGATTAACATACACACCACTATTCCCCTATTGGGAATTCCATATTGGGTATAATTAATTAATAAACATATGGCATCTGTCAGGTGTATGCCTACACCCCGTGCTTAGGTCGTGGCCATTGCAATTTAATGAGTCAAGGATATCCAGGACACGGTCGCATTAATCCCCAATGTTTCAGTAAAGCAATACGAATTAAAAACAGGTTATTTGGATTTCCCGACTTATTGGTCTTTGAATCCCATACCTGACCATGCGGTATTTATATTACCGTATCCCAAGCCCGTAATAGGGAAAATAAGTTAAGAGTATTTACCTGAGCTAGCTCCTGTCTTAAATAGCAAGAATTATAATAACTCAGCCGTATTCACTTAAGTAAGCGTAGGTACAATTTATCGGAAGGCTCTAGTCTGGAATGATGGTATAAATAACCAATTAGAATGCTAACGGGTCTTTAATTAAGCCTAAGCTTAGACCGGTTAATTATACGGTTCAAACGCACGATTAGGCGAAGACCGGAATAGAATGTGATTTAAACCCGACAAGATTGAAGACTTGCCTTATATGGGTAATCTAGGCACATTCTGAATTTTGAGATAAAACCGATAAGGTTTGACCCGTTTAGGCTAATTCATGTAAACTAGTTACATAAACCAAACCGAACGCGTAATAAGCATAACGGGTATACATATGAGCCATTTACAGGTTTCCTAAGTTAATATGCTTCATATATGTTGTGACATCAGTAAGATGTCTTTTATTATGCCCGAAACGAATTTAAACACAAACTATGCCCCGTAGGGGTAGTTTGGTCATTTAAAAGGTTATAAAAGAGTTTAAGTATTAACCTGAGTTACAGGTCTGATATAATCAGCAAAATACTTAGTTTACCAAGTTATAACAGTATGGTATTGCATATATGTGAAACTTATCAATTATAACCAATTTATGCACCGTAGGGGCATTTTGGAAATTTCACATAAGCCGAAAAGCTCAAAACTGAAGTCTGAGTTAAACAAATTTTGCTTACTGTTAAAATATATAATTTGCCTCACATATCAGTAGGTATCGACCCTTGTATGTTTAAAATAGTTTTAGTACATACTATGCGTTAAAAACGCTTAAAAAGGCGATTAGAAGCCATTTCCGGGTTCGATACATAAAGCTGATATTTTTACTATTCCAGAAGGCTTAAAATAATTTATTTATCATATGTAATCAGTAGCAAAAGGTTTGGAGTCAATTAGATGTGTAAAACTCATTTTATAGCCTACGACTTTAAGTTATGCTCAGCCTAAACTTTATTAAAAATCTTCAAAAATCCCAAAATAATATATTACAATAGTGGGTAATAAATTTGATATCAAAAAGTAGGCTTAGATAGGCCATACGCTAATTATGTCGTTTAATTAACATAAAGCTTTCATTTTACGCTAACGAGCATAACTCTTAACCTACACCTCAAACTGATGTCAAATTTTGGATGCAAGTTTATATATCAGTAATTAAAGTTTCTACTCTTTTACATTTCCAAAAATCATGTTTTAAGGTGAAAAGGGCATAATGGTCAACATATGAGCAATTAACGGAATCATGCGTATTAATTGGTTAACTAATGAACCATGGTGTATAAACACAGAGGGTTATACTAGCATGTAACCTGGTCCAAATGAAGCTCTAAGGTATTTCTAAAACATACCAAAATGGGTCAGAACTGTAGTCAAGGCGAAAGTCAAAGCTTTGCGACTTTCGGTTCCGAACCGGGTCTAAACAGTAAATTGTCGGGTTGAACATGTTTAGACATGTTCTTACACTAATTACCAAGTTATATTAATGATCAAACAGGTTGTATGTGTTCTACCTTGCTAATTATGCATAAATTAGAACTTAAGTATCCTGTTGACTTTTTAATAACAAGTTTGACCCGACATTAGACATAGTTAGAGTGGGAATCAGGGGGAACCCTTTTAAGGGTTTATTACCCACATAATTACCAACTTATAACTACTTTCAATTCGACTAATCACTGGACCATTAGTGATTAATCGTTAAGTCAACTGTTAATTACGACGGTTTGACTTTTAAGCTAAAACTAAGCAAAAACTTAACTAAGAAAGGTCAAGGGTGCTTACCAAAGTCCTAATCACGATTAGGGATGCTTGGTGTCTGCTCTTGAGCTCCAGAAAGCCCCACAATTGCAGATGGAATGGATGATCAAAAATGTTTGCAAACAATGGCCTTTTATAGTGATTTTTTATCCATTAGATGATGACAACTAAGTCTATGAAGTGATCTAGATCAATAACAAGTGCCCCTAAGTTCTAAAATCAGTAGGGGACGCGCATGGAATTGATAAATATCTCCATAAGTCGTTTCATGGACTTGAACAGCCAAGAAAAATGAGTTTCTGCATCTGGGAGGTGCTTGCGCACCGTAAGGTTATTTGTGTTGAGGTGCGCAAGCCTTTGCCAGCACAATGAATCTTTCAAATGTTGACAGTTTTGACCCCTGGACTTCCAAATGTCATTTCCGACACCTCTAAGGCCCATTAAACCATTTTTAAGGCTTTATAATGATGCCTAAGCATAGAGAACATGAAACATGCTCAAAAATATGCCGGATGTCGGTTCGTTTGGTCGTACGGTCACGTTGTTCGGCTAATTACGACGAAACACGGACGGACACGAAAAACAATCCAAACGACGCGACGAATGGAATTTTATCAAGCCAAACACTAAAATAAAATATTTTAGTGCTTACATAAATTTTTGGGTGTCCGGGAATATTCAGAATGTAAGATATGCGTGTAAACGCAAACTTGTTCGCTTTTTGACATTTTTAGTCCCTGCATGACTTAAAAGTTTATTTTTGCGCACCAAACACCTCAAAGCCTATATCTAAGCTATGAGAAGGATAATTAAGGTATGTATAACTCATGGTCATATTCCGGAAGGTCCGATAACATACGAATCGGCATACTTTAGCAGTTTGACGCTTTAGGTCCCCCTAATGCGCAAACTTGCGTAAATCATCATTTAATAGCATTGAAGCCTCATCTAGTCCATATTAGGAATTATTGAAAATATTATTAAACATCATAATGCTTCGGGCTCAATAAAAGGTCATTCAGAGGTATAATTAAACATGTTGACACTTTTAGTCCCTTACACTTGCAAAGTTGCGCGTAACTTCACTTTTAGGCATAAAAGCCTTGTATGGCCAATGATTGGCATTCCCGAGAGTATAATCAAATATTAGGAGGATCTCGGTTTGTTAAAAGGTCACTCAGAGGTAAGAATTTACATGTTGACGCTTTTAACCCTTTATTGCGCAAACTTTCAATTAATCACATAAACGGCTACACTTGATTAACAAGTAGCTCATTTGTGAATATAAAACCGTAAAAGGTTATTTAGAAACTTATTTTAGGTATGATAATACTTCCAGTTCTTTCATAATCAAAGTTTTCGATTTTTCAAAAAATTAGTCCCTTAAATTCAACGTTTGACTTCATTAGGGTTTATTACACGTGTCAATACTTCATTGGACGTGATTTTTCGAGGTGTTACATCCTCACCCCCTTAAAAGAAATATAGACCTCGATATTTGCTTAAATTAAAGGAAGTACTTTATGTCGTATCATGGATTTAATTCCTATAACATATCTGGAGTCTTTCCAGGTTCTCAAAGTGACCCCTATATTAAGTATATGTATCCTTTTGGAGCTTCTTAACCTGTCGATCGTCAATCGATACAGGATGCTCATTACATCAAAAATCTGCATATCATTATGGGATATTGCTTCTTGACTTATTTGCGAAACACATCCTTCAGTCACTAGTGTGTAATGTATTGCGAGCTCCGCCAAGCTCCTTAAATAGATTTTTGGCTTACAAGCTACTTGATCTTGATACATTCGATTTCCTTCGAATGATTCTATATACTCAGAGCCTGACTAGCCTGATAATTTAACAAATTTGACACACCCTTCCTGGGTGATATCTATTGTTGAACCTTATTCCTTAACAAGAATTTAGGAGGTTTGCTATTTTCATTAATCCTTGATTTTTCTGTCGAATAATGGCAACTTACCGATAATTAGGGATTTGTATGATCTTATTCGTTGTTTCCAATGCAACTTTCAGATCCTGATAAGTGGACTTACCAATCTATTGTCCTAACAATAGATGTTTAACATTCCACCTATATAAGGTCTCCAAAGGAGTAGCCTTGATACTTACATAATAATTGCTATAGAAAAACTTATTTTATGGTGAGATGGTTATTCTAACCACTGGTTAACTAATCTCAAAGAATAGCTAATCCTTACAGCTAGTCGAACCAATCGACGATCCTGGGCAGGTAATAGCGATTCTTAATTGTTGCCTAAATGGGGTTGCGGTAATCAATGCATAAGCAAGATGATCCATCTTTCTTATTTATATAAATCGGAGTTCTTAGAACTTTGAATTTTGGCTTTATGAAACCTTCTCTAAAAACTTATCGATTTGGCTCTTAGTTCTTCCTATTCCGTTGGTACTAACAGATCTAAGGCTTTTACAATAATTGCAGCCCTGAGCGGGATGTTCGTCCTAACATCCACTTGCCTCTCAGAAGGTAAACATGGTAATTCTTATAAAGAAGATAATTATGACACACAGAGATGTTAGAGATGTCTGTATTCTCAGGTTTTGGTTCATCTATCGAAGTCGGTGTCAGATAAATGACACATTCTCTTTACAAATGCTAGGATGCGCTAAGTAGAGATACTTATAAGGACATTTTATATTGGATATCTTCTTTAAATACTACTAGTCGACTTTAGTACAATATGACCATTGGGATATCTCAGGGGTTCCATGCATTAAACCTCCATACTGATCAGGCATGGAATCAATCTATGGGACACACTAGGATACGCCAATCCTCATATGGCACTCTTATCAAACATAGTTTGGCATTCACAGGCGATATAAAATAATGAGAAAATAATAAAATAAAATAATATATATTGTCGTACTCTTTCTGGGGAAGAGTACTCCAGATTCTTATGAAAGGATTATCTCCGAGGATGGGAGAGAGGGTCATTAAAGATCCCATTGGTAAATTATACCTCATTTTTAATATCTGAAGTTCTTATGAATGCAATCAAAAGTTTGCTAAGCTTATGGTTTACTAAAGGTTTATTATCCCTTGCATTAACGTAAATACTTAGCAGATACAATTGATGCTAAAAGGTAAGGACGTACCTAATGCTATTATTGATATGCACTGTCTCTGGCATTCGACCGGTAGTTTAGGCGTTTCCTTTCTTATCCATCCCAGACTTAGCTGCTCCTTCCTTGGCAGCCTCAGGGCAATTAGTACTGATGTGGCCCTTTTCGCCACAGCTGAAACAGTTTGCTTTCTTTATGTCCCTACATTCGTGGGACTGGTGGCCCGTTCTTTTGTAGATGCCACATTGCTTTATCTTTTGGTTTGATCGACACTGTCCCCAGTGTCTTCTTTTGCAGGTTTTGCATGTAGGCTTCTTGTTGGAATCCGGTTGGTTATTGTTGAACTCGGATTTGCTCTCCTTAGGATTCTGGGAGTTATCCTCCTCCCTTTTACGCTTTCCATCTTCAGAGGCCTTGGCAGCCTTGTTTCTAACCACATCGAGTGTGAGAGATAGCGACAGATTTGCCGCTGACCTGAATGTAGTTGGTCTCGATGCTTTCACACTTGCCTTTATTTCTGGGGCTAGACCCCCAATAAAGCGAGCTATTCGCTTTGGTTCCGGTGTGATCAAATAAGGAACCAATCGAGACTTGGTATTGAAACTTGTAAGGTATGCTTGACAATCTAAGTTCTCCATGACTAATGTCAAGAATTCAGTCTCGATCTTCTCAACTTCATGTTGAGGACAGTAATTTTCTTTGATAAGAGCAACGAACTGATCCCAAGTCATGTTGTACAAAGGGATCTTCCCGGTGGCTTGAATCAACGATATCCACCAGGCTAAGGCCTCACCCTTAAATGATTGCGACACAAACTTGACCACATCCCTCTCAGCGCATCCGCTGATATCCACAAATGTATCCATCTCATCTAACCACATCATACAATCTACAGCTCCTTCCTCCCCAGTGAAATCCCGGGGTTTACATGAAACAAAGTACTTGTAGGAGCAACCCTTATCATGGGGTCCTTGATTCAGTATGATCTGTTGAGACGGATCACTGTGATGATTAGAAGAGTGACGCTCGTCATCTTCCTTCTTGGGTTCATCCTTCTTGGAAGGAGGCTTCGAATGCGGTGTAGATAGGTTCCTACTCCGAGTCCCACTATACTCTTCGTACTGCCGCTCTAAGGCCTTTGTAACTGCGTCGTCTACTAACGCTTTTAGTTCAGCACCCGTTAAATTAATTCGGGCGTTATCATTGTTCTCCACTGGGTGGCTATTAATTTCATCTGAGCCAGCCATTTAATTGAACTGTTACATAAAATAAGGACAATAGTTTACTTGGGAGTTTATTATGGAATTGTCTTTTATGGCAATTCATTAACCATGGTAACGGAGACCATATTTGGTTAACTTATTAATCACATTTATTTAGGATTTATATTATAACTTATCCCAATTATAAAAACAATAACAGTTTTACTAGTGGCACGAAAGGCCTAGTCACATGGACATTTATAAATTATAAGCTATGATTTCAGAGAATCAAAGCATTGAGGTTTGAATCATAGTTCATTACCTTTTCTTGACATGGAGCTTGTAGGCTACCACTGTCTTTAGTCTCAGAGGACGTTAACTATAGCCCGTAGGCACTTCCCTTCTAAGGGATGTTTATAATATTATCATCTTTTAGAATGATATAAGCCATGATTTCAGAGAATCGAGGCATTAAGGTTTGAATCAAAGTTCATTACCCTTTTCTGGACAGAGAGGCAAAGACTACTACTATCTTTAGTCCCTTAGGACAATAAGTATGGCCCGTAGGCATTTCATCACTTATGGATGTTTATTTTAAATAAGGGAATTTAGATTAACCCCCTTTTTAAAGATGGCCTGTGTGACTTTAACGATTCACAGTTTACCAAAAATGTTAACATAATTACAGATGTTAACAGGGTTTGGAATCTTTTAGATAAGTTTTACCGTCTTGGCCATGTCCGCAAATGACATTTAGTGTAACAACTCTCATCAAAAGTCATAATTATTATATTAATTAGTCTAAAAGGAAACCCTAATTGAGAGACCCAAGTGATTCTGAACAAACCCTAAAATTTTCAGAATTTTCAGAATCAGGATTAGGGCCCCTAAAACTCAAGGGGGGATAAACCCTAGTGGACGATTATCCACTTAATTCGTTGTCAAGTAACTGAAATTCAAGTATGTCAACTCAGCTAAGCTAGTCCCAGTCGTGGCTACCCTATAGCCTACTTTGATTCCTTACGGACCGCAACACTATCAACCTTACGGTCCGTAAGCAGTCATACGGACCTCAACATTGATAAGCTTACGGTCCGTAAGCTAGTAAAATTTCACCTATAAATAGCAGACATTGGCATTCGAAATCTGAACACTTTACGACGAAATAATTCTCACTATTACACTGTATTACGTACTGTTATTCCGAAATTACACCCCCGGGTATCGAAATTCTGCTACAAAACAGGGTATTAGCACAATCGCTGCTACGATTCATTTATCCGACGATCAATATATCCAATGAATGTTTAAGTGCCGCCCACATTAGGGTTATACTTTATCGTTCGTCATTAATTTGACGGATCATCGTTAATTCGATGGATTAAGTATTATACTTTGTCATTCGTTGTTAATTCAACGGATCATCGTTAATTCGATGGATGAAGTATTGCATTTTGTCATTCATTGTGAGAATTTGATCTCGTGAATTATCGTAATTGCTGGATTGATTACTAACCCAGTTTTGTGTGCATTGTTATTTATATTAGGTTAACAAGGCTAAATCATAGATTAGACTCTGACCATATTAAATCAGCAATGTGAGTCATTCTCTCTTTTTATCAAATCTATTTATAAAATCATGTTTATTTTCAAAGTTATAATTACGGGGATTAAGTCTTTGTAATCACCAAGTTACAGCCGGTATGTGGGGTTTTGTATACATTACTTGATAATCGTCACCATTGGGGCAGCCAATGGGGGATATGACCATAGTCACAGATTCGGTCGAGTGACAAATACCGTGGGTAGTTGGTTTGATAATAGAAACATTGTAATCGCTCTTAATACTGTAAATTATAACAAATGTGTCATTTTAGTAAATAGAATGATTCACTCAGTATTTCCCGCTGACAAAACCTTTTTCAAACATGTTTCAGGTGATCTGTTGTAATTCAGGAAAAGTGCTGGGGAGCATTTCAAGCTTAAGATAGTGGCTCATTATAAAATAAAGAAATAAGTTTTGTAACATAACGATTTCCTAGAAAAATCATACTATTGTAAATTATCGGGGTTTTATCCCGAAATGTGAAATAAAATAAATCGGGAAAATTTAGCTTTAAACGATCCTGTTGAATAAACTTCCGCTGTTAAACTCAATTAAATAAATACCGCAGAATTTCTGTCCCGCGGCTCCTGAAACGGGTCAAACCGGGTCGGGGGCCGTGACAGAAATAAGGTGGTATCAGAGCCACTGAGTTAAGCTAATTAAGTATTTAGAAATACTTAATTTTTCCTGATTACTATTATGTGATTATTTGTAACTGATTATTTGATTATTTGTTAGTTACAGTATGGGTAAGAAAAAGCTGTCAAGTATCTATCTTAAATTAGATAAATCATCCAACGAGAAGGGAAGTTCATCCCGAACCAAATCCTCGAATCAGGCTGAAATTCCTGAAGAAGGAATATTTGTGCGAAAGGCACATTATGAAGAAACACTTTCTCCTAGAAGGAGGGAGATGATTCTTAATAAAAGTAAAGAGAAACTCCGAGAAAAGAGGATTAAAAGAGAAACCCAGGAATTAATTGACAAATCACCTTGGGAAGATAAGCTAGATGAGAAATGGGCAAACTTATATATGCTAGCCACAGTAGCAGAAAATATAAATCTTTAAATACTTTAAAGTTTTAGCACCTTACCCTTATAATCTAGAAGCCCTGTGCAATAAATAAAACTTGAAACTTTAAGAGTGTTTTCCATTTATCTTTGTAATAAATTAGTACACAGTATGTAATAAATTAAAAGGTTATTTGTAAATTTTAACTTAGTATTTTATGCATTTTGCATATATGCTACATCAGCATGAATGGGATATCTGAAGCTTTTCAGAACCTTAATCTTTACCCAGTGAATATTGAAGCTTCCAAAGAATATACTAGCTACTTTCCCGATATAGAACAACCGGTAGAATTCAAGGTTCCACCTTTGAACAAGCCAAAACGAAAGAAAAAGAAGAATTACGTGTGGGGAAGTCGCATACGTAAGAAAAAGCCAGCCACAAAACTTCCCAAAATAAACAACCCTTTAGAAAAAGGGAAAGAAATTATAACCAGGAAAAGTTCTAGACTCCAAGAGATGAAAACTAAAGACAAGGAAGAGATTAAAGAGATAGGAATACAGATAGAGACTAAAGCCAAAGAAGATTCTAGGCAGATGGAAAGGCAGTTTGAGGAATACTCTAAAGACATAGAAATGGAAGTTGGGCAAGGCTCTAGACCAACTCAGATAGAAATCGGAGAGAGCTCCAATCAAAACCAGGGAAGGACCTTTCAAGAAGAGATAGATTTCCTATTGGCAAGCTGTGAAACCATTCAGCCTGTCAATAACAATAATAATAATAATAATAATAATAATAATAATAATATTTATAATTATCCTCTTGAAAACCAACTCCCTATGAATTGGGAACCAGCAATTCCAGACCCAATAGTCCACTCCCAACCCATAGGAATGGACGAATGGTGGACGAACGATTGGCAATTTCAAAATATTGTCAACGATCCTTACTCTTTTCTTCCACAATTCGATCCAGAACCATTACCTAATCCACCCATGAGCAATGAAAACATGGCTGAACTTCGCCACTTTGGTGAAGAGTTGTTTAATGCTGGAACTAGAATCAGGGAAATAGGGGGACAGATTGCTTGGAAGTACGATGAGAGGGAAATGCGTTTTTAAAACAGCAAGTGACGAGAGATAGTACGATGATAAAATGGTAGTTGTATAATAGTACTAGTAAAGTTAGTCTGTAAATAACGAATAAAACTCTGTAAGATATTTGTGAGTAATGATGCATACTAGATATAAAATGAAGTCGAGAAATCGATTGTTTTGACTATACCTGTATTTTAAAATTTCTGATTGTTTGTATATAATTGTTATTTAGCAAATACTAATAAAATTTATATATACATTATCAGATGGCAAACAGTGGTAATGAACCTATAAATGAAGTTAATCAGTCTGAGCAACATCCAGGAGATCAATATATGACTCGGCAAGATATCGAAAACATTGTTGCTCAAGGGATAGCCAATGCTATTCCAGCATTCGTAGCTGCTATAAAGAATCCAATCGAACCGCAACAAATTGTCCCTAGTAAACAGATTACTGAAGATAACTTCAGTAATAGTGTAAATGGAGGCAATAATCATGTTAATCATAATAGGGAACCACATCAAGCTCCATTACCTAAGAAAATGAAAACTGCAACGCCTGGTTGCACTTTCAAAGAATTCCTTGCTTGTAAACCCACAGAATTTGCAGGCAATGAAGGAGCAACTGCATCACTGCGTTGGTTAGAGAAAACCGAAGCAGTCATTGCAATAAGTAAATGTGGTAAAGAGGACCAGGTCATGTATTCATCCAATCTGTTCAAAGAAGGAGCACTCGAGTGGTGGAACACTGTGTTACAATCAAAAGGAAGAGTAATAGCTTATGCTATGACTTGGGAAGAATTTAAGGGTTTGGTGGAAAGAAAATTATGTCCTGAGTATGAGAAAGAACAGATGGCGAATAAGTTTCTAAATCATCGGATGATGAGTGTGGATTGTCGCGGTTATACCTCGACATTCTTTGAATATGCTAGAGTGGTACCAACACTGGCTTCGCCAGAACCGGTACTTATTTCTCGCTATATTTGGGGGCTAATTAGCGAAATCCGCAATATTGTTAAAGCTGCGAGACCTCGCACTATTGATGATGCGGTAGAATTAGCTAACACTCTAACCGATGAATTGATACGCACAAGAGATGAAGATAGGAAAAAGGCACTAGCTCAGAAAATTACTCAAGGATTTCGTGTGGGTAATATTAACAGCTTCAAGAGAAAAGGAACAGGGCAATCTCCAGCTCCGTCATTCTGCAGGAAATGCAAAAAGAAGCATTATGGAAGATGTGATATCACTTGCAATTTTTGCAAAGTTGTAGGACATCGTGAAGAGAATTGCAAAAAGAAAACAGTAATCTGTTTTAATTGTGGAGAAGCGGGGCATTATAAAACAGAATGTCCTAAATTGGTCAAACCAGTAGATAACAAACCTAAGGCGACCGAAGGAACCACAAAGAAGAATGCCAGGGCATTTCAGCTGACCACTCAAGAAGCAGAACTTATTCCGGATGTGATAGCGGGTACGTTCTTAGTTCACAACGTATATGCAAAAGTATTATTTGACTCTGGTGCAAACCAAAGTTTTATAAATACTTCATTCTGTCAAGCTCTTAGTTTACCTTTAACCAATATTAGGAAGATTTTTACAGTTGAGACCGTAGACGGAAATTCAGTTAAAATAGATAAAGTTTTGCAAGAAGGAAACATAGAACTTTTAGGACATAAATTCTCTGCAAGACTATTGCCGATGAATTTAGCTGAATTTGATGTTGTATTAGGAATGGATTGGTTAGTAGCCAACCATGCTAGAATCCTTTGTGATCAGAATTCCATAGAAATTCAATCACCTACCGGAGAAATGATTAGGATTACAGGAGATAAACCACGTAAGCCCATGAAGTTCATATCAGTAATGAAAGTTGCTAATTATGAACGAAAACAAGGAATAGTGTATATGATTTCAGTAATCATTAGCACTAAGGGAAAAAATCTTAAGGAAATACCAGTAGTATCAGAATATTCTGATGTATTTCCAGAAGATTTACCAGGATTACCTCCAGACAGGGAAGTAGAATTTAGGATTCATTTAATTCCAGGAACTACACCGATAGCCAAGGCACCTTATCGGTTAGCACCCACAGAAATGTTAGAACTGAAAAAGCAATTAGATGAATTACTAAGTAAAGGATTCATACAACCTAGCTCATCCCCTTGGGGAGCGCCAGTGTTGTTTGTGAAGAAAAAGGATGGTTCAATGAGAATGTGTATCGATTATAGAGAATTAAATAAAGTTACAATTAAGAATCGATATCCATTACCTAGGATTGATGATCTATTTGATCAACTTCAGGGGGCTAGATATTTTTCTAAGATAGATTTACGCTCCGGATATCATCAATTAAAGGTACAAGAAGAAGACATACCTAAGACTGCTTTCAGAACTAGGTATGGTCATTACGAGTTTACAGTCATGCCCTTCGGATTAACAAATGCGCCTGCAGCATTTATGGACATGATGAATAGGATATGTAAACCGTACTTGGATAAATTTGTAATTGTTTTCATAGACGATATACTTATTTATTCCAAAAGTCAGACAGAGCATTGTGAACATCTTCATGCACTCTTAACTTTGTTAAGAAAAGAAAAGTTGTACGCCAAATTCTCGAAATGTGAATTTTGGCTAAAGGAAGTGCAATTTTTAGGACACATGGTAAACCATGAAGGTATTCATGTAGATCCTGCTAAGATAGAGGCAATTACCAAGTGGAAGGTTCCACAAACAGCAATGGAAATAAGAAGTTTTATAGGTTTAGCTGGGTATTATAGACGGTTTATTAAGGATTTTTCCAAGATAGCTGTACCATTAACTAAGCTAACCTGTAAAGCCACTAAGTTTGAATGGGGACCTAAACAGGAAGAAGCTTTTAGAATCCTGAAGCAGAAACTAACCCATGCACCAATCTTAGCTTTACCAGAAGGAACTGAAGATTTTGAAGTATATTGTGATGCTTCAAAATTAGGATTTGGATGTGTGCTTATGCAACGCAAGAAGGTAATTGCGTACGCATCAAGGCAGTTGAAAAAGCACGAAGAGAACTATACGACTCATGATTTAGAGTTAGGAGCCGTAATTTTTGCCCTTAAGATTTGGAGACATTATCTTTACGGAAGTAAATTTACTGTCTACACAGACCACAAAAGTTTAAGATACATATTTGGGCAAAAAGAGTTAAACATGAGGCAAAGGAGATGGATGGAAATCTTAAGTGACTACGACTGTGATATTCAGTATCACGAAGGAAAGGCAAATGTAGTTGCAGATGCCTTAAGTCGTAAGTATTATGAGAAACAACGACGAGTTCGTGCTCTCAGATTAAATCTACAAATAGATTTAATGGAACAATTGAAGAATGTTCAAACTACAGCAATCAAGGATGATGCTGAAGGAATGAAAGGACGAATCAAGGAATTAGAACAAGGAGTAGATGGAATTTGGAGATTCCACAAAAGTAGAATTTGGATACCTAAGCAGGGAGACTTAAGACCTAAGATTTTAGAAGAAGCTCATAAATCTAGATACACTATGCACCCAGGAAACAATAAAATGTACCAAGATTTAAGGAAGAACTTCTGGTGGATAGGAATGAAAAAGGACATAGCCAGCTATGTTTCTAAATGTCTTACTTGTTCACAAGTTAAGGCAGAACATCAAAAACCTTCAGGACTACTACAACAGTTAGAGATGCCAGTATGGAAATGGGAACTTATAACAATGGATTTTGTTACTAAGTTACCCAAAACCAGAAAAGGTAATGATGCGATTTGGGTAATTGTGGATCGATTAACCAAATCAGCTCACTTTCTACCTATGAAAGAAACCTTTAGCATGGAAAGACTGGCTAAATTGTATGTAGATGAAGTTGTATCCATACATGGAGTTCCACTCTCCATTGTTTCGGATAGAGATAGTCGTTTTACTTCCCATTTCTGGAAAAGTTTCCAGCAAGCTATGGGAACTCGACTAAACCTAAGCACTGCATATCATCCACAAACAGATGGACAAAGTGAAAGGACAATCCAAACTCTAGAAGACATGCTCCGAGCATGTGTAATAGACTTTGGTGGAAGTTGGGATGATCACTTACCATTAATTGAATTCTCCTATAACAATAGTTATCATTCAAGTATTGAAACTGCTCCATTCGAGGCACTGTATGGAAGAAAGTGCAGAACTCCCGTTTGTTGGGCAGAAATAGGAGAAAGTCAATTATCAGGACCTGAAATAGTGCAAGAAACAACTGATAAGATTACTCAAATCAAGGAAAGATTGAAGACAGCTCGAGATCGCCAGAAGAGTTATGCAGATAATAGAAGCAAGCCGTTAGAATTCCAAGTTGGAGACAGAGTACTGTTGAAAGTTTCTCCTTGGAAAGGAGTAGTCAGATTCGGAAAGAAAGGAAAGCTAAGTCCAAGATACGTAGGACCATTTTCAGTGATCCAACGTATAGGACCAGTAGCTTATCGTTTACAATTACCAGAAGAATTATCTAGAGTACATAATGTATTTCATGTATCCAATCTCAAGAAATGCTTATCAGATGAATCACTGGTAGTACCTCTTCAAGACATAGAGGTAAACGAAAAGTTGAAATTTGTTGAGAAACCTCTTCAAATTGAGGATCGAAAGATCAAGTTTCTCAAACACAAACGACTAGTTTTAGTCAAAGTAAAGTGGGACTCAAAGAGGGGAGCTGAATACACTTGGGAACTGGAATCAGAAATGAAGAAAAAGTATCCACACTTATTCCAGTAAATCTCGAGGACGAGATTTTTCTTAAGGTGAGGAGAATGTAACAACTCTCATCAAAAGTCATAATTATTATATTAATTAGTCCAAAAGGAAACCCTAATTGAGAGACCCAAGTGATTCTGAACAAACCCTAAAATTTTCAGAATTTTCAGAATCAGGATTAGGGCCCCTAAAACTCAAGGGGGGATAAACCCTAGTGGACGATTATCCACTTAATTCGTTGTCAAGTAACTGAAATTCAAGTATGTCAACTCAGCTAAGCTAGTCCCAGTCGTGGCTACCCTATAGCCTACTTTGATTCCTTACGGACCGCAACACTATCAACCTTACGGTCCGTAAGCTAGTAAAATTTCACCTATAAATAGCAGACATTGGCATTCGAAATCTGAACACTTTACGACGAAATAATTCTCACTATTACACTGTATTACGTACTGTTATTCCGAAATTACACCCCCGGGTATCGAAATTCTGCTACAAAACAGGGTATTAGCACAATCGCTGCTATGATTCATTTATCCGACGATCAATATATCCAATGAATGTTTAAGTGCCGCCCACATTAGGGTTATACTTTATCGTTCGTCATTAATTTGACGGATCATCGTTAATTCGATGGATTAAGTATTATACTTTGTCATTCGTTGTTAATTCAACGGATCATCGTTAATTCGATGGATGAAGTATTGCATTTTGTCATTCATTGTGAGAATTTGATCTCGTGAATTATCGTAATTGCTGGATTGATTACTAACCCAGTTTTGTGTGCATTGTTATTTATATTAGGTTAACAAGGCTAAATCATAGATTAGACTCTGACCATATTAAATCAGCAATGTGAGTCATTCTCTCTTTTTATCAAATCTATTTATAAAATCATGTTTATTTTCAAAGTTATAATTACGGGGATTAAGTCTTTGTAATCACCAAGTTACAGCCGGTATGTGGGGTTTTGTATACATTACTTGATAATCGTCACCATTGGGGCAGCCAATGGGGGATATGACCATAGTCACAGATTCGGTCGAGTGACAAATACCGTGGGTAGTTGGTTTGATAATAGAAACATTGTAATCGCTCTTAATACTGTAAATTATAACAAATGTGTCATTTTAGTAAATAGAATGATTCACTCAGTATTTCCTGCTGACAAAACCTTTTTCAAACATGTTTCAGGTGATCTGTTGTAATTCAGGAAAAGTGCTGGGGAGCATTTCAAGCTTAAGATAGTGGCTCATTATAAAATAAAGAAATAAGTTTTGTAACATAACAATTTCCTAGAAAAATCATACTATTGTAAATTATCGGGGTTTTATCCCGAAATGTGAAATAAAATAAATCGGGTAAAATTTAGCTTTAAACGATCCTGTTGAATAAACTTCCTACCGCAGAATTTCTGTCCCGCGGCTCCTGAAACGGGTCAAACCGGGTCGGGGGCCGTGACATTTAGGCTAGGTTTTACCATCTTGGCCATGTCTGCATTGACATTTAGGCTAGGTTTTACCATCTTGGCCATGTCTGCATTGACATTTAGGCTAGGTTTTACCTTTAAGATTCTTTTTAATATTTAATGCAGAACAATCCTAATTTGAGGTGTTAACAAGGATCTGAATCTAATTGAGGAACTACCATCTTGGCCTTGTCTCAAAATAACACGTGGCTAGGTCTTGTCCTTTTTAGATTTTGCCATTTTATTATAATAGTAGATCTTATAATATACGAATGATATTTTTAAATATAATCGTTCCATTAAAATTTAAACAAGTATATGGTTGCCCTAAACGGGACTTCTAACAGAAAAATGACTTGCCCATGCAAGAGCTAATCAGAAAATAACAAAGGAACCAAATAAGGACAAATAAAACGAATTTGAATTTGTCCTATGTTCTTGTCTAGACTCAAGAATGTGCAACTGTGTAACTGAGATTAAACACAAGAGGCTAGCATTTAATTCACTCAGTGTTGGCTCTGATACCAACCTGTCACACCCCGAATTCCACGAGTCACCGGTGGGGAGTATCGTGACGTAGTTGATATCATCATAGTCAAACAACACAATATATAAATGCACAGCGGAAGCAAAAGATAAATATATTACAATCCGAATATAAAGTAATATCCAAGTATTACAACGGAAAGTAAAGGATCCACAGGCGGATCTTAAAACATGAATATTGTTCAACAGACTTTAGACGCCTAGAACTTGCAAGATTCCTTATTAACGTCCTGAACAGCTTCCAGCCTATTACGTACTTGTACCTGTCACTTAGACTTTTGAAAATACGTCAGTTTTCACTGGTAAATACACTCAACTGACTCATTTGAAAATGTCTATGAAAATTGGTTTAGGTGCTCAAGGCACGAAGATGTTTTGACACTTTGATTAAAATGCACAAGGCAAAATTTAATCTTTTATACTTGGGACAAACTATATCTCATGTTATCAGTTTTACATAACTTGCTCTACATACGGGGCCCGGATCTATGCCGGTTCAAGATTAACCGACACACCACTATTCCCCTATTGGGAATTCCATATTGGGTATAATTAATTAATAAACATATGGCATCTATCAGGTGTATGCCTACACCCCGTGCTTAGGTCATGGCCATTGCAATTTAATGAGTCAAGGATATCCAGGACACGGTCGCATTAATCCCCAATGTTTCAGTCAAGCAATACGAATTAAAAACAGGTTATTTGGATTTCCCGACTTATTGGTCTTTGAATCCCATACCTGACCATGCGGTATTTATATTACCGTATCCCAAGCCCGTAATAGGGAAAATAAGTTAAGAGTATTTACCTGAGCTAGCTCCTGTCTTAAATAGCAAGAATTATAATAACTCAGCCGTATTCACTTAAGTAAGCGTAGGTACAATTTACCGGAAGGCTCTAGTCTGGAATGATGGTATAAATAACCAATTAGAATGCTAACGGGTCTTTAATTAAGCCTAAGCTTAGACCGGTTAATTATACGGTTCAAACGCACGATTAGGCGAAGACCGGAATAGAATGTGATTTAAACCCGACAAGATTGAAGACTTGCCATATATGGGTAATCTAGGCACATTCTGAATTTTGAGATAAAACCGATAAGGTTTGACCCGTTTAGGCTAATTCATGTAAACTAGTTACATAAACCAAACCGAACGCGTAATAAGCATAACGGGTATACATATGAGCCATTTACAGGTTTCCTAAGTTAATATGCTTCATATATGTTGTGACATCAGTAAGATGTCTTTTATTATGCCCGAAACGAATTTAAACACAAACTATGCCCCGTAGGGGTAGTTTGGTCATTTAAAAGGTTATAAAAGAGTTTAAGTATTAACCTGAGTTACAGGTCTGATATAATCAGCAAAATACTTAGTTTACCAAGTTATAACAGTATGGTATTGTATATATGTGAAACTTATCAATTATAACCAATTTATGCACTGTAGGGGCATTTTGGAAATTTCACATAAGCCGAAAAGCTCAAAACTGAAGTCTGAGTTAAACAACTTTTGCTTACTGTTAAAATATATAATTTTCCTCACATATCAGTAGGTATCGACCCTTGTATGTTTAAAATAGTTTTAGTACATACTATGCGTTAAAAACGCTTAAAAAGGCGATTAGAAGCCATTTCCGGGTTTGATAGATAAAGCTGATATTTTTACTATTCCAGAAGGCTTAAAATAATTTATTTATCATATGTAATCAGTAGCAAAAGGTTTGGAGTCAATTAGATGTGTAAAACTCATTTTATAGCCCGTAAGGGCAAAACCGACAATTACCGGATTAAGCCTACGACTTTAAGTTATGCTCAGCCTAAACTTTATTAAAAATCTTCAAAAATCCCAAAATAATATATTACATCAGTGGGTAATAAATTTGATATCAAAAAGTAGGCTTAGATAGGCCATACGCTAATTATGTCGTTTAATTAACATAAAGCTTTCATTTTACGCTAACGAGCATAACTCTTAACCTACACCTCAAACTGATGTCAAATTTTGGATGCAAGTTTATATATCAGTAATTAAAGTTTCTACTCTTTTACATTTCCAAAAATCACGTTTTAAGGTGAAAAGGGCATAATGGTCAACCTATGAGCAATTAACGGAATCATGCGTATTAATTGGTTAACTAATGAACCATGGTGTATAAACACAGAGGGTTATACTAGCATGTAACCTGGTCCAAATGAAGCTCTAAGGTATTTCTAAAACATACCAAAATGGGTCAGAACTGTAGTCAAGGCGAAAGTCAAAGCTTTGCGACTTTCGGTTCCGAACCGGGTCTAAACAGTAAATTGTCGGGTTGAACATGTTTAGACATGTTCTTACACTAATTACCAAGTTATATTAATGATCAAACAGGTTGTATGTGTTCTACCTTGCTAATTATGCATAAATTAGAACTTAAGTATCCTGTTGACTTTTTAATAACAAGTTTGACCCGACATTAGACATAGTTAGAGTAGGAATCAGGGGGAACCCTTTTAAGGGTTTATTACCCACATAATTACCAACTTATAACTACTTTCAATTTGACTAATCACTGGACCATTAGTGATTAATCATTAATTCAACCGTTAATTACGACGGTTTGACTTTTAAGCTAAAACTAAGCAAAAACTTAACTAAGAAAGGTCAAGGGTGCTTACCAAAGTCCTAATGACGATTAGGGATGCTTGGTGTCTGCTCTTGAGCTCTAGAAAGCCCCACAATTGCAGATGGAATGGATGATCAAAAATGTTTGCAAACAATGACCTTTTATAGTGATTTTTGATCCATTAGATGATGACAACTAAGTCTATGAAGTGATCTAGATCAATAACAAGTGCCCCTAAGCTCTAAAATCAGTAGGGGACGCGCATGGAATTGATAAATATCTCCATAAGTCGTTTCATGGACTTGAACAGCCAAGAAAAACGAGTTTCTGCATCTGGGAGGTGCTTGCACACCGTAAGGTTATTTGTGTTGAGGTGCGCAAGCCTTTGCCAGCACAATGAATCTTTCAAATGTTGACAGTTTTGACCCCTGGACTTCCAAATGTCATATCCGACACCTCTAAGGCCCGTTAAACCATTTTTAAGGCTTTATAATGATGCCTAAGCATAGAGAACATGAAACATGCTCAAAAATATGCCGGATGTCGGTTCGTTTGGTCGTACGGTCACGTTGTTCGGCTAATTACGACGAAACACGGACGGACACGAAAAACAATCCAAACGACGCGACGAATGGAATTTTATCAAGCCAAACACTAAAATAAAATATTTTAGTGCTTACATAAATTTTTGGGTGTCCGGGAATATTCAGAATGTAAGATATGCGTGTAAACGCAAACTTGTGCGCTTTTTGACATTTTTAGTCCCTGCATGACTTAAAAGTTTATTTTTGCGCACCAAACACCTCAAAGCCTATATCTAAGCTATGAGAAGGATAATTAAGGTATGTATAACTCATGGTCATATTCCGGAAGGTCCGATAACATACGAATCGGCATACTTTAGCAGTTTGACGCTTTAGGTCCCCCTAATGCGCAAACTTGCGTAAATCATCATTTAATAGCATTGAAGCCTCATCTAGTCCATATTAGGCATTCTTGAAAATATTATTAAACATCATAATGCTTCGGGCTCAATAAAAGGTCATTCAGAGGTATAATTAAACATGTTGACACTTTTAGTCCCTTACACTTGCAAAGTTGCGGGTAACTTCACTTTTAGGCATAAAAGCCTTGTATGGCCAATGGTTGGCATTCCCGAGAGTATAAACAAATATTAGGAGGCTCTCGGTTTGTTAAAAGGTTACTCAGAGGTAAGAATTTACATGTTGACGATTTTAACCCTTTATTGCGCAAACTTTCAATTAATCACATAAACGGCTACACTTGATTAACAAGTGGCTCATTTGTGAATATAAAACCGTAAAAGGTTATTTAGAAACTTATTTTAGGTATGATAATACTTCCAGTTCTTTCATAATCAAAGTTTTCGATTTTTCAAAAAATTAGTCCCTTAAATTCAACGTTTGACTTCATTAGGGTTTATTACACGTGTCAATACTTCATTGGACGTGATTTTTCGAGGTGTTACTTACACCCATCCCCCAAAGAAGATAGGGGTCGGTGCGCTAGCAAGGCGGTTATGATGCATGTTTCGGAGCATGAGGAACGGAACATCAAGCGGCCTGCGGTTATGGATGCAGTAGAGGACAACCAAATCTCTTAACCCAACGACGCCACCGCTATCGTGTCTTTGACTAAGAGAGTAGCCGAGGAGCCTATGGATGTATCTGTAGAGCGGATCCCTCAACTTCGTACTCTTAGTGCTGCTCGGATTGTAATACCCTTCACCAATCTGAGCCCACGCGGCTTGGCGATCGTTTTCACCTATCTCTCGCATCCCTCCAGTATTTTCCTCGTTCCCTGCATCTTCTTCCGCATACAACCCGACAATCGACCCAAATTGTGCCATAGAGATCGAATACTTAGTTCCGCCACATAGGAATGCTACCCCATCATTGTCGAATGGGTCGCACCTTGAGTTGAACGTGAAGGTGCTATAGAATTCCAAAGTGCATCCGTGGACGGAACGGAGTCGAGTTGTTAAGGCGACTCTTAGTGGTCCTGTGACAAGGTTGTTGAAGCGGTCGAGTTGGTTCACCAATGAAAACAAATCCGTGCATGCTTGCCTTGGGTATTCCTCCGGCCTTGTCTGAAGTACTTCGTATCTAGCCCTCTCATCGAGCTCATTTGGGTTAAACCTCGTGAACTTCCTAGCCATCTGAAAGAATACACCAAAAATTAGCACGAAACAGAAGAATTTTAGGACAAAACTACAAACAGTGGGCTGGACACGACCCCGTGTTCAGCGGACACGGCCCCGTGTCCAGGCGTCTGTTACACAAAAATTCCATTTTTCGACCCGGTTTCGAAAACTTGAAAATTTTTGGTTCAATAGGTGCGGCTTTCCCCGAAAATGAAACCCCAAGCGCCGTTTTTCCCAAAATAACCCGTTTACCCTATCAATTTTATCTTTTTCGGTTAAAAAACAAGGGTTTGGGGTTTTTATGTCACACCCCGATTTCCACGTGTCACCGGTGGGCCCGGTGGGGGAGTATCGTGACGTGGTTGGCAACGTAATAGTCAACAACACAATATAATAATGCACAGCGGAAGCAAATTTAAATAAGATACAACCGAATTTATTTATTGTAAACAAAGTCACAATTATCCGGTGTTTATCCACAGTAGGATCGAATAATAAAAATATTGTTTATGGTTCAACAGACATCGGCATCTTAAGTTTGCGAGACTTCTAGTGATGCTTAGGAGACTTCCAGCCTATTTCGCCTAGTACCTGCATTTAATCTTTTTGGGAAAATACGTCAGTTTACACTGGTAAATACATTCAACTGACTCATTTTATAAAATGATTGAAAATTGGTTTGGATGCACATGGCATAAACATTTTTATTAACTTGGGAGAATTATTTAATATTATAATCTTGTTAACGAATTACATGTTACTTATGCGTTCAGTAGCCGGAACGTATCCGGTTTAAGGATCAATAGACACACCACAATTCTAGAGTTATACACGAAAGGTGTACGCCTACACCCCGTGCTCAGGTCGTGGCTATCTCGTAAGATAATGCCAAGGATATCCGGGACATGGTCATTAACCCCCCCAAAGGCGGTAAAGTAAACAATACTGTTTAAACGAGCCGATCAAATTATTCAATTAACCACCTCAGCGATGGAAGATTTGGCGCCCGATCAAGCGGTACGCTATGTACCGTAACCCAAGCCCGTATAGGGAAAATAAGTTAAAAGTATTTACCTTGATGCAAAGTATAGTCACAATAATCAAATAGCAAGTAGCTTTTACTGTTTCTCCTAATCTGGAACGAAGGTTAAATATAACCCATTAGAATCCTAGCGGGTCTTTAATTATGCTTAAGCTTAGACCGGCTAGTTTCGAAGATACGGTTCGTACGCACGATTTAAGCGAAAGACCGGATAGACTGTGATTCAGACCCGACAAGTTTGGAGACTTGTTTAATATGGGTTTATTATTCACATTCTGGATTTTGAGATAAAACCGATAAGGTTTGACCCGTTTCGGCTATTTTATGTAAACTTGTTACATAAACCGAGCCGAACGCGTAATATGCGTAACGGGTATCCGTAAGAGCCATATACAGGTTTCCTAAGTTAATATGCTTCAAATATGTTGTAACATCAGTAGGATGTCTTTCGTTATGCCCCGAACTAATTTAAACACAAACTATGCCCCGTAGGAGTAGTTTGGTCATTTTAAAGTTTGTAAAAGCGTTTATATGTTCAACTGAGTTACAGGTCTGATGTAAACAGCAAACATATACATTTTGATGTGTTATAACAGTAGGCTAAGGCACATATGTGAAATTTATCATATTTAACCAAACTAGGCCCCGTAGGGGTATTTTGGTAATTTCACATAAGCCGACAAGCTCAAAACTAAGGTCTGAGTTTATCTTCTTTTGCTTACTGTTAAAATATGATAATTTGCTTCTTATATCAGTAGGTATCAACCCGAGTATGTCTAATAGGATTCTAAGACACACTATGCGTTAAAAACGCTAATTATGGCGATTAAAGGCCATTTCCGGGTTTCATACTTAAATCTGATATTTTTATATTTCCAGAAGGCTTAAAATAATTTATTTATCATAACTAATCAGTAGCAAAAGGTTTGGATGTGTAAAACTCATTTTATGGCCCGTAAGGGCAAAACCGACAATTACCGATTAAGCCTACGACTATGAGTTATGCTCAGCCTAAAATTAATTAAAAATCTTTAAAATTCCCAAAATATTATATTATAACAGTGGGTAATTCGTTTGATACCAAAAAGTATGTTTAACTAGGCTATATGCTAATTACGCCATTATGTTAACATAAAGCATTAGTTTTGCGATAATGAGCATAACTCTTATTCTACAAGTCAAACTGATGTCAAATTTTGCATACAAGTTTATATATCAATATTTAAGGTTTCTACACTTTTACATTTTCATAAATCATGGTTTAAGGTAATAAGGGCATAACGGTCCAAGTATGAGCATTTAACGGAAACTTGCATATTAATTGGATAACTAGTGAACCAAGGTGTATGATCACAGAGGGTTGTTCTAACATGTATCCTAATCCAATTTAAGCTCTGTGGCATTTCTAAAATATGCCCAAACGGGTCAGAACTGAAAGTCAACCGAAAAGTCAAACTATGTGACTTTCGGTTCCGAACCGGGTCTAAACAGGAAATAGTCGGGTTGAACAGGTTTGAACATGTTATTACACTAATTACTAAGTTATAACACTAATCAAACAGGTTATATATGATCTAGGTAGCTAATTATGCATAAAAGACATTTTAAGCAATATGTTGACTTTTTAAGTAATTGTTTGACCCGACATTTGACCTGTTTAGGATGGTGATCAGGGGAAACCCTTTTGGGGTTTTATTTCCCACATAAATACCATTCTAAAACTACTTTTAATTCGAGATAAGACTGAGTCATTAGTGACTAATCTCGAAGTCAAACCGTAATTACGACGGTTTGACTTTTAGCTAATTAACTAAGCTAAAAGCAATTAAACAAGAACTAGCAGACTTACAATAGTCCAAAGCACGAATTAGGAGCAGAGGGGAAAGTTCCTTAGCTCCAGAGAGACTCCAATGATGCAGAGAATGGTGTGAGAATGAATGTTGCACTTGTAGTCCTTTTATACTTGTTCATACACCACAACAAGTTGACAAGTAACTCTAGGACCATCCACAACCATTCAACACTTGTTGCTACTGCTTAGGGATGTCTAGGGGTCTTTTATAACTGATTAAAACCGGTACAAACGGTTACAATCGCGCACAACAGCCAACAGCAGGTTTTCTGGTCGCTGGGCACCGCTAGCGCACCGTTACGCTACAACTGTAGCGGTGCGCTAGCCCGCTATAATGGGCTTGTTGACTTAACGGTAGCGCACCGTTACGCTACACATGTAGCGGTGCGCTACGCCTTTCTGAGACAAGATTTGTTGTCGATTGTTGAAGTTTCGTAAAGGTAGTCCATTATTTCGATCTTGGGTCCTATACCAACACTCCTGGACCTCCCAAAACGGACTTGCACAGTACCAAACCCCACCATAATGATATGTTTGATTTAGATGCAATAGCAAGACCCGTACATCTCGGTTTATCATTCAATTCACTTTGTGGGATCAAAACATGCTTTTTGATTTCTATTATTGTAAACGAAATTCTGAATTGAGGGTATAAAGATGTGTATAACCATTAATCGGGTATTGGGATTTATAATTGAGGTCGTTCAGAGGTAACAGTTTAACATGACGTCACTTTACATCCTGCCGAATCATCTTTATTAAACCCGGGTTTTCAACGCGTTTTGTCTTACATGACACGTGTCGTTTTATTATTAAACCCGAAATTTCCGAGGTGTTACATCCTCACCCCCTTAAAATAAATCTCGACCCGAGATTTACTGAAATAAGTAAGGGTACTTTTCTTTCATTGTGGATTCTACCTCCCACGTGAATTCGGGACCTCTACGGGCATCCCATTTGACCTTAACAAAAGGTATATGCTTTCTTCGAAGCTTCCTTACCTGTCGATCTTCAATCGACAAAGGTTTTTCAACAAATTTTAAGCTCGCGTCTATCTGCACATCTGTATGTGGCATGACATGTGTTTCGTCAGCGGAACACTTCTTTAGATTGCAGATGTGGAACACATTGTGAATTCCACTGAGCTCTTCTGGTAAGTTCAACTTATAGGCAACTGACCCGACACGCTCGATAACCTCGAAAGGTCCTATGTATCTCGGGCTTAGTTTGCCTTTCTTACCAAATCGCATCACTCCTTTCCAGGGTGACACTTTAAGTAGGACTTTGTCACCTACTTCGAAGTGGAAGTCCTTACGATTTGGATCCGCGTATATCTTCTGCCTATTCCGGGCAGCTTGGAGATTGTTACGAATCTGGACAATCTTGTCCGTCGTTTCGAACACAATCTCCGGTCCTGATAACTGGACTTCTCCGACTTCCGCCCAACAAACTGGCGATCTACACTTTCTACCGTATAATGCCTCAAAAGGCGCAGCCTTTATGCTGGTATGGTAGCTATTGTTGTAGGAGAATTCGATCAATGGTAGGTTCTTATCCCAGCTACCTCCCAAATCGATCGCGCATGCGCGCAGCATGTCTTCCAACGTTTGAATAGTACGCTCACTCTGACCGTCTGTCTGAGGATGGTAAGCCGTACTAAAGTTCAAACGTGTGCCCAAAGATTGCTGGAAACTCTTCCAAAAATGTGACGTGTACCTAGTATCTCTATCAGAGATAATAGCTACAGGTATGCCATGTAAGGCCACAATCTTATCAACATATAACTGGGCTAACATATCGGAGCTATAAGTCTCCTTGATGGGTAAGAAATGAGCTGACTTAGTCAGTCGGTCAACTATAACCCATATCGTATCATTGCCTTTCCTTGTCTTGGGTAACTTGGTAATAAAATCCATAGTTACCATTTCCCACTTCCACGTAGGAAGTTCAGGCTGTTGTAGCAAACCTGACGGTTTCTGATGCTCGGCTTTGACTTGCGCACATGTCAAGCATTTTGCTACATGGGCGGCTACAGACTTTTTCAAGCCTATCCACCAATAATTTGCCTTCAAATCCTGGTACATCTTATCAGCTCCAGGATGAACGGAGTATTTGGAACTATGGGCTTCTTGGAGGATGACATCACGAAGTCCTCCAAAAATTGGAACCCATATTCTTCCGTTTAACCGTAAAATTCCGTCCTTGCTAAGAGTTAACTGCTCCTCAGTTACTCCTAACTTTTCATTAGGATAGTTAGCTTCCAACATAGCTTCCTTCTGTGCAGCTAACACCCTTTCTATCAAACTGTTCTTTATCTCCATACGCTTGGCGTTAATTCGGATAGGTTTAACCCTTTCTTTTCTGCTCAAGGCATCAGCGACTACATTCGCTTTGCCGGGATGGTACTTGATTTCACAATCATAATCGTTTAAAGTTTCCATCCAACGGCGTTGCCTCATGTTTAATTCTTTCTGATTAAACAGATGCTGGAGACTCTTGTGATCAGAGAAGATCACAAACTTGATTCCATAAAGATAATGTCTCCACAGTTTTAGTGCGAACACAACGGCACCCAACTCCAAGTCATGGGTGGTGTAATTCTTTTCGTGCACTTTTAACTGTCGTGATGCATAGGCAATAACCTTGCCTTTCTGCATAAGCACACACCCCATGCCAGTGTGTGATGCATCACAATAAACTACAAATTCTTCAGCGCCTTCAGGTAAAGTAAGCACAGGAGCGTTGCTCAACTTTTGTTTCAAAACATCGAAGGATTCTTGCTGCTTAGGGCCCCAAATGAACTTTACTTTCTTCTTGGTCAGGGAAGTTAGGGGTGCAGCAATCCTTGAAAAATTTTCAATGAAGCGTCTGTAATATCCTGCCAAACCCAGGAAGCTACGGATTTCTGTTGGCGTCTTTGGCTCTTGCCAGTTCATTACTGCTTCAACCTTAGCGGGATCCACCTGGATACCACGCTCACTGACCACGTGTCCAAGAAATTGGACTTCTCTAAGCCAAAATTCACACTTAGAGAATTTGGCATAGAGCTTCTCCTTATGCAGAAGTTTGAGAATACATCGAAGATGTTTCTCGTGGTCAGCTTTGTTCTTAGAATAAATGAGGATGTCATCAATGAAAACGATGACGAATTTATCTAAGTGCGGCTTGCAAACGCGATTCATGAGATCCATGAACGCAGCCGGTGCATTGGTGAGCCCAAAAGGCATCACTAGAAACTCGTAGTGACCGTAACGAGTCCTAAATGCAGTCTTGTGAACGTCTTCATCCTTAACCTTCAACTGATGGTATCCAGACCTCAAATCAATCTTCGAGAAGTAACTTGCCCCTTGAAGTTGATCGAACAAATCGTCGATTCTGGGCAGAGGATACCTATTCTTGATCGTGACTTTATTAAGCTCGCGATAGTCGATGCATAGACGCATCGATCCATCCTTCTTCTTGACAAACAGGATTGGCGCTCCCCAAGGAGATGAACTGGGTCTAATGAAACCCTTAGCCAGCAATTCATCTAGCTGCGTCCGCAACTCCTTCATTTCCGTGGGTGCCAATCTGTATGGAGCTCTAGCAACTGGTGCCGCTCCGGGAATGATATCGATCCTGAATTCGACTTGTCTATCTGGTGGCAAACCAGGTAGATCTTCAGGAAACACTTCTGGGTACTCAGAGATGACAGGGATGTCTTCTAACTTCGGTTTGGGCTCATCAATGATCACTTGCGCCATGTAGATGACACATCCCTTTTTCATACACTTAGAAGCCTTGAGCATAGTCACCTGCTCAGGCAGTCCGTACTGGGTATCTCCCCGAATGGTAAGTGATTCACCAGACGGGGTCTTTATTACCACATGCTTCTGGTTGCAAACAATTTGGGCTTGGTTATGAGATAACCAGTCCATACCCAGAACTATGTCAAAACCAGCCAACTTAAAAGGAAGTAGAGACAGAGGAAAGGAATGGTTCTTAATGGATATAGCACATCCATCTAACACAGTAGAGACGGTTTCTATGGTACCATCTGCTAACTCTACTTCATAGTTCACTTTTAGGGTTTTGACAGGTATTTTTAACAATTCACAAAATTTATGATCTACGAAGGACTTATCATCCTGCAAAAACATCATTTACAAGGAAAGTACCTGTTATGACGTTATCATCCTGCACGGCCTCCTTCGCATCCATCCTGAAGACTCTGGCATTAGTCTTCTTAGCCTCTTCAGGCTTCTTGTTGTTCTTTGGGCAGTTAGTACTTATGTGGCCCTTCTCGTTGCAACGGTAGCACGTTGCATCTTTCATCTTCTTGCAATCCAAGGTTTTGTGTTCCTTGGATTTGCACAAACCACAAGCAAAAGACCTTGACTCGTTATTCGAGTTTGATTTGAGTCTGCACTTTCCAAAGTGCCGTTTCTTGCAAGTCTTGCATGTGGGCTTCTCTCCAGAACGATGCTCATCTTTCTTCGAATCCGAACCCTTCTTGTGATCACCGCTCCCACGGTGCTTCTTGTTCGACCTTCGCGAACCATCATCTTCTCGCTTCCTCTTCTCAGCATCCTTATTCCTCTTTGATCTCTGTCGGACCGCATCCAATGTGAGGGATAAGGAAAGGTCAGTTACAGACCTGAAGGTAACTGGCCGAGAAGCTTTTACACTGGCCTTGATCTCGGGTTCCAACCCACCAATAAAACGAGCAATCCTTTTAGGCTCCGGGGTTACCAGATAAGGTACCAACCGGGATAGTGTATTGAAGCTTGTCAAATAAGCCTGACAGTCGAGGTTCTCCATCACCAGTGCTAGAAAGTCTGATTCGATCTTTTCCACCTCATGCTGAGGGCAGAAATTTTCCTTGATCAAGGCGATGAATTGATCCCACGTCATACTATACAACGGGATCTTTCCGGAAGCTTCCATCAGAGCTCTCCACCAAGCCAACGCCTGACCTTTGAAGGACTGTGAGACAAATTTAACCACATCACCTTCAGCGCATCCGCTGATGTCCACGACAGTGTCCATCTCATCGAGCCACGTCATACAATCGACGGCTCCTTTCTCACCCGTAAAATCTCTGGGTTTACAAGACACAAAGTACTTATATGTGCAACCCTTGTTACGATGTCCTTGATGCAGTACCAAATGCTGAGATGGATCACTTTGGCGGTTGGTGGACTGGCGATCATCACCGTTTTTCTTTGGTCCATCCTTTTTTGGAGGAGGCTTGTTATGAGCCTCAGAATGGGTTCTGGGCTTCGAACGTGATGCAGAGTGGGTCCTGCTTCGAGTACCACTATACTCCTCATACTGCCTATCCAAAGCCTCTGTGATAGCACCATCTATTAATGCTTTCAATTCAGCGCCCGTTAATGTAATTTGGGCGTTCACATTTGGCTCCACGGGATGGCTATTGACTTCATTAGAGTTAGCCATTTGTATTGAACTGTTACAGAAAACAAGAACAATATTTCATTTGGGAGTTTACTATGGAATTACCCCTTAGGGTAACTCGTTAACCATGGTAAACAGAGACCATATTTGGTTAACTTATTAATCGTATTAATTTAGGATTTCAATTAAAATTTATCCTAAACGTAAAACAATAACAATATATATTAGCACCTAAGGCTTGGTCACATGGACAATTTAAATTATAAGCTATGATTTCAGAGAATCAAGACTTTTAGGGGTTGAACCTAGTTCATTACCTTTATTAGACAGGGAGTCATATCTACCACTGTCCTTTGGCTCATATGGAAATGAGCAAGGCCCGTAGGCATTATATTACCAACGTATGGTAATATATGGTTATCTTAATTGATGATGTAGACCCAGGATTCAGAGATCATTAAACTGGGTTTTGGAATCTTCTAAAGACTCCTTATACATATAAAATGACATGTGATTTTAAACGAATCACTTCTGCCAGGAGTGTTAACATGTTTTAAGATGTTAACAAGAATTTAAATCTTTTAAACAGGTCTTACCATCTTGGCTCGGTCTTATATTTGACACTAAGCTAGGTTTTTACCCTTTATGATTTATAATTTCATAGGCAGATTATTTTAAAAAGGAAATGATTTTTTTTTTTAATTTATTTATTTCATTTATAGTTTATATACGCACATAATGGCAACATGAAATTTATAAAATAACCATTCCATTACTTCATTACAATATTACATATTGCCCTAAACGGGTCTTTCACACATGAAATTTGCCCACGCAGGAGCTAAAACATACCAACATGCCCACGTAGGGGTCTTACAGAAAGACATAAGTCCTCGTAGGGACTAACATACTAACAATTGTCCACGTAGGGACTTAAACAAACATAAGTCCACGCAGGGACTAAACATACAACTTACCCTCGTAGGGGTTTATGGAAAGATAGACCCACGTAGGGGTCAATACACACAAACAACATACACACCCACGTAGGGCTTAACAACCAAATATGCCCACGCAGGGGCTCAATCAACAGCTGGGAGGACTTAATAATCCTTCTTGTTCTTTCCCTTGATTAAACCTATTAATCCCTGGAAGAAACTCTGCTTCTCTTGGCGGTCGCGGCGAGCTTCCTGCTCAACCTGATGCAATCTATGTAGAATTTCCTCCCGTTCTGGGGGAGAAAATCGTGGCGGCTGCGACTGCGCTCGAATGATAGGCCTGGGAGGTATTGGGTATCCCTGATTAGGGTAGCTTACCCCCCATGGATCTCCGTAGGGTCCTTGGGCATTGAGGGCGTCATAGTTTGCCGCTACCATATAAGGATCTGCCTCAGCGTATCCGTAGTTGTTGTAAGCGGTTGGCTCGAACGGGTTGTAAGTACTTGGACCCGTGTACGCTGGGATTGGGTTCTCAAAACCCATGGGCGGTGGCTGTTGATAAGATGGCTGCGAAGGCCCACCCATTTGTGGGTCCTCCCAATGAGGCGGGTAGTGACTTGCACTTGACTGCCGTGGGGAGCTAATATGAAAGTCCCCAGGTCGCACCGACATCCGTGCACCGGTTCTTCTACGCCTGGGCGGTTGAGGAGGTGGCGGTTGAACTGGTGGCGGTGGAGGTGGTGGCGTAACTGCCACAAATCTATGATCCTCTGAAGAATCTTGATGATGCGGCTGTGGTTGTGGCTCCTGGTGCTGCTGAGACTGCTGCTGCTGGTGCTGCCCATGTGATGACGAGTGGTGTGATGGTGTGTAATACCACTGATGCTGATCAAATAGGGCCTGGAAGCTATCTGGACCACCATAGGGTGATCCGTGGAAAGACGATCCATCAGAAATTTCGATGGGATGATTTGGAGTACCACTAGCCGGCATGACGGGGTCCGTGTCCTCGTCCATGTCATCAGCGTTGTCGCCAGAGAAATGGTCTTCTGGTCCTAGTGGGTTAAAACCCACGGGTTCTTGCAGGTAATCGGCCGGATTAAACTGGCCTCTAAAGATTGGAGTGGGGTCCCCATATGAGTGATGGGACAAGGATCTCTGTAGTGGCACATACGAAGGCTGTGGGTTGTGAGGTTCATAAGGATTTAGAGCAGGAGGTGTGGAAGTATGTGAAACCGATCGTCTGGCCGGCTCGTATTGGTTTCTTCGGTTTTCCCGAGGGTCGTCACTCTCGGTGGTTGATGGAGCTCGCCTTCGTGAAGATCCTGCTTCATGGTCGTTGGGGGCGGATACTGGCCCCTTACCTCGTCCTCGCGTTCTCAAAAATCTTGGAGGCATCTTTGATGTTCCTGTCAACGAAGCATAAGATAACAGTACAAAGATACATGCAAATTAAAATAAAGGATAACATAATTAAAAATGGAATTTGTCCTATGTTATAAGTCTAGACTCGAAGGTTTAGATATGTGCAATTGTGTAACTGAGATTAAACACAAAAGGCTAGTGTTTAATTCACTCAGTGTTGGCTCTGATACCAACCTGTCACACCCCGATTTCCACGTGTCACCGGTGGGCCCGGTGGGGGAGTATCGTGACGTGGTTGGCAACGTAATAGTCAACAACACAATATAATAATGCACAGCGGAAGCAAATTTAAATAAGATACAACCGAATTTATTTATTGTAAACAAAGTCACAATTATCCGGTGTTTATCCACAGTAGGATCGAATAATAAAAATATTGTTTATGGTTCAACAGACATCGGCATCTTAAGTTTGCGAGACTTCTAGTGATGCTTAGGAGACTTCCAGCCTATTTCGCCTAGTACCTGCATTTAATCTTTTTGGGAAAATACGTCAGTTTACACTGGTAAATACATTCAACTGACTCATTTTATAAAATGATTGAAAATTGGTTTGGATGCACATGGCATAAACATTTTTATTAACTTGGGAGAATTATTTAATATTATAATCTTGTTAACGAATTACATGTTACTTATGCGTTCAGTAGCCGGAACGTATCCGGTTTAAGGATCAATAGACACACCACAATTCTAGAGTTATACACGAAAGGTGTACGCCTACACCCCGTGCTCAGGTCGTGGCTATCTCGTAAGATAATGCCAAGGATATCCGGGACATGGTCATTAACCCCCCCAAAGGCGGTAAAGTAAACAATACTGTTTAAACGAGCCGATCAAATTATTCAATTAACCACCTCAGCGATGGAAGATTTGGCGCCCGATCAAGCGGTACGCTATGTACCGTAACCCAAGCCCGTATAGGGAAAATAAGTTAAAAGTATTTACCTTGATGCAAAGTATAGTCACAATAATCAAATAGCAAGTAGCTTTTACTGTTTCTCCTAATCTGGAACGAAGGTTAAATATAACCCATTAGAATCCTAGCGGGTCTTTAATTATGCTTAAGCTTAGACCGGCTAGTTTCGAAGATACGGTTCGTACGCACGATTTAAGCGAAAGACCGGATAGACTGTGATTCAGACCCGACAAGTTTGGAGACTTGTTTAATATGGGTTTATTATTCACATTCTGGATTTTGAGATAAAACCGATAAGGTTTGACCCGTTTCGGCTATTTTATGTAAACTTGTTACATAAACCGAGCCGAACGCGTAATATGCGTAACGGGTATCCGTAAGAGCCATATACAGGTTTCCTAAGTTAATATGCTTCAAATATGTTGTAACATCAGTAGGATGTCTTTCGTTATGCCCCGAACTAATTTAAACACAAACTATGCCCCGTAGGGGTAGTTTGGTCATTTTAAAGTTTGTAAAAGCGTTTATATGTTCAACTGAGTTACAGGTCTGATGTAAACAGCAAACATATACATTTTGATGTGTTATAACAGTAGGCTAAGGCACATATGTGAAATTTATCATATTTAACCAAACTAGGCCCCGTAGGGGTATTTTGGTAATTTCACATAAGCCGACAAGCTCAAAACTAAGGTCTGAGTTTATCTTCTTTTGCTTACTGTTAAAATATGATAATTTTCTTCTTATATCAGTAGGTATCAACCCGAGTATGTCTAATAGGATTCTAAGACACACTATGCGTTAAAAACGCTAATTATGGCGATTAAAGGCCATTTCCGGGTTTCATACTTAAATCTGATATTTTTATATTTCCAGAAGGCTTAAAATAATTTATTTATCATAACTAATCAGTAGCAAAAGGTTTGGATGTGTAAAACTCATTTTATGGCCCGTAAGGGCAAAACCGACAATTACCGATTAAGCCTACGACTATGAGTTATGCTCAGCCTAAAATTAATTAAAAATCTTTAAAATTCCCAAAATATTATATTATAACAGTGGGTAATTCGTTTGATACCAAAAAGTATGTTTAACTAGGCTATATGCTAATTACGCCATTATGTTAACATAAAGCATTAGTTTTGCGATAATGAGCATAACTCTTATTCTACAAGTCAAACTGATGTCAAATTTTGCATACAAGTTTATATATCAATATTTAAGGTTTCTACACTTTTACATTTTCATAAATCATGGTTTAAGGTAATAAGGGCATAACGGTCCAAGTATGAGCATTTAACGGAAACTTGCATATTAATTGGATAACTAGTGAACCAAGGTGTATGATCACAGAGGGTTGTTCTAACATGTATCCTAATCCAATTTAAGCTCTGTGGCATTTCTAAAATATGCCCAAACGGGTCAGAACTGAAAGTCAACCGAAAAGTCAAACTATGTGACTTTCGGTTCCGAACCGGGTCTAAACAGGAAATAGTCGGGTTGAACAGGTTTGAACATGTTATTACACTAATTACTAAGTTATAACACTAATCAAACAGGTTATATATGATCTAGGTAGCTAATTATGCATAAAAGACATTTTAAGCAATATGTTGACTTTTTAAGTAATTGTTTGACCCGACATTTGACCTGTTTAGGATGGTGATCAGGGGAAACCCTTTTGGGGTTTTATTTCCCACATAAATACCATTCTAAAACTACTTTTAATTCGAGATAAGACTGAGTCATTAGTGACTAATCTCGAAGTCAAACCGTAATTACGACGGTTTGACTTTTAGCTAATTAACTAAGCTAAAAGCAATTAAACAAGAACTAGCAGACTTACAATAGTCCAAAGCACGAATTAGGAGCAGAGGGGAAAGTTCCTTAGCTCCAGAGAGACTCCAATGATGCAGAGAATGGTGTGAGAATGAATGTTGCACTTGTAGTCCTTTTATACTTGTTCATACACCACAACAAGTTGACAAGTAACTCTAGGACCATCCACAACCATTCAACACTTGTTGCTACTGCTTAGGGATGTCTAGGGGTCTTTTATAACTGATTAAAACCGGTACAAACGGTTACAATCGCGCACAACAGCCAACAGCAGGTTTTCTGGTCGCTGGGCACCGCTAGCGCACCGTTACGCTACAACTGTAGCGGTGCGCTAGCCCGCTATAATGGGCTTGTTGACTTAACGGTAGCGCACCGTTACGCTACACATGTAGCGGTGCGCTACGCCTTTCTGAGACAAGATTTGTTGTCGATTGTTGAAGTTTCGTAAAGGTAGTCCATTATTTCGATCTTGGGTCCTATACCAACACTCCTGGACCTCCCAAAACGGACTTGCACAGTACCAAACCCCACCATAATGATATGTTTGATTTAGATGCAATAGCAAGACCCGTACATCTCGGTTTATCATTCAATTCACTTTGTGGGATCAAAACATGCTTTTTGATTTCTATTATTGTAAACGAAATTCTGAATTGAGGGTATAAAGATGTGTATAACCATTAATCGGGTATTGGGATTTATAATTGAGGTCGTTCAGAGGTAACAGTTTAACATGACGTCACTTTACATCCTGCCGAATCATCTTTATTAAACCCGGGTTTTCAACGCGTTTTGTCTTACATGACACGTGTCGTTTTATTATTAAACCCGAAATTTCCGAGGTGTTACATTTTATGAGAAATCGGGCGAATCTATGAACAATACAAGTGGATTTACTTCCCATAACACTAATCTAACTAAATGCTAACATATCTAAACAAAAATCTGAGGTTCGATCCGGATGAATTTCAAGAACCCTAGAATTTTCCCCAAATTTTTGGTGTTTTAACTACATGCAAGTAACTAATCTAACTAAGAATAGTGATAGGATCATACCTTGATGTTGTTAAAACAAAAGGAGACGTCGAAAATCTGCGGAAAATCGCCTGGAACCAGAGCTTTTTCGGGGAAACGGGGCGTGTGGAATGTTGTAACTGTTATGAAAAAGGGGATATATCCCAAACTGCAGCGCGGACACGGCCCCGTGCCGAGCACAGTTTAATTTTTTTTTTTTTTTAGTGCTCGTGTGAGTGCCCTTGTTTCCCATAAACTTTGGTTAGAAAACTTACCGCGTTAGATGTCATCCCAATCGTTCGTAACTTACCAGGTATGATGTTGATGCTTTCATTCTTCGATCGTTTGAAGCGAGATCTCCTCCTCTTCATCCACAATGAATCCTTGATAGAGTTTCAGCCATTGGCCATTGACTTTGAATGGAGGCCCATTTCGAGATTTAATTTCTATTGCACCGTGTGGGAAAATATGGGTGATGGAAAAAGGTCCTGACCACCTAGACTTTAATTTACCAGGAAACAATCGAAGTCGTGAATTAAACAAAAGAACTAGATCTCCTACCGAAATTCATTAGGTTTAATATGTTTGTCATGCAAATTTTTCATTCTTTCCTTATAAATTTCGGAGTTTAAGTATGCATAATTCCTAAGTTCGTCTAATTCATTTAATTGACAAAATCGATTTTTACCAGCAAATTCTAAATCTAAGTTTACATTTTTGATTGCCCAATAGGCTTTGTGTGCAATTTCTACTGGCAAGTGACAACTTTTTCCATAGACTAGCTTATATGGGGTTGTACCTATTGTTGTTTTATAGGCAGTTCGAAAAGCCCATAAAGCATCATCTAATTTATCTGCCCATTCCTTTTTATTTAACCCTACGGTTTTTTCGAGTATTCGTTTTAAACCTCTATTAGTCACTTCGGCTTGTCCGTTTGTTTGAGGGTGATATGCTGTTGAGACCCGGTGATAGACCCCATATCTTGTTAAAAAAATTTCAAGTTAATGGTTGCAAAAATGGGTACCTCTATCACTTATTAATGCTTTAGGTGTGCCAAAACGAGAGAATAGTTTTTTCAGAAATCTTACCACGACTCTTCCATCATTTGTTGTAAGTGCCTCGGCCTCGGTCCATTTAGACAAGTAGTCTACTGCCACAAGTATATATTTGTTTCCTTTCGACGGTGGGAAAGGTCCCATAAAGTCGAGTCCCCACACATCAAAAATTTCACAAACAAGAATGCCATTTTGTGGCATTTCGTTTTTGGAAGAAATATTACCTGTTCTTTGGCAAGCATCACATGTTTTGACAAGACTTTGGGCGTCTTTGTAAATGGTTGGCCAATAAAATCCTTAATCAAATACCTTTCGTGCGGTACTAGCGGCACCATGATGCCCTCCGTATGGACCTTCATGACAATGGCGGAGAATTCTTCGTGCTTCGCTACCATGTACGCATCGTCGGACGAGTTGGTCGGCACACATTTTGAAAAGATATGGATCTTCCCAAAAATAGTGTTTCACATTGGCAAAGAATTTTTTTCTTTGATGATGTGGCCAACCTTTTGCGACTATACCGCTAGCTAGGTAGTTAGCATAGTCGGCGTACCATGGTTCTTCCTTATATTCCACCATTTCCAGGGACTCAGTCGGGAATTTTTCGTTGATTTGCTCGTCCCTGGTTGCCTCCAAAGTTGGGTCTTCCAAGCGTGAAAGATGATCTGCTGCGGTATTTTCTGCTCCTCTTTTATCTTTGATTTCGATATCAAATTCTTGGAGGAGTAGAATCCACCGAATCAAACGTGATGTTGATTCCTGCTTTTTGAAGATATATCGAATGGCTGCATGATCTGTATAGACTATAGTTTTAGAAAGAACAAGATAAGAACGAAATTTATCAAAAGCAAATACCACAGCTAGTAATTCTTTTTCAGTTGTTGTGTAATTTTCTTGTGCATAATTAAGTGTTTTACTAGCATAATAAATTGGGTGGAAATGCTTTTCTTTTCTTTGTCCCAAGACAGCTCCAACTGCAAAGTCACTAGCATCACACATGATTTCGAAAGGAAATTTCCAATCAGGCGCTATCATGATAGGTGCATTGACTAACATTTCCTTTAGGGTTAGAAATGCTTGATTGCAATCCTCGTCAAAGATGAAAGGGGCATCTTTTTCAAGTAATTTTGTTAGAGGCCTTGAGATTTTAGAAAAGTCTTTGATAAACCGCCTATAAAATCCGGCATGCCCTAGGAAACTTCTGATAGCTCTTACGGAGGATGGAGGTGGTAATCTAGAAATGGTATCTATTTTGGCTCGATCCACCTCCATTCCTTCGCTTGAGATCTTGTGACCGAGTACTATTCCCTCCGTTACCATGAAATGGCATTTTTCCCAATTAAGGGCGAGGTTAGTTTCCTCACAACGGGATAGCATTCGTTCAAGGTTATCGAGGCATTGGTCGTATGAATCCCCAAAGATAGAAAAGTCGTCCATGAAGACTTCCATTGTCTTTTCTATCATGTCGTGGAAAATGGCTACCATGCAACGTTGGAATGTTGCGGGGGCATTACATAGACCAAACGGCATGCGTCGATAAGCAAAAGTTCCATAGGGACATGTGAAAGTTGTCTTTTCTTGGTCTTCGGGTGCTATCGGGATTTGAAAGTAACCTGAAAAACCATCCAAGATACAATAAAATTTATGACCGGATAATCTTTCTAACATTTGATCGATGAAGGGTAATGGAAAGTGATCTTTTCTTGTTGCTTCATTTAATCGTCTATAATCTATACATACTCTCCATCCTGTGACGGTTCTTGTGGGTATTAATTCATTTTTTTCGTTAGTTATTACCGTCATATCTCCTTTCTTTGGAACTACTTAGACGGGACTTACCCAAGGGCTATCAGAGATAGGATAGATAAGTCCGGCGTCAAGTAATTTGATGACTTCGTTTTTAACCACTTCTTGAACATTTGGATTTACTCGTCGTTGTGGTTGTATTACCGATTTGTAGTCATCATTCATTAAAATTTTGTGCGTACACATGGAAGGGCTAATTCCTTTTATGTCTACAAGTTTCCAAGCGATCGCGTTTTTGTGTTTTTTCAAAAGACTAATTAATTTTTCTTTTTCTAAGCTATCTAATTTAGACGAAATAATTACGGGTAAATTACCATCTTTATCTAGAAAAGCATATTCCAAACCTTTTGGAAGTTCTTTGAGCTCAAGTGGTGGGTCTTTAGGAGACTCCTTATTTGGTTGCTCATTTTGATCAAGAACTTTAAAAGTTTGTTCTATGGCGACCTCTTCTTCAACAAAGTGGTCAATCTCTTCACTTGTATCGGGTGGTTCATCTTCATCTTCAATTAGGGGGTCATTATTGCCGAATGGATATTTCATTGACCGCTCAAGATCGACACTTCTTTTAAATGCCCCTAATTGAAGAGGTAGATTGTTGAACTTCCGGTTTTTCAAAGCTTCGTGAGTTTTTACAAATGGTCGTCCCAACACTAGAGGAGCGTCATCGAGGATGACAAAGTCGGTCGGGATTACCATTTGATTTGTTTGAACCAATACATCCTCAACTACACCGATTGATTTTATTACTTTCCGATTGGATAGAAAAATGGGTATTTGAAGTGGAGAAAAATCACTAATACTTAATTTTTTGAAAATGTAGTTAGGCATTATGTTAACACAAAGATCTTTATCAATTGTGACATTACTAATAAATGAATTTTGAAAGAAACATGGAACCGGTGTAATGTTAATTTCAAACGGGTCTTCTTTTATTAGTGAGGTTTGATCATTAGTTAACTTAACACTTACCGTTTCGTCAATTTTAGTGTTAGTGTTTAACTCTTTTAAAAACTTAGCATGAGTGGGTACTAAACAATGATTTTCGAAAGAAGGTGACAAGAGATTAATTTCTTCAAAATTAGACTCTTCTTGAATTGTAACGTTGTCGGACTCACATTCTTCGTTGTTTAACTCATGTGTCGGTTTTCACTTATTTGTTCTTCCATTTTTACACTTTCAGTTATCTCTTCCTTTTTTAATTCTTCTCTTGCGCGGGATTCCTCTTCCCTTACGCGAGATTCTTTTATATAGCGATCGATAACTCTAAGGTGTTCTAATATCCTATCGGTCACTTCGGTTATAGAAAAAGAATCGGGATTTTCAAAGCTTGAATCCGGTTGTTCGATCCTTTGTTCCTCATAATACCCATATGAAGTAGATGGTTCACACCATTGTTCTTCATTGTAAGCATATGATGGATAAGGGTCGTAATTTTGATCTTCATAATACTCATATGAGGTGGGTTGTTCATGCCATGGTTCCTCATAATAAGCATACGAAGGTGGTGGCTCATATCTTGGTTCCTCAAAGTATGAGTATGAAGGCTCATACCTAGGTTCATCAAAATATGAGTATGAGGGAGGAGGTTCATACCTTTGGTCTTCATAGGATGTGTATGAAGTTGATGGTTCGTACCTGGGTTCCTCATAGTAGGTGTATGAAGTGGATGGTTGATATGAGTGACTATATTGAACCGAGTGTGGATTACTACAATTAGTGCAATAATTACTCCTATAATCATCCTCCTCATAGGTGTAGTTGTAACCTCCTGAGTATTGATCCATAAGAATCACTCAGCAGACCACAACCAAGTCTCGAGATCAGAAAACAAAAATAAAAACGGAAACAGAGGCTGGACACGGCCCCGTGTTCAGTGGACACGGCCCCGTGTACAGAATCTGTATCTGGGTGTTTTAATTAAATTTACTGATTTCGTTGAGCACGGGGCGTGTTCAGTGAGCACGGCCCGTGTTCAAGTTACTGTTACTGGGTGTTTTTATGAAAATGTGCAGCACGGCCCCGTGTTCAGTGAGCACGGCCCGTGTTCAGGTTACTGTAAATGCAAAACTAAACTAAAATGCAGAAAAATGTGCGCGCGTTTTAAAAAGGTTTTGAAAAATTGATTAGGCCGTCGATTTTAAGCTTTCTTAAAATCCTTGTGTCCCCGGCAACGGCGCCAAAAACTTGATGCGTGTGAAGTGTTATATACATTAGGTGTATATTTTAAGCCCCTTTAACACTTTTTTAGCCAAGTTTTAAATTTATAAAACACGATATTTACTAACACTAAACACACATATGGGCAAGTGCACCCATCGTGAGCGTAGTATAGTGTTGGTAAGATACCGAGGTCGTCCAAGGACACAAGAGCTTTTAGTACCGGTTTATCCTCAACGTCTAATCAAATCAAAAAGTGTAGAAAAATGTTTTAAGCTAAGAAAAATAAAAACTAACTAAAATGCTGAAAAATAAAAATAAAAGAAAAACAGATAGACAAGATGAATCACTTGGATCCGACTCGTGTATAGTGTAACCTTTGATTATTTCCGCACTTTTGCACTTATTTAAGAGATTATCTTAGTTATTGTAGTAGGCCCCTCTTTTGAAGGTGACGTTACCCTCAACCCAGTAGTTTGAGTCAGCAAGGATACAATCCTAAAGGGTCGGATTATTGAAAGATAATTAATTAAGTTATTAATGCAAATTATGGTAGGCCCCTCTTTTGGAGGTGACGTTACCCTCGACTAAGTAGTCTGAGTCAGAAGGGATACAGTCCTAAATAGCCGGGTTATAGTATTAATAGTAGTTAACTTATGAGGGGATCAAAGAGTTTGGACCCCCGCCATCCAATACCGTTAAGTATTGAAGGAGGTCCTACTAAATTTGACCCAGGTCCATTGCAGGACCTCTAAATGCTGAACAATGGCAAGACTCTTACCAAACCCTTCCCTTAACCCCCGACCAGGTAGCCAACATACCTCCATATAGACCGTGGAGATATGAATGGTGAAAATCTTTTATTTTATATAGACAGTAAAATAATGTCAAGACACCACGGACAAACGATAAGGAAGAATCACCTTCAACATAAGAAACTAGTTATTAAAGTCATTAATACAAAACCAAGTAAAAAGTGCGAAAAGATTAGAAATAAAAAGTATTACACTAGACACTTGTCTTCACCAAGTGATGTAAGAGACTTAGGCAAACATGGCCTTGATTGTCAAGAACTCTTACGATCAATCTTGGATCGACTCACACACTCTATGATGGACAATGGATGATGGTGGTGGATGATGGTGTTATGGTGGTGGTGGTGGTGGTGGGTGAAGTGTGAGAGAGGTGGTGTGCCAAGGGATGGTTTGAGCTTGAGCCAAGCACTCCTATTTATAGGCTGAACAGAAGCTCGGGCACGGCCCCGTGTCCAGTGGGCACGGCCCCGTGTCCACATCCTTCTCTTTCTTCATTTAATGCAGCTTGTCTTAGTAGTTGACCACGCCCCCGTGTCCGCTGAGCACGACCCCGTGTGCAGAAGAATCTTTGTACTATGAAGATTTGCCTGGATTGTGCGAATCTTATAGTTGACCACGGCCCCGTGTCCGCTGAGCACGGCCCCGTGGTGGGCAATAGAAGCTTCTACCACTTTGTCTTTTCTGCTGACACTTGGGCACGCCCCTGTGCTGGCTGAGCACGGGGCGTGTTCAGTCTTCTGTCTTCTTGTTTTGCTTGGGAAGATGCTGTCGTGGGGTCGGGCATGTCACGTTTGTTCCTTTTCTTGTATTTATGTTGGATTTTGCAGTCTTTTTGCTTCTTTTGTTAATTTGAGCTCATTTAATCCTGAAAATACAAAAGGAAGACAAAAGCACACTTTTTCCAACATTAGTACTAAAAAAAGGTTAGTTTTATGCCACAATTGATGTAATTTATATGTTGCATTTTGCACACATCAGTCACCACCGTATGGAAGGTTGTAACCGAATCATTACCACCACCACTCGCCTGCTCAATCCATTTTCATCGGGCCGGAGTATGGCTGGCGCCGCCGTAGCACCACCACTGCCACCCTCGGATTTCTCTCTCTATATCGCTCTTGCGTGTTCTCCCTTTTTGTTTCTCTTTCTATCGATTGAAGTGGTGAGAGAAAGCATAGATTTTGGCTCTAATTTGGTAACCTTATTTCAAAATTTAAAAGTTACAAAAGATGGAGCCAAATGTAATTTACATATTTCTTAACATGATAGGTTTAGTGCGTTGTACATCAAAACAAGAGATTAAAATCTAATTAAGATGAAGGGTTAAAATGTAACTATTGTTTAAAAAGACTAATTTACCCTTATTTTAGGGGGTGCATATATAAATTAAAAAGGGAAAATTCTTATTTTTTGGGTATCTTAAAAGGAAAAAGATTATTAGTTGTTATTTTCTTCTTTAATCACTTGTACATTAAAGCATTATCTACTTGTACCTTTTAATTTGTGCGTCGATATTGAACAAGACAACTACCGAAACGTCGACAAAAATGTGTAGGTCGTCATGCTATCTTTGGATTTTTTTAAACAATATAGTTTATAAGATATGTCAAGAATACGTAAAAAAAATTATAAGTTTGTTGTGGATGGGTGAATTGTAACTAATTATCTATAATTTTGTTAAAACCTTAGGGATTTAAGTGTAATAAGTTTAGGGGCTAAAAAATAAATAGTGTTTAACAGACCAAACTACCCTCATTTTAGGGGTTTTTCTATAAATAAAGGGGTGGGGGGGGGGGGATAAGTTCTTTCATAAATTAATAATAACTTTATATTACTTATACACTTATATGTATATACTTCACAACATACAAAATATAAATACTATTATCAAATACATATACTAAAACAAATTTTATTTTTTACATGTGAACATACTAAAATAAATCACTAATAGACAAGAGTTAATGGAAAATAAAAATATAAATTAAAAAATCCGGGTATATGATCGGGTATATAGTTCGGGTAAACGAGTATGAGGTTTCGGGTAATCGGGTCGGGTATCACCTAATCCCATACCTGACCCATACCCGTGAAAATTTTTAAAACTAATCCCACACCCGGCCCATTACCCGTCGGGTATCGGGTTTACCCGTCCCATTTGTGTCGGGTTTCGGGTATACCCGTCGGGCTCGGGTATTTTTGCCATCCCTAGTTCCAGCAAGAGGCTCTGAAGATCAGTGGCAAGAGAACGCTGCCAAGGAAAAACATTAGCACTTATTATTTATTAAGATGGAAATATGGGAGTGATTAGTATACCCAAACATTTTTCCTAATATTTGAATCCTCAGAAGTCCCAGCTACAGATAATTTTTTTTAATTTTCTTTCAGACTTTTCAAGGAGGTCAGTTATCTCATGGGTTAGAGCCTCAATCCTGTGCTGATCTTCTCTACCATCACCAAAAGATGGTATCAAAGCCTTGGCATAAGCCTTTGCCAGCTCGGCCATTTTAGACCTTGCACGTTGCACATTTCCTGTTATTTTATCAGATGAATCAACCCAAGCAGTGGGTTGATGATGGGTAAGATTGGGGGTGGGTTAGGTAAAGAAGATGAGGATGGTCGGCTAAGGTTTGGGGTGGGTTGGGGTGAAGAAGATGAGGATGGTGGGCCCCTTTTAAATATTTCTTTTAATATTAAATAATGAGTAAACTGCCATTTTGGTCCCTGTGGTTTGGCCAGTTTTGCCACTTTAGTCCAAATCTCAAACTTATTACATCTGGGTCCCTGTGGTTTGCATTTTGTTGCCATTTTAGTCCAAAACTCAAAATGTCTGATTTTTGACTGATTTACTGACCCTTTTTTGTCATGTTGTGGAGGGGTAGTTTGGGCATTAAATTTTCATTAATGTATTTCATTAATTAAAAAAACCACATAATAATAAAAAAACCCCTTATTATTTCAGACAATACATCATCATCTTCAACCCCTATTCTCAGTTCAATCTTCTCAAACCCAAAATTAAACTCCGGCGATCTGCATTCTTGCCAAGACGATTCCGATGGACGACGATGGGGATGATTTTAGCTGCTGTGTTCGAAAAGAAGGCGTCCATTTTGATCCAGAAGTAAAATACGGTACGTATTTGAAGTTGATAAACTGGATTTGAAAACCCCTGTTTCTGATTGAAAGTTTTTTTCTTATTCCACAGCAAATCATCCCGATTTATTCACCCTGAAAGTGCACCATGGTGGTGATTTCACTGACGATGATGATTTTGAATATGCCGGGGGTAAGGTAGACTACGTTGATAATGTGAATTCCGATATGTTTTCATTGATAGTGATGAATGATATGTTGTTAGCATTTGGTTATTCAAAAGAGGATGTTGTATTTTACCTTTTTAGGGTTCCAGGGGAAGATTTAGTGTTAGGTTTAAGGCCTCTAGGCACTGATAGTGATGTACTGAGAATGATTAGTTATGTTGAAAAAAACAAGGTGCTAGAGGTGTATATTCAACATGTTAGCAGGTTTTCAAAAAAGGATGTTCAAAAGGAACCTGAATATGTAGACCTTAGTGATGAGCAGGATGAAGACAGTGAGGATAGTGATCAGCAGGATGAAGATAGTGAAAGTGAGAGTGTTGATGGTAGTTATGAAGGATCATGTGAAGGTAGTGCAGGTGAGGGTGAAAAGTCAGAAGGTGTAGATACCACCCCTAGCAAACGTGTAAAGTCATTTCATAGGAAAAGCGTAAAGGCTAAGAATAGGAAAGATAGAACTGATAAGGAGGTTCAGGATGAGGAAGATGATGATCCAGATTACATCATTGATAAAGATAATGTTGTGGAAGATTATAGTGTTGATATGAAAGAGTATTATGCTGAAGTAGATGCTGACATTAGTGAACAAAATGAACAACAAGTTGATGTAGATGAGGATGATGATCCGGTTGATTTAGATGGCTTTGAAAGTTTAACTGATTCAGATGGTGACACAGCTCTTCAAAGAGCTTGTAGGAGTGTTAGGAAAGACAAAAGAAGGTCTAAAACATCTGGTGAATGTCCCTTTTATATTGGCCAGTCATTTCCTGATAAGGATAGTATTAAAATGTTGGTCAAGAATCATGCAATTGACACTAGGAGACAACTCCATATTACAAGGAATGACAACACCAGATTCCGTGTCATATGTATGGGTGGGATTCCAAAACTGAGTAGTTGTGAAATAAATGATGGAGGTGGGCCCTCACAAATGGGAACAACAAATGAAGATGGGCCTGGGCCTAACCCTAAAAAGAATACACCACCCACTTGCCCTTGGATGCTTTATGTTTCTAAAGTTAAAAAGGCAGGCTCTTGGGTTGTTAAAACCCTAAACAAAGAACATGTATGCCTGAACACCAGAGATGTTAGAATGTGCACAGTTGCCTGGTTATCCAAAAAAAATCAACACACTGTGAAAAACAATCCTGGGATACCACTTAAAGCTCTACAGGAAGATCTTCAAAGGAAATATCAAGTTGAAGTGACTTTGCACCAAGTTTTTAGGGCTAAGATGAAGGCAACAGAAAAAGTGCAGGGTCACTATAGGGCTCAGTATGAAAATCTCAGGAATTATTGTGAGGAGCTTCTCAGATCTAATCCTGGAAGCACAGTTAAGATAGATGTTGAACCTTGTGGCAATCCTAGAAGTCCAACAAGGCAATTCAGGAGGATATATGTTTGCTTAGGTGCATTAAAGGCTGGATTTAAATTGATAGGGAGACCTATACTGGGGCTTGATGGATGTTTTTTGAAAGGGTCATTCCCTGGCCAGATTCTCACAGCAGTAGGAGTGGATGGAAACAATGGGATTTATCCTGTTGCCTATGCAGTGGTGGAGGCTGAAACAACTGCAAGCTGGACATGGTTTCTTTAGTGTTTAGGTGATGATCTTGAACTGGAACCTAACAGTAATTTCGCCTTCATAACTAACAGGCAAAAGGTAACCCTATTGTTCAATGATTTACTTGTTTTTGCATTTTCTTATTACAATGTTAACCCTTTTTGTAACTATGATGCTAGGGATTGATACCTGCTATACTGAAAGTGTATCCAAGCTCAGAGCACAGATATTGCCTGAGACATATACATGAAAATATGAAATCAAAATGGGGTGGTGATGAATACAAAAACATGTTGTGGAACTGTGCATCTGCATCAACAGTTCCTGAGTTTGAAAAGGCTATGAAGGCAGTTCTTGATAAGGACAAAGGACTACATGATTGGCTAAAAGAAATTCCAAGCAAACATTGGGTCAGAGCCTACTTCACAGGTATGTAATTTACCACTTGAATTGTTTTCAGTTGACTTGTTTTGATCATGTTAATTAATTGAATTGAACATATTCCAGGCAGGTCTAGGTGTGATATTTTGCTGAATAACATCTGTGAGGTATTCAATTGTAACACCTCGAAAATTCACGTCCTATAATGTGTTGACACGTGTCATAAAGCTTGAACGTGTGAAAGAATGTTATAAAAGGACTAAAGTTGACAAACATGGAAAGTATGTGATTTTACGGGTTCTAAATGTCAACAGTGAATAAATATACTTCATAATAACCCTACATGATGTTTACAACATCAAACGAATAAATCATGGATCATACGAGGCTAAAAGTGAGAGATTACAAACTACAGGGGTTAAATGTGTCAACATGTTTAAAGATATACCTCTGAGTGACCTTTTGATAAACCCGAAGCTTTGTAAATGTTAATTATGCTCACTAGAATGCACGATATAAATTTCATAAAGTTTCGTTATCGTATGAGAAAGTTATAATCAAATTCGTGTGCGAGGGGTTAAAGTGCAAACGTTGAAAGTTAAGACTTTTCGGGTTAACCGGAAGAGTCCAGGGACTTGGCAAAGTGGGTATAAGTCCTAAAGCCCTTGTGGGTAAATATAAGGGGGTCAAAATGCAAGAAATAACCTCGGTTGCCCTTTCGTGAAGCCAAAGGTCAAGTTGCAAAACAATAGAAAAATAAAAATCTGAAACGCAGGCCCATGCGGCCCCCGTACGGGTATGTTAAATGGGAGGCGGGCCGCGTCAGACCGCCAGAAGCAGAAAAACAGGCAGCAGCCTGTTATGCACGATTTTAACCAATCTGGCCGGTATTTCTCACTTGTGGACGACCCATAGGCACCCCCTAAGCACTAGGACATGTGTATGGCAGTTGTGGTATGTGCTAGACTTTGTTGTCAACCAATTGTGGTGATTGAATTCACTATAAAAGGGCTTCAAGTTCACAACATTCCTCACACCTTCAATTTCCTATCTGATCAATTCTGGAGCTCTCAAGCAGGTCCAACTGATCATATCTCGTGCATAGGACTCTTGTAAGTCTGCTAGTCCTTCTTTAATTGAGTTTAGCTTAGTATTTTAGCTAAAAGTCAAACCGTCGTAATTACGGTTTGACTTCGAGATTAGTCATCAATGGCTCAGTCATATCTCGAATTAAAAGTAGGTATAAGTTGGTATTTATGTGGGTAATAAAACCTCAAAAGGGTTTCCCCTGATCACCACTCTAACCAGGCCAAAAGTCGGGTCAAACTTATATTCAAAAAAGTCAACAGGAAGTTTAAAATGCCATTTATGCATAATTAACATTGTAGATCATATACAACCTGTTGGATCATTGTTATAACTTAGTAATAAGTGTAAGAACATGTCTAAACATGTTCAACCCGACAATTTCCTGTTTAGACCCGGTTCGGAACCGAAAGTCACATAGTTTGACTTTCACTTTGACTTTCAGTTCTGACCCGCTTTAGTTTGATTTGAAAATGTCTTAGAGCTTCTTTAGGACCAGGCTACATGTTAGCACAACCCTCTGTGGTTGGTTCATTGATTGACCCATTCGTTTACGCGTTTCCATTAATTGCTCATATGTTGACCATTATGCCCTTATTATCTTAAAACGTGATTTTTGGAAATGTAAAAGAGTAGAAACTTTAATTACTGATATATATACTTGTATGCAAAGTTTGACATCAGTTTGAGGTGTAGATTAAGAGTTATGCTCGTTAGCGTAAAATGAACGCTTTATGTTAATAAAACGGCGAAATTAGCGTATAGCCTAGTTGAGCCTACTTTTTGGTATCAAACTTAATACCCACTGATGTAATATATTATTTTGGGATTTTTGAAGATTTTTAATTAATTTTAGGCTGAGCATAACTCATGGTCGTAGGCTTAATCCGGTAATTGTCGGTTTTGCCCTTACGGGCCATAAAATGAGTTTTACATACCTAAACGACTCCAAATCTTTTGCTACTGATCACATATGATAAATAAATTATTTTAAACCTTCTGGAAATATAAAAATATCAGACTTAAGTATCGGACCCGGAAATGGCCTTTAATCGCCTTATTAAGCGTTTTTAACGCATAGTATGTATTAAAATTATATTGAACATACCCGGGTTGATACCTACTGATATTTTAGGCAAATTAGAATGTTTTAACAGTAAGAAAAGGCTGATTAACTCAGACTTCGGTTTTGAGCTTTTCGGCTTATGTGAAATTACCAAAATGCCCCTGCGGTGCATAGTTGGTGATAAATGATAGATTTCACACATATACTTTATCCTACTGTTATAACTTATAAAAATAAGTATTTTTGCTGATTATATCAGACCTGTAACTCAGGTAAATATTTAAACTCTTTTACAACCTATAAAATGACCAAACTACCCCTACGGGGCATAGTTTGTGTTTAAATTCGTTTCGGGCATAATGAAAGACATCTTACTAAGATCACAACATATTTGAGACATAATTAACTTAGGAAACCTGTATATGGCTCTCATGAATACCCGTCACGCTTATTACGCGTACGGTTCGGTTTATGTAACAAGTTTACATAAATTAGCCAAAACGGGTCAAACCTCATTGGTTTTATCTCAAAATCCAGAATGTGTATGAAATACCCATTTAAGACAAGTCTTCAAACTTATCGGGTCTAAACCAGATTCTAAACCGGTCTTCGCTTAATCATGCGTACGAGCCGTATCTTCCTGTAAGACTAACCGGTCAAAGCTTAGGCTTAATTAAAGACCCGTTAGCATTCTAATAAGTTATTTATACAATCATTCCAGACTAGAGCCTTCCGGTAAATGGTACCTACGCTTACTTATGTGAATACGGCTGAGTTATTAAATTCCTACTATTTAAGACAGGAGCTAGCTCAGGTAAATACTCTTAACTTATTTTCCCTATACGGGCTTGGGATACGGCACTATAAAAGTACCGCTTGGTCGGGTGTGTAGTTATTTAAATCGTATTGTGATTGATGTACTTACAACCCGTTTAATATGTATTATTTGGTGTATGGCCTTTGGGGGTTAATGACCATGTCCCGGATATCCTTGGCATCATTTTACGAAATGGCCACGACCTAAGCACGGGGTGTAGGCATACACCTGACAGCTGCATTATGTAAAAACTGGTAATCCACTCCGAGGTATCATCCTTGTGGGCATTATACCGGAACTGGTAATCCACTTAGAGGATGATAGCCTGTGGGCATTATACCTGTGGCGTGTCAGTTAATCTAGTCCGGCCCTACAAACCGGCCCTAACGGACGACAAATAAGTAAAACTTTATACAAGATTATATACAAATAATTTTCCCAAGTATAAAAGGTTAATTTTGCCTCTGTGCATTTTAATCAAATTATAAAAGATATTTTTGTGCCATGTGCATCCAAATCATTTTTCTTAAACTCTTTTCAAATGAGTCAGTTGAGTGTATTTACCAGTGAAAACTGACGTATTTTCCAAAAAGGTTAAGTGACAGGTACTGAACGAAATTGGCTGGAAGCTCAGGGCGCTAATATGGAATCTTGCAAGTTCTAGGCGTCCAAAGTCTGTTGAACAAATGATATGTTTAAAGATCCGCAGTGGATCCTTTACTTTCCGTTGTAATACTGGATATTACTTTATATTCGGAATGTAATAATATTTATCTTTTGCTTCCGCTGTGCATTTATATAATTGTGTTGTTGACTATTACGTTGCCAACCACGTCACGATACTCCCCACCGGGCCCACCGGTGACACGTGGAATTTGGGGTGTGACAGGTTGGTATCAGAGCCAACACTGAGTGAATTAAACGCTAGCCTTTTGCGTTTAATCTCAGTTACACAATTGCACATTCTTGAGTCTAGACAAGAACATAAGACAAATCCAAATTCGTTTCATTGTCTTTTAATTACTTCCTTGTTATTTTTCTGATTAGCCTTTGCATGGGCAAGTCATTTTATCAGAAGTCCCGTTTAGGGCAACCATATACTTGTTTAAATTTTAAAGGAACGATTATGTTTAAAAATATCATTCCTATATTATAAGATCTACCATTATAATAAAATGGCAAAATCTAAAAAGGACGAGACCTAGCCATACGTCACATTAAGACAGGGCCAAGATGGTAGTTCCACAATTAGATTCAGATCCTTGTTAACAGTTCAATTTAGAAATTTTTCTGCGTTAATTATTAAAAAGAATCTAAAGGGTAAAACCTAGCTTAAGTGTCACTGCAGACAAGGCCAAGATGGTAGAACCTATTCAAGAGATTCAAATCCTTATTAAACATTTGAAAGCATATTAACATGCTTGACAAAGTGTGATGCGATAAAATCACATAAGTCATTTTTTGGGGTTATTCTAAAATCCCTTATTTATATAATCATTCCTTATGGATGAAGTGCCCACGGGCTATAATTAACGTCCTCTGGGACTAAAGACAGTGGTAGCCTACAACTCCCTGTCAAGGAAAGGTAATGAACGTTGGTTCAAACCTCAAATGCTTTGATTCTTTGAAATCCTAGCATATAATTTATAATTGTCCATGTGACTAGGCCTTTGGTGCCACGAATAATACTGTTATTGTTTTATAATTAGGATAAATTATTATAGAAATCCTAAATAAATTTGATTAATAAATTAACCAAATATGGTCTCTGTTTACCATGGTTAATGAATTACCCTAAGGGGCAATTCCATAATAAACTCCCAAATAAACTATTGTCCTTGTTTTCTGCAACAGTTCAGTTGTAATGGCTAACTCAGACGAAGGTAATAGTCATCCAGCGGAGGTTAATAATGACGCCCGAATTAATCTAACTGGTGCGGAATTAAAAGCGATCATAGACGGCGCAGTTACACAGGCTTTGGAAAGGCAGTATGATGAGTATAGTGGGACTCGTAGTAGGACCCTATCTACACAGCCTTCAAAGCCACCGTCCAATAACGACGACCCGAAGAAAAATGATGACCGACACTCCTCAAACCACAGTGCTCCATCTCAGCAGGTCATACTGAATAAAGGACCCCTTGCTAAGGGTTGCTCCTATAAATATTTCGTTTCCTGCAAACCCCGGGATTTCACTGGGGAGGAAGGAGCCATCGATTGTATGACATGGCTGGATGAGATGGATACGGTTGTTGATATCAGCGGATGCGCTGAGCGAGACGTGGTCAAGTTTGTGTCGCAGTCTTTCAAGGGTGAAGCTTTGGCATGGTGGAGATCTCTGATTCAAGCCACCGGGAAAATCCCACTGTACAATATGTCGTGGGATCAATTTGTTGCCCTTATCAGGGAAAATTTCTGCCCTCAGCATGAGGTGGAGAAGATAGAGTCCGATTTTCTATCCTTGGTGATGACAAACCTCGACTGTCAAGCTTATCTAACGAGCTTCAACACTATGTCTCGGTTGGTTCCATACCTGGTAACCCCGGAACCAAAACGGATAGCTCATTTTATCGGTGGTTTAGCCCCCGAGATCAAGGCAAGCGTAAAAGCTTCTCGGCCAGCGACTTTTAGATCAGTAGCTGACATTTCCTTATCCCTTACTTTAGATGCGGTCAGATTGAGATCGCTAAAGAAATCTGAAGAAAGTAAGAGGAATCGTGAGGATGATAACTCACGAGGGTCATAGAAGAAACACAAGGGAAACACTGATTCTAAGAAGTCTGGGTTTGGAAGGAACAGTCAGCGAACAGAGGAGAAGCCAAAGTGCACGACTTGTCAAAGACGCCACTTTGGAAAGTGCAGATCTGAATCCAATTCTAAGTCTGAATCACCTGCATGTGGGTTATGCAAGTCTAAGGAGCACAAGACTGTTGATTGCTGGAAGATTAAAGATGCAACATGCTACAATTGCAATGAGAAGGGGCACATAAAGACCAACTGCCCTAAGTACGCGAAGAAGCCTGAAGAGGCCAAGAAAGCAAACGCATGAGTCTTCCATACGAACGCCAAGGAGATGATGCAGAATGATAACTATATAGCAGATACCTTTTCATATCAAACAGTTTATGCATGAATTTTATTTGGTATTGGCACATATGATTCTATAATGAATGATAAATATTGAGAACTGTTTTCTCCGCCTGATTAAGACTCCGGTCATTTAATGCGAGGTAGAAATTGACCGATGATACTTTAGAAAATGCTCCAACAAATTCTATATTGATATTTAATATCTATTAGAAATCACTCTTTTCTGATACCCTTATGGCAAACTTTCAAACTATCCAAATTCATCAGTATATTAAAGACAGATGTGACATTTTGATCCCCTGTCAAAGAGATGATGGACTAGGTCCAACCCTTAAAAGCCATTGATGGTCTTTTGTGACCTAGGCTAAGTGATATTAATATAATTTTTAAAATGACGTTCATTAAGAATGTTAGTGCCTTATTGGCCGGAATAGTTTGATGAAACCATGGTTAGTATAAAGCCATGAGGATGATGAATAGCAGTTGTCGGATCGCAACCAAGAAGTTGATTCGTTTAGTAATAAGGACTCAATATAGTGATAAAAATCGACTGGTTACCTTAAAAATCAAGCCCATATTGCGGATGATAAGAAGCAATTAATTATCAAGACTCCTTATGAGACAACCCTCATAATTACATGTATCCGTACGATTAATTAATATTAAACAAAAAAAATGGTGGAATTGGCCGTCCCCGGAATCGAACCTGGGTCTAGGCCGCACCCTTTCGCGCGCCTAGCCAACCGAGCTAGGTGCCTAGTTTGTGAAAATTTCCATTCTGATTAAATATAAGCACATATAGTTGATATCTATCTAATCCTTATTGATTACGAATACCAAATGGTATGACAAAAGCGCTATATGAGGATTGGTGTATCTTAATAAGTTCCATAGATTGCTTCCATGCCTGATCAGTATGGAGGTTTAATGCATGGGACCACAAAGATATCCCAATGATCATATGGTACTAAAGTCAACTAATAGTATTCAAAGAAGATATCCAGAATAGAAATGTCCAAATAAATATTCCCTGGTAACGGAATATGTGGACTCATAACATGAATGTGTCACTTATTAGACACAAGCGTTGATGAGTGAACTGGAGCCTGAGATATGGAAATCTCTGTAACCTCCTTGTACCTTGATTATCTTCTCCTAAGATTACCCTGTTTACCCCTGGGGGGGGGGGGGCAGGTAGAGTTAAGTTTCATATCCCATTTAAGGCTGTATTATTACGAAATCTCCAAGACAGCTGGTACCATTATTGGCAGAATCGAAAACCCTGGTTAAGTAAGTTTTAAGGTATAGGTTCATAAAGCCAAACTCAATATCCTGAGAATTCGGTATAGTAAATTATGAAAGACGGTTCATTTTGTTAAGGCATTGTTTACCGCAACCCTAATTAGGCAACGATTAAGAATCACCATCAGCTGCCCAGGATCATCGATTTGTTCGACTAACTGTAAAGATTAGCTATTTCTTAAAAAAAAAAAAATTTTGAGCAATGGTTGGAATAACCATCTCACCTTAAGATAAGCTTTTCTATAATAGCTGTCATATAAGTATCAAGGCTACTCCCTTGAAGACCTTGTATAGATGGAATGTTAAACGTCCATTGATAGGACAATAGCTTGGTAAGTCCAAACATCAAGATCTGAAAGTTGCATTATAGACAATCAATAAGATCACGCAAATTCATAATCATCAGTAAGATGCCAGTATTCGGCAGAAAATTAAGGATTATGAAAATAGCAAACCTCCTAAATTCTTGTTAAGAAATAAGGTTCAACAATAGGTATCACCCTGGAAAGGAGTGATGCGATTTGGTAAGAAAGGCAAGCTAAGCCCGAGATACATAGGACCTTTCGAGGTTATCGAACGTGTCGGTTCAGTTGCCTATAAGCTAAACTTACCTGAAGAGCTCAGTGGAATTCACAATGTGTTCCACATCTGCAATCTGAGGAAGTGTTTCGCTGATGAATCACTGGTTATACCACATACGGATGTGCATATAGATGAGAGCTTAAAATTTGTGGAAAAACCTTTGTCGATTGAAAGTCGACAGGTTAAGAAGCTTCGAAAGAAGCATGTGCCTATAGTAAAGGTCAAGTGGGATGCCCGTAAAGGACCCGAATTCACGTGGGAGATTGAATCCACGATGAAAGAAAAGTACCCTTGTTTATTTCAGTAAATCTCGGGTCGAGATTTATTTTAAGGGGGTGAGGATGTAACACCTCGAAAATTCACGTCCTATAATGTGTTGACACGTGTCATAAAGCTTGAACGTGTGAAAGAATGTTATAAAAGGACTAAAGTTGACAAACATGGAAAGTATGTGATTTTACGGGTTCTAAATGTCAACAGTGAATAAATATACTTCATAATAACCCTACATGATGTTTACAACATCAAACGAATAAATCATGGATCATACGAGGCTAAAAGTGAGAGATTACAAACTACAGGGGTTAAATGTGTCAACATGTTTAAAGATATACCTCTGAGTGACCTTTTGACAAACCCGAAGCTTTGTAAATGTTAATTATGCTCACTAGAATGCACGATATAAATTTCATAAAGTTTCGTTATCGTATGAGAAAGTTATGATCAAATTCGTGTGCGAGGGGTTAAAGTGCAAACGTTGAAAGTTAAGACTTTTCGGGTTAACCGGAAGAGTCCAGGGACTTGGCAAAGTGGGTATAAGTCCTAAAGCCCTTGTGGGTAAATATAAGGGGGTCAAAATGCAAGAAATAACCTCGGTTGCCCTTTCGTGAAGCCAAAGGTCAAGTTGCAAAACAATAGAAAAATAAAAATCTGAAACGCAGGCCCATGCGGCCCGCGTACGGGTATGTTAAACGGGAGGCGGGCCACGTCAGACCGCCAGAAGCAGAAAAACAGGCAGCAGCCTGTTATGCGCGATTTTAACCAATCTGGCCGGTATTTCTCACTTGTGGACGACCCATAGGCACCCCCTAAGCACTAGGACATGTGTATGGCAGTTTTGGTATGTGCTAGACTTTGTTGTCAACCAATTGTGGTGATTGAATTCACTATAAAAGGGCTTCAAGTTCACAACATTCCTCACACCTTCAATTGCCTATCTGATCAATTCTAGAGCTCTCAAGCAGGTCCAACTGATCATATCTCGTGCATAGGACTCTTGTAAGTCTGCTAGTCCTTCTTTAATTGAGTTTAGCTTAGTATTTTAGCTAAAGTCAAACCGTCGTAATTACGGTTTGACTTCGAGATTAGTCATCAATGGCTCAGTCATATCTCGAATTAAAAGTAGGTATAAGTTGGTATTTATGTGGGTAAAGTTGCAGCATCAAAGGAAAAAAAGAAGGCTAAAGTTGCAGAATCTGTGGTCAATGTCAGCAACATCATTCCTGCAACTGGTAAGTTGCCAAGGAAGGGAGGCTCAGTGACATGTAAAATCTGCAAGTGTGTGGGGCATAACAAAAGAACTTGTAGAATGAAAGGGGCACAAGCACAGCCAGGGGCACAAGGTCAGGGGGCCCACAAGCTTAGATGGACTACAGTTGGCTATAGTTGACATTTTTGCAGTTTGTTTCAAACTGTGATGTTTACAGTTTGCAACAAACTGTTTTGGTTGTATGTTTGGTATTAGATCATGTCAAACTGCTTAACTTTTAGTGTTAATGGTTGTATGTTTGGTATGTTAGATCATGAAACTGTTTATGTATTTTGGTATGTTAGATCATGAAACTGTTTATGTAATGTTAAATACTGCACTTTGCGGATCGGTTTTGGTATGTTAAATGATGCAAATTTGGTATTTGGGTGCACATTTCTTAGGTTAAATGCTGCATATTTGCAGATCTGTTTGGCTGCACATTTGGTGCAGATTGGCTGCACATTTGGTGCACATATGAAACTGCACATTTGGTGCACATATGGTAAACTGCACATTTGGTAAACTGCACATAGTGTCATAAGACATTAGATGCACATGTCGGCACATTTCGGCACATTGTCATAAGACATTAGATGCACAACAAATTAGATGCACATGTCGGCACATTTCGGCACATTGTCATAAGACATTAGATGCACAACAAATTAGATGCACATGTCGGCACATTGACATAACAGATTAGATGCACAACACATTACAAGATTCATTACAAAAAGGCCCAAACTTTCCATTACAAAATCCATACAAAAAGCCCCAACCATATTAGTAGGTCGATTACAAAATCCAAACACAAGTCAAACCCTAACCAGACTTAACATAGTAAAACATGAACAACAACAAACTGAAACCTAACATAACTTTAAGCATCTTCTTCTCCTGTGCCAATTTTTTAGCTTCTTCTTCAAGCTTCATGTTCCGAGCAAACATCTGTCTTGCATTCTCTTCATGCCGCTTGATGGTGTCCAACAGTGCAGGAATCATCACAGTCGGATTCTCAATCTTCGGTGGCTCAGCCCAAGCAACGATTCCACAGCTTGATGGTTTGTTGCACCGGTGAAAACGACGACCTGGGTTTTGTGTTGTCCATGACGTTCTCAGTGACGTTGAGGCTCCACAAGTGCAAACCACCATTGTCGATCTTCGATCTCCTGTGGGTTAGGGTTTTTTTGGGTTTTGATAACTGGTTAGGGTTTGTAGGAAGGTTGAAGATGATGATGTATTGTCTGGTAATATAAGGGGTTTTTTATTATTATGTGGTTTTTTTAATTAATGAAATACATTAATGAAAATTTAATGCCCAAACTACCCCTCCACAACAGGACAAAAAAGGGTCAGTAAATCAATCAAAAATCAAACATTTTGAGTTTTGGACTAAAATAGCAACAAAATGCAAACCACAGGGACCTAGATGTAATAAGTTTGAGATTTGGACTAAAGTGGTAAAACTGGCCAAACCACAGGGACCAAAATGGCAGTTTACTCTTAAATAATTAAAACAATTTATTAGTAAGGGCATTATAGTCATTGTACACCCACTTAACACCAAAAACTAGCCTTCATCCACGTCGGAGACTATCCGGGAACGAAATTGCAAAAGTTAGCGACTATAGGTGTAATTTTAGAAAGTTAGGGACTAAAGGTGAAAATGAAGCAAACCACAAGGATTATCCGAGCATTTTTCTCAAAAATAAATTAGCAAAGTTAAAGGTTAAAGAAGTAAAGTTATTACGGCCAACCACATGGAGATACTTGGCTATGTTGGTTGGCCAACCGAAATATCCTTTATTTATTGTATAATTACACATTACATAGTAACTTAACATTTCCAACATATTCATATATATCTATCATTTCATCAAATCTTGATGAATACTAATATATTTTTGTCTTTTGTTGTTTTTTTTTTTTTTTTTCTTTTTTTAACTTTAGGGTTTTTTTTCCATTTCTTGTTTTACAAGTTTATTTGTTATTTTATAATTTTGCCATAAAAAGTTAAACAAGTTTTTCCTTGATTTGGTCGTCGTTCATTTGCTACTTAGCACTATGTTTGGTGGTCACATTTGGTCCCTTAAGTTCTTTTTTTTTTTGCGTTCGGTTGCTATTTAGCACAGTGTTTAGTAGCTTTTACGTCACGTGAGAGGCATTTGATGTTAAAAATTCGTGTTTTTGTTTTACGTTTTTTCTGGTTTTGGTCGTAGTTTGGTTGCTACTTAACACAATTTTACACCCGCGCGGCCCTGCAACGCTGGTAACATGGTTTTAAGCCCCATCAGGGGGCTTAAGACTAGTTATAAATTGATTTAAATTCAAACAAATCCATCACCCCGTTATGTTATAAACACGTCAATCCACACACGAGGATGTTAGCCGCTAATTAACATTCCTTCTAGTCCTATGTTTTATATATTTGTTAATTATGAGACTCGAACTATTAATCTTATAAGAAGAGACGTCTTACTATCACACCTTAATACCGCAGACTACGCACTCTTTGATTAGTAGATGATAGTTGGTTTTTTAAATAAAACTTGTAACTACTCAGCTTTTACTTTCTAAAGTCATTTATAAATTTTTTTATCCAAAGTTAGAGAAAATACACATACACTTAGTGAAAATACACCCATTTTCACCATATTTTGTTCAACATTTTTTAATCAAAGTTATGTTAATCTCAATGTATACATATATTAAAGTTCAAAGTTAATATCGACTTTTAGCAATAACAAAACTGAAAGAGAAAAAGGATAAATCATCTGAAACTAGAAATAAATTGTCATGTAAAGTTCTTTAAGTAACAAAAACGAGTAATAAAATCAAATAAATGTTTATAATAACTTTTAAAACATTTAAGAGTTAAGTCTAAAACATTTAAGAGTTAAGTGATTAATATAATTCAAAATCAACCAGAATAACAAGCTAATCTCAGTGCGAGGTATGAGTAAACTCAAATCTTTTTTATTAGGGCTGTAAACGAACCGAACGAACACGAACATGGCCATGTTCATGTTCGTTTGTTAAGGAAATTAACATGTTCACGAACGCATACTGAACATAAGTTTGTGTTTGTGTTCGTTCGTTAAGAAAAATCACTTGTTCGCGAACAGTTCGTGAACACTGGTCTCGAACACAAACGAACGTAAACGGACATATAACTTGAAAATAATAACATTATTAACCTTAAACATTGGACATAACTAGTTAAGCATAACCATCAAATGATAAATCTAAACACAAGAAGTCTACTACAGCTACCAAATGATAAATCAAGTTTAACTAATTACTAATTAAACATTATTATCCAGAATTACTTAGACATAATTATTCAAAGTTTAACTAACTTAGACATAACTATACTAAAAAATGTCTTGAATGTCTAATTTTTAGGTAACTTAGAAAAAAAAAGGGTTTCAAGTTTTCAATATTGTTAGATAAAAGGTTTATTATTTGTTATTTTTTTAATCTAATCAAACGAACACAAACGAACGTACATAAAAACGTAATCGAACATATTACCTAACGTTCACGAACGCAGTCGAACGAACAAGACCTTTGTTCGTGTTCGTTCGCTAAGCTAACCGAACGAAATTTTTTGTTCGTGTTCGTTCATTAAGCTAATCAAACGAACATAAACGAACTTCCTGCCGAACGGCTCACGAACTGTTCGCTGAACGTTCGGTTTGTTTACAGCCCTATTTTTTATACTATAAAGTATCTTTATAAACAAAAGAGTTAAATGCCATTTTAGTCCTTGTGGTTTGGGCCATTTTGCCAGTTTAGTCCAAAGGTTCCAGTTTTAACCTGTGGGTCCAAAAAGGTTTCACAGTTGCCATTTTAGTCCACTTGGTTAACTTCATCCATTTTTTCTGTTAACGAGAAGGCCAATTCGGTCATTTTGTATGTAATTCTGTTAACTAAAAGGGTAATTCAGCCATATAAAATGACCGAATTGGCCTTCTCGTTAACAGAAAAAATGGATGAAGTTAACCCAGTGGACTAAAATGGCAACTGTGAAACCTTTTTGGACCCACATGTTAAAAATGAAACCTTTGGACTAAACTGGCAAAATGATCCAAACCACAGGGACTAAAATGGCATTTAACTCTAAACAAAATTTTAACAAATGAACATATAATTTAGGGCTTTGCTATGGGAGTTCAATCCTTACGAGGTGTAATATTTAGGAGAAAAAAAGCTTTGCTTTTCAAAAATAATAATAATAATTTAGGGCTGCCAAGATCAATTCATAGCTCAACAAGTAAATGATAAAGCACCAAAATAAACAAATGAGCAACCAACAACAACATGGTCCGACCACGGTCAGAGCGTGGATCAACCGCCAAGTCTCTGTCCAAGATTGACCAAATCATATGCAAAACTAAAGCCCATGGTCGCTTGTACAATCAAATTGTGTTGCAACCGTCCTACTTATGGAATATTTTTCAAGTTCAAACTTAACGCTTTGTCAAGCTAAGTCATCTACAACTACAAAATCGTTATGGTTACATGGATCAGGTATAAAATATAATCACTCAAATAATTATGAACAAGAACATTTTTTGAAACCATTTAATGTTTCATAGACAAGCTACTGTTGGATTAATCAGTTTGTTTACGGGTCACAGGTCGACACGTTATCGGGTCATGAGTTAAATGGTTAGAATGGATCGCGGGTCCATAGAAAAATAGGCTAGTAAATACCTCATATAATCAGGGGCGGACCTACCTCTTTGGTAGGGGTAACCCCCGCTACCCCTTGTTCGGAATCCTAGATCCGCCACTGCATATAATTATGGGTTTTGTGGAAGACTTGGTAATTTAACATGTGGGAGTTGACCGAGTTCTTAGCAAGTGTACGTTGAGTGGATTAATGGTACACGTCGGGCATAATAACAAGTCAAGTATTTTACCGGTTCTTTAGGATTAATTATGTATTTTATTATATGTGCATGTACCTCGTAGAGTTTTTTGTAAGCCTATATATAGGCCTCCTTGTTTAGTTAATATTTAATAATAGTGTGAACCCTTTTTTTTGTTTTATCATTAAAATACAGCAAGCTTTCTTCTTCATATATTCTCTGCAAATTATCTTTCACTACATACATACGTGAGTGTTAGTGTGTGTGGAGTGAGCCTTTAACCAACAGCTACATATATAAAAAGAATTTTATAAAATTTATATTTCAAATTGTTTGATAAGACTTTCCCTAAAAGGAATACATTCAAAATCAATATGATCAAACTAAAATGGATTATACAAATGGGATTAAGATTAGGGATGAGCTCGGTACCGGAACCGAAAGTACCGGTACCGAAAATCCTCAAAAGTGTGTACCGGTACGGTACGGTTCGGTACCGGTATTTGAGGGTAAAAACCGGTAAATACCGGTACCGAACCGGTACCGAAAATGTCAAAAGTCGGTACCGAATCGGTACCAAAAAAGTATCCGGTTCGGTAAATTCGGTAGCGGCACCGGGTCCATTTTGCACATCCCTAATTAAGATAAGGTTTTCTCTCTCCCTCTTTTTCTCTCTCTCTCCCTCTACCGTACGTACGGTATCAGCTCATCTTTCTCATTCGTGTTCCACTTGGATATTTAAGCAATTCACTACCTAACACTTTGGCAAACTCTCTTACACATTTGAAACCAGAAATATACAACTTAATGTTCAACTCATTTTATTATCATTCACAAAATCTTGCATACAAGAGAGCTGGAGTGCTGGACCATAGAAAATTAACTAGTGTTGAAAGGCAAATTACTACTCATATTAGTGACTATCAAAAGAGTGATCACTAGTAATAAGCTTAAAGGGGTGATCACTTAGTGAAAAGATTGTTGTGCATGACTCCTTTCAGTCTTTCACATTGTTACGAGCAGACTGAGCAGTGGCGGACCTACCCATAGTCGTGGGTGGGCGGCCGCACCCCTTGAAAAAAAATTAGTGTATATTTTAGGCAAAAAACCCGACCGCACCCCTTAAAAATATAGTTGAACTCCTTATCCGCACCCCTTGAAAATATAGGAGAACTCCTTATCCGCACTCCTAGCAAATAATTTCTGGGTCCGCCATTGGTTACGAGGAATAAGACATGGTGATATATACCCTCTTATTGAGAAGTTATTAGTGAAAATAAACTCTTGGTGGATACCAAGAAATGGAATTAAGGTGGTTTTGTTAACACCCACATGAAACACTATAAATCTGTCTGCCTTTGTATTGATCTCTCTTGTACTTCATTTACAAAAAAAAAATATTGGTCTTAAAACAACAAATGTATTTTAAAACAAGTTGAAAACAAGAAATTACACAAACATTGGTCATTGATTTTAAAATAACATATGCACCTTTTTTTTTAAATTTTTACACGTAACGTAAGTAGTTGTATGTGTTGCGTTATCGAGGAAAGATTTATCTTGCCGCATACACTTCTCACCCCAAGACACATGTCGCATCCTACAATTACTTCGCATATAATAAAAACTTCTTACAATAACTTTTCTCTATACATATATGCGTGTACATGTATTGAGTGTGTGTATGATCAAGCTGAGAGTCACCTATTGATTTTAATATTTTCAACTCTAACATAATAGTATTTTGGTGGTACACCTTGTTTTTCAAAACGTTAGAAAATGAAAGAAACCGATGCCAACTTTATTTTGTCAATATAATGTCCCTGCTTTTTAGAAATAATCATGTTATTCTCTAATTCTATGTATATAAACTACTTTTTTTCTTGTGTGTTACGGCGGCGGCAAAACGTAAACTAACTCAAATTTATACTGCCTAATGAAAACGTATTATATTTGACCTGACTCGTTTCAGAATAAATTTACGTTAACACGTAGATCAAGTGAAGACATTCTTAAATTAAGCACGAAAACTTATTAGAGTTTACCCAACTTATTTGCGAAAGAAAATTTACGTTCAAATGTCAACCAACTTGAATTTATAGCAACACGTACATAAAAAGAAACACGTAAGAAAATTATGTTTTTTAGGTTAAAAATGGTATGGCGGGTCGTGGCGGCGTCGAAACGTAAAATAACTCGAATTTATAACGTCTAATGAAAACGTATTATATTTGACCCAACTCTTTTTAGAACAAAAATTATGTCAAAACGTAGACCACATGAAAACTTACATAAAAATATACAAAAAAAATGTATTTTATCCGAGCCTACTAATGATAAAAAAAATTACATTGAAACGGAAATCAACTTGAATTAATACCCGGTAAGCACAAAAAATAAGCACGTAAAAATTGATTACAAAGACTTTAGAAGTTGAATGGTACAAAAAGACACCAAAAGGCTTTAATTTATATCGACGCATACATTAAAATAAACACGTAAAAAGCAAATTGTAAAGTTTTTGTAAATTTGAGAGGTTATAAGTGAAAATTGAAGGGTATAGGTAACAAAAGAAAAAGGACAAAAGGGGAAGGGGATCAACGTGAGGAACTGTAGATCAAACATTTCATCAGGGTTAATACCGGATATTAATATCGAATTTATGGAACCAAAGTATTTTAGGTACCGACTTTGATGTTTTCAGTATCGATACAGTACCAACTTTTACCTTCAAATACCGGTATTAATACCGAACCGTATCGAATACTTTCGATACTAGTTAACACCGAACTCATCTCTACATTTCATTGTAGTTATATATATTTTCTACTAGGGATACACAATGATTAAATTATTTTCTTTATAGCTGTATTTTTTTGTTATTATAATTAAACTTTAAGCGTATTTTTTTTCTTTTTTCTTCTAACTTTTAAGAAAACCGAGTTGTGAAATGGCTATTATTGTGTACGTCTCAATATAACTTTTTTTTACAAAACCGAGTTGTGAGCAGTAATATACAAGTAACTGAATCACAAACGTACATGTTATCATTTCACCGCTTTTAGTTATTATTATTATTGTTATTGTTGTTGTTATTATTATTATTATTACTAGGTTATTGACCCGTGTGTTACACGGGTTTAATAATAAAAGCGGTAGTTCCAAAATCTATAAATATTTATTATAACAGAAGTAGCAAATTCGAAAACATATCGTGTGAAGAAAAGCGTTTACATTATTGAGTAATGAGGCATTTAATAATTAAAAAAAACTTGTACCTGCCCACCCCCTCCGCAGCACTCCTGCCATCGATTTGGCACTCCTTTCACACTTGAATTATAACACATAACATGCAAAGTAATTAATATTACTTAGTGAGCTTCAACTTAAGATAATACAAAATTAAATCATTCATTTGAGTCGTAGCAAGTAAAATGCAACCCAATTCTTTTCAAAATAACTCAATTTAATGGTTACATACAAAATGAAAACCATTTTATATCATACGTCGCAAACATGGATTCATACATAAAGATACTTAAGTCATGCTATATCCAAAACCCACTTGATAGAAGAAGATAACGCCTTTTCCCTGGCTAAATATATAATATGAAGTGTAATTATAGCCACAATAACCATATATAGGATCATTGTGAGGATTACAAGAAGGTGTACCCAAGTTCACCAAGCTAAAAGGCAAACACAATTAATCAAGAAAATCGTATAAATGCATTAAAATTTCAAGACAAAAAATAATCAAAAATAATTATTTAAGGTTCAGCAAAATTCCAAGAGCCAACTTGTTGCACTAAACTTACTTTCAATATATCACATGTTTTACGATCTTTAGTAGGAGAATGAGCCACATCATCACAATTTAGATAAATTTTGATGGGTTGTTTTGCATTCTTAGAAAAACCTGAAGCATTCCGAATTTCCAACAATGCCTCTCCCATGCAGTGAAGATGCTCAGTATCCCTGGTAATCTTGGTACTCTGATCATATAAAAAATGGAGTACTAACAAAAATTGTGCCCAAAAGAACATGGTTGTATTCTTGCTAATCTGATCAACACAAGTTTGAACTATCTTTTAGTAACTTCCTCTTGAAAGTCACCATATATCAGATACTTTACAAACACTTCAAGTGATACAACACCATACACAAAAATGTCTTTCTAAGAAGATGTACACCTAGGCTGAGTGTCAGCCTCAGAGTTGCATGCATTCCAAAATTTTTAAACCAATCCCAAAATTTAAAAAAAAAGCATACTTAATTATTTACAAAAATCAAAATGCCTACCATTTCAATATGACAAATCTGAAGAGATAGAAACTTCCCCTTAGGCTCCTTTGACACACTGCACAAATCGGCCATGTTTTGACTTTTGAGTTTTAGTTTTCCAAAAACCATTAGTCTAATTTGTCACGCTTCTGTTCAAGCAGTTGTCTGCGTTGGGCATTGCAAGGACTGACCTAGAATAAATTTTTAAAAAATGACAATTGTGCATTTAATATAAACAACTAAAACCTATAGCATTAGTGTATTTCAATTTCGTAACCGCAAATAACTGTAAGTACGTTTCAGTGTATATCAATATGTATACCTGTAGTAAGATCGATAATAGCATCAAAAGCATCCTCGTATGCACAGAGGGAAGAGTCATTCCATGCTAGTGTTGCAGTTAATATGGATACACCATCAGACTCGACAAATTCTATCTATGAAGAGAAATAGAACTCAACTCAAAAGACAGCCAACTGACTTATTCTAGTCAAAAGTTCATAAAACCACTAAAAAATAACATATATTTGAGTCATATGATGATGAAGCATACCCATTCCCATTCCCACCTTCATCTTCTTCCATCATACCGACCGGAACCTCATTCAGATCAATATCAAGAACTTTCCGACCACTACTACCTTCTCCGTAACCTGAAAAAATTTGCAAAATTGAACGTGTTAATCCACATCAGTTACTGAATCACTATTTTGGAACGAATTATCCGATGTCCGTAACCTGAAAAAAAAAATTGGAAAATTGAACGTGTAAATCCACATCAGTTACTGGATCACTATTTTGGAACAAAATATCCGATCTATGGTTTGGGATGGAAGACGTCTATGCTTTTCCAATTCTTATTCTTCGATCTGGCATTTGAAACAAAGGAATGTTCAATACAAATCTTACAAAATCAAAGGATAACTCTTATTGCAAATATATCTGTCATAAAAGGGAATCATCTTCAAAAACTTGTAACATGGCTTGTGACCCCTTTTTAAGATATAATAATTTCTATATGCAAAAAGCTATCAACTTAAATTATTTGCATATCTACCTTCAAAAAACATGTAATATTTTATCTAATATTTTCCTACTACCGATATACTTTTAAATTAAACCATTTGTTTGTGTGATAGGTAAAAGTAGAACTAATTGTAATTACTTACATATGATAAACAGGTAACATACAGAAGAAAACAATCTACACCAATTGGCAGACAATCCAATAATCAAGTTTCAATGTAGCCACAAAACTCTATAGAAAAAAAAAAAAAAAAAAAACTCCATAACTAAATAAAAATTTTTGCCATAAATTTACATAAAATAGAAAAACTTACTGGGCGATTTTTGATAGGGTTGTTCTTATTTTGGAACGAAATATCCGATGTATGGTTTGGGATGGGAGACGTCTATGCCTTTTCCAATTCTTCTTCTTCGATCCGGCACTTGAAACAAAGTAATGTTCAAAACAAAAATAGATGAGTCAATATGATGATGATGATGATAATAAACACGTTTTATAGTCCTATTCGAGCGAAAATGATTTACAGCAATTGATGATAAAACTGAAAGCCATAAGAACTGAAGATTCGTGGACTTACATATGGCATTGGAAGGGGATTTGCGAGAATGGTGAAGAAGAAGATCGATATATTCATATTAGCGATGAACTTTGTGAAAAAAACGTTAGGGTTTCCACACAGAATTTGGAAAGGGAAACAGGGAGCGATGGGAATTAGGGCTTGGGAACGGGTTATAAGAGATCCAGATATTTCTTCATGGGTCAGGGTATCCGCATCAAATACCCATTTAATGAAAGAAGCCCTCAATGAGTGACATGTGTCCCAAACTTGGTTTCTTTTATTATATGTATAGATTATTATTTATAAACTGACTTCATTTATCATTATTTTACTATAATAATATAATGTAATGTTTTATCTTGTAAACTCCATTTAATTATATACGTTAGAGCTCTTATTTTGTATTTCAAATCTGGCTTGATCAATCTTCAACTAATCATATATTTAAAAAAGAATTCAGCTTTTTAAAAAAAATACTATATAAAAAAATGAATCAAATTTCAACAAAGTTGAAGAAACGACAATAATACAAGAGATGGGCCTTGATCAATTAATTATAATAATTAAAATTATTAATTAAATGGTCTAGTACCGTACGTACGTACCTTAAGTTGACAATTGAGCATTGATTGTACTATTCCGTAGTTGATTTTAATAGGAGAAAAACTAGACAATCACTCATTTTTATTTTATTGGCATGAGTGTTTTTAAAGTCATTTGCACTCAAGGAAACGTTATCAACTTATCATCACCCAACGATATACATAATATATGGATTAAAAGTCTGATCCACAGTCTGTTCCTCACGTACAATTGATTATTGCAAATTAAATTCGAAATTTAATAGACTTAATATTAGATGAGGTTGTGGGGTTGAATTTGATAGGTGAAAGACCAAAAACACAAAACAAGATAATACTCCTGATAGTGAAAATTGATAAATTAAGGAAGGGAAAACCAATATACCAAACTTTCTTTTATAAAGAAATTTTGAATTTTACATATATTGTCAATTTTTCAAAATTAATAATTGATAGACTAGTAAGGAAGTTAACTACCTACAAAACTTGTTAGTTTAAAATTGGAATAACAGATTTTAATAATCTCAATTATTAGCCGTCGGCCGGTAATGGTCTCAACTTAAAAAATAATCAGTGATGGCACCACATTTTCATATATTGTAAACCAATGGACTTTTGTCCTCTTATTCTTTTCGGTTTAGTAAAGGTCAACTAGTTTACAATATGTGAAAAAGTGAGATCACAATAAGTTATTTTTTAAGTTAAGATTGTTGCTGGCCAAGGACTAATAGTTTGAATTATTAAAATCTATTATTCCCTTAAAATTCAAAGATTTAAGTCAATACTAAGAAAAAATGTGAATTGGAAATGAGAGTTTTCAATGAAGAAACTAGGACCGAGAGTCCGCAAAGTCATCTATGGCGTTTATCCAAACGTATGAGTAATCGTTCGATAAACTCTCACTTTTTTTTCTCTCGGCTCCCGATTTTTTTCTTCGTTTCCTAGACTTGTAATTAAAACGCAAAAATCACCTTGTTATTGTTCATTCTGTAAATATGTATAGTTTTAAATATATAATTATAATAATAGGTGAAAGTATCACATTATGTAAACATAATGATTTTAAGGGTAATGAAATTTAATAACCTAAAAATTGATTTTAAAGGTATATATTCATATATGTTGATTTTCAATTTGTGTACTCGAATCATAACACACCGTACCTTCATAAGCAAAATTAGAACATTTTTTTAACGGTCACCGAATCCTTCAAATGAGCAACTGACAAAATTTATCACATCAGGATACACTTATCTTCGAACCGGGGAAAACCCTCACCTAGGGCCGAAGCCCGTTAACACTCGCCTGAAGGCACGACAGTGCGGTGAGGTAAAACCTGCTCAGTTCAGGGATCGAACTAGCGATCTCCACCTTTTCGCTCAGTCTCCCTTCATCACCAAGTGCCGCAGAAAATAATGGGAGGTCAGGAATCGAACTTGGGTCCCTTAGAACACCAAGTCTCTCCCTTACCACTCCACCACCACCTCATTGGCCGTAAAATTAGAACATAAGCAATGTGACGGGTATGTACGAACAAATTGGAGAACGACCTATTTTGACTTTCATCTATATACATAATAAATTATTAGGTTATTTGTCATATTTTCAAAAGGTTAGATACATAAAAGACTTTTTGCTTTGTCAATACGCATGTTCCGTATAATTATGTCATATAGCTTAATATGAGTTAGGTTAAGAAATGCAAAATATGTGTTAAATATAAAGATACAATTAAACTATAAAGATGAAATAAGTCCAATAGAGTTCATACATGTGATATTATTTGGCTAAACTCGAATAATAACTTGATAAAAACTAGACATGTTTGGGTTGAACTGAGGTTGTAAAAAATATTTATACATATATTTGTTTTTTGAAAACAAAATTTGTAATACGTTTAAGCCACTAACAATACCTGGAAACCATTAAAGTATACGTATCATGTAATAGTATAGTTATGGTAAATTTAATTGAGTCTGTGTAGATCTCTTAAGAAACAAAACAAATGACTGAATACATAAGTATCAAAGAAATTGAAAACACGAGAAAGTGCTTAAAAGAAGTTGAAGAATTTTTTGCATCAACTTACAACTCTAAAGTCTCTTTAGACTTGATCTTTACATGTCTAGAATTGAGAACACGAGAAAGTGCTTAAAAGAAGTTGAAGAATTTTTTGCATCAACTTACAAGACTCTAAAGTCTCTTTAGACTTGATCTTTACATGTTTAGAATATTAATTTCACGTGTTGAAGACCTTTAAGTTAACTATTTATATTATTTCGAGACCCACCGAGTAGCAGTTTAAACGCATCAAGCACCAACTAATGGCAGTTTACGTTTTACTCATATGTAAAGTTTTGATTATATTTTTTTTCGTGAATCGGCCACTGTTCATGTGAGTTGGCGTATAATCTGAAACACTCTAATGTTTCATGTCGTCTTTAGGGTATCACACACGAGCGTTAGAGGTTCTTTAAAATTGCAACCTTTAATACTTTTTAGCTACTTTTCGTTCACCCTTTAGACACTTATAAAAATACTAAGCTTGTTTAATATCTTTTTGTCTTAAATCTAAGCACAAATTGATGGATTTCACTTTAAAGTTTAAATATAACTTACACTATATCAATATACATATAAGATAAAACTTCCATAAAACCATACAATGGGTGTCCCTTCACAATTTATGAACACCACTTTACGTTTAAAACATTTATTCTTGCTTTCCTTAAGCATGTTTTGAGAAGGGGATAGGTTTGATTGGGGTATGGCCGTTGTACATTTATAAGTATTTTTATTCCTGATACATTTTGTCACATACTGTACTTTTTGAAAGAAAAAATCTTGAAAGCATGACAACTTGTATACAGTGGCGGACTTAGAAATTTTTCCATGGGGTGTGGAATATTTTTAAAAATTTTAGGCCCCTAGGTATATAAGTAAAAAAATCGGTTCCTATCGGGTCGGGTCATGTGAAACAAAAGAAATCGCGCCACAACGTCCCTACTCATGGTTCCTATCACAAATAAATTGATCCGTAAGTTAATCGCTCCATAACATAATGTTTCAATTTTAATTTTCAACTATTCAAACCCTAGAAATCGTGTGTAATCACCCTAAAAATCATATAAACAACATAATCCCCCTAAAAATCATCTAAACAACCATAAACAACGTCAAAACACACGAAATTTCAAACCTATTTAAGAATTTTATTACCCTTTTTCTCCTATAATATCAACTAAAATCATAAAAAAAAAAACATAATAACTTACCCTTTATCGGATTCCGGTTGGTTTGGTGTCGAATGGCGGTGGTTCGCGGCTGCTGATGACGTGCTGTTGTGGTTATTGTTGTGTTCGCTGATCGCTGGCAGGAGACGACGCAAGAGAGGGAAGGCGGGAGGAATTCTAAGGGACTATTGGGCTTATTTTAATTATTATAGTTTTAACTTAGGTTGAGTTTGGTTAATGGGCTAGGAATTGGTGGGCTAGTTATGTTTAATGAAATAATGGGTTAAGGTATTGGGTATTTGGGTTAAGTTGGGTAGTATAAGTTTATATAATTTTGGTGTTTTTTTAAAAAAAAATCAGAGTTTACTAAAAAATATAAATATAAATCGACGAAAAAAGGGTGCGGACGAAAAATTTCGAAGGGTGCGGACGAGATTTTCGATGGAAAATAGCATTAAATTTTTTTTCCAGGAGTGCGCCTGCCCACCTTGGGCTGAGGGTGGGTCCGCCTCTACTTGTATAATATAATGATAATTTGCATGACATGCTGAATAAAATATGTTAAATATAAACTGTAAGTAATAAGCCTATAAATCTATAATTAAAGTTTGGCAACTTGTGGCCCAGTTATGAGCCTCACTTGTGGGCTACAGGTTCATAAGCCTGGTTTTTGGTACACTTCTAAAGCAAGCCCAATTGCTAGAGGTGAAACGTTTTCTCAGCCCAAAACTCCAAATTCTAAACCCTAAAGGATCACAATGTGCAACTATATGAAACTTAGAAAATAACTAGTATTCTGTTAGCGGGTGTTGCCCCATGGGTATGTCACATATCAAGGAGACATGAATATCAACGTGATTGATTATACTTCCGCAAAATTTACAATTTGTCAGTATAACTAACATAATTGATTGTATACTTATATATTACAAAATTCACAACCAATTTCTTTTTTAACATATAACATATTTAAGTCTGATATAATCCTTAACATCTTTGTGAGCTTCGTAACTTGCATATAGCATGTCGATAGCCACTTGCAACCCCGCATGTGTTTTACGGATGTTACTCCCTTTTTCGGTTAATTCATTAACTTTTTTACGTTACTCGACGATCGGAAGCGATGATATCCTCCAACATTTGTTGGACCTGTATAAACACATTTGGTTCTTCATTTGAAGACGACATTTTGAAAGAAATATCAAAGACATATACCTAAGTATAATGCGTTTAAATTATTTTAAAACATATCAACAAATTATGATAAAGAGGCTCAGAACAATATCATTGCCATTGATTATATATATAGTATTAATTTGCATTTTGAGCACATATACTATATGTCATATAGTGCTAAGAGGGTCAAAATAATGGTTGCAACCAGTTGCTTATTTTAATCCATCTCGGTTGTCATGCCAAGAACAACATATTGTCATCGCCAACATAAAAAAAATCTAATTACAACTTGTAAATGATTATAAAAAACGATTACTTATCATGTCATACCCGTATAGCGAAAATAAAAACCATCAAACAAACACCGTAATGTCTTAGATGATACCAAGCTCATCTTTATCAACTTTTGAAGGTCGTAGGACAGCCTCAAACCAACATCAGTGGCACTAGGGATGAGCAAGTGGTATCAAATACCGATCCCATCCCGATCCCGATAATACCATACCGAAGTGGTTTCGGTACCGGTTTCGGTATCCACTTTTAGGTTTTTTCGGTATCGGTACGGTATGGTATCGGTATAATACCGAATTTTACCCTCAAAATACCGACGCCGTACCGATACCGTACCGAACTGACGTATTTCGGTATCGGTATCTAGTTTTCACAAAATTCGGGATCGGGATTTGTCGGTATTGGGACGGTATGGTATCGGGATCGGGATTTGCCCATCCCTAAGTGGCACAACAAAAAAAGAGTTCCATATGTTATAAAGCGGTGACAAAGGCCAACAACAAATAAAATACCGAGCAAACACGAAATACAACACCCAAAAGCACAGAATACCAACAAAGCACAAAATATAACAACATTAAGCCCAATATTGTTGCAAATTAATATTGTATAAATATAAATATCTGAAACACAAATGATCTAATTTGCCTTGCGTAGACTCAGCCTCCTTGATGCACCTTGTGTGGTTACTTATTTCAAGCATCACAACTGTCACACTAAAAGTTAATCATCATCGAGTCACGTACGCCCATATAGCTCAGCAACATATCGAGTCACGAGGTATTAGTTGATAGCGCTATTAGGTTTGACAAAGCTCACACCGTGCTGGAGGCCTGGCGTGATAACATATAAGCACATTTATAACGTTCACAAACACTTTCAGCTCATTGCAGTTTCATGACAGATTTTAGGCAGTATTCCGGTATTTATTTAAAATACTAAACGGACTTACAAAATTATGATATTTTAACACAAATGTTATTCAATCCCCGAATACTAGTATATTTTTCTCATGACCTGAATCTTTACCGAAAAATCATTAAAAATCATTCATTACACCTAGGTCTAATTTATAACTTTCTAATGACAGTTTACGCCAAAAATCATTTAAAAATCATCCTTTATTCTTTTTACGAAATTCCAGTTGAAGATTTTTGGAATCACCTGGAAGTGCTTTCAGTAAAAAATTCAGATCATAACTCCATTCCTACATTGAGTTATGACTTTCGTAATGGGCTGAAAATTTTGACAGAAAACGCAGCCTGGACCTTTGTTATGAAAAAAATCATTTAAAATATCAAATCACGTCGAAAAATTATGATTCCAGTGAGTTTGAAGCGTATTTCAAAACACTACATTTTAGACTCAAGAAAAAGTGGACTTCGTTATGTTTTGACCTTGTTACAGCCAACACAAGTCGAGTGTAAAGATTTGGACAAAATCTGTTTACTTTCAGCTTTTCCCAAAAATGTGTTTACGATCTTGTTTACCCCAAATCTGACCCGTACATCATGCATAACCCCAAATACATCAGATTCAACAAACAAGTATCATCAATATCAAGTTATAATCAAAACCCTAATTTTTAAATCACGAGAAACATCAAAATTGATCAAGAAAACTTACTTGTAAACGTTAAAGGGTATTGAAATCGATCATGAAAGCCATCAATTGCAAGATCCAAGCAACAAATCAAAGTGGAATGGTGTTTTGAAGGCATAATTTCGAAATTATGGTGGAGGTGGGGTATTTGGGGGTTTAGGGTTGAGTTACGTTTTTTTTTAACTAATTAAAACCCATGGGTGAGCCTTTTGGTGGACTTTTGTAACTTTTGGTGGCTCTTTCTAGCTAACACAAGCCCGCCAAACCATTTTTTCTAATTTTTAATAGCCCAAGTCTTTAAAATTAAAACCCCCTAGTTTGTTTATAAAATTAAATATTTTTATAACACTAGATCATACAAAAACGCATATTGTTCGCAATTACGAGAAACAACCAACAAGTAGTCCATGTAATCAAATAACATATAATTCCACTTGATTATATTATTATTTATATCTTTGCAATACTATATCCATGTTTCACCAACGTTCGGGGTAAGACTTGTGTGCAGTTTGGTAATTCGGTTGATTCGCCAAATTATTATTACGTGAGTGTTCGTGTACTAACTGACACACTTAACCAACCAATATGTAGTGAAATACTATAATGAATGTTTTAAATCATGTTAAAGATAACAAAGTTGTGTTAACGGAGTTAACCTGAAAAATCTCAGTTGTCACATCATCCCTAAGTCGATAGAATTTTCGTCTCGAAAATTTACTGTAACACCTCGTAAAATCACGTCCAATGGTGTATTGACACGTGTAATAAACCCTAATAAAGTCCAACATTGAATTTAAGGGACTAATTTTTCGAAAAATAAAAAAATTTGATTTTGAAAGGACTGGAAGTGTTAGCATACCTGAAATAAGTTCCTAAATAACCTCTCACGATAATTATATTCACAAATGAGCCACTTGATGATCGAATGTAGCCGTTTGCGTAATTAATTTAAAGTTTGCGCAATAAAGGGTTAAAAGCGTCAACATGTTAATTCTTACCTCTGAGTGACCTTTTAACAAACCGGGAGCTTCATGATATTTGATTATACTCTCAAGAATGCTAATTATTGGCCGACTAAGGTTTTTATGCCTATAAGTAAAGTTACGCACAACTTTGCAAGTTAGAGGGGCTAAAAGTGTCAATATGTTTAATTATACCTTTGAATGACCTTTTAGCGAACCTGAAGCATCGTGATGTTTAATAATACTTTCAAGAATTCCTAATATGGATTAGATAAGGCTTCAATGCTATTAAATGATGAGATGCGCAAGTTTGCGCAATAGAGGGACCTAAAGCGTCAACTTTTGAATCTACGCCTTTCGGTGACCATTTAAGCGAAGGGGAGCGTAGTAATATTTAATTATATGCTTGGGAATGATCAATATGGGCCATGGAAGGCTTGGATATCGTTAAACGACATTTCGCGCTACTTTGTGCGATTAAAGGACAATTTGCGTCAAACTGCAAAAGTATGTCGATTCGTATGGTAACGGATCTTCTGGAATATGAAAATGAGTTAAACATGCCCTAATTATCCTTTATATAGCTTAGATATAGGCTTAGAGGTGTTTGGTGCGCAAAAATAAACATTTAAGTCATACAGGGACTAAAAGTGTCAAAAAGTGCACAAGTTTGCATTTTCGCGCATGTCTTGCATTCTCAATATATCCGGACACCCAAAAATTTATGTAAGCACTAAAATATTTTATTTTAGTGTTTGGCTTGATAAAATTCCACTCGTCGCGTAGTTTGGATCGTTTTTCGCGTCCGTTCATGATTCGTCGTAATTAGACGAACAACGTAACCGTACGACCAAACGAACCGACATCCAACATGTTTTCAAGCATGTTTTATGTTCCCTATGATTAGGCTTCATTATAGAGCCTTGTAAATAGCTTAACGGGCCTTAAACGTGCCAAACGTGACCTTAAAAGCTCACAGGGACCAAAACTGCAATTTCAAGAAACTGTTGCTGAACTGGGAACCTCAGGCGGCCCGCGTAAGTTCTCTTTGAACCTTACGCGGCCCGTGTGAACTTGCCAGATTTGCAAAAGTCAGTTTACAGCCCGTTCCAGCTGTTTCCAGGTGTTGGCTATTTTGGGATGCCCATGGTTTCACAAATCAGTGGGTGCACTTGTACGGACCAGATTGAAGCTCGTTTATCGAGGAACGATCTTAACGGTTCTTGAAATCCTATATATACCCCCTTGATCTTGCTCTCATTTCACACCTTGATCTGAATTGTTCTAAGTTGGAACTCTTGTGCTTCATACCTGAACATCCAAGATCAATTCCATCCTTGCTTGGACCCTTTGTAAGTGTCCTTTCGTGCTTAGTTTAAATTTCTAGCGTTATAGCCGAAAAGTCAAGCGTTTTTTATAAACGCTTTGACTTTTAAACGGTTGAGCCATTGTTCGAAACGAACATGGCTACGTGACCGTAATTAGGTAGGTGTTTAACCCTCAAAAGGGCACCTCCTAATTACTACGTTTACTCAGTTAAATTGTCGGGTCAAATAAAAGTCAAACGGGTTAGTTTTAAATAAAATTCATAACTATTAATATAAAAGCCATAAAATTAGTTTTCTCACTTTAACAACTTGGTAAATATTAGTTGAACATGTCTAAGCATGTTCAACCCGACAATTCTAAGTATAGGCTCGGTTCGGAACCGAAAGTCGCAAAAGTTGACTTTTTCTTTGACTTTCAGTTCTGACCCGATTTAGCTTAGTTTAGATATGCCTTAGGATTCCTTTAGGACCAGGTTATAGGTTAGTGTAACCCTCTGAGGTTATACGACTTGGTTCTGTAACAACTCTCGGTAAAACCGACAATCTTCATAATATTTCCGACACTCTATTATAACTTAAAGTAACCTTATATGTCTTTAAATACACCCCATGTATGAAAACCGAGCCCAAATTATGTTATAGTATTTAAAATAAATTAAAAACAATAATTATAAAGCTGAGGCGGGCCGCGTAGACCCACCCCAACTATTTACGGTGGCGGTATGAAGGTGAGAACCTAATTCCGTCTGATTTCTTAAGTCCAAGCGGGCAGCGTAAGACCCCGTTTAAGTTAACGCGGGCCGCGTGAGATCGAAATGGTGGCGCAGCCCTGAGCTGACACGTGTCGACATCGTGGCGGACCTACAAGCTGACCCAGCTAAGCTACATGTTGACCAGGTGTTGACGCGGGCCGCGTAAGGCTTTGCCTTACCTTACGCGGGCCGCCTGAGAGTCGATTTCAGCAAGTATAAATAGATGGCATCGGATCTCATTTCAGTTCGCTCACAATTTCAATCTCGAATCACAATTTCTGTAGAAGAGTTATAATAGTTGGGTATTATACCCCTAATTAGCGAGGTTCTGCTCCGTTGTAAGTATTATAACCCCAGTTTCGTAATAGTTACGTTGCCCGATTGATTTAGGATTCCGTAACAACTGTCATGGTTCTGCCCGACGTAGTTATTGGAATGCCGTCTCGGGGAGGGTATCATTAATATTTTCAAAGGGTTATGATACTAACCAATGTACATTTGTATAAATTATAGATTATACCCAGGAAACCCTTACGCGAAGTCTAAGATAGCAATGTGAGTTTATCCTCTTTTTGTTAACCTTTTTGTAATGTTTTACAAAACCTTAAATGTTTTACAATGTGATTAAGCGGTGATTGAGTCTTTGTAGTTCTTCAATTACTGCCGGTATCTTGGGGTTTTGTATACAAAATTTACTACACTGTGAGTAGTAAGTCGGGATGACAATACGTTACCATTGGACAATGAGTTAGCCAATGGGTAATATGACCCACAAGTCAGGGTTGACAGTACTAATGGAGTAATTGTGTAGACATAAACAATGTGATCGCTCTCAATACTGTTCACTGTGACTTTTTTTTGAACTTGATTAAACTGGGATTCACTGACCAGTATTTCCTACTGACAAATGTTTTTAAAACGCGTTTCAGGTAATCCAATGTGATAACCAATTAGTAAAAAGCCAGCTGGAGAGCACTGAAGGCTTGGGGAAAATGTGGCTATAAAAGTTACCTAATAAACGATGTTTTAAATTCAATAAAATAGGGTTTATCCCTATAAATCGTATTATAATAAGAAACTTGGGTTTTACCCATGTGATTATTAATATTAAATGAGGTGGTTTTACTCTGATAAACATTTCCTAACTACGGTCCTGATGTAAATTCCGCTGCAAGATTAAATAACTGATACCACCACTACTGAGTTCGCGTCCTCCCGTTCCCGGGACAAATAAGGGATCGGGGGTTGCGACAGAAGGTGGTATCAGAGCCTAGCCACTGGTCTGAGCCAAAGAAGTGTTCTGCTGACACTTAAAATTCTAAATTTTGTGTTAGGAAATAAATTACGGAAATAAGTGCATAACTGTATTTATTTGTTATGTGTTATTTGACTATTTGTTAGTTTACAGTATGAGTGATCAAGGACCCTCAGACATGAATCGTCAGTTGTCTGAATCACCTATGAGTGAAGGTACCCCTTCACAGCCTGCCCTCTCTGGGTATACTGCTGATCAGGAAGAATGAATGTTTGCTTTTAAAGCACAGTCAGAAGAGCCATTCCCTCATAAGAAACGAGGATGGTTCAGTAAGGAAGCCTTTGCACGTAGGAAAAGAATGCGAAAGTTGCAACAGCAAAGAGTTTTAGCAGCCGCTAAGCGAGAGACAGATGCCCATACACAAGATATGCTTAATAGAAGCCTAGCCAATTTCCATATCCTAGCTACAACTGCTGCTGACCCGAGTCTGGAACAACTTGTAGCCCCACAACCACAAAACCCAGACCAACCCATGGAAATAGAAAATCCTGACAACTAAATGGAGGCATGACTTTAACCCAGAAGAAATCCCAAGGTTACCTGCACCAAACCCCCTAGACCCAAATTACGACCCCTGGTGGGACAATAATAGGGACTTTGTGCATCGTTACCCTATCCAGGAAGATACAACTATAGGAGCCTACCCAGGTATGGACCCTTTAGATCCCTATTACCATGATAACTACATTAGGGAAATCTTAGAAGATCCTTACCGATTTCAGGCACTTTCACCCCCATATCAGGAACCCGCACCCCAGATTCCAAACCCAGTCCTAGAACCTGCACCCCCAATGAGTGCAGAAAACGTGCAAGAACTTAGGACTTTCGGGGAAGAAATTTTAGAAAGCAGTGAGAGAATGCGTCAGGTGGGAGAGCGTCTCGTATGGAAATACGATGAGCGCAGTTGGGATTTTTGGATAAATCCATACCCGTGAATGTGATGGTAAAAATGGTAGTAGTAGTAATAATAATAATAAAATAAAATAAAATTATGTGTGTACGGATGCATAGTACTATTAGTGTAATTTTCTTTCTGTTGGTATTGTAATCTTTATTTCAGTACTAGTGTGTAATAGACGCATAGTATATGAAAATAGAGTACAAGTCGCAATGATCGACGTTTTTGGCTAGATTGCATGTCATGTGAATTACGCTATTACCTAATATCTTGTGATATTAATATGGGATAAATGTTTAAAATTCAGATGGCCGATGAAGGAAATCAAGGAAATCTGAATAATGATAACCAGAGTAACATTAACGTGGTTAATGAGAATCCAAGCATCAATAACAATAGAAACCAGATGGATAATAGTGCCGTTCAACACATAGTGGCACAAGGAATCATAGATGCCATGCCATTTATTATTCAAACTATTCAAGAAGCGAATAATAAAAGTAAACATAGCAGTAAGCGACCAAGCGAACCAGAAAACAGCGTGAACAATGGACCTGCACTTCAAATGCCCATTCCCAAAAGAAGAAGAACCTTGCCTAATGGTTGTTCTTATAAGGAATTCTGGTCTTGTAAACCAATGGAATTCTCGGGCAACGATGGGGCCATTGCAGCTCTACGCTGGGTAGAAAAGACTGAGGCAGTCTTAAGAATAAGCAAGTGTGCTGAAGAAGATAAAATATTGTTTGCTTCTAATCTGTTTAAGAATTCAGCACTAGAATGGTGGAACACTATCCTCCAATCAAAAGGAAGTGATAGAACTTACAATATGGAATGGGAAGAATTTAAGAACAAGGTAGAAAGGAAATCTGCCCACCCAATGAAAAAGAACAGATAGCAAACAAATTCCTAAACCTTAGAATGACTGGTGTGGATAGTAAGGGATACACTAAAATATTCTTTGAATATGCTAGAATAGTGCCAACTCTTGCTTCACCGGAACCAGTGTTAATCTCCCGTTATATTTGGGGATTAATTGGGGAGATAAGACATGTAGTCAAGGCAGCTAGACCTCAAACCATAGAAGAGACTGTAGAACTAGCCAATACCTTGACAGATGAACTAGTCCATACTAGAGAAGAAGACCAGAGGAAAAACCTAACCCAAAGGCTTACCCAAGAATTCCGTTCTGGGAATTACAACCGTAGGAATATGGGTTCTACCTCTGCACCTTTCTGCAAAGTCTGCAAGAAAAAGCATTCGTGAAAATGCTCCACTCTTTGCAATTATTGCAAGATGCTAGGGGACAAGGAAGAAAATTGCAGGAAGAAATCCAGTAATGGGTTATGCTACAATTGCGGGGAAAAAGGTCATATCAGGCCAAACTGTCCAAAACTAACCCCAGCAGTAAACAATAAGAATACTAAAAATGCTAGAGCATTTGTTCTGACTGCAGATGAAGCCAAGATGATTCCAGATGTCATAGCTGGTACGTTTTTAGTTAATGATAGTTTTGCTAAAGTATTATTTGACTCTAGTGCAAACCAAAGTTTTATTAATACATCATTTTGCAAATTTCTAAATCAGTCATTAATTAAACTACCACAAGAATGTCTAGTAGAGACCGCTAATGGAGAAACTGTTAGGATTTCTGAAATTTTGCAGGGAGCAAGAATAGAAATCTTAAATCAAAAATTTGTGGCAAACCTGTATCCCATGAATCTGACAGGATTTGATGTTGTTTTAGGAATGGATTGGTTAATAGCCAATAAAGCCAGTATTTAATGTGATCAAAAGTCAATTCAGGTAAATTCACCAAAAGGTAAAACGATCACAATTAAAGGAGATAAACCATTTAGAACTACAAAATTCATTTCTGTGATGAAAACTGCAAGCTATATAAGAAAAGGTTCCATAGTGCATATGATTTCCATAATCACTAACACTAAAGGAAAAGAACTAAAAGACATTCCAGTAGTGTCTCAGTTTTCAGATGTCTTTCCAGAAGTATTACCAGGACTACCTCCAGACAGAGAAGTTGAATTCAGAATTCACCTGGTACCAGGAACATCACCAATTTCCAAAACACCTTATCGTTTGGCACCTGCAGAAATGCAAGAATTGAAGAAACAATTAGACGAATTGTTAGAGAAGAGATTTATACAACCAAGTTCGTCGCCATGGGGAGCGTCGATACAGTTTGTTAAAAAGAAGGACAGATCAATGCGTATATGTATTGATTACCGTGAATTAAACAAAGTCACGATTAAGAATCGGTACCCATTACCGAGAATCGATGATCTGTTTGATCAACTGCAAGGAGCTCGATTTTTCTCTAAAATCGATTTAGGGTCAGGATATCATCAGTTAAAGGTACAGGAAGAGGACATTCCTAAAACCGCTTTCAGAACAAGGTATGGCCATTATGAATTTACTGTCATGCCATTTGGTTTAACCAATGCCCCAGCTGCATTTATGGACATGATGAACCGAATATGTAAGCCATATTTGGATAAATTCATAATTGTTTTCATAGATGATATTCTCATTTACTCTAAGAGTAAAGAAGATCATGCAAAGCATGTGCACGCACTTTTAAGTTTATTAAGAAAGGAAAAGCTTTACGCTAAATTTTCAAAGTGCGAGTTTTGGTTAGAACAAGTACAATTTCTTGGACACCTAGTCAATCATGAAGGAATTCATGTAGATCCAACAAAGATTGAGGCAATTACTAAATGGAAAACCCCTGAGTCACCAACCGAGGTTAGAAGTTTCTTAGGATTGGCCGGTTATTATAGAAGATTTATTCAAGATTTTTCTAGAATAGCCATTCCCTTAACCAAGCTAACCTGTAAATCTGTTAAGTTTGAATGGGGATTAAAACAAGAAGAAGCCTTTAGAATCCTTAAGCAAAGATTAACCCATACACCCATACTAACATTACCAGAGGGAACTGAAGACTTCGTAGTTTATTGTGATGCTTCTAGATTAGGCTATGGATGTGTATTGATGCAACGTCAAAAGGTTATAGCTTATGCATCTAGACAACTTAAGAATCATGAAGAGAATTATTCAACCCATGATTTAGAATTGGGAGCTATAATTTTTGCTCTTAAAATTTGGAGACATTACCTTTATGGTAGTAAGTTTACCATATTCACTGATCATAAGAGTCTAAGATATATTTTCAAGCAAAAGGAATTGAATATGAGACAAAGACGTTGGATGGAGATGCTCAGTGATTATGATTGTGATATCCAGTATAATGAAGGAAAAGCAAATGTAGTGGCAGATGCTTTAAGCCGAAAGTATCATGAAAAATCAAAAAGGGTACGTTCTCTCAAATTAAATCTGCAAGTAGATTTAAATGATCAAATAAGAGAAGCACAAGAATCAGTAATCAAGGATGATTCTGAAAAATTAAAAGGTATGCTGAAGGAATTAAAACAAGGAACAGATGGAATTTGGAGATTCCATGAAAAGAGAATATGGATACCTAAATTAGGAAACCTACGTCATCGTATTTTAGAAGAGGCCCATAAGTCTAAATATACGATGCATCCAGGAAGTGATAAAATGTACCAGGATTTAAGGAAAAATTTCTGGTGGATAGGAATGAAGAAAGACATAGCAGTCTATATTTCTAAATGTTTAACCTGTTCACAAGTTAAGGCTGAACACCAGAAGCCCTCAGGTTTATTGCAACAATTAGAAATGCCAGTGTGGAAATGGGAATTGATAACAATGGATTTTGTTACTAAATTACCCAAAACAAAGAAAGGAAATGATACAATCTGGGTGATTGTAGATAGGCTAACCAAGTCAGCTCATTTCCTACCCATGAAAGAAACTTTCAGTATGGAACAATTAGCTAAATTATATGTAAATGAAATTGTTTCTTTACATGGCATTCCTTTATCAATTGTTTCTGATAGGGATAGTCGATTTACCTCTCATTTTTGGTTAAGTTTCCAAAAGGCAATGGGAACCAAGTTAAAATTGAGCACAGCTTATCATCCTCAAACGGACGGACAAAGCGAAAGAACATTTCAAACAATGGAAGATATGCTTAGAGCTTGTGTAATTGATTTCGGAGGTAATTGGGATGATCACTTACCTTTAATAGAATTTTCTTATAATAATAGTTATCACACAAGTATCAATGCTGCACCATTCGAAGCACTTTATGGACGAAAGTGTCGAACCCCAATCTGTTGGGCAGAAATTGGGGAAAAGCAACTATCTGGACCTGAGATAGTGCAAGAAACGACTGACAAGATTATTCAAGTCAAGGAACGACTGAAAGCAACACGTGATCGACAAAAGAGTTATGCCGATAACCGACGCAAGCCATTGGAGTTTCAAGTAGGAGATAAAGTATTATTGAAAGTCTCTCCTTGGAAAGGAGTGGTAAGATTCATCAAAAGAGGAAAGCTAAGTCCCAGGTATATTTGACCTTTTGAGATTATTATAAGAATAGGACCTGTAGCCTATCAGCAACAACTGCCAGAGGAAATGGCAGGTATACATGACGTGTTTCATGTATCTAATCTCAAAAAGTGTTTAGCTGATGAATCCCTAATAATACCTCTTAAGGATATAGAGGTTAATGAACAACTCAAGTTTGTAGAAAGACCTCTACAAATTGAAGACAGGAAAGTCAAGAATCTCAAACACAAGAGACTAGTTCTAGTCAAAGTGAAGTGGGACTCCAAAAGAGGACCAGAGTACACATGGGAGCTTGAATCGGAAATGCAAAAGAAATATCCATATTTATTTCAGTAGATCTCGATGACGAGCTCTAAAACAAGGTGGGGAGAATGTAACAACCCTCGGTAAAACCGACAATCTTCATAATATTTCCGACACTCTATTATATCTTAAAGTAACCTTATATGTCTTTAAATACACCCCATGTATGAAAACCGAGCCCAAATTATGTTATAGTATTTAAAATAAATTAAAAACAATAATTATAAAGCTGAGGCGGGCCGCGTAGACCCACCCCAACTATTTACGCGGGCGGTATGAAGGTGAGAACCTAATTCCATCTGATTTCTTAAGTCCAAGCGGGCCGCGTAAGACCCAGTTTAAGTTAACGCGGGCCGCGTGAGATCGAAATGGTGGCGCAGCCTTGAGCTGACACGTGTCGACATCGTGACGGACCTACAAGCTGACCCAGCTAAGCTACATGTTGACCAGGTATTGACGCGGGCCGCGTAAGGCTTTGCCTTACCTTACGCGGGCCGCCTGAGAGTCGATTTCAGCAAGTATAAATAGATGGCATCGGATCTCATTTCAGTTCGCTCACAATTTCAATCTCGAATCACAATTTCTGTAGAAGAGTTATAATAGTTGGGTATTATACCCCTAATTAGCGAGGTTCTGCTCCGTTGTAAGTATTATAACCCCAGTTTCGTAATAGTTACGCTGCCCGATTGATTTAGGATTCCGTAACAACTGTCGTGGTTCTGCCCAACGTAGTTATTGGAATGCCGTCTCGGGGAGGGTATCATTAATATTTTCAAAGGGTTATGATACTAACCAATGTACATTTGTATAAATTATAGATTATACCCAGGAAACCCTTACGCGAAGTCTAAGATAGCAATGTGAGTTTATCCTCTTTTTGTTAACCTTTTTGTAATGTTTTACAAAACCTTAAATGTTTTACAATGTGATTAAGCGGTGATTGAGTCTTTGTAGTTCTTCAATTACTGCCGGTATCTTGGGGTTTTGTATACAAAATTTACTACACTGTGAGTAGGAAGTCGGGATGACAATACGTTACCATTGGACAATGAGTTAGCCAATGGGTAATATGACCCACAAGTCAGGGTTGACAGTATTAATGGAGTAATTGTGTAGACATAAACAATGTGATCGCTCTCAATACTGTTCACTGTGACTTTTTTTTGAACTTGATTAAACTGGGATTCACTGACCAGTATTTCCTACTGACAAATGTTTTTAAAACGCGTTTCAGGTAATCCAATGTGATAGCCAATTAGTAAAAAGCCAGCTGGAGAGCACTGAAGGCTTGGGGAAAATGTGGCTATAAAAGTTACTTAATAAACGATGTTTTAAATTCAATAAAATAGGGTTTATCCCTATAAATCGTATTGTAATAAGAAACTTGGGTTTTACCCATGTGATTATTAATATTAAATGAGGTGGTTTTACTCTGATAAACATTTCCTAACTACGGTCCTGATGTAAATTCCGCTGCAAGATTAAATAACTGATACCACCACTACTAAGTTCGCGTCCGCCCATTCCCGGGATAGATAAGGGATCGGGGGTTGCGACAGGTTCCTTAGTTATCCGATTCATATGCATGTTTCCGTTAAATGCCTAAATGTTGACTATTATGCCCTTTTAACCTTAAAACGAAATTTTTGAAAATATGAGAGGATAGAAACCTTCATTACTGATTTATAAACTTGTCCCTAAAATTTGACATCAATTTGAGGTCTAGATTAGGAGTTATGCTCATTAGCGTAAATGAAAAGCTTTTTATTAATTAAACAGCATAATTAGCGTAAAGCCTATCTAAACCCAATTTTTGATACCAAACTTTTTACCTACTTATGTAAAATAATATTTTGGGATTTTTGAAGATTTTTATTTATTTTTAGACTGAGCATAACATAGGGTTCTAGCCTTGGGTCGGTAATTGCCGGTTTTGCCATTTTTGGCCATAAAATGAGTTTTACAAATCTTTTTGACACCAAACCTTTTTATACTAATCTAATATGATAAATAAAATATTTTAAGCCTTCTGGAATAATAAAAATATCAGCTTTTCATATAAAACCCGGAAATCGCTGTCTTTTTACGCGTTTTAAGCGCATAGTATGTATTAAAACTATTTTAAATATATAAGGTTTAATACCTACTGATGTTTTAAGTAAATTTTCATAATTAAACAGTAGGCAAAAGTTTTAAACTCAGAATTCAAATTTTGACCTTTAAAGCTTAAGTGAAATTACCAAAATGCCCCTTAGGTGCGTAGTTTGGTTATAATTAAAAATTTTCACATATATGTAATACCCTAATGATATAACTTATTAAATTAAGTATTTTTACTGATTATATCAGAACTAAACCTCAGATTAATATCTAACCTCTTTTTAACCTTTAAAATGACCAAAATACCCCTACGGGGCATAAATTGGTTTTAAATTCGTTTTGGGCATAATGGAAGGTATCCTACTGATATAACAACATATTAAAGGCATATTAACTTAGGAAACCTGTTCATGACTCATGTCGTTACCCGTTACGCACTTTCGCGTTCGGATCGGCTTATGTAACTAGTTTGCATAAATTAGCCGAAACGGGTCAAACTTATCATTTTTATCTCAAAATCCAGAATGTGTTTAGTTTACCCTTATTACACAAGTATACAAGCTTGTCGGGTCTAAACCACATTCTATTCTTGTTCTCGCTTAATCATGCGTTTTGAACCGTATCCTCCTTTAAAACTAACCGGTCTAAGCATAGGCTTAATTAAAGACCCGTTAGGAATCTAATAGGTTATTAAAAACCTTCGTTCCAGATTTAGGAGCCCAGTAAAAGCTATCTGTACTTGCTGATTTGATATGCGGCTGGGATTAAATTTATATTTAGCTCAGGTAAATACTTTTAACTTATTTTCCCTTATACGGGCTTGGGGTACGGTATATAAAATACCGCTTGGTCGGGCATTGAATTTTTAATTGTATGAAGATTAATTTATTGAAATGTCCCGTTTAAATTGTTTTGTTTGCTTAAAGCCTTTGGGGGGTTAATGACCATGTCCCGGATAGCCTTGGCATCATTTTAAGAAATGGCCACGACCTAAGCACGGGGTGTAGGCGTACATCCGACAGTGCATAAATAAATAATAAGGTATAACCGCCGGTTACGGGAATAACTCGCCACGGGACTATATCAGGTGGTGTGTCTATTAATCTTTAACCTGGCGTCAATCCGGGCTACTGAACGTATAAGAAACATGTAATTCTTTTACAAGTTTATATATAAATAATTATCCCAAGTTATAAAAAGTTTTGTGCCACGTGCATTCAAATCAATTTTCTAAACTTTTTCAAAATGAGTCAGTTAATTGTATTTACTAGTGTAAACTGACGTATTTTCCCAAAAAGGCTAAGTGCAGGTACTAATCGGAATAGGCTAGCTACTCCTAGCATCAATAAAGAGTCTCGCAAGCTTAGATGTTAAGATCTGTTGAACAATCATCTTTTATTGATCCGCCTGTGGATCCTTTACATTCCGTTTGTAATACTTTGATATTACTTTATATCGGTTTGTAATATTTTATCTTTTGCTTCCGCTGTGCATTTAAATTGTGTTGTTTGACTATGACGATATCAACTACGTCACGATATTCCCCACCGGTAATACGTGGAAATATCGGGGTGTGATAGGTTGGTATCAGAGCCAACATTGAGTGAATTAAACACTAGCCTTTTGTGTTTAATCTCAATAACACAGTAGCACATTCCTTGACTTTCTGAGTCTAGACTTAACATAGGAATACTCTCATCTCTATTCGGAAGACCTAGCCCATGTGTCATTTTAAGAACAGGGCCAAGATGGCAGTTCCTCAATTAGATTCAGATCCTTATTAATATCTCAATTTAGGATTGTTCTGCATTAAATATTAAAAAGAATCTTAAAAGTAAAACCAAGCCTAGATGTCATTTCAGACAAGGCCAAGATGGTATAACCTATTCAAAAGATTCAAATCCTTGTTAACATATATAAATATGTTAACATTCCTGGCAAATGTGATTCGATAAAATCGCATAAATCATCCTTATACTGGATTCCCCCGAAATCCTTTCTTATTTTATGAATTAAGCATCCATTAGGGATGTAATGCTTACGGGCCATATTCATTGTCATATAAGACAAAAGACAGTCGTAGCCTACAACTCCCTGTCAAGAAAAGGCATGAACAACGTTCGAGCCTAAATACCCTGATCCTACAAAATCATGGATTATAATTTAAAAATTGCCCTTGTGACTTGGCCTTTTGTGCCATAGTTATATTTTAATTAAGTTTAGGATAATTATAATGAAAATCCTGAATAAAATAAATATCATTCATTTCCTGCCAGTATACATATTAAAAGAGAATCTTAAAAGGTATAACCTAGCTTGAATGTTATTAAAGACCTAGCTATGATGGTAAGACCTGTTTAAAGAGATTCAGATCCTTGTTAACATCTGAAAACATGTTAACACTCCCGACAATAGTGATGCGATAAAATCACACTTGTCATCTTTATATTAGGAATTTCCAAACCCTTATTTAGCATAAATGATCAAGAGGAATCATGGCTAATAAACGTCGAACATGATGAACACATCAAAACATCCATTGGGATGAATACCTTCGGGCAAAGATCTATACATGAAAAAGATAGTTTTATTTCATAACTTCTTGTCAAAACAATGAACTATGAAATTTTCCGATCCAAAGGAATCATTGATTATGTTTTAAAATTTCCCTAGTGACAAGGCATCTGTGCCATCAAAAAGTCCTTTGGAACAAGCCCTTGTGCTATATAAAATGTCGGTACGACATTGACAGTCGTGACTTATGTCCCCTGTCTAATAAATATGAAGGATTATATTCCGTTTAAACGCCAAAGATGGTTTATTTAAAAGCCTAGGTAAAACATAATCAAATAAATTTAATACTATCTATTGGCCCATATGGTTTATTTGCACCATGGCTATTTAATCATCAAATTCGACAGTTCACTATATAATTAAACAAATTATTACTACTTGGTTTGTAGCCTTCAAAGCTTCACCATGGCTGACTCATCTGAAGCTCACAATCATCCAGATGATCAAAATGATAATGCAAGACTGAGCTTAACAGGCACCGAGTTACAGGCTATGTTGGATACAGCCGTAAACAAAGTCGTGGACCGTGTATTAAAGGATCATAAGCGAAAGTGCGATAATACCCCAAATAAAGGTTGCAAAAAGAGTAAGACCGGTTCAAACTATGACCAGTCCAAGCCAAAGGAGGCAAAACCCAAATGTAAAACCTGCGGGAAGAAGCACTTCGGAAAATGTTTCTATGAGCAGACCAGGGGATGTGTCATCTGTAAAGAGATGGATCACAAGACCCATGAATGCAAGGACTTGAAGGACGCCACATGCTATGGTTGTGGCGAGAAGGGGCACATAAAGACCCGCTGCCCAAAGAAGGCAACTAAAGGGAAATGCACTTTGGAGTCACAAGCTAGGCCTTGTGGGATTTGTAATAAGGAAGGGCACAAGACCTTGGAATGCCAAGACATAAAGGACGCAACCTGCTATGGTTGCAATGAAATAGGGCACATCAAGACAAATTGCCCAAATAAAATCAAGAAGCCTGGGGAGGCCAAGAAGACCAAAGCTGGAAGCTCTCAAATGGATGCTCAAGAGGCTATTCAGGATGACAATGTCACAACAGGTACTTTCTTTATCAATAACGCTCATGGAGTATTATTTGATTCAGGTTCAGATAAGTCTTTCGTAGACAATAGATTTTGTAAATCATTAAATCTGTCTGTTAAAACTCTAAGCGTTAAGTATAAAGTAGAATTGGCCGATAGTACCTTAGAGACTGCTTCAGCAATATTAGATGGATGTTTTATATCCATTAGGAATCATTCTTTTCCGCTGTCCTTATTTCCATTAAAATAAGAAGGACTCGATTTAGTGATAGGAATGAATTGGTCGTCTTAAAAATCAAGCCCATATTATGTGTGATAAGAAGCAAGTAGTTATCAAGACTCCTTATGGTGAGCCTTTGACAATTCAAGGAGACACTGGGTATGGATTGCCTAAGCACTTGTCAAATATGGTATTTAATACCAAAGATTCGAGTATGGAAAACTCAGAAGCGACAAACAACAGTCGCGATGCTGGAGATGCGACAAATGTTAATGGTGTATCCAATGTGAACCTCAATGTTAATGGAGTTAATCTCCAAAACTGTAATGAAGCAGCTATTAGAAAGGCTATGAGAAAATTCATGAAAAGGTTCAAGAAGCCAGATGTTTGCTCGCTTTAAAACACATGTCGCTGCTCATAAGAAGAGCTATATTCTTACTTCAAATGCGAAGAATAACCCAAACAAAATCATATATGGCAAGGAGCCCATTCCTTTTAGGATATACTTAAAAGTACTTCGTCTCTTGGAAGTCAAGAGACTTCAATAGTAAAAAGGGGCCATCGATTGCAGGAAACTGTTGAATGAAGTACAGACCATTAGGTGTCAGCAGTTATGCTGGAAAGGACATGGTGAGGTGTACATCTCAGTCATTCGATGGCAATACCCTCGATTTGAGAGGACATTAATGAAGTCCACAAGAAAGATCCTCTTATACATTATAGGACGGTTCAAGTTTTAAGGACCTTATTAGAAAAACCTATTATCCGCTTCGGGAAATAGAAAAGATGGAATAAGAATTTTATGACTCTCACCATAAAAGTTCTGGACTATCGACAATATGTTACAAATTTTAATTCATTCGCTGAGATAGTGCCCTATTCAGTCTACCCAAAAATCTAAGCTTAATGCAAATAATCATTGGTGGTTAGCATCGGCAATAAAAGGGCACATTAAGGTTTCAAAGTCTGCTTATTATAAATCCATAATGGACCTACCTCAGCTACTCGCGTTTTATAGAGTAAGAAATAACCAGTCAAAGCTGAGACTGCCCTAAAATTTGTCAAGGATTTTGCAACTAAGTTTAAAAGGATTAAGAATGGAGGCGCATAACCCTCCTGATGTATGATCAGAGGCAGTTCACATTAATAATGACACCAGATAAATCCATTGTGTGATTTTATTGCTAGGAGTTACGTTTGGTTTCAGATACTGCTGAGTCTCTCATAAGACCATAAGCTTAGCAAACTTTTATAAATTTTTCCATAAGAACCCCAGATATTAAGTGTAAGGTAAAACTTACAGGCGAAATCATAAGAGCCATTTCTTCTGTTCCTGTCAGAAGCCTTCAGTCGTAGAATTTTTGAAGTATCCTCTCTCTCGAGAAAATGCGTCAGCATATATAGTTGATATCTCCTTGATCTCTATCGATTACGAATACCAGACGGTATGATAAAAAGCGCCATATGAGGATTGGTGTATTTTAATATGTTCCATAGATTGCTTCCATGCCTGATTAGTATGGAGGTTTAATGCATGGGACCACAAAGATATTCCGATGGTAACATGGTACTAAAGTCAGCTAATGGTATTCAAAGAAGATATCCAGAATGGAATTGTCCAAGTAAATGTCTCCGAGTAAAGAATACGTGGACTCGTAACAAATATGTCACTTATCTGACACAGACTATGATAGATGAATTGGAGCCTGAGATTTGGAAAATCTCTGTAATCTCCTTATACCTTGGTTATCTTCTCTAAAGATTACCCTGTTTACCTCCTGAAAGGCTAGTAAAGTTAAGATTTATATCCCATTTAGGGCTGTATTATTATGAAATCTCCAAGACGGCTAGTACCATCTTTGGAAGAATCGAAACCCTGATTAAGTAAGTTTTAAAATAGAAAATTCATATAGCCTAACTCAATATTCTGAGATTTCGGTATAGTTAATTAAGAAAGACGGTTCATTTTGCTTATGCATTGATTACCGCAACCCTAATTAGGCAACAATTAAGAATTTCCATCAGCTGCCCAGGATCGTCGATTTGTTCGACTAACTGTAAGGATTAGCTATTCCTTAAGATTAGTTTTAAGCAATGGTTGGAATAACCATCTCACCTTAAATTAAGCTTTCTATAATAGTTGTCACATAAGTATCAAGGCTGCTCCTCTAGAGACCTTGCATGGATGGAATGTTAAACATCTATCGTTAGACAGAAGATTAGTAAGTCTAATTATCAGGATCTGAAAGTTGCATTGGACACAACGAATAAGATCATACAAATCCATAATCTTCTGTAAGTTGCCAGTATTCGGCAGAAAATCAAAGATTAATTAAAGTAGCAACCCTCCTAAGTTCTTGTTAAGGAATAAGGTTCAACAAAAGATATCACCCTGGAAGGGTGTGCCAATTTGTTAATTATCAGGCTAGTTAAAGCTCTGAATATATATAGAATCATTCGAGGGAATCGAATGTATCAGGATCAGATAGCTCATAAACTAAAACCTATTTAAGGAGCTTGGCGGAGCTCGCAATACATTACACACTAATGATTTAAGGATGTGTTTCACCAATAAGTCGAGAAGCACTATCACATAATGATATGCAGATTTATGATATGATGAGCAACCTGTATCGATTAAGGATCGACAGGTTAAGAAGATCCAAAAGGATACATGTACCTAATATAAAGGTCACTTTGGGAGCTTGGAGAGACTCCAGATATGCTATAGAAGTTAAGTCCATTACGCGACAAAAAGAACTTCCAGCATTTTAGCAAATCTCGAGGTCGAGATTTCTTTTAAGGGGGTGAGGATGTAACACCTCGTAAAATCACGTCCAATGGTGTATTGACACGTGTAATAAACCCTAATAAAGTCCAACATTGAATTTAAGGGACTAATTTTTCGAAAAATTGAAAAAATTTGATTTTGAAAGGACTGGAAGTGTTAGCATACCTGAAATAAGTTCCTAAATAACCTCTCATGATAATTATATTCACAAATGAGCCACTTGATGATCGAGTGTAGCCGTTTGCGTAATTAATTTAAAGTTTGCGCAATAAAGGGTTAAAAGCGTCAACATGTTAATTCTTACCTCTGAGTGATCTTTTAACAAACCGGGAGCTTCATGATATTTGATTATACTCTCAGGAATGCTAATTATTGGCCGACTAAGGTTTTTATGCCTATAAGTAAAGTTACGCACAACTTTGCAAGTTAGAGGGGCTAAAAGTGTCAATATGTTTAATTATACCTTTGAATGACCTTTTAGCAAACCCGAAGCATCGTGATGTTTAATAATACTTTCAAGAATGCCTAATATGGATTAGATAAGGCTTCAATGCTATTAAATGATGAGATGCGCAAGTTTGCGCAATAGAGGGACCTAAAGCGTCAACTTTTGAATCTACGCCTTTCGGTGACCATTTAAGCGAACGGGAGCATATTAATATTTAAGTATATGCTTCGGAATGATCAATATGGGCCATGTAAGGCTTGGATATCGTTAAACGACATTTCGCGCTACTTTCTGCGATTAAAGGACTATTTGCGTCAAACTGCAAAAGTATGTCGATTCGTATGGTAACGGATCTTCCCGAATATGAAAATGAGTTAAAAATGCCCTAATTATCCTTTATATAGCTTAGATATAGGCTTAGAGGTGTTTGGTGCGCAAAAATAAACTTTTAAGTCATGCAGGGACTAAAAGTGTCAAAAAGTGCACAAGTTTGCATTTTCGCGCATATCTTGCATTCTGAATATATCCGGACACCCAAAAATTTATGTAAGCACTAAAATATTTTATTTTAGTGTTTGGCTTGATAAAATTCCACTTATCGCGTAGTTTGGATCGTTTTTCGCGTCCGTTTGTGATTCGTCGTAATTAGACGAACAACGTAACCGTACGACCAAACGAACCGACATCCGACATGTTTTCAAGCATTTTTTATGTTCCCTATGATTAGGCTTCATTATAGAGCCTTGTAAATAGCTTAACGGGCCTTAAACGTGCCAAACGTGACCTTAAAAGCTCACAGGGACCAAAACTGCAATTTCAAGAAACTGTTGCTGAACTGGGAACCTCAGGCGGCCTGCGTAAGTTCCCTTTGAACCTTACGCGGCCCGTGTGAACCTTACAGATTTGCAAAAGTTAGTTTACAGCCTGTTCCAGCTGTTTCCAGGTGTTGCAAGTGGTTTTTAAGCTTTCTAGGGGCTATTTTGGGATGCCCATGGTTTCACAAATCAGTGGGTGCACTTGTACGGACCAGATTGAAGCTCGTTTATCGAGGAACGATCTTAACAGTTCTTGAAATCCTATATATATCCCCTTGATCTTGCTCTTATTTCACACCTTGATCTGAATTGTTCTAAGTTGGAGCTCTTGTGCTTCATACCTGAACATCCAAGATCAATTCCATCCTTGCTTGGACCCTTTGTAAGTGTCCTTTCGTGCTTAGTTTAAATTTCTAGCGTTATAGCCGAAAAGTCAAGCGTTTTTTTATAAACGCTTTGACTTTTAAATGGTTGAGCCATTGTTCACAACGAACATGGCTACGTGACCGTAATTAGGTAGGTGTTTAACCCTCAAAAGGGCACCTCCTAATTACCACGTTTACTTAGTTAAATTGTTGGGTCAAATAAAAGTCAAACGGGTTAGTTTTAAATAAAATTCATAACTATTAATATAAAGCCATAAAATCAGTTTTCTCACTTTAATAACTTGGTAAATATTAGTTGAACATGTCTAAGCATGTTCAACCCGACAATTCTAAGTATAGGCTCGGTTCGGAACCGAAAGTCGCAAAAGTTGACTTTTGCTTTGACTTTCAGTTCTGACCCGATTTAGCTTAGTTTAGATATGCCTTAGGATTCCTTTAGGACCAGGTTATAGGTTAATGTAACCCTCTGAGGTTATACGACTTGGTTCCTTAGTTATCCGATTCATATGCATGTTTCCGTTAAATGAATAAATGTTGACTATTATGCCCTTTTAACCTTAAAACGAAATTTTTGAAAATGTGAGAGGATAGTGATGTGTGCAAAATACAACATATAAATTACATCAATTGTGCCATAAAACTAACCCTTTTTTAGTACTAATGTTGGAAAAAGTGTGCTTTTGTCTTCCTTTTATATTTTCAGGATTAAATGAGCTCAAATTAACAAAAGAAGCAAAAAGACATCAAAATCTAACATAAATACAAGAAAAGGAACAAGACGTGACATGCCCGACCCCACGACAACATCTTCCCAAGCAAAACAAGATAACAGAAGACTGAACACGCCCCGTGCTCAGCCAGCACGGGGGTGTGCCCAAGTGTCAGCAGAAAAGACAAAGTGGTAGAAGCTTCTATTGCCCACCACGGGGCCGTACTCAGCGGACACGGGGCCGTGGTCAACTATAAGATTCGCACAATCTGGGCAAATCTTCATAGTACAAAGATTCTTCTGCACCACGGGGTCGTGCTCAGCGGACACGGGGGCGTGGTCAACTAATAAGACAAGCTGCATTAAATGAAGACAGAGAAGGATGTGGACACGGGGCCGTGCCCACTGGACACGGGGCCGTGCCCGAGCTTCTATTCAGCCTATAAATAGGAGTGCTTGGATCAAGCTCAAACCATCCCTTGGCACACCACCTCTCTCACACTTCACCCACCACCCACCACCACCATAACACCATCATCCACCACCATCATCCATTGTCCATCATAGAGTGTGTGAGTCGTCTTGGGATCCAAGATTGATCGTAAGAGTTCTTGACAATCAAGGCCATGTTTGCCTAAGTCTCTTACATCACTTGGTGAAGACAAGTGTCTAGTGTAATACTTTTTATTTCTAATCTTTTCGCACTTTTTATTTGGTTTTGTATTAATGACTTTAATAACTAGTTTCTTATGTTGAAGGTGATTCTTCCTTATCGTTTGTCCGTGGTGTCTTGACATTATTTTACTGTCTATATAAAATAAAAGATTTTCACCATTCATATCTCCACGGTCTATATGGAGGTATGTTGGCTACCTGGTCGGGGGTTAAGGGAACAGTTTGGTAAGAGTCTTGCCATTGTTCAGCGTTTAGAGGTCCTGCAATGGACCTGGGTCAAATTTAGAAGGACCTCCTTCAATACTTAACGGTATTGGATGGCGGGGGTCCAAACTCTTTGACCCCCTCATAAGTTAACTACTATTAATACTATAACCCGGCTATTTAGGACTGTATCCCTACTGACTCAGACTACTTAGTCGAGGGTAACGTCACCTCCAAAAGAGGGGCCTACCATAATTTGCATTAATAACTTAATTAATTATCTTTCAATAATCCGACCCTTTAGGATTGTATCCTTGCTGACTCAAACTACTGGGTTGAGGGTAACGTCACCTTCAAAAGAGGGGCCTACTACAATAACTAAGATAATCTCTTAAAATAGTGCAAAAGTGCGGAAATAATCAAAGGTTACACTATACACGAGTCGGAACCAAGTGATTCATCTTGTCTATCTGTTTTTCTTTTATTTTTATTTTCAGCATTTTTAGTTAGTTTTTATTTTTCTTAGCTTAAAACATTTTTCTAAACTTTTTGATTTGATTAGACGTTGAGGATAAACCGGTACTAAAAGCTCTTGTGTCCTTGGACGACCTCGGTATCTTACCAACACTATACTACGCTCACGATGGGTGCACTTGCCCATATGTGTGTTTAGTGTTAGTAAATATCGTGTTTTATAAATTTAAAACTTGACTAAAAAAGTGTTAAAGGGGCTTAAAATATACACCTAATACATATAACGCTTTACACGCATCAATAGAAACCTTCATTACTGATTTATAAACTTGTCCCTAAAATTTGACATCAGTTTGAGGTCTAGATTAGGAGTTATGCTCATTAGCGTAAATGAAAAGCTTTTTATTAATTAAACGGCAAATTAGCGTAAAGCCTATCTAAACCCAATTTTTTATACCAAAATTTTTACCTACTGATGTAAAATAATATTTTGGGATTTTTGAAGATTTTTATTTATTTTTAGGCTGAGCATAACATAGGGTTCTAGCCTTTGGTCGGTAATTGCCGGTTTTGCCCTTTTTGGCCATAAAATGAGTTTTACAAATCTTTTTGACACCAAACCTTTTTCTACTAATCTAATATGATAAATAAAATATTTTAAGCCTTCTGGAATAATAAAAATATTAGTTTTTCATATAAAACTCGGAAATCGCTTAAAACCGTCTTTTTACGCGTTTTATGCGCATAGTATGTATTAAAACTATTTTAAATATATAAGGTTTAATACCTACTGATGTTTTAAGTAAATTTTCATAATTAAACAGTAGGCAAAAGTTTTAAACTCAGAATTCAAATTTTGACCTTTAAAGCTTAAGTGAAATTACCAAAATGCCCCTTAGGTGCATAGTTTGGTTATAATTAATAAATTTCACATATATGTAATACCCTAATGATATAACTTATTAAATTGAGTATTTTTATTGATTATATCAGACCTAAACCTCAGATTAATATCTAACCTCTTTTTAACCTTTAAAATGACCAAAATACCCCTACGGGGCATAAATTGGTTTTAAATTCGTTTTGGGCATAATGGAAGGTATCCTACTGATATCACAACATATTAAAGGCATATTAACTTAGGAAACCTGTTCATGACTCATGTGGTTACCCGTTACGCACTTTCGCGTTCGGATCGGCTTATGTAACTAGTTTGCATAAATTAGCCGAAACGGGTCAAACCTTATCATTTTTATCTCAAAATCCAGAATGTGTTTAGTTTATCCTTATTACACAAGTATACAAGCTTGTCGGGTCTAAACCACATTCTAATCCGGTTCTCGCTTAATCATGCGTTTTGAACCGTATCCTCCTTTAAAACTAACCGGTCTAAGCATAGGCTTAATTAAAGACCCGTTAGGAATCTAATAGGTTATTAAAAACCTTCGTTCCAGATTTAGGAGCCCAGTAAAAGCTATCTGTACTTGCTGATTTGATATGCGGCTGGGATTAAATTTATATTTAGCTCAGGTAAATACTTTTAACTTATTTTCCCTTATACGGGCTTGGGGTACGGTATATAAAATACCGCTTGGTCGGGCATTGAATTTTTAATTGTATGAAGATTAATTTATTGAAATGTCCCGTTTAAATTGTTTTGTTTGCTTAAAGCCTTTGGGGGGTTAGTGACCATGTCCCGGATATCCTTGGCATCATTTTAAGAAATGGCCACGACCTAAGCACGGGGTGTAGGCGTACATCCGACAGTGCATAAATAAATAATAAGGTATAACCGCCGGTTACGGGAATAACTCGCCGCGGGACTATATCAGGTGGTGTGTCTATTAATCTTTAACCTGGCGTCAATCCGGGCTACTGAACGTATAAGAAACATGTAATTCTTTTACAAGTTTATATATAAATAATTAACCCAAGTTATAAAAAGTTTTGTGCCACGTGCATTCAAATCAATTTTCTAAACTTTTTCAAAATGAGTCAGTTAATTGTATTTACTAGTGTAAACTGACGTATTTTCCCAAAAAGGCTAAGTACAGGTACTAATCGGAATAGGCTGGCTACTCCTAGCATCAATAAAGAGTCTCGCAAGCTTAGATGTTAAGATCTGTTGAACAATCATCTTTTATTGATCCGCCTGTGGATCCTTTACATTCCGTTTGTAATACTTTGATATTACTTTATATCGGTTTGTAATATTTTATCTTTTGCTTCCGCTGTGCATTTAAATTGTGTTGTTTGACTATGATGATATCAACTACGTCACGATACTCCCCACCGGGCCCACCGGTAATACATGGAAATATCGGGGTGTGACAGGTTGGTATCAGAGCCAACATTGAGTGAATTAAACACTAGCCTTTTGTGTTTAATCTCAATGACACAGTAGCACATTCCTTGACTTTCTGAGTCTAGACTTAACATAGGAATACTCTCATCTCTATTCGGAGAATTATTGCCTTCAATTCTATATATTTTAATTTGTCGCCAAGCAAAGAAGCCATAATGGAAATTCTCCCCATTTGAAGCCTAGGGGAGGCCGAGCTTCGTACTGCGACTAGGATTAACGTGCAACCAAGGAGAAAACATTCAGAAATAAAATGAAGAAGAAACTCCTTTTGCTGAAGCTCGTTTCCTTAGTAAGTCCTTATAAGGGCATACTTATCTTTCAGTCCCTTCATGGACAACATCATTCTTTCAAGCCCCGTTTAGGGCAATTCTGTACCTCTTTTAAAATCATTGGAATGCTTTATCAAAATTTCATTTTATCAATATATATGAAAATAATATATGAAATAAATGAAAAGTATCATTCCTTTTATAAGATCTGCCATTATAATAAAATGGCAAAATCTAAAAAGGACAAGACCTAGCCCATGTGTCATTTTAAGAACAGGGCCAAGATGGCAGTTCCTCAATTAGATTCAGATCCTTATTAATATCTCAATTTAGGATTGTTCTGCGTTAAATATTAAAAAGAATCTTAAAAGTACAACCTAGCCTAGATGTCATTTCAGACAAGGCCAAGATGGTAGAACCTATTCAAAAGATTCAAATCCTTGTTAACATCTGTAAATATGTTAACATTCCTGGCAAATGTGATTCGATAAAATCGCATATATCATCCTTATACTGGATTCCCCCGAAATCCTTTCTTATTTTGTGAATTAAGCATCCATTAGGGATGTAATGCTTACGGGCCGTATTCATTGTCATATAAGACAAAAGACAGTCGTAGCCTACAACTCCCTGTCAAGAAAAGGCATGAACAACGTTCGAGCCTAAATACCCTGATTCTATAAAATCATGGATTATAATTTAAAAATTGCCCTTGTGACTTGGCCTTTTATGCCATAGTTATATTTTAATTAAGTTTAGGATAATTATAATGAAAATCCTGAATAAAATAAATATCATTCCTTTCCTGCCAGTATACATATTAAAAGAGAATCTTAAAAGGTATAACCTAGCTTGAATGTTATTAAAGACCTAGCTATGATGGTAAGACCTGTTTAAAAGAGATTCAGATCCTTGTTAACATCTGAAAACATGTTAACACTCCCGACAACAGTGATGCGATAAAATCACACTTGTCATCTTTATATTAGGAATTTCCAAACCCTTATTTAGCATAAATGATCAAGAGGAATCATGGCTAATAAACGTCGAACATGATGAACACATCAAAACATCCATTAGGATGAATACCTTCGGGCAAAGATGTATACATGAAAAAGATAGTTTTATTTCATAACTTCTTGTCAAAACAATGAACTATGAAATTTTCCGATCCAAAGGAATCATTGATTATGTTTTAAAATTTCCCTAGTGACAAGGCATCTGTGCCATCAAAAAGTCCTCTGGAACAAGCCCTTGTGCTATATAAAATGTCGGTACGACATTGACAGTCGTGACTTATGTCCCCTGTCTAATAAATATGAAGGATTATATTCCGTTTAAACGCCAAAGATGGTTTATTTAAAAGCCTAGGTAAAACATAATCAAATAAATTTAATACTATCTATTGGCCCATATGGTTTATTTGCACCATGGCTATTTAATCATCAAATTCGACAGTTCACTATATAATTAAATAAATTATTACTACTTGGTTTGTAGCCTTCAACGCTTCACCATGGCTGACTCATCTGAAGCTCACAATCATCCAGATGATCAAAATGATAATGTAAGACTGAGCTTAACGGGCACCGAGTTACAGGCTATGTTGGATACATCCGTAAACAAAGCCGTGGACCGTGTATTAAAGGATCATAAGCGAAAGTGCGATAATACCCCAAATAAAGGTTACAAAAAGAGTAAGACCGGTTCAAACTATGACCAGTCCAAGCCAAAGGAGGCAAAACCCAAATGTAAAACCTGCGGGAAGAAGCACTTCGGAAAATGTTTCTATGAGCAGACCAGGGGATGTGTCATCTGTAAAGAGATGGATCACAAGACCCATGAATGCAAGGACTTGAAGGACGCCACATGCTATGGTTGTGGCGAGAAGGGGCACATAAAGACCCGCTGCCCAAAGAAGGCAACTAAAGGGAAATGCACTTTGGAGTCACAAGCTAGGCCTTGTGGGATTTGTAATAAGGAAGGGCACAAGACCTTGGAATGCCAAGACATAAAGGACGCAACATGCTATGGTTGCAATGAAATAGGGCACATTAAGACAAATTGCCCGAATAAAATCAAGAAGCCTAGGGAGGCCAAGAAGACCAAAGCTGGAAGCTCTCAAATGGATGCTCAAGAGGCTATTCAGGATGACAATGTCACAACAGGTACTTTCTTTATCAATAACGCTCATGCTAGAGTATTATTTGATTCAGGTTCAGATAAGTCTTTCGTAGACAATAGATTTTGTAAATCATTAAATCTGCCTGTTAAAACTCTAAGCGTTAAGTATAAAGTAGAATTGGCCGATAGTACCTTAGAGACTGCTTCAGCAATATTAGATGGATGTTTTATATCCATTAGGAATCATTCTTTTCCGATGTCCTTATTTCCATTAAAATAAGAGGGACTCGATTTAGTGATAGGAATGAATTGGTCGTCTTAAAAATCAAGCCCATATTGTGTGTGATAAGAAGCAAGTAGTTATCAAGACTCCTTATGGTGAGCCTTTGACAATTCAAGGAGACACTGGGTATGGATTGCCTAAGCACTTGCCAAATATGGTATTTAATAGGTGAATCCAATAGGTGAACATTATATGAAATTTATCTGATCTTACTTTGTTTTGTTTTTTACATTTTAATTTTTGTGTTTTTGTGATGCTTGTAAGTTGTAACCATATAGTTTATGATATTATATAGGTGTTAGAAGCTGCTATGATGAAGGGAAAAGGACGGCTGAAACATTGACAATGGATTATCATCGAGGGATGGTGTTGAGGTGATCAATAAATCGTTACATTCTTTCAGTCTTCCTTTTAATTTTGTCGTTTTCAATATTGTGCATTATGTGCATGTCTGTAAAGAGGACACTATACATTGCAATAAAAGAAACATGCTACATATGGCTATTTGAGGAGTCTTTTGTTTAGGAAATAGTTTGTAACCAATATGCTTATAGGATTCTCATGTTGCATGTTTAGCTATAGTCACCAAACAAGTAACAAACTAACAACTACACTTAATTAGTGAAATATATAGAGTTAGGAATAGGAATGAGATGATTATATTAAGTTATTGTAAATAAAGTTATGCTATGCTCAAACTTGTGTTTTTATTGTGGAACAAAATTTTACATTAGATACAAGAAAATGAACTAATAAGGATAGCCGAAGTAGATACGGATAAATATCATGAGGAAATCTATGCAGTCTATGTTGGTGATATATCATCGATATTTCTGTATCGGTCCCCATGTCAGAATATCGGTACTGATATTATCGGCGATATTGACCGATATATCACCGATTTTCTCGATATCAGTACTTTTCTTCTTAGTTCTACCATTCGTCTTTCTTCTTATTGTTGCTATTAGTGTTTTAAGTCTTAATTTTTAGTGTTACATGTTAGTGTTTTAAGACTTAATCAGTTCCTACCTGCTACAATTGTAAGTGTTTTGCAAGTTGCAAAAGGTTAATTTGTTAATGGTAGGAGAGTATACTGAATTGTTAGTGTTAAATTGCTATATATATAAATTCTGCATGATATTAAAATTACCAATATCCCACCGATATACCACCACGATAACCGATATCTCAAATATGGGTCCTTGACCAATATCTGATTTTTTACCGTATTAACTGCATAGGAAGAAATAACTTTTTTCTCTATGAAAAGGTAAAAATTGATACATTGATGTCCTTAAGAGACCTCACAACCTGTGGCTTATAAATATTCACTAATATTGTTCACTGTCTATATTATCCTTATAATATGAACATTGCAAACAACTTATTAAAGCATTGTGGCAGCATGAAATGTGACAACTATGGCTTTGACCGCAGGTTCGGATTGCGCGTATTTTTAACACATATGGTCCTAGGATGTGTCTGGATGATGGGCGTTTTGTTAGCAACTTTGTTTCACAGGTAAAACTGGAGCCTTTTTTTTAATAAATGATATAGGATCACTCACTGATTATTACAATAACTTTTTAGTTAAATTTCTTAGTGAGATAGCTTGGTTTTGCAGGCCATTCGCAAACAACCGATGACCGTTTATGGTGACGGAAAACAAACACGAAGTTTTCAATATGTCTCTGACTTGGTATGCTATTTCATAATCTGTAGTCTTTTCGTTTAATGTGAATTGTAAGTTTGTCAGATTTAGTTTCAAATTTGTATCTGATGGTTATTCAAAAGACAAAAGTGCAAAGTGCAAGAAATAGAAACAAGCTTTACAGTTTTCCTGATTTTAGGAAAGAAAACAGAAACTAACTTTACAATTTACTACTTATTTTAGCAATCAACCTTATTTTAAACTTCTTTTGCTTGTACATTGCTGATGTGGCACTGATTGATGTCATGTCAGCTGCCACATCACATGTCAAATATGCAAAAAAAAATCTAGTTTTAAAAAATAAATTAAGTTACAAGTTTGAAAAAAATGATTTACTTCAGTTTTTAAGTAAAATAATTATTGAAGGTCACATTAGATGCCTCATGACATATACATACTAAAATGACAAATTTATCACAACAATTGCCAAAAAAAAATCAGCTTAGTTTGCTAGCTAAGAAATTTAACTATAAATTAACCAGTAAGAATTGTAATTTGGTTGCTATAATCGGTAATAAAGTGTAAGTTGGTTTTTATATAGGTCCAAATATAAAGTTGTTTTGCTAAAATCAGGGAAAAAAGTGCAAAGTTAGTTTCTTTGCTCCCTGTGGTTTGGTCGTTTTAACGGTTTTGCCCCAATCCTTTAAAAATAGTCATTTTACTCCCTGATGTCACGTTTTCTCCCCGCCCCACAACTTTCTCTTTATTGAATGATTCAACTGAGTTAAGAGCCGGGGAGCAAACTGGTGAGAAAACAGAAACATCAGGGAGTAAAATGGCTATTTTTAAAGGATTGTGGCAAAACCATTAAAACGACCAAACCACAGGGAGCAAAACGGAAGTTTACTCTATATTATAATTATATTATAATAATAACCTGGTTTTAAAAAGCGCGCTTGAGGCGCACTTAAGCACAAGGCGCACACCCTGGGGCTTTTTCGTTTAGCGCCTAGAGTAATTACAAGAAGCGTCAAAAAGGCGCGCTTTTTTGGGATTTTTCTCGGCTTTTTTTGGCCTGCGGCGCGCACCTCTCGTACTTGGGCGTTTTTATGCTTAAAACTGTTGTACCTTGGGTTTTTTGGCTTCTACATGCCGCTAAAATCATACAAAAACCTTACTTATAGCTATATTTTAGGTAGGGAAACTTAAAAAACTATGGGATATATATAAAATATATATAATTAGCTTGCCAACTGCATTATTTCATGGATCTTGTAACGTCATATTCTCCACCGACATTCCTCGATGTTGGATGATCGTTGTCGCCGGCTGACTACAGGCTACTAAGAAGAGGTGATTTCTATTAATCGGCTGTGATGACTGAGGCCGGGATCGTTGCTTGGTATGGCAGAATCGAAGGACAACAAGTGCAAGGTTCTCCACTTGCAACCTCGATTGCAGCCATGGCGGTCCAATACACAGATCTGAGCAGAATCGTTTGACAAAACCTCTGTAAAAACCCTTGCTACAACTGATGTCAGCAAGAAAAAAACCCGAATGGCGATACAAAAGTCACACAAAGGCGAGGCAGGCCCACATGATGTAAATAGTTGCTTTGTATGTTTTTAGTGGCTCAGAAGTTAAAACAAGAAAACATTGGAGTGAGTTTTTTTTAATCATTTGGTATGGAAGGCATGTAACCTTTGGAGAAATAAAGGTAAGGGAAGAGAGAAATGGATTGGTTTAGGGGTTTAAGAAGTCATCTGGATTCAAGATATGATAATTGAAGCTGTGTAATCTAATCACTTTTAACTATTTTGTATGAATGTGATAGTTCCAAATCCAATGTTGCTTATGGTGTATTTGCTCTTCATGTCTATAATTTAGTACTAGAATATATATTTTTTAAGATTTGGTTGTATTCTTATAGCAATCCTTATCTGATACTCTAAATTTAATTATCCAATCCCCAAAGGAGGATAATTAGTTTCTTTTAGCTCGTTATGAAAAAATTTCTCTTGCAGGCCAGTAAGCTTCGGAAAAGAAAACTAAGGTGGATTCAAAAAACGAAAAAAATTGGTAAGTAATTTCAACATGAGTTTAATTTTTTTAATGAGTAAATTACAAGTTTTGTCCTTTATGTATGTCCCAAATTGCAGGCGCTGTCCTTTGTCTTTAAAATTGATGAGTTTTGTCCTTAATGTTTGCAAATCTTGCACGTTATGTCCTTTAAGGCAAACCCAGTTAATTTTTTTTTGTTAAATCAGATAACACAAGGGTATTTTAGTCCTTTTACCTAATTATTTAAACAAAAATATATCAAAATTAAATATTAAAAGTTAATATCTATTTCCATGTCTCTCTATCAGTCCACCCCTCCCTCTCTCTCTCACACATTAGTCCACCGCCACCAACCACCACCCCCACCATCAACCACTACCACCAACCCCACCCTAACCCGCCCCCACCAACCACCACCTCCTGTTCCTCATCTGCTCTCATCCAGATCCACCACCACCTGCACCTGCCACCCTCACATCCACCGTCATCATCCAACTCTCGTTTCCCATGCGCTCCCCTCCATATCTGAGATGTCGCTAACCCACCTCCGTCCAGGTTCCACCCTTTCCCCACCACCACTGTTCACCACTAACCCAAAATCGGTCTCTCTCTCGTCGGATTTGCAGATCAATCATGTGACAGGTTTGGGTAGTAGAAGAAAATGGTGGATTTGCAGTGATAGGGCTTTCGACTAATTGAAGTAAACACACACAGAGACCATATCCACTGAAATATGTCATCAAATCAAATAACACTAGACAAAATTAAACCCTCAATTAAACTTACTTCTTCTTGCGTTTACCGGTAGCTTTCCGTTTAGGAGGAATAATAATCTCACCCTTGAGCGTCGGAATCTGCATAAACTGATCCAACCCACCATCTCCACCGAACTTCTTACGGAACTTCTTAATCTGGTCGGCAATCAATCAGGTTTGCAGACCGACTTCCTAAATAAAACGGGTGGTTGTCGGACCACACATCAACCACGCCGCCTATGACCACCGCCGCCGCCGATCTTTCTTCTCCGACCAGATCTGGCTCAGATCTGAAACCCTCTGTATAACCTGTTTTTTCCTTAAATCTGAAACCCTCTTTTAGAAAAAACGAGAATCGGGCTTTTTAGCAGGTGCGTGGTGGGGTGGTGCTTCACCGGAGAAGAAGACCGGTAGGGGAGTGGTTGTGCAGTGGTAATGGTTCAGAAGGTGGGGGTTGGCCATGGTAGTGGTGCTTCATCGGAGAAGAAACCAGGATCTAGAGAGAGAGAGATACACAGTTGAGTGAGAGAAAGTATTTGGAGAAAGAGAGACTGGTTTTATGATTTATATAAAATATAAATTTAAAATAAAGGCTGAAAGGACTATATTGCCCTCATGTGTCTTGCACATGACCTTTGTGTAATCTGATTTAACTAAAAAATCTAACTGGGTTTGCCCTAAAGGACATAACGTGCAAGATTTGCAAACATTAAGGACAAAACTCATCAATTTTAAAGACAAATGACAGCGCCTGCAATTTGGGACATAAATAAAGGACAAAACTAATTTACTCTTTTTTAATTGTATATATAGTTTGTTCTTTTCCTGCAGTTGAAATTACGTGGATATACTGTTATGAAAGAAAAGACATGTAAAAGTTGAACCTTTTCCAGTCTCACATGAAAAACTACTCATAGGAATTGCTACAAAGAGAGGTAAACTTTATATTAGGTCCTTAAAATGAGAAAGAGGTTGAGGTTGGTGGTTAACATAGTGACGGATGATGCCAGTGGTTAGTGGTTACGAGGTGGTGTCCCAAATCTTACTTATTTGCGCTTTGTTTAACAATTCAGGTGGAGCTTACCGATGCCGACTTATTAGATTTCCCAATTTTCCTGGATCCATTGAGCATCATTGTTTTCCCTGATCACAACTCTCTTGCATTTGACTTCAAGTAGATCTTGGATAACATTAAGAGTAGAAAAATTGTTTGTCTAACCTTATTTTTGTCAAATTTGTTTACTGTTTCATTCCTGTTCTTGAATGAAAGGCTTTTTAGAGTTAATGAGAACGGGGATTTCTGCCAAGAAGGAGCCCCCTGTGAATTTCTTTACAGATCCCATGGAAGGGAGATCTACATTGAGACCAGCGGATCTGCTCGTCTTTGGCTGGGCGGGAGGGAAACATGCTTGTGTGGATCTCACAGGAGTCTCCCCCTTAGCTGGTTTAAGGGAAAGCGGGTTTGTAGCAGGACAAGCTATAAGGAAAGCGGAATCAAAAAAGGTGGATAAACACGCTAAAGCCTCTGCTGATAACCAACATGCATTTGTCCCCTTCGCCTTCGACACCTTTGGCTCCCTAGCTCCAGAAGCTATCCGTTTGTTGACTAGGCTCCAAAAGGTTGTCCACAGTAGTTGCTCATCAACATGGGGGCAGGGGTTTGTCTTTAATAGGCTAGGGTTTGCTATTCAGAAAGAGGTAGCGGCGCAGCTTGTTGCTCGCTTACCTGCGATATTGATGTAACTCGGCCAGTTCATATATATATATATATTTTTTGTTTGTATTAAAAAAAAATGAGCCATTTGAAGTACTGAAGAGATTCAATATGTAAGTACTTTTTTTTTGTGAAATGTAGCAGCTTTAAGAATCTTTGTGAGTTTTTTTCATGAATAGAGTATCTCCAACAAGAAAAAAAACCATGTGCCATTTCTTCTATTGGTTTTCCGAATTATGGAGTTCAATGTCCATTCATATATAAAAATTAAACATGAAACCAAACATGTATGTAATACACGATATCTGAAAAAAAACTTTTTAATACTTTATAATCATATATGCTAATCGCGCAACGAGCGACTAGGGAGTCACCCTAGTTTACTAAAAATATATTGGTCTTAAAACAACAAATATATTTTAAAACAAGTTGATAACAAGAAATTACACAAACATTGGTCATTGATTTTAAAATAACATATGCACCCATTTTTTAGATTTTTACACGTAACACTATGCGTAAGTAGTTAGTTATATGTGTTGGCGATTCCAGCTATAGCTGGGTGATAGAGGCTCTTGTCTTTTGGAGAAAATACCAGAGTTCAAATCCTGACATGAGGTGTAGTTTAGTATTTACTGGTGTAGTTTAGAAGTAGGGGTTATGTAACCTTTGCCATTAAAAAAAGGTTATATGTGTTGCGTTATCGAGGAAAGATAGATCTTGCCGCATACACTTCTCACCCCAAGACACATGTCGGATCCTACAATTACTTCGCATATAGTAAAAACTTCGTACAATAACTCTTCTCTACATATATGCGTGTACATGTATTGAGTGTGTGTATGATCAAGCTGATAGTCACCTATTGATTTTATTTTTTTCAACTCTAGACATAATAGTATTTTGGTAGTACACCTTGTTTTTCAAAACGTTAGAAAATGAAAGAAACCGATGCCAACTTTATTTTGTCAATATAATGTCCCTGCTTTTTAGAAATAATCATGTTATTCTATAATTCTATGTATATAAACTAGTTTTTTTCTTGTGTGTTACGGCGGCGGCAAAACGTAAACTAACTTAAATTTATACTGTCTAATGAAAACGTATTATGTTATAGGGTGTGGGGGCCATGGATTGGAACATTATTTCCACATATGATCATTAATTAAATGGTACACCAACCCTCTCCTTGATTGATGGTGGTTTTCATGGATTAAACCACGATTACCACGACCCTCCCATTTGATAATTTTAAGACAAAAATAAATTAAAAAAATAAAGGGGATAGTAGTTTGGGTCATAACCATACCCTTAGGGTAGTGGTTTTGAATGATGGATTAAAGATGAATGACATGACGCCTATGTGGAGGGTCATAGTGGTCATAAGGGTCATGACTACACCTTATATCCTTATATCTGACCTGACTTGTTTCAGGATAAATTTACGTTAAAACGTAGATCAAGTGAAAACATTCATAAATTAAGCAAGAAAACTTATTAGAATTTACCCAACTTATTTGCGAAAGAAAATTTACGTCCAAATGTCAACCAACTTGAATTTATACCAACACGTACATAAAAAGAAGTACGTAAGAAACTTATGTTTTTTTAGGTTAAAAAATGGTATGGCGGGTTGTGGCGGCGTCAAAATGTAAAATGACTCGAATTTATACTGTCTAATAAAAACATATTATATTTGATTCGACTCGTTTTAGAACAAAAATTATGTCAAAACGTAGACCACATGAAAACTTACATAAAAATATGCAAAAAAAAAAAAAAAGTATTTTATCCGAGCCTACTAATTTCAAAAAAAAATTACGTGAAAATGGAAATCAACTTGAATTAATACCTGGTAAGCACGTAAAAATCGATTACAAAGACTTTAGAAGTTGAAGGGTACAAAAAGACATCAAAAGAATTGAATTTATGTCAACGTATAATAAAAATAAACACGTAAAATAAAATTGTAAAGTCTTTGTAAATTTGAGGGGTTATAAGTGAAACTTGAAGGGTAAAGGTAACAAAAGAAAAAGGACAAAAGGGGGAGGGGGATCAACATGAGGAAGTGTAGATCAAACATTTCATTAGGGATGACCAAATAATATCGGGTATAAATACCGAATTTATGGAACTGAAGTATTTTAGTATCGACTTTTGATGTTTTCAATACTGATACGATACCAGTTTTTACCTTCAAATACTAATATCAGTATCTAACCGTATCGGATATTTTCGATTCTGGTTAACACCGAACTTATCTCTACATTTCATTGTAGTTATATATATTTTCTACAAGGGATACACAATGACTACATTATTTTCTTTATAGCTGTATTTTTTTGTTATCATAATTAAACTTTAAGCGTATTTTTTTTTCTTTTTTCTTTTAACTTTTAAGAAAAAAAACGTTTTATAAAATTTCAAGTATGTTGTTGTGGTATGGCTATTATTGTGTACGTCTCAATATAATTTTTTTTTACAAAACTGAGTTGTGAGTAGTAATATAAAGTAACTGAACCACAAACGTCCATGTTATCATTTCACCGCTTTTAGTTATTATTGTTATTATTGTTGTTGCCGTTGTTGTTGTTATTTATAAACTGACTTCGTTTATCATTTTTTTACTATAACAATATAGTATAATGTTTTATCTTGTAAACTCCATTTAATTATATACGTCAGAGCTCTTATTTTGTATTTCAAATCTGGCTTGATCAATCTTCAACTAATCTTATATTTAAAAAAGAATTCAGCTCTTTAAAAAAAAGATTATATATAAAAAAATGAATCAAATTTCAACAAAGTTGAAGAAACGACAATAAGGCTGGAGGGTGTGGGGGCTCCATCACCGCCACGTCACCATGTATAGCGCCCATATGGGCTCCATCACCACACCCTCCAAGTGAAGAGGGGGGCGCCATTGATGGGGCTCCATCATGGTAACACCCGGTAGCGCCCATATGCACATATTCAGGTGGGGCCCACTAGTTTTAAACCAATCAAATGTTTTTTTTTTTAATTTTGTTTAATAGGGGCTCCATCCACACCATGTAAATTAAAGGGAGGCTCCATAGATGAGGTGGATCCTAGGTGGATTTGATAAAGCCCCATAGGGCTCCAACCACACCTCATAGCTTTTTTTTTTAACAGTGACTTTCTTTTTGAGTGACCCAATGTCACACCGCCTAATCGGCGGCCCTAGCCAAGTCTGCCCAGACTTACGTTGTCTTAACCGGGCCCGCGCTGGGTTGGCCAGACTTGGTTACGGCGTTCCCCCGGAAACCGTACTGCCTCCACACGAGTTGCCTCGCTGAAGTAATAGCCGGATGAAAACCGGGGTGCGGCTCAGGATCGAACCCCCCTCGGTGGGTTTGTCACCATCATTGCCCAATATCCATCCAAATATGACACAAGTGAGAATTGAACTTGAGTCTCCATTGAAAAACCCAAGTCTCCTACCACTAGGCCACAAGTGAGGGATACCACACCTCATAGCCATACAAGAGATGGGCCTTGATCAATTAATGATAATTAAAATTATTAAATAAATGGTCTAGTACCGTACGTACCTCAAGTTGACAATTGAGCATTTATTGTACTATTCCGTAGTTGATTTTAATAGGAGAACAAACTCCCCAGAACCCTAAAAACGGGATACTCTTTGAATGATGTGCTCCCACTAATGTTTTACTTTTGATAGTCTTTTTTTTTTTGAAACTAAACTTTCATTCACACCACACCGACCCGAAAACCGAGCCGGCACCCAAAAACAAAGACAAAGTTACATAATTACAAATTTACACCAATCACTCCAACAAATCGACTGAAAATGAGACCTGTTTTTAAACAAGAAAAAACCCAAGGACCTGATATTGCCGAAAATCTCCTCTACTTTAGCTCGATGCCCTTCGAACACCACTTTGTTTCTCGCTGACCAAATGCACCAACAAGAAATGATGATGATGCCTTCTAAAATCTTTGAAACCGAATGGCCCACCGAGCTGAACTTATGAACTTCAAAGAGATCCTTAATCGAGAATGCAAAAATAGCCGGAATACGGCACCATCTACTCACCTTGTGCCACACCAAATCAGCAATGCGGCAAGAAATGAAGAGATGAGAAACAGTTTCGACCTCGTCACCGCATAACGGGCACGCCCCTGGCTGGCTAACAATGCCCCTGGAAAGCAAGGAATCGTACGTTGGAATACGGTTTAGAGCCAATCTCCAAGCCAAAATATTAAATTTGATGGGAATCCATTTACTCCAATTAAACACAACATAATCCGGGTCGCATCTAGGCCGCACCAAAAGATGTTTAACCGACTTCACCGAAAAAGCACCCGAAGCGTCACCCAACCATTTCCATTTATCCCTACCCGACCCGAGAACAATAGGAGAGACCATACCCGAGATCGACGCTAACTCCTGAATCTCTTCGGCCCCTTCCGGATCATTCTTCCAAAGCCACAGAATACCTCCGTTTAACCGATCAAAAACAGAGCATGTTTTTACTACTTCCAAGCGAAAAAGACTAGGGAATAAGTCTTTAAGAGGCACCTCGGAAATCCAAGGGTCCAGCCAGAAAAGGATGTTCGAACCCGTACCAACCTCTCCTTTGAAGAGACTACGAAGAGGCTTATTATCGATGACCGTTTTGCTAACACTGCTGCAGATATTCGACCACGTTCCTCTAAAAGCTTTATTAAAAGGTATAAATTCCCATGCCGATCTTCCCGAGTGAATAGCATTAATAACTTTAACCCATAAACTATCCGGTTCATTCTTAAACCTCCAGCCCCATTTGCACAGCAAAGCCACATTAATGTCTGATAATTTACTCAAACCCAAGCCGCCCGCTTTCCTAGGTAAAGCTACCCTATCCCAAGCCACCCAATGCGTTTTCTTGACATTGTTCGACCCGCCCCATAAGAACTTCTTGATGATACCTTCCAAATCTCTTATAACCCTCTTAGGAGCTTTGTAGAGAGACATAAAATACGTAGGTAAGCTTTCAAGAACTGATCGAATTAAAGTAACCCTACCGCCAATGGAGAGTAAAGCTGCCTTCCAAAGGGATAACCGCTTCTCGAAGATGTCATAAACCGGCCTCCAATTATTGATACGATTCATGTTAGCACCAACAGTTAACCCCAGGTACTTGAAAGGGATCGAATCAACCCTACACCCAATCCAACCTGCCGTTTCTTCGATAACCTCGGCCGAAACCCCCATACCAAAGATACTAGATTTGCTAAGGTTAATCTTCAAACCCGAACAAACGTGGAAACACCTCAAAATCCTAATGACATTAGAAATATTCTCTCTATCCCATATCCCCATAATCATAGCATCGTCAGCAAAAAATAAATGAGAGACATTGGTAATATTATCCGGAAGAGTGATACCTTTAAAAACATTAACCTCACTTGCTTTATTGAAAAGACAAGAGAGGGCCTCCATCGCCACGACAAAAAGGAACGGGAAATAGGATCACCTTGCCTCATTCCTTTTTTGCAGCCGAACTCGAACGTGGGAGACCCATTAACCAACACAGACGCCCTAGCCGAGGATAAAATCCCCGAAATCCAGCCACACCACTTCTCCCCGAACCCCATCTGATGAAGAGTGTTAATAAGGAAACCCCAATTCACATTATCATAAGCTTTCTCAAAATCAACTTTAAGGAAGAAAACTTGTTTCTTTTTGCTTTTAGCCCACGCAAAGATCTCATTGATTATCAGGGGACCATCGAGAATGAATCTTCCCCCAAGAAAAGAAGATTGCGAATTAGACACAACCTCGTTCAGAACCGGTTTCAACCTATTAGCGAGCACTTTGGATATCACTTTATTAACAACACCGACCAAACTAATAGGACGGTAATCATTCAACCCAAGCGGATCTCTTAATTTAGGAATGAGAGCGATAAAGGCTGATCCACATCCAGTGCCTAACTTCCCCGACACGAAGAAGGAGTCCAAAATATTATAGAAATCCGAAGCGAAGAGATCCCAAAGGTGTGTAAAAAATCTAAAGTTAAACCCGTCAGGACCTGGCGCGCGATCTTTACCACAGTCGAAGACAGCCGCTTTGACCTCCTCCTTAGAGAAACGAGCCTCTAAACTGGCGGCTAAAGTGGGAGAGATCTTCTTGAAAGTGGAGCATGTCAAGGGGGGCCTACACACAGCCTCTTCCACAAATTTATCTCTGAAAAACCGAAAAACTTCCTTCTTTACAAGAGACGGTTTGGAAATCCAAACCCCGTTCACTTCAAGACCGTGGATGGTATTGCTAGCTTTCCTGTTATTTATCATAGCGTGAAAAAATTTAGAGTTTTTGTCTCCCTCTTTCGCCCATCTGATCCGAGATTTCTGTCTAAGATCCAAAGCTTTTGCCCGCTCCACTTCACTAATAATTTTCTTATTCTCCAGATACATCCATTCCTCCTCCTCGGTAAAGTCTCTCTGATCAAGGAGAGTATCTAACGATTCAAGCTCATTCATGGGGACCTCCAACTCCTCACCTTCCCTCTTAGACAATTCGTCCTTCCAAGATCTCAACCGGTCTCTAATAAAACTTAACTTTCTAAGTAAAGTAACATCGGGGTTGACGTCTCCCATGTCAAACTCAGAAATCGCTTTAATGACAACTTCTTCAAAACCCGGTTTTCCAATCCAAGAGTTAAAAAACCGAAACGGGCGCGGGCCAAAATTGCTCTCCCGGCACACCAGGATAATGGGGTTGTGGTCCGACCAAAGTCTCGAAAGAACCCGACAGCTAGCCGCCGGCCACGAATTAAAAAATTCAGAATTAACTAAAAACCGATCCAGTTTGCTGCACTTGTTACCGTTGTCTGTAGAAAATGTGAAGTTCCTGCCACTCAAGTTGTACTCTAACAACCCCGAATCAAAAATAAAATCATTAAAATGATTAGCACAGGTTTGCTTAAACGCACAATTTCTCCTTTCCTCTCTAAACCTGACGGCATTGAAATCCCCCGCAACTACCCATAAACCGTCGTTCATGTCAATAATGCTCTTCAGATCTCCCCATAACGACTGTTTAGCCGAAACCCCCTGAGGCGCGTAGACGTTAAGAAAATTCACAACAACCCCACAACCCAGAAGCGCCCCTCTAACATGCAGAAAATGCCTATCCTTGGACCCACCCGTTTGTCTAAAAATCTTATCGTCCCAGATACAAATAAGGCCTCCAGACTGACCCACAGACTCAACAAAATCCATCCCAAAATCCTTCTTGCCCCAGAGTAAAGCCAAGTCGGACCGAGAGATACTAGAACATTTAGATTCTTGCAGCGAAAGAAACGATATGCCATGGGAAAAAACCATACTTTTCACCCACCCGGACTTATTTGGACCCCCGATCCCTTTAATATTCAATGAAAGAAAATTCATGGGTGAACCACATTAATACCTGAGGTAAACGATTTCCTGACCAAATCCGGAAAATCATCAACGTTAATCCCGATTTTAGTTCCAACATTAATAGTTTCCAGCATCTCCTTCTCGACCTCTGCCTTTTCAACTGCTCCGACACCCTCCTTACCTCCTCCTTCATCTCCCCCAGAATCTAAAATATGACCGCCCCCAGTTTTATCACCCGAGACGACCTCCGTGTTAACCTCATTAGGAGCCACAAAATTAAGATCAAAGCAAAATTGTTCAAAATCCCTGTTGCTATCAGCGCCCCCTGACCCCCCTTCGTTCTCGAAATCACCAGATAGACCCTCCCCTTCAATTAAAAACCTGGGTCTCTTCCTGGGCCTGATATCCTCACCGACAAGGGCGGCTTCACCCACCGAAAGGTTGGGCCTGCTTAAAACTGAAGCTCTCCTAATTATCTTTTTGGGCTTCCTAGAAGTGGGCTTACCAATATTAAAAGGGCCCGACAAACCTTGGACCCCACCCCCCTCTGACCGTTATCTGAAAGTACATGATTATTAAAGTCATTGGAAAGTTCCTGTACCCCATGCTCCTGATTTTCGTTGGTCTCGTAAACCCCACCGCCGCCTAAAATCTCTTTCTGCATGGAAACATGCAAATCTCCATAATTCTCCACCGACTTATCGGTAGCCTCTTTAGGGCACTCAACAACCTCTTCGTCTCCCTTATCGGTACCACCTCCGATCACCGGAGATTCCGGTACATCACCAAGTTCCGATGATGCAACTGAGGATTCTTCGTCGTCCTCAAGGAAATCCGGGAGCCAATGATCATTATCTTCTATAACCCAAACTTTATATCTTTTATCTTGCCAACTTAAATAGAGGAGACCATTAACCTTGTTACCCGAATCCAAAAGGATCCCCAGCCGGTCGAAAGACAGATCCCCATCCGAATCAAGAAACTGAGAAGCTTGAACAACCTTGCCGTATCGGTTACCGATCTGATCAAAAACGGTTCTAGAGACCAAGTGGGGTGGAACACCACGAATATTGATCCAGGCTAGTCTCTCATAAGGAAGTGCCTGCCCGAGCCACGGTTGGAACAGAGAAAACCACCGATTCCAAGAATCCTTCTCGTTTAGCCTTATGGCCACATATCGGATGAACAGAGAAAACCACCGATTCCACCGATAGGCTGAACAGAGAAAACCACCGATTCCACCGATAGTCTAGTGATATGTTTAAACTTTCTCTCGTGTCCCTTCTTCTTCCAACCGCCGCCGGTAGCTCGACGGAGTAGGTGAGATCTGCTTTAGCGTGCGAGGTCGCTGATTCCGGCTTGACCTTTCTCCCTAATTCATTTCTTTCTCCTCTCCCATTCGCTTTCGGGGCCGTTAATCTGGGCTCGAGATTCTTAGTCTGTTCGTCTTCTTCACTCGCTCTTGCCGGTCCTTCTCCTTGATTGATTAATAGGGCAGATATTGGTCGCGGCTATTTGAATATAGTTTAGCTAGATTGATTCGTCCTATTAATCTTTATTTGGGTCGTGTCTTCGGCTTAGTGAGTTTTTCGCTGGCCTTATGGGGCAAGAAACTGTTTGGGGTGTTGAGGATGATGGGAATGGTGGCCCTTGGGCTGAGGTTCAGAACCAAAAAAATAGAAAGGGCTGTATAAATGGTGTGGAGATGACATTTATAGTCCAAAACTTGCCGGACCAAACGACAAAGATGATTTTATGGCGTGCTTTTCAGCCTTATGGCCACATATCGGATGCTTACGTGGCCCGCAAGAAGGATAAGAGAGGGAATAGCTTCGGGTTTGTCCGATATGTGGGAGTTGAAAATGTGAATGCAACACTAGTGGAGATGAATTCAGTAAAGATTTTTGAAGCCAAAGTATCGGTGGCCTTAGCTAAATACGACAAGAACCACAAAAAGTTTATCTATACGTCTAAGGTGATCGGTGAAAAAATCTGGAGGCCAAAAGAAACTCTGAATTCGAACCAACAGGATCCTGTTCCTGCCTCCCGGGGTGCGGAGGTAAGAGAAGGTCAGTCTTTTGCGAGTTTGTTCCAAAATGGTAACCATGGTCCTAATCTGGGTGCCAAGACTATAACTATTTCCAATAAGGGTTCCAAATATCCTTTGCACTGCATGGGAAGGTCTATTCATGGAGTTGCTAAAGACCTAAATTCTCTTAATAATTTGAACCATCTTCTGAGTAGTGGTGGGCTGGTTGATTATGGGTTATCTTACATTGGGGGATTCAGCGTATTACTCACCCTTGGTAATCCTGGGATTGTGAAGGAAGTTATGGAAAATCACTCAGGTTGCCTGTCTAAGGTATTTAGTCATTTTCAAGTATGGAAAGGTGAAGATCTCCCATTGGATCGCATAGCATCTTTACGTATTACGGGTGTCCCAGTCCATCTCCGTGACAGTTCCTTATACGACCAAATCGGAGGGCTCTATGGACGGGTTGTTGAAGAGTCATCCTTCTCCTGGCTTGGTTCTCAGAATTCTGATTGTATGGTCTTGGTGCTGGTCCCTCCTGGCCGTCGTATCGAGGAATCTATGGTCATAAATTGGCAGGATAGGAGGTTCGTAATATGGGTGTCGGAGGAGGGCACAATTTGGAATCCAAACCTTGACGGAGACATAATATCGGTCGATGAGGGGGATAATCCGGATGAATCATCTTATGATAGTTCTAGTGGGGATGAAGATTTTGGTGAGGATCAAATGTGTGATGAGGTTGAGGAAGGCGAATTGAGAATACCGGATAATAATCATCCTAATTCGAATCGGAATACAGAATCTCCGGCGAAGTATACATCGGAACCGGTACCAGTTAATGATTCGGAATGTGAAGGGGTGGGAGATGGAAGGTTGGAGACCGAGGAGGAGACTGTTCAGATCCTGGTTTGTGATTCCCAGGTTTTGCATGGGGAAGTTGGTACGCATGGGGATAATAATACTAATGAGGTGGGACCAGATGTAATTACGAATAGACAGACTTGTGGGGTGCCACAAACTTTGGAGGAGAGAGACAAATCTCTGGTGGATAATACATCACATGAGGGCCCAACTCCACTCACTGGACTTGGTAAACGGCCCAGAGCGGTCCGGAGCCCACCTTCGACCGATTCTTTCCAAGGCCCACCCATAAGGAATTTTAAACACAATATGGAACCTGCTGGGTCAATCTTGGACCTGAACTCTCCTGCGGCTGATAGTGAAGTTAGAAAGGATGTTCCTAGTGGTTTCCGGAATCAAAGCCAGACGGTACCGTCCCAAGATCGAACTGAAGGAAGTCCTCGTCAACCCTCGGTTGAGTTGCCAAGACCCGGAGTAGTATTCTCGGATCTGAATGGCAATGTTACAAGCGTCGCTGAAGAAGTCCTCATTACCGCTCAGGTAGGTGCTAAAGTGGGGATAGATCTGACCGGTTTTGAAGAAGTGACTAAGGATCTAATTCAAGGTGAAGGTATGTCTCCTTGTTTGCAATGAATTTTCTTTCTGTAAATCTTAGGGGGGTTCGGGATTCCCGAAAGGTCGATTGGATCAGGGGCATTAAAACTACATACGGGGTCCATTTTTTAGCTATTCAGGAAACGAAATTGGGGGCGTCGGTGAAGTTTAACTTTAATGGTTTTTGGGGTCGGTCAGTATATAGTGTGGAAGTTGTAGAAGCTCAGGGTCGTTCGGGGGGGCTGGTATGTTTGTGGAATCCGGCTATGTTCTCGTGTGATGGAGTGATTAAAGATCGGTTCTTTATAGTGTTGTCGGGGACCTTGGTGAACTCGGGTGACAGGATAAATCTAGTAAACGTGTATGCTTCGAACGATGCATCAATTCGGAGAAATATATGGTTGAATCTGATTGGAATAAAAAATGCAATACAAGGGTTGTGGGTTTTTATGGGGGATTTCAACGAGGTGAGGGATGCTTCAGAACGCCTCAATTCAGAGTTTTCTTCGGCTAATGCAGAGGCATTTAATCATTTCATCCTTTCTGCGGGGCTTGGTGAGTATCAAATGGGGGGCGGGAGGTTTACGTATATCTCCGATAATGGGGTCAAATTAAGTAAGTTGGATCGGTTCCTCGTTTGCTTGGGTTTTTTGGAGAAATGGCCGATGGCGTCGGTTCTGGCTCTAAGTCGAGAGGCATCGGATCATAGGCCAATCCTACTATCTATCCTACCATCAGATTTCGGTCACATCCCATTTCGATGCTTTAACTCTTGGTCTGAAATCCCAGGTTTTCTGGATATGGTCAAACTGTGTTGTATGTCATTTGTTTTTAACGGGCCTGCTGACATGGCATTGGCCGTTAAACTGCGTTGGCTCAAGAATAATATTAAGGCTTGGTTAAAGAATGAGAAGGAGCAATCCGATGGGGTTTATGAAGCAAAAAAGAATCGAGTACGGTTCCTAGAAAATCTAGCCGAGGAGCGGAATTTACTTGACAGCGAACTGAATGAAAGGACCGAATGTATCAACTCAGTTATGGAGGTGGACCGAAGGAAGCAGTTGGATACTCGTCAGAAATCCCGAGTTAGGTGGGCTATCGAAGGTGATGAGCATTCGGCTTTTTACCACAATGTGATTAATTCCAACATTAGTAATAACCGTATTAATGGTATCCTGATTGATGGTGTGTGGGCCACGAATCCGGTGGAGATTAAGGAACACTTCTTTGACTTTTTTTCTAAACAATATGTGGAACCAATGTCGGCTAGGCCGAAGATATACTGTCAAAACGTGAATGCCATTTCAGATGACGAAGCGGAGCAGCTTATTGCCCCCTTCTCGGCTCAGGAAATAAAGGATGCTATTTGGGGCTGCGCTGGGGATCGTGCACCGGGACCCGATGGGTTCAACTTCAAATTCATTAAGAGGAACTGGGATTACTTTCAAGCTGATTTTATGAAACTTTTCCAGGAATTTTTTTCCAAGGGGTCCATCAGTAAGTGTTGTACTTCTTCTTTCATAGCCCTGATTCCAAAAGTGAAAGACCCGTCTGCCCCATCAAACTTCAGGCCTATTAGCTTGATTGGGGTAGTTAACAAAGCTATTTCGAAAGTACTGGTCAACCGTCTGAGAAAGGTCATTGGGAGATTAATATCGGAGGAGCAATCAGCGTTCTTGGCGGGTAGAAATATCACAGACGGGCCCCTCATTTTAAATGAAGTTTTGGCATGGCTAAAAAAGACTAAAAAGTCGGGTATGATTTTTAAAGTAGATATTAATAAGGCCTACGATTCTCTAAACTGGAAATTTCTGGATTCGGTTATGGAGCAAATGAAATTCCCGGCTCGTTGGAGGAACTGGATCTCCGCGACTCTCGTTTCGGCTAAAGCCTCAGTGTTGGTTAATGGATCCCCGACCAGGGAGTTCGAGTGTTCACGAGGGTTACGTCAAGGCGACCCTCTTTCCCCCTTCTTATTTGTGATAGCCATGGAAGCCTTATCCGGTATTATGAAAAAGGCTGCCTCAGAAGGAATCTTTAAAGGCATTAGATGTACTAGATCCGGCCCAGTTCTTACCCACCTCATCTATGCCGACGATATGGTTTTCATCGGGGAGTGGATTGGCGATAATTTACTTAATATTCGCAGAATCTTGAGATGCTTTTACCTTGTTTTGGGGCTCAAAGTAAACCTCTCCAAGTGCAGTTTGTTTGGTGTAGGTGTGAGCGATGAGACTGTGCAACTTTGGGCGGATACCTTGTTTTGCAATAAAGGCTCCTTTCCATTCAAACACCTGGGTTTGGTCGTTGGAGCAAACATGAACCTCATCCGAAACTGGAAGCCGGTTATAGAGGTGTTCAGGTCCAGATTGTCGTTATGGAAGGCGAAAAATTTATCATACGGAGGTAGAATTACATTACTTAAATCAGTTTTAAACTCGCTACCGACTTATTTTTTTCTCACTGTACAAAGCTCCGGTGAAAGTCTTGGAAATATTGGAAAAATTTAGGAGGGTTTTCTTTTGGGGTGGGTCGGACGATAAACTCTAGCATGAGCTGGATGGCATGGGAAAACGTTTTAGCTCCAATCGAGTATGGTGGGCTGGGTTTTGGCTCACTCCGCGACGCCAATTTGACTATGTTATCAAAATGGTGGTGGAGATTTAAAACCGATAAAAATGGTTTATGGAGAAGAGTCGTTTGGGCCATTCATCATAACAACCGTTCGTGGGCCTCTATCCCGGCAAAGATTTCGGTTCCAGGTCCGTGGAAGCAAATCGTTGGAATTCAAGAAAACTTAAGTCGTATTGGCATCAATATCCAAGATTCTATTAGGTGTAATGTGGGTGGCGGATCTAAAGTAGCATTCTGGCTGGATATTTGGATCGGAACTCAACCTCTTTTCACTTCATTTCCTCTGCTGTTTGCGGCTGAACTAGTGAAGACATGCTGCATATCAGACCGGTTGACTTGGGGAGTAAATGGGCTGACTTGCAACTGGGCTTGGAACAGGCCTGTATTAAATTCAGAGGAGGATCTGGAGTTTCAAAATATGTCAGCCCTGCTTAGTGGCGCTATTCTTGGGGCCGGACCGGACCGGTGGGTGTGGCTCTTATGTCCGTCGGGTGAATTTTCCGTGGCAAGCATCAAAAATACAGCAGCAACTTATGGTAGGTCGGTTCCTGTGTATCCATTTTTTTGGAATAGCTTTGTTCCGAAAAAGGTTGGGATTGTCTCCTGGAGGGCTGTTATAGAAAGGCTCCCTACCCGGGCCGCATTGGCTGCTAGGAACGTTGATATAGGGGATCCGAGTTGCCCGTTTTGTGGTGATTATGTCGAAACATGCGATCATATTTTTGTGTCTTGTCATTTTGCTCAAGTTATCTGGCTTCTTATTGCTCAATGGTGCAAAATCCCGCCTGTGATCGCCTTCAGTCTTAAAGACCTTCTGGATGCTCATATTGCTGTGGTTGGCGCCAAAAAGAAGAAAAAAGTTTTTAGTGCTATTTTCCAGGTTGTTATTTGGAGCATTTGGAAGTTGAGGAACGAGATTATCTTTGGAAACGTATATCCAAATATCGCTAAAGTGGTGGAAGAATCAAAATCGATGAGCTTTCTTTGGATTAAGCATCGGACGAAGTCACTTGACTGGACATGGGACGATTGGAAAAGTTTTCGGTTTGTAATGTAATTTAGTTTTGGCTTGAGTTTGGCGGATTATGGTGGTGAACTTTTGATGTAATTATGGTGTCTAGCATCTTGCTAGTTGTTTGAATAAAAATTTTGTTGGCCGTTCAAAAAAAAAAAAAATAGGAGAAAAAACTACACAATGGGCTCACGACTTTGAGTTCTACTCGAAACCGCACGACCACCTTACCGGAAAAGCTTTGAAGATGGTGTTGGCCCAAAAGGAAAGGATCGAAAAAAAATATAATCTTTGAAGTGTTGTTTTTTTAATTTTTTAGTCAAACTTTTTTTTTTTTAATGGAACCGTTTTTTTTTTTTTTAAGTGTAATGTTTTTATTTTTATTTTTATTTTAGTGTAATGTTTTGTTAATTTAATGAAATGAATTTTAATTTTATAAAGTTAGAAAATAATCATTAAAAAATAGAAATTAATAATTGGGTAATAATTAGGCGGGGGCTTTATGACTACGGGCTTAAAATGAATAACGCCCCATAACGCCCACCCGCACACGTGGCGCGCTACGTGTCGCATAACGCCCACAAAGGGGCGTTATGACTACACATGGCCTCACTCATTTTTATTTTATTTTTCCTTGTGCATTGATTGTACTATTCCGTAGTTGATTTTAATAAGAGAAAAACTAGACAATCACTCATTTTTATTTTATTATTGGCTTGAGTGTTTTTAAAGTCATTTGCACTCAAGGAAACGTCATCATCACCCAACGATATATGCATAATATATGGATTAAAGGTCTGATCCACAGTCTGTTCCTCACGCACAATTGAATATATTGCAAATTAAATTCGAAATTTAATAGACTTAGGAGGCGTTTGGTTCACATGAATTCAATGGAATTTAAGGGAATTGGAATTTGAATTTCATCTCTTAAGTTGTTTGGTTCACAGAATTTGATGGAATTGGAATCCTAATTCCAATCTTCATGTGTTTGGTTAACAATGGAATTGGAATTAGGCATGAATTCCTTCAAATTCCTTTAACTAAAGGAATTCAAAATCCTTCCTATATGTGAAGGAATTAAAGTAAATTCATTGGAATCTTCGACCGTTTCGACCCGCACCGTTTCAACCCGTACCGTTTCGATCCGAACAGTTTCGACCCATACTGGTTTCGATCCGAACCGTTTCGACCCGTAACGTTTCGATGCGAACCGTTTCGACCCGTACTGTTTCGACACGTACCGTTTCGACGTGAACCGTTTCGACCCGTACCGTTTCGAATCGAACCGTATCGACGCGAACCGTTTCGACCCGTACCGTTTCGACACGTACCGTTTCGACGTGAACCGTTTCGACCCGTACCGTTTCGAATCGAACCGTATCGACTCGAACCGTATCGACGTGAACCGTATCGACCCGTACCGTTACGACCCGAACCGTTTCGACCCGAACCGTTTAGACCCGAACCGTTTCGATGCGAACCGTTTCGACCCGTAACGTTTCGACGCGAACGGTTTCGACCCGTACCGTTCCGACCCGTAACGTTTCGACGCGAACGGTTTCGACCCGTACCGTTTCGACCCGAACTGATGGTTGTGGGTGTCGGGGTGATGAATTCCAATTCATTTGACAACAAAACACAATAAAAATGGAATTGAGATTCCAATTCCAACAATTTCCAATTCCAATTGGAATGTTTAAATTCCAAATCCAATTCCTTCAAATTCTAATTCCTATACAAATTCCAATTCCAATTCCAAATCATTCCGCGAACCAAACGCCCCATTAGGGTCTGTTTGGTATGGGGTAATGGAATTATGGAATGGACAAAGGAATGAAATGGAAGAGGAAATGCAATGGATCATTACCATTCCATGTCTTGTTTGACTACCATGTGAATGAAATGAATTATTATTGTGTATTGTTCGGTAGGCAAGAAAAACGGAGTAATAAAATTAGCGGTGAGTGGTGGTGGTTGGTGGTAGTGATTGTGGGTGGTTATAGGTGGCGGTGGTGGGTGTCGGCGGCGGCGATGGGTGGTGGCGGTGGCGGCGAGTGGCGGTGCGGCGGTGACGAGTGGTGGTGGCGACAAGGTGGCCGTTGGTCGTGGGTGGCAGCAAAGGTGGCGGTTGGTGGAGGCGGGGGCGGTTGGTGGTGGTGGTGGCGTCGACGATGGTGGTGGGCGGCGGCGGCGAGTTGCGTTGGCGGTTGGTCGCAGCTGTGGGTGATAACAGGGGCGAGTGGGTGGCGACAGCGGCGGTGGCTGTCGGGGAGAGGTGGTGGCGATGGCATCAGTGGTGGGTGGTGGTGGTGGTGGGTTGTGGCGAAGGTCGTGGGTTGTGGAGTTGTTGATGAATGGTGCAAAAGGGGATGTAATGGAAAAAAACATGAGAGGTGGAATGAATGATTTTGAGGGAATGGAATGCCTTTGGAACGGGTGATTCCATTTTATTGACCAACCAAACACTCTTTTCTTGATTCCCTCGTAATCACTCATTTCATTCCACCTCTCATTCCTGCATACCAAACACTACCTTAATATTAAAAATGGTAGATGCACGGTACCCCTGATCGCGGAAGGGGTCCCCCTTCCCAAGCTAGCGACCCGACAACACTGCCTGATGGTGAAACCCTGCCAACTCGAGGGGCTGAAACATGTTTCGAACCCGTGACCTCGAGTGTCCTCAGGCTTGTTTAAGGTGGGGGTTGGTGGCCACTGTGCTGACACCCAATGGTTATTTAGATGAGGTTCTGGGGTTGAATTTGATAGGTGAAAGACCAAAAACACAAAACAAGAAAATACTCCCTAGTGCTAGTACTCTTGATAGTGAAAATTGATAAAGTAATGAAGGGAAAACCAATATGGCAAACTTTCTTTTATAAAGAAATTTTGAAATTTACATATATTTTCAAATTCTCAAAATTTATAATTGATAGACTAGTAACGAAGTTAACTACCTAAAAAACTTGTTAGTTTAAAATTCAAAGATTTAAAAACTCTCACTTTTATTCATTTCTCTGCTCATGATTTTTTTTTCTTCGTTTCCTAGACTTGTAATTAAAACGCAAAAATCACCTTGTTATTGTTCATTTTGTAAATATGTATAGTTGTGAATTTTTATTAAATATAATAATTATAACAATAGGTAAAAGTATAACATAGTGATAAACATAATGATTTTAAGGGTAATGAAATTAAGTAATTAACTAACCTTTAAGGTGGAGGGTATCGTTCAATCGCTTAGGGTGTTTGAGTTATTCTCTAGCTAATAATATCATAACATGTCAAGTCCACATTTCACTTCCCATTTTACACTCAATCATTGACAATGGTTCAAACACCCACTCAATTTAAAAAAAAAAATTATTGGTTGAATAATGATCAAGTCCCCTTTCTCACCTCCATCACCTCTTCTTCACCTTCGGTGAATACTCCCCGATCACACCACTTCTCTCCTCCTCTCCGCTCCCCGATTCCTCGCCGGCAACCGTTCCCCGCTCGGCAACCACCCTCCCCGATCAAACTCCCCGAGACGATACCGCCCACCCCAAGGGTATATATTCATATATGTTGCTTTTCTATTTGCGTACTCGAATCATAACACACTGTACCTTCATAAGCAAAATTAGAAGTTTAGAACATAAACAATGTGACGGATATGTACGACCAAATTGGAGAGCGACCTATTTTGACTTTCATCTATATACATAATAAATTATTAAGTTATTTGAAATGAAATTTTCATATTTTCAAAAAGTTAGATATAAATTATTAAAGACTTTTTGCTTTGTCAATACTCATGTCCCTTCTGCATCAATTGTTCCATAAAATTATGTCATATTATGAGCCAGGTTAAGAAATACAAAACATGTGTTAAATATAAAGATACAATTAAACTATAAAGATAAAAGCTAGAATAAGTCTAGTGGAGTTCATACGAACGCAGATTAATAAGCTTTCTACACATATGTGATATTCTTTTGCTAAACTCAAATAACTTGATAAAAACTAGAGTCTGGACATGTCTGGGTTGAACTAAGGTTGCCAAAAATATTAAAACATATTTATCATTTTTGTTGAAAACAAAAAATTGCAATACGTGTAAGTCACTAACAATACATGAAAGTATACGTATCATGTAATAGTATTTTTTTTAAAGGTAAACTTCATTAACAAGAAAGCCGGCCCAAGCCGGGCCGACAAACAACAACAAACTACAAGATTACATATTTACAAACGAGCACCAGTCCTTCCAATCTATTCCTTTATGCTTCGATCTATTGGAAAACCAAAGAAAACCCACATCCTTAATTTCGCTTACAATACTTTCTACTCTAACCGGATTATTAGAAATTTTTTTGTTATTCCTGGAACGCCAAAGACTCCAGCACGTGATCATAATTATACCTTTATAGCATCCTTCTTCTTCTCCGAAATTCTAAGATCTTTGTGAAAGGAAAGAAGGTCTTTCAGAGAAAAAGCAAAAATATTAGGAATTTTGCACCACGAGCTAATTTCGAACCAAACATTTGAAGCGACGTAACAAGCGATAAACAAGTGATCGGCTGTTTCCTCTTCAGAGTTGCATAAAGGGCACAAGGAGTCTCTGATACGTACATTCCTTTTCTTTAAAGCTTCCGCCGTAGGGACTTTATCCATCTCCATCCTCCAAGCATGAATATTGACCTTAGCCGGGATCCATTTGCACCATTCCAAAACAAAACTATTATCTTGAACAATCTCCTCTTTCAACAGTTTCTTAACCGCCTTTATCGAGAACGTTCCTGCAGAACTGAGCTCCACTTTCAACAATCCGGTACAGCCGAGATCTGGACACTGTTTAAAGAGGATGACAACATATCGAAACTGAATGACAAACCTGCGTCGGAGAGGTCCGATTTCCAGCATCAATTAAAGAACGTGACGCCGTCGAGCTTCTTGATCCTCTCGGCCACCGAGCATTTTTTATCAACTTCCATTCTAAAAAGATCCGGGTATGTAATCTTGAGAGGTTCATTGGAGAGCCAAGAGTCGAGCCAAAAAGCAATCTCTTCTCCATTACCTACCGAGCCTTTCATAAAATTCCTAAGAGGGCTACCGCCCACCATAGTGTTGATGAATTTTTTTGCTATATTACTCCAAACTCCGTTGAATGATCTTTTATATGGAACGCATTCCCATCCCACTCTACTATAATGGAGCGCATCGATAACTTTCTTCCAAAGATTACCTTTTTCCGTCTTATACCTCCATCCCCATTTAGATAAAAGAGACGTGTTAACAATTTGAAGTTTATTTAAACCCAATCCTCCGTTTTTTTTATGCCGAGAAACATTCTCCCACGCGACCCAATGCAGTTTTTTCTCTTCCGAGGAACCTCCCCGCAAGAACTTTTTAATCATGGACTCGAGATCGTTAATAACTTTTTTAGGGGCTTTGTAGAGAGAAAAGTAGTAAGACGGTAAACTTTCTAAAACCGATTTGATTAACACCACCCTACCCCTAATAGAAAGAATATGGGACTTCCATTTAGCAAGCCGGGCACGAAAAATCTCGACAACCGGTTGCCAATTTGAGACCCGATTCATGTTAGCTCCAACTTTAAGACCAAGATACTTGAAAGGGGGGCAATCTGGCTTACATCCAACCACGTTGGCCATTTCCCCTATCTCCGCCAATCCCACACCTATACCAAAAAGATTCGACTTATCGATGTTAATTTTAAGGCCCGAGCATAAATGAAAACACTGGAGGATTCTCACTATATTCATCACTTCAATTCTAGACCAATCTCCCATCATAATAGCATCGTCCGCATACAAGAGATGTGTAATATTAGGACCATTATTAGGAGTAGAAATACCTTTAATAACTCCCACTTCCTTGGTGTTGTCGATCATACAAGAAAGGGCCCCCTTGACTGTCAAGAATAGGAATGGGGATAAGAGGTCTCCTTGCCTCATACCTTTCTCGCATTTGAAAGTGAAGGTGGGCGATCCGTTGACCAACACCGAGGAATTGGCCGACGAGAGAATGCCCATAATCCAATTGCACCACTTGCTGTGAAAACCCATTTGACGAAGGATGCTCACGACAAACTTCCAATTGACATTATCATACGTCTTTTCGAAATCAATTTTTAAAATAAACGCTTTGGAATTTTTCTTTTTGATCCAAGAAATTAGCTCATTAACAATAAGGGGCCAATCCAAAATGAATCTTCCTTTGAGGAAAGCCGACTGAGAATCCGAAATAACCCCATCCAAAACCACCCTCATTCAGTTAGTGAGGACTTTAGAAATAACCTTGCTAATCACACTAACCAAATTGATGGGCCTGTAATTATTGAGAGAGACCGGGTCCAAAACCTTAGGAACTAAGGCAATAAAGGAGGCCCCACTTCCTAAAGAAATATCGCCTGAGTTGTGAAATCTTTCAAAAACTCTAAGGAAATCATCTTTGAATAATTCCCAAATATGTTTTATGAATTTAAAATTCATCCCATCCGGACCCGGGGTCCTATCATCCCCACACTCAAAAACGGCATCTTTGATTTCCAATTCAGAGAAGGGCTCAATCAAGAAAATACTATCCTCAACCGATATCTTCTTAATATTTTCGAGCGTTGCCATCGGTCGATTAGGACAAAGATCTCTAAATTTTTCACGAAAGAACGAGAGTACCTGTTTCTTGATTAGCGGGGGTTTCGTGCACCAGTCACCATTGATGTTGAGACCGTGAATCGAGTTTATTAGTTTTCTGCTGTTTACCATGGCATGAAAAAAATTGGAGTTATCATCGCTGAAGAAACACTAGATAAATGAACGGGATCAAATTATCTAGGGGGTTTGGATCTGCATAAAAGAGAGTTGTTCTCTCTCGTTTGATTCGATGAACTGATCTTCTTCTCCGGTAAACTCTGCAAAACAAAGCACCGTTAGCCTCGTCAAGGGGAGAAGGAGGTTCTCTCCTTGACCCGACTCCGGCGTGAGAATAAGTAGGTGTTTATGAAGAAGAAGTAGTATTGAAGAAGTGTGTGTAACTTGAGGTTCATACCTGAATTATCCTTATATTTATAACCGAGAGTTTGGGCGGGAAAACTTGTTGATGAAATATTAACGGAAGATGCTAACCCCGTAAGCGGTTATTTTCTCCTTCCGTTAATCTTCACGATTTGGTGTGAGAGCACACGGATTACTGATTTGATCAATGGCTGGGGAGTCGCCACGTGGACAGTGGGCAAGTGGAGGTTTTCATCCAATTCCATGCCATCATCGTGATTCCAGGGAGGCCTGAGATGATGACACGTGTACCAGACGGTTTTAACCGTCTGGTGTTGCACGATTGAATCCTTCTAGAAGGTTTATTGCCATAATCCGGTGTGACTCTTTACTGTGGGGTATCAATTGAGTAAATAATCCCCAAGTCTGGGTATTATTTAAGCGGAAGTGTCTAGCTTAGGATTTCCATCCTTTGTTTATGGAGGAAGGCGCAAGGATTTATGGTTTCCTTTTCAGCGCGCAAGTGTTGCCTGCTATCTTCCTCTTGAGTCCTTTCTGTAGGACCAGTTGCGCGGCCGCGCAAGGTCAAAAGAGGGCTAAGAGGTGAGGTCGTGGTATGGTCCCATGTACTTGGTATAAGGTTTTTGGGACCTTACCCCTTCAAGTCCCCCCAGTCTAGTGTTGCTCTTATGCAAATAAGTGGCGCACTAGACTTTATGAGAGAAAATGCTTTGGGCGCGAAGGTAAGGAATCTTCAGTGAGAAGATTTTCTTATGATTTTGAAAATTTTTGACTTTTGGGTATATGAATAGTTTTTGAGAAAAAATATTTATACCTTTGTTCATCTTGAACTGTTAGGACTTTGGGCGAAGAGTTTGCATAATTATGAGCTGACGTCATTTTTTGTAAGTTGTGTTGACTCTTCATCTTCTAGTTCCACTGTAGTTCCTGGGAATCTGTGTGGACTCTGCCAGGAGCTTTAAATGAGATGTGATGCTTGTAATGTCAGCGCCGTTGAGATGGCACCTGATCTGACACTTAATCATTACGTCTCTTATCTCGATATTACTACATTTTTGGGCTATATATTCACTTTGGGTGACATCTCTTCCCCAATTTTGAGAAAATGGAAAACAGGGGAATGATTCGATGGAGGAGACTTTCTAAGGTGCTGAAAGTGCTTGATGCTGCTGACGGTTTGCTACTACTTTCCCAATCATTGCCTGATCCTGCTGCTAGGAATGAAGATGTACATCGTCAGGTTGTTTTAGAAGACCGTATTCGTCTTCGCCTTGCTGACGATAATAATGGTGGGGTTACTCGATTGTCGGCACATTTGGTGACCCAGTCTTTTCCGGTTGGCCGGAGAGGGGGTTTATCGATTGTCTATCAACGACGTCGGCGGGCTGTTACTCCGGATGAGATTCCGGCAGGTGGTGATGAAGACGGTGGGGAGGGAGCCAACCTGTCACGACCCCCGACCCACCCTGGACGGAATCGGGTGCCGTGAACAGTCCAGCGGTACCGGTGATTATTTTGAAAACGTTGCAGCGGAAATTTTTTATCAGGACCGTGAGTTAGGAAAAATATCAGAGTTTATAAAATACCGGATTTTATTTAATAAATGGGATAAACCCATGTTTTATAATGGTAGCTTTAATAAAGATAAATTTTATTACATAAAACAATATTTCTTATTTTGATTTAATTAATAAATAAGCCACTTCTTGATGCCTTTTAGTGCCGTATCCATCTATTACTCCAATCTACTGTAATTACCTGAAAAGTATTTTAAAAAGGTTTTGTCAGCGGGAAATACTGAGTGAATCATTCATTTTGCTAAAACGACTCTTTTGTTATAATTTACAGTATTAAGAGAGATTACAATGTTTCTGATATCAAACCAACTACCCACAGTACTTGTCACTCGAACATCCATCGATAGCCTCTTTGCCCGATGGTGTCTGTGACTATGGTCATATCACTCATTGGCTAACTCGTTGTCCAATAGTGACGGTTATCAAGTTATGTATACAAAACCCCACATACCGGCTGTAACTTGGGTGATTACATAAACTTAATCACTGTAATTATAATCTTTGAAAATAAACATGATTTCAAAAGTAATTTGATAAAAAGAGAATGACTCACTTTATAATCATGCAGATTTATACAACCAAAGTCTACAGATAAGCTTTGATGGATTGCAGATTTAATTTGAGCAGAGTCTAGCCTACTGATTAGTCTTTTTAACCTAAATCTAATAATAGGCACACAATTCTGGGTTAATAATCAATACAGCATTTACGATAACTCACGAGATCAACCCTCACAACGAATGACAAAGTGATATGCTTAAACATCCATCGAATTAACGACTAATGACAAAGCATCACCCTATTGTGGGCAGCACTTAAACATCCATTGAGTACATTGATCGATCGGACAATGAATCGTAATAGCGATCGACTTAATACCCTGATTGCGGCGTCGATTAGTAATCCGTGTGTGTTAATTGTGATAAACAGAGCCTAACTCCGTGTATATTTTCGACTTTTTTCGTCGTTCAAGCGCCCAGAATCAAGTGCCAATGTCCTCTATTTATACTCGAATTTTGGTCAGCCCTACGCATCGTAGGCCTAGAACCCTTACAATGCGTAGGGGACTTTAACAAGCCTGCGCATCGTAGGCTTTAAACCCCTACGATGCGTATGGTGTGAAAATAGGCTATAGGGTAGCCACGGTTGGGACTAGGCCCGCTGAGTCAACAATTTCTCGAAATTAAATTTAGACAACGAGTTATTTAGGATAATCATCAAGTAGGGAATACCCCCCCCCCCTGAGTTTTAGGGGCCCTGATCCTGATTCTGATTGTTCTGATATTTTTAGGGTTTATGCAGAATCACTTGGGTGTCTTAATTAAGGTTTCCTCTTGGTTAAATTAAAATAAGAAATAGGATTTTTAATGAGAGTTGTTATATTAGGGATCCGGGTTTATATTTACGGAACGTTTTTAGGACGTTTTTGTGTGAGTCGTTACATTCTCCCCTCCTTAATAAAAATCTCGTTCTCGAGATTTACTGGAATAAGTAGGAATACTTTTTCTTCATCTCAGATTCCAGCTTCCAAGTGTATTTGGGTTATGATATTTCTTTTAGACTTATGTCACCTTTTAGTTAATAACAATAATATTAGGGTATATGACACAGAATTTAAAATATCGAATTTTGTGAATACGAGTTGTATCATAAGTAGGATTCAATGAGTCAACGGAATTAGTTCGAAAAATCAAAAATGAATGAGATGAAATGATATAATTTCCAATGTGACTAGGTTTATGCCGAAAGATATATGATTAATAGATATTTAAAATGAATATGAATTTTTTTTTTTTTTTTTAGAATCAATAAAAATTCTTTGTCAAAAGAAAGCTTACTTTGATTGGTAACCGAGGAAGACTTAGAATTTGACAGATTTCAAATGAAATAAAAACATGAAAAATGATTTGTGAAATATTAATTTATAATATGAGAAAATCAAAGTGTTGAGATAAGTGAATTGCAAAGATATACCAAAAGAAAATAAAATTAGTGTATCATTGTTTAGAGTTCCAAGTTATTTTAATTGTGATAATACACTTTTTAGGGATCATATATTACAAAACACTGCAATGAAGTTATTTCAGTTACAAAATATTTTATTTTTGTAAAAGAAATCACTATTATTTATAATGTTAAATGAAAATTGTAAATAAAGGTGTAAAAATATTTATTGTACAAAAGTATTTGTAAAATATTTGGTAAATATATAACATTTAATAGGTCGACTCTATGTGATTACTTATTTCCATTTTGAAACCATATAACGTTGTGAATGTATTTTACAAATGTTGTAAATAAGTGAAAATGGAAATTATTCTTATATATTATAATGTTCTCCTAACCCAACGTAGTTGATAACTACCATATTATTCTTATATGGTTACTTTCTTTATAGTTATCACAAAACATATGACAGATAATTTATTTACATAATTTTATTTGTTCTTTGTTTTATAAAAATATGTCTTTTCCAAGGTATATATATTTTCATATATAATTAAAATTTACTAAATAAGTATGATGACTTAATTTATATTTATTAACTAGTCATTATCCTGGTTAGATATTGGTTAGTGCTGCCTTGTTTAAGCATAGGTGGCCAATTCATGCCTAACTAAGGCTAGCCTATCCAATACCTGCCCTTGATAATAACCCTAGTATTAAAATAATCTTAACACTACTACTTTTTATAAATAAATAACTAAACAATAACTTTAAATAAAAGTATTCCTTAAATATAATTTCTTTACCGCAATGGTTTAAAATATATTAATACTATATTTGTAAATTTAGGTAATTTTCATATATAATCAATTAAATTTATATAATGTTTTTCGATCAACGAGGATAGAACAATAAATTTTACGAAAAGCTCGATTGCTATTGTAATAATTATTAAGAGATATATCGAAATATGAATTTGGGTATCATTATCTGAGCACATGATTATTTTAAAATTCTATAGAATAAATCAACAAAGTGGATTTAATATAATTAATTAAATAATTAAATCCGAGATTAGCGCAATCTTCAGATTTTGTGAAAATGTCACCACAAAGTGATTGTGATCAAAGAAATGATTTAGTGAAGTCGAGGATCACACAAGCATGTTATAATTCAAGAGAATTGAAATGCTTGTTAGGATTATTCTGAATATGATGGTTTTATTCATCATATGAAACCTTGAATTGAATAAGTAATGCGAGCAAGTTCAAACAATTGAACTCAGTTTAAACAAAACGAGTTTAAATAAGAAAATTCAGACATGGTCATAACAGAAACCATGGATGCCAAAGAAAATTGAGTTTTTCAAAAATTTATTGACTCGATATTAAGAGTCATTGTTTAGCAATAATGCGGTTCACCATGCCAAAATTAATTCTAACTAAAGGATATTTGAGTTTGGATAAAACGACAAATTAGAATGAAGCCCTCCAGTGGAATTAAGAAATTAAACGAACCACATGCACAATAATTCGGTGCATGTGTAACGTGTGGATTTATCAAGAAATGAAATGAATCAATATTCGCTAATATGAAATAAATCCTCCTGGTATGATGATCATTAAGGGAAGTAGAAACATGAAAGTTAATTTATTTATATGAAAAAGTCAAAATTTTAACGAAAGAAATATAGGAACTTCTATCCGGAATTTTGTGTGATAACTGTTGTTAAATGACATTATCAGGGAATGTCGAAAAATGAAATAGGGAATTTGCAAAAGTATGTTCCTCCTTTTGCAGTGATAATAATTATGACTCTGATTAGACTGTGCACGGATGTTTATGAAATCCTGTTCTAGCGTACTTTAGAGATATTCATTTTGTAGGATCATGTGGCAAAATGCCTCTTTTTGATTAGCAGTTCTTCTTACTGACGGAATTTTAACATTGGTGTTATCGTGCCTAATTTATATTTTCCAAAGGTCTTGCCTTGAAAGTCGTGTGTGATATACTTCATCTTCTGTGGACTTATAATTAAATTTTTATTTTATCACACGAGCTACGAGACATATGATCAAACGAAATAATGGAAAAGAGATTCCTGATATCGAAATCTAGACACAGATGTTTATACTTTATTTTAAATTGTCGATTCTTATGGTTTTTGGATTTCCTTATAGATATACCTATCTATATAATCACATATTTCACATACTAAAATAAACATACCATCTATTAGATCAATGTATTTAACAGATTCATATTTCCAAAAATAAGTCAGATATCAGATCATGATACTATTTTAGGGAAATCTTGTAATTTATTTGACATATTATATACCCCGTCTTATCCGATTCACGCCGGATCGATAACCTCAGTATATCCGGATAAACTGGAGAGTCTGCTACATCATACCCAGTCTTGCCGGAGAAAATTTTCTATTTCCCATTAATAGTATCTTTTCAAAAAGTGTCTTTCTTATTAGGACTTTTATTCAGAATTAAGGAAATTTGTATTTCCATAACATATCTTATTTTTATATGAGTTAAATGCCATTTTAGTCCATGTGGTTTGGGTCATTTTGCCAGTTTAGTCCAAAGGTTTCATTTTTAACCTGTGGGTCCAAAAAGGTTTCACAGTTGCCATTTTAGTCCATTGGGTTAACTTCATCCATTTTTCCGGCTAACAAAAAGGCCAATTCGGTCATTTTATATGGCTGAATTGCCATTTTAGTTAACAGAATTACATACAAAATGACCGAATTGGCCTTCTCGTTAACAGAAAAAATGGATGAAGTTAACCATGTGGACTAAAATGGCAACTGTGAAACCTTTTTGGACCCACATGTTAAAAATGAAACCTTTGGACTAAACTGGCAAAATAACCCAAACCACAGGGACTAAAATGGCATTTAACTCTTTTTATATTGATCACTAGACGATTCCTGTGACAGTGTCAATTTACTATTGATCATTCTTTCAACTAGTGACTCAGGTCATATTACTGTTGATCATTCTTTCAACTAGTGACTCAGTTTATATTACTGTTGATCATTCTTTCAACTAGTAATTTCTATTCATAACACTGTTGATCATTCTCTCAACTAGTGTCTTTGGACATGTCACTGTTGATCATTCTCTCAACTAGTGTCTCCGGACTTAATTGTCCCGTGACATTACTTTATCAATTATATTACTTATGGCACACCAAAATCCATCATATTTATTTACACAAGTACTTAGCTTATCGTGAAGCTAATACTAAGGCATCTTTTCTTAAGTTCAAGTCTAAATACTATCCTGTGTGCTACCAGTTAACAGCAATCTCCTAACTCTTTTAATATAAATTTAGGTATTATTATCACAACACCTAAAGGCTTAAAGCAGTGGCTCTGATACCACCTTCTGTCACGACCCCCGACCCACCCTGGACGGAATCGGGTGCCGTGAACAGTCCAGCGGTACCGGTGATTATTTTGAAAACGTTGCAGCGGAAATTTTTTATCAGGACCGTGAGTTAGGAAAAATATCAGAGTTTATAAAATACCGGATTTTATTTAATAAATGGGATAAACCCATGTTTTATAATGGTAGCTTTAATAAAGATAAATTTTATTACATAAAACAATATTTCTTATTTTGATTTAATTAATAAATAAGCCACTTCTTGATGCCTTTTAGTGCCGTATCCATCTATTACTCCAATCTACTGTAATTACCTGAAAAGTATTTTAAAAAGGTTTTGTCAGCGGGAAATACTGAGTGAATCATTCATTTTGCTAAAACGACTCTTTTGTTATAATTTACAGTATTAAGAGAGATTACAATGTTTCTGATATCAAACCAACTACCCACAGTACTTGTCACTCGAACATCCATCGATAGCCTCTTTGCCCGATGGTGTCTGTGACTATGGTCATATCACTCATTGGCTAACTCGTTGTCAAATAGTGACGGTTATCAAGTTATGTATACAAAACCCCACATACCGGCTGTAACTTGGGTGATTACATAAACTTAATCACTGTAATTATAATCTTTGAAAATAAACATGATTTCAAAAGTAATTTGATAAAAAGAGAATGACTCACTTTATAATCATGCAGATTTATACAACCAAAGTCTACAGATAAGCTTTGATGGATTGCAGATTTAATTTGAGCAGAGTCTAGCCTACTGATTAGTCTTTTTAACCTAAATCTAATAATAGGCACACAATTCTGGGTTAATAATCAATACAGCATTTACGATAACTCACGAGATCAACCCTCACAACGAATGACAAAGTGCTATGCTTAAACATCCATCGAATTAACGACTAATGACAAAGCATCACCCTATTGTGGGCAGCACTTAAACATCCATTGAGTACATTGATCGATCGGACAATGAATCGTAATAGCGATCGACTTAATACCCTGATTGCGGCGTCGATTAGCGATCCGTGTGTGTTAATTGTGATAAACAGAGCCTAACTCCGTGTATATTTTCGACTTTGTTCGTCGTTCAAGCGCCCAGAATCAAGTGCCAATGTCCTCTATTTATACCCGAATTTTGGTCAGCCCTACGCATCGTAGGCCTAGAACCCTTACGATGCGTAGGGGACTTTAACAAGCCTGCGCATCGTAGGCTTTAAACCCCTACGATGCGTATGGTGTGAAAATAGGCTATAGGGTAGCCACGGTTGGGACTAGGCCCGCTGAGTCAACAATTTCTCGAAATTAAATTTAGACAACGAGTTATTTAGGATAATCATCAAGTAGGGAATACCCCCCCCCCTGAGTTTTAGGGCCCCTGATCCTGATTCTGATTGTTCTGATATTTTTAGGGTTTATGCAGAATCACTTGGGTGTCTTAATTAAGGTTTCCTCTTGGTTAAATTAAAATAAGAAATAGTATTTTTAATGAGAGTTGTTATATTAGGGATCCGGGTTTATATTTACGAAACGTTTTTAGGACGTTTTTGTGTGAGTCGTTACACAACCCCTGGATTGTGGATCCCCGTCCTTTGTCTGAGTATGGTAAAGTTCTCCATACTCCATACGGGGTGCTGGATCAGCTTTCCTGATTTAAATTTAGGGAATAGTGTATTCCTCTTTTGATGTTTGTAAGTATGTTCGTCTTGCTACCGAAATTTTTGAAAGAACGCTGTTGTGTTCTTCTGTATATGGCTGTTTGAAGTGTCGTTACACTTAATGATATGTTTCTGATGCACTGTTGTGCATGAATGTTTTGGTGATTTTTAAGTTTGGATTACAATATGTTGCATATGTTTAATTGCTTTGTATAGGTAAAGCGAATGAGAATGGTATTGAACTCATGAGTGAACGTAGGTCTAAAATGTGCACTAGGTTGGCTTATTTAGACTGTTCATGAGGTGTTCAATGTTTACCATATTGTTTTCGCGTGAACCAAAAGAATTATATGCAATTTGTAACAAACAGTAATATGTTTAAGGACGATGCTTGCATTAATACGGCGTAAAGCCAATAATACAAAGTGTAATAGAAAAATACATTGCCTGTATAATTTCATCTTCTTGGAATGTTTTGGCTTATATATAACACCTGCGCAGCTGTTGCGCGTTCCAGGTGCGAGGAACTAGTGTCCCATCAATTCTTTTTAGAGTGTAAGCGCCTTTGCCCAGAACCTCATTAATGATGTATGGTCCTTCCCATTTTGGCACTAATTTTCCTGGTTTTTTCGCGTTAGAAGCTTCATTGTCGCGCAAGACGAAGTCTCCCGGAACGAATGTACACACGCGTACGCGCGCGTTGTAGTATTTTTCAAGTTTGGATTTGTACATTGCCTCTGCGATGGCAGCGTTTTCGCGCCTTTCTTCAAGAAGGTCTAAATCCATTCTTCGTTCTTGCTCGTTGTTTTGTCTTTCCATGGAAGACCAATTTCGGCTGGAATTACCACCTCTGATCCATAAACTAGACTGAACGGGGTTTCCCCAGTGCTGGTCTTTGGCATGGTGTGGTGTGCCCATAGGATGCTGGGAAGTTCATCAACCCATCCTCTGCGCGCTGTCCCGAGTCGCGCTTTTATGCCATCGACGATCTGTTTGTTGACACTCTCAACTTGGCCGTTCGCTTGTGGGTGCGCCACAGAGGCAAAATTGTGTTCGATCTTCATTTCTTTGAACCACTTTTGAAGATCTTCCGAGGCGAAGTTAGTGCCGTTGTCGGAGATGATGCGCAATGGTAATCCGAATCTGCAAATAATATGCTCCCATATAAATGTGCGAATTACCATTGACGTTGTTGAGGCTAGTGCCTTGGCTTTGACCCATTTTGTGAAATAGTCGACTGCTACAATAATGAATTTTACTGCGCCTGGCGCGTCAGGGAATGGACCAACGAGATCAATGCCCCATTGCTGGAAGGGCCAGGCGGACGTAACTGGTATGAGTGGATTCTTTGGGCGGAGCGTTTTTGGCGCATGGCCCTGGCAAGCTGCGCATTTTCGTAGTAATTCAACCGCATCCACATGCATTCCCGGCCAGTAATAGCCCGCGTTCATTATTTTCGCAACTACCATGCGCGGTCCGGCGTGTATTCCGCACAAACCTTCATGGATTTCCCTGACTAAATATTGTGCGTCTGTTTTGTCAACACAGCGCAGTAATGGTCCCATGAATGACTTCCAGTACAGAGTCCCGTCCGCCATTTCATAGTTTATTGCCTTGTTTTGTATTTTTCGAGCTTCTGCTTTTCCTTCCGGAAGCTTCCCGTGTTGTAAGTATATGATGATCGGAGACATCCAGGATGGATTGCCGATCTCTATAATATTTACTTGTTTGAGGGGGACGGAAGGATTGGACAATACTTCGATGCGTACCTCTTTTGCTAGGTGTCTGAAGCTGGTGGCAGCTAACTTGCTTAGTGCATCCGCGTGCTTGTTTTCGCTTCTGTTTATGTGATTGACTTTGAACGTTTGGAATTGGCTGATTAACATCCGCGCTTGTTCTAGATATAATGCCATAGCTTCACCCTTTGCATCGTAATGCCCATTGACTTGTTCAGCCACTAATTTTGAATCTACGTTAGCTTCGAGGTTTCGTGCTCCAATCTTGAGCGCTAAACGAAGGCCTGCTAGAAACGCTTCATATTCTGCTTCGTTATTTGTGCTTCGGAAATCCAGGCGTATTGCATATGTAAGTTCGTGATCATCGGGGCTGACCAATCGGAGGCCCGCGCCTGCTCCATCATCATTGGAAGCTCCATCTGTGTGCAGAGTCCACACCCTGTCGTCGAAAACAGGAACAGGGTTCTGGATTGCCTCGCATTCTTGGACTTTATCGATGGGAACCTCCGTGGTAAAATCTGCTAGAACTTGCCCCTTGATTGCTGGTCGCGGTCTGTACATGATGTTGTATCCTCCTAGTTCAATAGCCCACTTAGCCAATCTTCCCGCAACGTCGGGTTTGGATAGAATTTGCCCTAAGTGGTAATTGGTGAGAACTGTGATGACGTGGCCTGAGAAATATCGACGTAAGCGCCGTGATGCATGTACTAATGCTAAAACCAGTTTCTCTATCATTGAGTAGCGCGTTTTTGGGCTAGTGAGCATCTTGCTTATATAGTAAATTGGAGTCTGAATGTTTTCTCGCTCCACCATTAATACTGCACCGACCGCTACTTCCGCAGCGGATAAATATAGGATAAGTGGCTCTTTTTCACGCGGAGCTGTCAGTGTTGGTAATTGAATTAAACATTCCTTCATTTGCTTGAAGGCTGCTTCCGCTTCGGGTGTCCACTGGAAGTGGGTTTTCTTGGCGCAGTTTCGTAGTGTACTAATGAATGGATAAGACTTTGCCGCATGATTCGCCAAGAATCTGTTTAAGGCTGCTAGACGTCCGACGAGTCTTTGCATTTCTTTTGTTGTTGCAGGTGATGGCATCAATTGGATGGCCTGCACTTTCTCTGGGTTTACTTTAAACCCATCTCTTGTTACTATGAAACCCATAAATTTTCCCTCTTCCATCCCGAAGGAACATTTTGTTGGGTTGAGTTTTAAGTTTACGCTGCGCAAAGAATCGAATGTGCGTTGAATATTTGCCAGCATCGTTTCCTCCTCATGGCTCATGATGACGAGGTCATCCATGTATACCTCGACTGTTTTACCAATGTCTCCTCTAGAAGGTTTATTGCCATAATCCGGTGTGACTCTTTACTGTGGGGTATCAGTTGAGTAAATAATCCCCAAGTCTGGGTATTATTTAAGCGGAAGTGTCTAGCTTAGGATTTCCATCCTTTGTTTATGGAGGAAGGCGCAAGGATTTATGGTTTCCTTTTCAGCGCGCAAGTGTTACCTGCTATCTTCCTCTTGAGTCCTTTCTGTAGGACCAGTTGCGCGGCCGAGCAAGGTCAAAAGAGGGCTAAGAGGTGAGGTCGTGGTATGGTCCCATGTACTTGGTATAAGGTTTTTGGGACCTTACCCCTTCAATCGCCCTCTAAAGCCCACTTCAAACGAGCTCGTTGTTTTAGATCCACATTTTTTCTAAAGTCCACATCTCTCACTATTCTCCAATTTTCTGCCATAATCCATTCCTCTTCTTCCGAAAGATCTCTCGACTCCATATCATTTTCCAATGCCTCAAGTTTCGTAAGCGCCAAAGAAACGTTTTCTTTCTCTTTCAACAGAAAATCATCCCTCCATATCTTTAGACGGGCTCTAATATGAGCAAACTTTGAAGATAGGCTCGCATCGGGGGGCTCAAACACAACAAAACATTCCGAAGCCTCTTTAACCGCATCCTCAAAACCCGGCTGACCAATCCAAGAGCTGTAAATTCTAAACGGACAGGGACCGAAGTTAAGATTAACCACCTCCAAGATAATAGGACAATGATCCGAGTGCCTACTCGGAAGAACCCGAACGCAAGCCGAAGGCCACATGTTGAAAAAATCCGAACAAACCAAGAAACGATCCAGCTTACTTAGTTTCCTGCCGTTCTCCCTAATACAAGTGAACTTACGGCCCTGCATTGGATATTCCAGCAACCCGTTATCAAAAATAACCTTATTGAAATTTTCAGCACAAACCGTCTTATATTTCGAGTTTTTTCTTTCATCTTGAGATCTAACAGCGTTGAAATCACCAACTATAATCCACTGACCAGCCGAGGGATCTATCAAAACTGAGAGGTCAGCCCAAAGTTGACGTTTGGCCACTACACTCTGAGGGGCATACACATTTATCATGCACTCTGAGGGGCAGTTTACATTTTACTCGTATAAAATTTTGATTATGATTTTTTTTTGTGAATCTACCACCGTTCAGGTGAGTTGCCGTATACTCTGAAACACTCTGTATTTCTTTGGGGTATCACACCCAGCGAGCATTAGAGGTTCTTTAAAATTGCAACCTTTAATACTTTTTAATTACTTTCGTTCAACCTTTAGACACTTATAAATATACTAAGCTTCTTTTAAATCTTTTTGTCTTAAAAATAAATAAATTTAAAGTTTAAATACAACTTATACATTATCAATATACATATAAGATAAACCTTGCATAAAACCATACAATGGGTCTCGTTTAACAATTTATGAACGCCACTTTACGTTTAAAACATTTATTCTTGCGTTCCTTAAGCATGTTTTTTGAGAAGGGGATAGGTTTGATTGGGGTATGCCCGTTGTACATTTATAAGTATTTTTATTCGTGATACATTTTGTCACATACTGCCCTTTTTTTAAAGAAAAAATCTTGAAAGCATGACAACTTGTGTAATATAATGATAATTTGCATGAAATGATGAATAAGATTGGCAAAATATAGACCATAAGTAATAAGCCTATGAACCATCACTAGTGATTTAGGGTATGTTTGGCATGGAGCTTTTAGAAGCTTTTAGGAGCTTCTAGCTTTAAGCTTTTAAGAAAAAGCTCATATTCAATAAAAAGTTTTGTTTGGTTGAAGGGGCTTGAAGCTTTTAGGTTAGGAGCTTGAAGCTTTTAGTTGAACGCACCTACTAGTAGCGTTTAGAAGGAACTACAAGCTTTTAGGGAAAAATGACTTTTTTAACCTCTAAAGATAATAAACTTTTTAAATTTTTAACTATGTCTATTTTGGTCATTTTATACATTTTATTAAAAGCCCCAGCTACTCTGCCAAACACCAAATATATCTAAAAAACTACACCTATGGTGGACCCGGGTGGGTTTTCCCTTTCTAGTCTCAAGTTCGAGTCTGGGTGATAGAGGGTTCTCATTGAGAGGTTAAAATTGGGGATCTATTGTGTGAGAGGACTCTCTAGCGCAGACCCGATTAAGACAATGTATGCTAGACCTCCCGACATTCGCGAATAATTCACACCTTAAAAAAATGTAATAAGCCTATGAATCTATAATTAAAACTTGTGGCCCAGTTATGAGCCTCACTTGTGGGCTACAGGTTCATAAGCCTGGTTTTTGGTACACTTCTAAAGCAAGCCCAATTGCTATATCATAGAAGCCTAGAATTAGAGGTGAAACGTTTTCTCAGCCCAAAGCTCCAAATTCTCAAATGTAAAGGATCACATGTCAAGGATACATGAATACCAATAGAGGTGCACAAACCGGTTAATTTTAATAACCGGACCGGTTAACCGGTTATACCGGTTAATTTGACTTTTTGACTTTAACCGGTTAATGCTTTAACCGGTTATTACTTTAACCGGTTATTTTATTAACTGGTCCGGTTAATTACTTTAACCGGTCCGGTTAATTAACCGGTTATTTTCGGTTAAAAACCGGTATTATACCAATGCGATTGATTATACATTAATTTTACGCAAAATTTAGAATTGGTCATTATAACTAACATAATTGATTGTATACATTTTTTTTGTATACTTATATATTACAAAATTCACAACCAATTTTTTTTAACATATAACATATTTAAGTCTCATATAGTCCTTAACATCTTTGAGAGCTTCGTAACTCGCATATAGCGCGTCAATAGCCACTCGCAACTCCGCTTGTGTTTTACAGATGTTACTTACTTTTTCGGTTATTCATCAACTTTTTGCGTTACTCGATGATCGGAAGCGGTGATATCCTCCAACATTTGTTGAAGTTGTCTAAACACATTTGGTTCTTTATTTGAAGACGACACTTTGAAAGAAACATAAAAGACATATACCTAAATATAATGCGTTTAAATAATTTATAAAACATATTATTACCACAAAGAGGCTCAGAACAATGTCATTCGTCATGTCCATTGATTATTTATATAGTATTAATTTGTATTTTGAACACATATATTGCTAAGAGGCTCAGAATAATAGTTGCAACTAGCTGCTTATTTCAAGTCATCTCGGTTGCCATGCCAATAACGACATATTGCCATAGCCGACACAACACAACACAACACAACACAAAACAATCTAATTACGACTTGTAAATGATTATAAAAAACGATTACTTGTCATGTCATATCCGTATAGCGAAAAAAACAACTAACAGTTGTTTAACAAATTTCCCACGCCAGGAGTTAATCACCAATGCTTAAGTCATGCACAACTGACAGCAATGCAACATGGCTTTAAAAAACAACTAACAGTCATAAACATTTTAATCAACATCCCCATCAACCACAAACTATCATCACAGAACGTAGGCTTGCACAAAGGACTATTCAAATTTCAAAACATAAACATAAACCTATCTAATATGGATTGGACTTGGAAACTTATCTCGCAAGTCATTGCGTTTAATTACTTCAGCTCAAGCCACAAGACGACTCCAGTTGTGGCTTAGTCGACCTCTAGCTGTGTCTCACCTTTCTGTATCCGAAGTTCATGCCCCCTCCAGCTTCGGCTCATGCCCACTTCAACCACGACTCGACTTTCTTCCCGCCGCGACTAGGTTTTTGATTAAGCCCCAACTACAACTCAATTCCCTTCGAGCTGCAACTTGCTTGTTCGACTCCAATGTTAACTTCAAACAATTTTAACATTGAAAATCCACAATACGTCAAAATGATGATTTATGATGACTGCAACTCGGGTGTAGGGTTGTTAGTTTTAGGGTTTCTTTTTGCACATTTGGTTTGAAACATAAACTTTTATAATCATCTAGATTGAAATTGCATGAATTGGTTGTTAGTGTTGTTATAAACCCGTAGTTAAGATTCTCTTGTATCATTGACTTGTTAGATGATAATTGCTATTAGTTTTGATCAATGTTAGGGTTTGTTAATTGTTCTTGATTAATAAAACATACACTTGTCCGGAATTCGTATTGTGAAGGTTTTCTTGCACTATTTACATACGATAGACGAGTGTTGATGTCTCAAATTGGGGTTTCACATAAAAAATCTCAAGAAATCGTTTGTGTTTCATTAAAAATTAAACATTTCGTGTAAGTTTGCCCTAGTTACTTATAAATCCGAAACTCGGGTGTCATCCCTTTATTAATCATTGTTCACAAATTAATTAGTTATGTTTTAGTAAATTTTAAATCACTTAAACCAAATCCAAAGTTCAAATAATTTAAGTTCTTAGTATTAACAATCAAACAAAACGTGTAATATTCACCACATGCTCCTTGTAGATACGGTATACGACTTACTTTAACCATCTAAGTGTGGGGTATGGGGCTTGGGTTGGCCGAAAACGCCCAAGCCACCACCCCGGGTGGGCTTGGGTTGGGGCGTGGCCCTTGGGGCTTGAGTTTGAAGCCGGGCGTGGGGCGGGCTAGCGATCCGATGTGGTGACCTCCTATTCGCTTTGTTGGCCAAGTCATAGCGGGGTGTTTGAATTTTAAATTGTAACCGTTTGGCCAAGCCAAGCGGTCATCCCAACCCCCAACAGTCAACATCCCTTATAAATACAACCCCAACCCCACCGGCTACCCCAACCCAAACCATCGTTGTCCACCGCTACCCCAACCAAAACCCACTTGATCCCACGAACCCGCTACCCCAACCCGAAGAAGATGGCCTCTTGGACCCACGAAGAAGAGTTAGCTCTCGTCACAAGCGTCGTTGACGCAATGAAGGGGCGACAATCCGGTCAAACACAATATTGGCCGGAAACCTTTGCAAGCTACCGACATAACGTCGGACACGACCGGCACAACTTAAACGCGTGCCAACATAAATGGCGCGAGCTACGGCCGAAGCTTGATCGTTTCAAGGCCTACTACGAAGCCGTTCCGAGCGATGAGTTAAGCCACGAGGACGGGTGGCGGTGGAGAACATTGAGTTTCGAGGCAAGGAGCGAAAGGCGTTCGACAAGCTCGCGCTTTTTGAAATTTACCTAACGCTCTAGGTTTTTTTTTTTTTTTTTTTTTTTGTAATTTTTAGAAATTATGTCATTTTTAGGAATTATGTAATTTTTAAGAATTTAATAAAATTTTAGGCTTTTTTTTTAAATGTTGTGTGTATTTTTTAAATTTTTTGTATTTTTTTAATAACCTGCCAACCCACGCGGTGCACCCACGCCCCGCCATACCCCACGGACACGTCACTCGGCGATGGGGGGGGGGGGGGGGGCTCGAACTCCACGTGTCAACTCATGCCCCTAAACCCAAGCCCCACCATACCCCACGGTCTTAATTAGGTATTTCAGTATTTGCATGACTCGAATGACTGCCATTGCTATACTATAACATTTAGTTTAAGAAGTAAGATTGTATCTAAGTGTAAGTTCTCCCATATTTTAAAATAACTAGTTGATTTTTCGCCCGCGCGTTGCGGTTGGGACCCAATGACTGCAAAACACGTGTCAGTAACGGCAAGCAGATATCGAATATCAAAACATAAATAAAAATATCGTGAAAAGGATAGTCGCTCCGTCCTAAAAAAACGATTTTAAATAACCTAATATATAATAATAGGACCCACACGTCCTACATTGCGGCGGGGACACAATGACTGCAAAACACGTGTCAGTAACGACAAGCAAATACCGAATGTCAAAACATAAATAAAAATGTCGTGAAAAGGATAGTCACTCCGTCCTAAAAAGTGATTTTAAATAACCTAATATATAATAATAGGACCCACACGTCCTACACGTTGGAAATTCGATTGTTTTCAGTTCAGTTATTACGGTGCTAACACGTTAAAATATGGATGATCTCGGTACCGGTAACGGTACCGAAAGTACCGATCCGGAAAATCATCGAAATTAGGTACCGGCACCGAAAATACTCGGTACAATACGGTATGGTATTTGAAGTTAAAAATCAATAAATACAGGTATGGTGCTAGACCAGTGTCGAACCGAAAGTAACAATTCTGAAAACGCCAAAAGGTGGGTACCAAATTGGTACCGAAAATGATTTGGTATAGTAAATTTGGTACCGATACAATACCGGTTTGATTACAGGATTTGATACGATCTGCTCATCAATAATCTAAATATCCAAGTTAATTTTACATGCTAAAATGCATTCATTACAGAAAAAGACAAAAAATAAAGCAAAATAAGTTGTTGTGTATATAAAACCCCATTCAAACGAAATACAGTTTACTTATTGTGTGTGTATGAAAAGTAATCTAAACGGTGCAATTACTTTCATTGCTACGTTGCCACATGATTTGATGAGCACGGTACCAACTGGTACGGAAAATATCGTTACCCAAATCCCCAAAACTGGGTACTGGTACCGAATATAACTGGTATGGTACGGCTCGGTACCGGTACTGGTACGTCACCGGCATTTGAGGGTAAAAACCGATGAATACCGGTGCCGAACCGGTACCGAAAATACACCCGATTTGATAAATTTGATACCGTAGCCGATACCAACTCATTCGTTATGGATATTACTATTCATTCAATCCTTTATTTAATTATATATATATATATATATATATAGGATAAGGATCATGTGAGAAGTAGTAGGCTAAATGAGAAACTTGAGAAGCATTCTGGACCACACATTTTCCCTAAGCAAAAAAATGCAAAAAAAAGGTGAAAAAATGCAATTTTTTTTTTTTTTGGAAAAATGCTTTTTCTTTAAGAATTAATTTTTTTTTTGGATTTATACACATGTGTATATTGTTAATCTTTTAACTATACATATATGTATATTGTCCATTACACATATATGTATATACATGTTTAAAATTGAAAAATAAGTGTTATTTAGGGTTTAGCATTAGGGTTTAGGGTTTAGCTTTATGGTTTAGGGTTTAGCTTTAGGGTTTAACATTAGGGTTTAGCTTTAGGGTTTAGCTTTAGGGTTTAGCATTAGGGTTTAGCATTAGGGTTTAGCAATAGTATTTAGGGTTTAGCATTAGGGTTTAGCTTTTGAGTTTAGCTTTAACTTTTGGGTTTAGCTTTAACTTTTGGGTTTAGCTTTATCTTTAGGGTTTGTATTAGGGTTTAGCATTAAGGGTTTAGCTTTAGTGTTTAGTTTTAGCTTTTGGGTTTAGCATTAGGGTTTAGCTTTAGGGTTTAGAATTAGGGTTTAGCTTTAGGGTTTAGAGTTTAGGGTTTAGCATTAAGGTTTAGCTTTAGTGTTTATGGTTTAAGATTAACAATATACACATTTTTTCAATTTTAAACATGTATATACATATATGTATAATTGACAACATACATATATGTATAGTTAAAAGATTAACAATATACACATGTGTATAAATCCAAAAAAAATTTTTTTTTTTTTAAAAAAATTGTTTTTTTTAATCCTTAAAGAAAAAGCTGCGATTTTTCAAAAAAAAAAAAATTTGCATTTTTTTCACATTTTTTTTGCATTTTTTGCTTAAGGAAAATGTGTGGTCCAGATTGCTTCTCAAGTTTCTCAAATAGGATGGACTTCTCTTAGGATCCCTACCCTATATATATATATATATATATATATATATGTATATTGTTTACTGATCAAAATTACCATACAAGATCATTTGTAGAGTAATTATGATACTCTACAAAATTACTCTACAAGATCAAAATTAGCCTACAAGCATGTTAGGAATATCTAAGTTAATTTTACATCCTAAAATTAATTCATTACAGAAAAAGACAAAAAATAAAGCAAAATAAGTTGTTCTGTATATAAAACCTCATTCAAATGAAATACAGTTTACTTATTGTGTGTGTATGAAAAGTAATCTAAACGGTGCAATTACTTTCATTGCTACGTTGCTACATGATTTGATGAGCGCGGTACCAACCGGTACGGAAAATATCGTTACCCAAATCTCCAAAACTGGGTACTGGTACCGAATATAACTGGTATGGTACGGCTCGGTACGGTACTGGTACGACACCGACATTTGAGGGTAAAAACCGATGAATACCGGTGCCATTTGATAAATTTGATACCGTAGCCGATACCAACTCATTCGTTATGGATATTACTATTCATTCAATCCTTTATTTAATTATACTAGTTGATTTTCTGACCCCGCGTTGCGGCAGAGATCTAATGTCTGCAAAACGCGTGCCGACAACGGCAAACAGATATCAAATATCAAAACATAGATAAAACTGATGTAGTAACTCTAGTTACTCCGTCATAAAAACAATTTAAAAAAATCTAATATATAATAGTAGGACCCACACGTTGGAAATTCGGTTGTTTTCAGTTCAGTTCAGTTATGACGTTACTAACATGTTAAAATATGGATGAGCTCGGTACCGGTAATGGCACCGAAAGTACAGATCCCGAAAATGCTCAGTACTATACGGTATGGTATTTGAAGGTAAAAATATGTAAATACGGGTATGGTGCTAGACTGGTGTCGAACTAAAAGTAACGATTCTGAAAACACCAAAAATGTGGGTACCAAATTGGTACCGAAAATGATTTGGTATAGTAAATTTGGTACCGATGCGATACCGGTTTGATTATAGGATTTGATATCATTTGCTCATCAATAACTTAAATATTCAAGTTAAATTTACATATTACAATTCATTCATTACAGAAAAACACAAAAAAGAAAACAAAAGAAGTTATGTATATAAAACCTCATTCAAACGAAATAGATTTTACTTACCACGTGTATGAAAATCAATCTAAACGGTGCAATTACTTGCGTTGCTACGTGGCATGAGCCACGGTTAGGGATGAGCTCGGTACCGAAAACCCCTAAAAGAGGGTACCGGTACTGAATATACATGGTACGACAACGGTACGATACCAGTATTTCAGAGTAAAAACCGGCACCGAAAATGTCAAAAGTCGATACTGAATCGGTACCGAAAATGTATCCATTTTGATAAATTTGATATCAGTATCCGGGAACCATTTGTTTACCCCTATGTGTGTTACTATTCAATTAGTTGTGTTATTAATATATAGCTAAATTATATATATATATATATGTGTATATTGTTTACTGTTCATTCAATCCTCTTTTTAATATATAGGTAAATTACTATGTGGTAAAAGCAATGTTTTAAAATCAGGTTTTTATACCGTATCAGATTTGACTCAAAAACTATATAACCGGACGATTCAAGCGGGTGCATCTGACGGTTTAACCCGACAATTCAACCAATACAACCTGCCGGTTTAAACCGGTTTTTAAAACATTGGGTAAAAGTTAATAATCAAAAGTTTAACCATACCACCAAAAACATTGTTGGTGTAAATTCCATTTTTCTTTTTCATTTTTTTTAGCAACAACCATAACCTTCCATGGCTTCAACCAACACCACCAAACCTTCCTTCTTCATCACATCACTACAGATCCTCAAAACCCACAAATCTCCAGACCCCGCTCATGTTCATTAATCCCCCAACCCAACAATCATCAACAACATGAAGCAATTACACCAAAGAAGAGACGAAGAAACACCCACACCCACCGCTGAAACCCCACCATACTCCCCCAAATCCCTCAAACACTCATCCTCCAATTCCCACAGACACCTCTCAAGATCCATCAATTACATCCTCAAAGAACAACGTCTTCTCTTCATCCTAATCGGAATCTTGATCGGATCCACCTTCGTCATCTTCAAACCATCAATCTCCCCAATTTCCACAATCACCACACTCACCACAACCGATGATGAAATCACATCACTTTACACCCCAATAACAATCCCCGGCCGAGAATCAGTAACCCGGTTCAACCGGCAGGCGGTGGGCCGGGTTCCGGTGAGTATAGGGCGGAAGCGGCGGCGGGTGGTGGTGACAGGTGGATCTGGGTTTGTGGGTAGTCATTTGGTGGATAAGTTGATTGCTAGAGGGGATGATGTGATTGTGATTGATAATTTTTTTACTGGGAGAAAAGAGAATGTTATGCATCATTTTGGGAACCCTAGATTTGAGCTAATTAGGCATGATGTGGTTGAGCCTATTTTGTTGGAGGTTGATCAGATCTATCATTTGGCTTGTCCTGCTTCCCCTGTTCATTATAAGTACAATCCTGTCAAGACTATTATATCCTTTTTTGCTTCTTTCTTTCATTTTTGCTCTTATTGCTTATCATCTAGTTTATGTTGTATATGTATGTGTGTTTGTTAGATTTGGGATTACTTTGCATATTAATGATTTTTGAACAATAACCTTGTTACATTTATGCACAATAGCAGGATTTTTCACCTTAACGTTACGCGTAGATTTGCGCTGAACTTATTTAGTTTTCTGATTTTGTTTATCCCTTGATGGTTTTGAATATGGTTATTGTTATAAATTTTGTTGATTTTGGGTATGGTTATCTTTGTATTAACATGCATGTTAGGCTATGACCGATAGGAAAATTACCGAAATAAGCATAGTTGACCAACTTATTTCCAAAATAGACATTGACTGCCGGCTAAGGCTTAGCCGGCGTTTTTTGCTCCCAAATTTGCCGGCTTAGCCCCTGAATTTGCCGGTTTGGCGTTTGACCATTTTGGTAATTTTGATTGGTCAAATATCTATTTTAGTAATTTTCCCATTTTTTTTTCTGTATGGTAGCATTAGATTGCATTATTACTAAAGTTGAACCATATATTTACTTGTAACGGCAATTTTGAAGTGTAGATTTAAGTAGAAGGTCACATTTTCACTAGTTCGTAAGTTGCTTCAAATAGGCGTATACGTGTATTGTCAGTTTGTGGCTGTATCTTGGCTTGACATTGTTTCTGTTCAATGTTTGGGTATGGTTTTAAAATTGCTATGTGAATTTGAAGTAATACGGATCTAAGATTCCTTAACTAGTGTGATTACAAGACGAACGTGATGGGCACTTTAAACATGTTGGGACTTGCCAAGAGAATCGGGGCAAGATTTTTGCTTACAAGCACTAGTGAGGTTTATGGGGACCCACTTGAGCATCCTCAAAAGGAGACTTATTGGGGGCATGTGAATCCAATAGGTGAACGTTATATGAAATTTATCTGATCTTACTTTGTTTTGTTTTTTACATTTTTATTTTTGTGTTTTTGTGATGCTTGTAAGTTGTAACCATATAGTTTATGATATTATATAGGCGTTAGAAGCTGCTATGATGAAGGGAAAAGGACTGCTGAAACCTTGACAATGGATTATCATCGAGGGGATGGTGTTGAGGTGATTAATAAATCCTTACATTCTTTCATTCTTCCTTTTAATTTTGTCGTTTTCAATATTGTGCATTATGTGCTTGTCTGTAAAGAGGACACTATACATTGCAATAAAAGAAACATGCTACATATGGCTATTTGAGGAGTCTTTTGTTTGTAACCAATATGCTTATAGGATTCTCATGTTGCATGTTTAGCTACACTCACCGAACATGTAACAACTACACTTAATTAGTGAAATATATAGAGTTAGGAAAAGGAATGAGATGAGTATATTAAGTTATTGTAAATAAAGTTCTGCTATGCTCAAACTTTTGTTTTTATTGTGGGAACAAATATCTTACATTGGATACAAGAAAATGAACTAATAAGGATAGCCGAAGACCCGAAGTAGATAAGGATGAATATCGTGAGGAAATCTATGCAGCATAGTCATTAAAGGCGCTAGACGCACTCAAGGCGCATAGGCCTCGCCTGGGGCCTAGACGCAAAGCGCAAAAAAAGCAAGAGCATGAGAAAAATAAAGCGCATAATGAAAAAAAAATAAAAAATATTTTATGTATTAGAAAAAGAATACTATTCTTTAAATAAAATAAACAAAATCTATTAAATAACACTTTATATCATCTATTTAGTATCAAAAGTTCTAAATTATTAGTGTATTAGAGTAGAAAAGTAGTTTTCCTTAGATAAAAGTACAGATTTGGCTAGAATCTTGCCGGAATTTAGAGAATTTGGCCGGAAACTCTCCGGAATCTAGGAATCTCATCGGAATGTGCACCTGAACCATCACCTGGAGAATTAAAGCGCAATTTCCTCAACTTAAGGCGCAACTGCCTCGCCTCGCCTGAAAAATGGGCCTAGGCGCAAGAGGCGATGGCTTTTAACAACTATGCTATGCAGTCTATATTGGTGATGTATCACCGATATTTCTGTATCGTTCCCCATGTATAATATCGGTCAGAATATCGGTATTGATATTATCGGCGATATTGACCGATATAAGGGCAGTGGGGGTGGGAACAATTATTCCCGTGATAAACTTTGACAACGCGTAATGGATAGCAACATACCACCGCCACCATCATCTATAACGAGTGATGGAGATGTTTCCGTGATTGTTTTCACGCGTGATGGGCTGTGAGTGATAAATGGATGTGAGGGGGTGTGAGGGTTTATTGTTGGGTGTTGTGAGTGATGACCATTGCCACTAAAAAAGGTTGTGAGTGATGGAATTTTTGCAAGTGATGACCACCCCCTCCCCCCTAACACCGATTTTTTCCGATATCAGTACTTTTTTTCTTAGTTCTACCATTCGTCTTTCTTCTTATTGGTGTTATTAGTGTTATAAGTCTTAATTGTTAATTGTTAGTGTTTTAAGTCTTATTAATCAATTCCTACTTGCTACAGAGTGTTTTGCAAGTTGCAGAAGGTTAATTTGTTAATGGTAGGAGAGTATACTGAATTTTTAGTGTTAAATTGCTATATATTTAAATTCTGCATGATAGTAATATTACCAATATCCCACCGATATCCCACCGCGATAACCGATATCGCAAATATCGGTCCTTGACTGATATCCGATTTTTTACTGCATTAACTGCATAGGAGGAAATAACTTTTTTTCTTTGAAAAAGTAAAAATTGATACATTGATGTCCTTAAAGAGACTCAGAACTCACAGTCACAACCTGTGGCTTATAAATATTCACTGATATTGTTCACTGCCTGTATTATCCTTATAATATGAACATTGCAAACAACTTATAACACCATTGTGGCAGCATGAAATGTGACAACTATGGCTTTGAGTCTTTGACCGCAGGTTCGGATTGCACGTATTTTTAACACATATGGTCCTAGGATGTGTCTGGATGATGGGCGTGTTGTTAGCAACTTTGTTTCACAGGTAAAACTGGGGCCTTTTTTTTAATAAATGATATAGGATACCTCACTGATTATTACAATAACCTTTTAGTTAAATTTCTTAGTGAGATAGCTTGGTTTTGCAGGCCATTCGCAAACAACCGATGACAGTTTATGGTGACGGAAAACAAACACGAAGTTTTCAATTTGTCTCTGACTTGGTATGCTATTTCATAATCTGTAGTCTTTTTGTTTAATGTGAATTGTAAGTTTGTCAGATTTAGTTTCAAATTTGAATCTGATGGTTATTCAAAAGACAAAAGTGCAAAGTGCAAGAAATAGAAACAAGCTTTACACTTTTCCTATTTTAGCAATCAACCTTATTTTAAACTTATTTTGCTTGTACATTGATGTGGCACTGATTGATGTCATGCCAGCTGCCACATCACATGTCAAATATGCAAAAAAAAAAAAAATCTAGTTTTCGAAAATAAATTAAGTTACAAGTTTGAAAAAAAATGATTTACTATGTAAAATAATTATTGAAGGTCACATTAGATGCCTCATGACATATACATATACGCTAAAATGACAAATTTATCACAACAATTGCCAAAATAAATCAGCTTAGTTTGCTAGCTAAGAAATTTAACTATAAATTAACCAGTAAGAATTGTAATTTGGTTGCTATAATCGGTAATAAAGTGTAAGTTGGTTTTTATATAGGTCCAAATATAAAGTTGTTTTGCCAAAATCAGGGAAAAAAGTGCAAAGTTAGTTTCTTTGATTCAAATATTTTAATTTATTATTTCATATCAGTTTTGAAGTTAAAGTTAATCCATTCGACCCCACGTGTCAAACTTCACCTTTGGGAGCTCCATTTGAGGACCTTTCGATCAGCTTAACAATGAATAATATCTTTTTAGTGAACCGAGGCCAAATAATTTGACAACTTTGCCCTTCTTGAATTCAGGTTGACGGACTCATGGCACTAATGGAAGGTGAGCATATCGGACCGTTCAATTTGGGCAATCCTGGAGAGTTCACCATGTTAGAACTTGCTCAGGTTGGTCTGCTTCTAACTCGCTCATTTTGGCATGTCTAGTTTTCAAACCAATCGTGACCGTAATCTTTGGTTTTAGGTGGTGAAAGAAACTATTGATCCAAGTGCTACAATAGAGTTCAGAGAGAACACTGCTGATGATCCTCAAAAGAGAAAACCAGATATCAGCAAGGCAAAGAATTTGCTGAATTGGGAGCCTAAAATAACGCTTCGTGAGGGTCTGCCACTAATGGCGGCTGATTTCAGAAACCGAATCTTGAATGAAGATGAAGGCAAAGGCGCGAAGTGAGATGAGATATTCTTGATTCGATACATGTATGTATAGACTCAGCATTCTATATCTATATGTTTGTTTTTCAATAGATTTTTTGTTGACTCGGACTCTTGGAAAAGATTGGTTTGTTTGTGTAATAGATTTTTATGTATCATCATCAAGAAAGGATTTTTTTTTTCTTTTGCTGGTTTTTTGTATCAACTGATATTATTATTGTTAAGAAAGGATCTTGATTTGAGATATGTGCTTAAAGAATATCTTGTTCTATTAACATTTTAGCAAGAAAAACAAGGGTACCGATGAGTCTGGTAGCGTCCTGTCGGGTTGTGAAGCTTTTAGATATTTGTGGGCATAAAGAAAAAGTTGAAAAACCTATGAGCCCTAAAAGATAGAAAGAAAAAAAACATGTTGGATTTTGTTGATTGGTAGGCATCTGATTCAAAGATGATTGCAGCTTGTGGAAAGTTGCTTTGTGTGCCCTTCTTCCATGAATGTGTGTGTATTTGAGCATTTGTTCCTTTAGAATATAGGAATACAATTCCCTATAATCATTCCAATTCCTTTTTTGCCTTTATTCTTCTTTTCTAAATGCCTCATCTCTTTCATACCCAACCCATGTTCTTTTGACAAAAAGAGTAAGCCAAAATAAATGGATGTTATTCGTTGCGGCTCATCCCGTTGTGAGCCATTTAGGTGCTTGATCATAACCATTTTGGCAACAGTTAATAACCGAGGATGGTCTAAGAACAACAAATTTAGCCAAAACCCTAAATAAGGTGCATTAACCGAATCATGACAAAAAGAGTAAGCCAAAATAAATAGATGTCCTTTGTTGCAGCTTATCCCGTTGTAAGCCAATTAGGCGCTTGATCGTAACCATTTTGGTAACGGAATCACAAATTTGGCTAAAACCCTAAATAAGGTGCATTAACCGAATCATGTTTGATATTGTCGTGACGAGGAGTTATTGCCATGATTCACCATGTTCGGAGAGAGAACGTTTTGTTCTACATCATATCCCGTCACAAAAAATTACCTATTTACCCCTTCATAACACATGACTGGTAAAGTAATTGAATATACTTTAATAATAAGACATAAAGCAACAAGAAAACATAAGCTTTATGCTTTGTAACTTGAGGTGGTAATTATTGTTTCCTTGCATCTTATTTTATGTAAATATATCAAAGTAAAATGATAAAAATAACCTTTGATCTCTTCCTTCAAACTGAAGATATGTAGAAAGAGTTGATGGAACGGGGGACAATGTAGGGCACGCCAAAAATGATAGGGGTAAATGGTCACTTCTGCCACTACCCTCATGGTGGTAACTGCAACCAATCAAGGTACTTTCATGAAGTACAACCCTTGATGCTCATATTACAACTTTTACTGCCATCACCATGTGATGATACATGCCCCATGCCCACATGAATCTTTGGTCATCCCCATTAGATATACTTCACCTACCAATATAATAGCTCTCACTGACTCACTGAATAACTAAAAATGGACCATAAGTACAATACAAATATACAACTTTTATTGCATTGGATACACAACTATTAAAACACTATTGTTAAATGAAGAAATCTTGTTTTTGTGTGTGTGATCAAGAGCCAATGTAAAATGGAATCAAAGTGTTGTTGAATTCACTCTTATCTACTTTTATGGTTGAGACATAATGGCGTGGTCCCGAATGATGATTCATTTTATCGATGTTGTGGATCGCTTGTCAAGATGATGTTTGCTGATGACTTGTAGATAAGTAAGACATGGAAAATCTTTTATTAGTTCTTATGTCGACTTTTACATCCACGAGTACCAGTCAAATCACAAAACAGCAAAAAACAATCAATCATTTCTGGTTTCAATTTCAATCCACAACTAAATGATTGTTCACTAAACGATTTATTTGATTTAGTCATTTAGACTACATAAGCATAATCATGCACTACAAATTAGATAGGGTGTGTCTAATTACACCCCTATTTACTTGTTAAACACCATTCGTGAGAGGAAAAAAGGTGGGCCCCACACCTAGGTTTGTGAGATAAGGGGGTGTAACAAGTAAATATGATTATAGGAGGGTGTATTTAGACCATGCGTAGTCGTTGTGGTGAATAATGTCCCACCCTAGGGCATTTTGCGCCATGTAGCAGCCCAGTCAGCAATGGGGCATTATTGGGCGTTTTTACAAAAGGGATGTAGTGGGGATGTGGGGATTGTGGGGCATTGTGTTTTGTAATAAAATAAAATAAAAAAAAACCTTTAAAAATCTTATTGGCCACCAAATGGAAACTTCAATGTGATTGGCCAAGAATCTCTCCATTTGGCGTGATTATAAAAACGCCTAAACCAAAAAAAAACACCAAACACGCCCATGCGTAATGGTTACGCGGTGTGATTGGGCATTATTGGGCAAAAAAAACGCCCCACAAGTAAGCCACTACGGGTGGTCTTAGTAGCACTTGTTAGATAATGAGTACAATCAAGTATACGAATATGTATGCCTCAGTGACCGTATGGCCCGCTTGCTTCAAATTAAACGGTGCAATCCATGTATCTTGTGGAGTTGTGGTTCATGATGATTTCTAGGATGGAATATGGTGTTTGTAGGTCATGTTCTTATACAATGAAAACTTATTATTTGTTTTATTTATATGTACTTAACTTATGTAGAGTTACAACTATCACATATATAACTATATATAACTATAAAAAGATGTAGACAAAAATTTTGGTAGCAACTTAAAAGTTAAAACAAAAGGATGGTAAAAGTTTGAATCACATCGATCTTGATCTTGATCTTGATCTTATCTTAATGTGTATTACATATTTTTGCAATAAAAACAAAAGTGGTTGGTCCCACATATTTATGAAAAAAACGTAGTTTGTATGTATTTTAACATACGAATTCAACCGTTACCTTTGAATGCTTGCCACCCCACCTCACGTACCACTGGCCTCCGACTGTGCTTCTGAAACCATGTCCCGTGGAGTGTTTTAATATTTTTAATTATTTGAATATAAATCTGATTCGTTATTTTATATTTTTATACACCATAAAAAAATAAAAATTTTCATTTTGAATAAAATTAGAAAATAAATACATCGATGTAGGGAAACACTCCAGAGGGAATCATTGATGATTCACAGTTTAATATAATCATATTTATAGCTTAAAACAATAAAACAAATTTACACAGAATCAGCACAACCCACACATCCTCATTGTATTAAAAAAAAAATTGTTAAAAAACTTGACATGCTTCATATTTTTACCACTTAATATAACGTGACTGTAGTGGTAACAAAAAGTGGGTTAACTTTAGAGAACTGTTACACTTGCAACTTGTCTACAAAATATAAGATTGATTTAATGTAATCAGGTTTCTGTATTATTTATACTGTATTTATTTAATAAAGTTACTTATAATTATTTTAGTATACAAAACCACCTAAGTTTCATAATTTTAAAATTGAATGAGCTAAATATAGAACAATTATGAAACTAATTTATTAAACAGTAACCAAATTTTACACATGCTCCGTTTAAATCACTTTTTTTTCTTTTAATTTTTATTTCATTCCAACCATCAGGGCAAATCACTTGTTTAAAAATTTATTAAAAATTTCCATAAAAGACAACACTATTAAAACTTAAATGGTTAATTGTCTACGTATGTTACTATGTAGTTTTAAAAAAGTTTAAGCTGAGTTGTGGGGCAAATTATTTGGTTGGTTAAAATATGCTTATAATCTTTCTTAAAAGTTGTATAAAAAGGCTTATAAAGTAAACTGATTTATTTACGCTAAATACGAAATTTCGAATGTAAAAATGAGGTAGAAAAAGTGACAGACCAATGGTAAGTTCGTTTTGATAGATTTTCATAATTTTTCAAATCATACAAGGTTACCAACTCTTTTCATTTTTTTTAAATGGATTTATGTGAACCCACAAAACAGTGCTTGATCTGTCACTAAGAAAAATGTACATATGAACTTATGTTACTAGGATCATTAATGGGCTGTTTGTCAACTTTTGAATGGGTAAGTGTTGAACCAGTAAGAGTTTTGAACTAAGATACAATATAATGATTAACCATTTAGAGGCAAATGTTTGACCAATTCAAATAAGAGGTCTTAACCATTCAGATTTCAGAGGCAAATGTCTGAACCATTCAGACATCCACTCACAAAACAAACAGTCTGAACTATTAAATCCTGAACCAATAAAAGATACGAACCATTAAAAGCTCACTAAGAATTGAAACACACAACCCTAATTTATTTACACTAAGGGTGGAGGGTATGGTCAATCACCCTAGGGTGTTTGAGTGAAATCCTACCCAATAATATTATGACATGTCAACTCCCCATTCTACTCCCCATTTTACACTCAATCACTAGGTATGGTCAAACACCCCTCAATTAAAATAAAAAAAAAACTTGATTGGTTGAGTGATCCTCTCTCCTCTCCTCTCAATCACATCGATGAACAATCACCGATTTTTGTTCACTCTCTCCAACTCACCGCATAACTCAAACAGGTGGGGGTGGTCACCGATCGGTGACTCCAACTCACCGCTCCTTATACCCTCCACCCTAAATATGAAATTATGAATGTAATTTGTCATAATAAAATTCAGTGCAAAAGTCGAAGTATACATTATATATTTTTCATACAATTGTAAATGCGTAATAATGACTTTAAGTTTATTACATCATTAACGCCACTAGGGTTGGCAGCGTTAAACTTTCGTGATAGCCTTTATCACGCGTGGAAAAAACAAGATTCTCACCGCCGGTCATTTGTTCAACGAGTGATAGCAGCCACGTGATGGATTTCCGTTATTTTTTTCACGCGTGAAAAATGATGGATGTGAGGGGGTGTGGGGGTTTATTGTTAGGTGTTGTGAGTGAAGATCATTGCCACTAAAAAGGATGTGAGTGATAGAATAGTGGCTGATGACATGGCAGGAGTTGATTGGATGCTTGTGAGTGATAGAATTTTATCACTAGTGACCATCCCCACCCCAAATTAAAGTCAATTAAAAAAAAACACAAATGGATTTTGTTTGAAAAACGGTGGCGATGTGTGCATGATGTATTAAGCAGATTCTTTAGGTAGCTCAAAAGCACCACCCCCTTAGTTGTAAAAAAAAAAAAAAAAAACCACACACCTCACCATCACCATGAGTATATTTTGTGCTTCACAGGCTGCCATCACCATCATGGATTCCGACATCCACCACCACCCCTCCTCTTCCTCCTCCTCGTCCAAAGGGGGCCGAGCAATCGACCGCCACAACCCCATCATCCAAGACCAAAAAAGACTCACCACCACCACAACCATCAACCCCACAGCCCCTCCTCCTCCTCCTCTTCCTCCTAACAACAAAAAGAAGTCCAAAAACACAAAAATCAACAACGACCAGAAGAGAAAAACTACTGCTTTTGCTGATGAAAACAACGAGGAACAGTTAGTTACCATTAATAATAATCATCAAGTTGTTAGGAGGCAAGGTGGAGTGCTGTTAGGATGGGGTTGCACAAGGCCTGGTGACTTCATTAGTCCTGCTAATTCTTCCAGGTTTTTGTTGGCGGATAAAGCGTTGTCTGATCAGTTTGATCCTCTCTTGAAGCAAGTTCCGCCGCCGGTACCTCCGCCACCACCACCACCGCCGCTGCCGGAGAAAACACATAAGTCCGATGATGACAAATTGTTCAAGAAAGGTGACGGTAATTTATCTTCTTCTCCGGTTAAAACGCCGCCGCGGACTTCGTCGTCTTTGTCCTCACGTTCCTCCGATCAACAGGTTTTTTTTTTGTATATTTTTGTTATTGTTATATTTGTTTTTTCTATAATTTATAAACATACCTTAATTTTTTGTTTTTTACTTATAATAATCTTTACATAAAATAAATAAATCTGATTGTGATCCACACAGTATGATACTTTACTAATTTTATGAACTAATGACTAGTATTTATCATATCTTCAGATATAAGTATTCATTATTTCATTTGAAACTTTTAATATTTGTCATTATATATATTCCAAAAAAGTGTTTATTTTTTAATTCAGGTGGGATTTATTGTAGATAAAAAAGATGGTAATTACATGAATTTTCTTGCAGGTGGTTGTGTTAAAAGTGTCATTGCACTGTAGAGGCTGTGAAAGAAAAATGAGGAAACATATATCTAAAATGGAAGGTAAATATGCAAAATTTTATAAACACTTGTGTTTCACACTTTCACATATATTTTTATTAGTCTTTGCATAAATATATAGTGTATGTAAATACATATAAAACATGAACTTTTGTTTAGTTTATTTCAAGATGTTACTAACAAAAATAAAATTATTTTTGTAGGGGTAACATCCTTCAACATAGATTTCATGGCGAAAAAGGTGACGGTGGTCGGAGATATAACACCGCTAGGCGTTCTCACGAGCGTGTCAAAGGTCAAGAACGCCAAATTGTTGACGCCCACGACAATCTCAACACCACCACCATCGGTGGACTCGAATTTCTCTGAAATCAAGAAACAATTAGGATTCGTTGCGTAACGTTACTACGGGATCACGTAGGGGCCGTGGTGGTTTAAATCTTGGAGTGTTTTGGTTCATTTTACTATTTTTAGTTATGTTGTGGACATGATTTGTGATTTAGGTGGGTGGACACAACTCTTTAGTATTCTTGTGACTAAAAATAAATAAAGAGATTGGAATATCATTAAGCCCGAGGTGTGACAGTAACGTTTCATTGAATTTGTTCTTCCCAAAATGTTTGTTTTTATAATAATCAAAGCGAATTAGGATAAGAAATAGTGAAAATCAAGAAACTGGTATTTTTTTACTGATGTTACAACATATATATTGTTTCATCAAGTGTTTTTGAGTAAAAATAAGTAGTTGTTACATAAAATTTAATAAACTTGTATAAATTATTGTAGTAAAATTTTAAATTTATATTATTTTTTTACTGAGATGAACTTACAATTAGTTACCATGTGATGTAAGACAGTAAGAGGTTGCGTTTACGGTTGGTAACTATTTTTCTAACGCTTTTTCCAGTAACATATCAATTACACAATACCATATAGAAAGTTGTTTCGTCTAAAAAGAACATTGAAGATAACAGTTTTTGTTTAGAAAATAACCGGAGAAAATGCTCTCGTCTTAAAAACTAACCGTTGACAACGATCCTGTTAAATAAGATGGTTGAACTTTAATTTTGTACAGTATAGATATTAATATTTTGAAGGTAACTATTAATAAAGTTATTATATTAATTGGTAACTATAAAAGTTCACAACATGACTTAAGTTTACATATTCAAATCTAGATATGATGGTAAATATATGTAATCTTTCTTCTTAAATTTAGTAAAAAACAATAATTTGTTTGAAACAAAAAATTCAGCTGGTCAGGCAGTGAGTCAGCTGCCTGCTGCTATGGTTAGATGGGCCATATTTTGCTGGGCTGAAAACACATGAAACCATAATTTTTTTATGTTTATTTTTGTGTAAAAACAGGCTGCTACTTGGATCGATGTCTTTTTTATAGCACTTTTTAAAATGCTTTATTTGAAGTTTGAAACGAACTCTACAAGAAACCATTATATATTTACAAAAAGTTACAGAGGGTATTTTTTTTTATACTTAGTCAGTAATTAAAGCAGGTTCTTTATTTAGCAATGTAAACTTTTATCATTTACTTTTCAGAAAAGTAGTTTCTTGTTTAAAATTAATAAATCAAAAATAAAAAGTAAAAAGTAAAAAGTAAAAACTATCCGACCTGCCGGATTCGAACCAGCGACCTAAGGATGGCTTTGAGATGATACCCACTACAGTCCTCCGCTCTACCAACTGAGCTAAGGTCGGTTTTTTGTCATACTCACTTATTAATTGTATCTATAGTAGCCCAATTTATTTAAATGAAATTTAAAGAAAATTCTTATAAAAGAATCACTGAAGTAATGAATGAGAAATTTAACAAGTAGCATGACAAAAAAAAGTGAATTTCTTAAAATTTTGATTGATAAGGTACTCTCAAATTGATTGTTTATTCCTTTGCTTTAGCTAGAGCAGTTTCTCTCTACTTAGCCTAGCACTTGGATCGAATCCTGCTCACTATCTAAGTCCTATGCTCGAATCCATAGAGCACAAGCTAAGTTGATTCCATTGGTTAACATGATATTGATAGCGCCCTATAAGTTTTACGGTAAGAGGTTTTCACAATTCAAAATTAATTCGATTTACAAAAGCAGTTCCAAACACACCCAATCGGGCAGTCGGTATTAGCTGTCAAAAATGGACAGTCTAGGCTTATAGACGGTCGTATAAATTCCAACAACAAAATGGATATTAATGAGAAAATAAAATTATCTACGGCATTTAGTGGCCATCATGTGTTTTAATGTGGCTCAATAACATAAACCATATAAGAGGGTGTTTAGCATCATCACATTTAAAATCCATCACTTGTTACAATATCTGAACATTTCACAAAAAGAACCTAAAAACTTGACTGATTTCTCTCTTTGTTACCCATTATTCGTTCACGTGGTTCTATGCCTACAATCTAAACTTCTACAACTACCATCCACTTGCAATTTCCAGTACTAACTCACTTACCAACATCTCAGCAATTTGCTTACCTACAACATCAATTGCATTCACCGGTTGAAACCAGTCCGGATCGTTATCCATAGATATATCATAATATTCCCCATTTGCTTCCTTTTCTTGCTTCGCAAGCAACTTCTGCAGCTGATCTTCAAACCCAATTTCAATCAATGCAATCTGAATCTCTCTTTGACCTAACGGGGTTGATAGCATGATCTTGGAAAGAACACACATTGCTTCGTTTACACGATCATGAAATAGACGCCTTTCGGATCTTGAAACAGCTGGATCTTGGGAGTATTTCTTTTCAAGATGATCAAATAAACATGGATCTACAGGACAGTCTACGGAGTAAAATGTGGTTATGAATGTATACGGGTCGTGGTCGTAGAAACCAGAGTTTTGTAGCAGTTCTATTAAGTATGCGGATTCCCAGTTTTCTGACTCAGAAACCGTAAACGATGATGATCTTTGTTCGATTTCTTCATCGTTTGGGCTATCATAATGTGATCCCGACTCCATTTTCAGCAGATGAAGTTGCTTCTTGAGCTCTGAAAAGGCAGAGGGATTAGATATATATATAATATATAATATACAGAAAAGGTAGTAAGGAGTTTATAACGTTAGTTACCATGTAGTTGAGAACTGACTCTCTCAAAGCACTCGGAACCAGATGATACATCTTCTGTAGGAGGAACTTCCAATACTGAAGTTTGACCATTTTGGTCAAACTCTTTAGACCCTTCAGAAGATTCTGGCTCAGGTCCAGACAACTGAGTGCAAACAGTACCCTGTGAGTTTGCAGTCCATGGTTCCTACAACACCAAACAGCCATTAATTTCTTGAATGAAATTTCAATCTGTGTCACACTTCACATAATGCCAAGTGCCAACAAGGTCAAAAGGTCAAACCTGTGAATTCAAGCTATCTTCTTCAACAGCAAATGAATCTTCATCTCCAAGCATGCAAACATCAATAACAGAAGTTGGCTTCGCGGTAGCATTTTGAATATCAGAAATCAGTAACTCTTGCTCAACAGGATCCTCGTTCTCAAAGCAGGTCTCGGTTGGTGAAACTTTACCAAACTCACGACTACATGCATTGCAATGTTGGGTAGACTGGCATCTTTCACTATAAGATCTGAAATTCATGGACCGTGATTCTTCTCTGTGGCTATATTTACCCTTCACCCCCTTACTTTTACCCCGATTAACAGGCTCGTTATGTAACATCAACTTCTCATCAGCATTAGCTTCATGATAGTTACTCGTTTTATGACTTCGGTTACGGCAACACGGAGAAAGAGATCTTGATCTTGATGTATTTCTGAGATATTCATCTCTCCAACCATATTCATCACTGGCCCCAACCGGGCCCACCGCATATCCAGTTTTTACATGCCTTGTTTCACTGTTGGGAACCGAAAGCATTTCTTCCAGCGTGCTGCTTTTACCAGCCATTCCCATATCTTTATATCCATGAGTTTTCCACCTTTGCGACATTCTCTTCTTCGCCTCCTTAATCATCGCAGATTCAGACATATTCGAGTGTGAACGCCTGTGCCTCACGACCCTTGCACTTTGGTGAAATGAATTCCGAGAAGAAACCGCCATCATTTCCGATTCACTAGCTGATGCACTTGCATATTCTATAAAACCGGAATCAAACAAATTAATATGCCCGCTTTCGAAACCCTCTTTCATTTGACTCGTAATTTGCCTTGCGATATCTCTAGCTTCTTTTGACTTGTGCCTGGAAGACCTGAATTCACTTGGCGGGCCTGTACATAATTCGGATTCCATATCATTGTAGATCTTTGCAACATTTGGTTTAAGGACTACAATTCTCGTAGGAGAAATGGCGTTTGCGTCTTTCCTTTCTGGCTGATATCTAGATGATTTACGGAAGTTATGATTACTGTGACATGATCCATTTCTTTGATGAGAAACAGGAACGCGATAGTTCATAGTTTCTTTCAAGACTTTACCATTGGACGCGTGTCTGACAGCATTTGATGGCTTTAAAACTGTTATCTGGTTGGAGAGATAACCATAAGGGATGTCTTGTTGATCCTTATGCAGAAAACTCAACATCAAATCAGAGTTAGAGTCTACTCTTTCAAGTTTCGTTTTAATTGCAATCGACTCCCTAAGCATTTCATCACATCTTTCCTGGATGTACCCTAATTCCAGCTTTGTGGATCTTCGTTTTGCAGTGAATTGCGGCGAATAAAGTTGATTTCCGACATGTGACGCTTCTGGATCTTCGTAAACATCTTTGAAATGCTGTTCCACTGTGGTCTTCCTATCTAACTGATGATTATATGACTTTTCGTTCCTTTTGGGAGTACTTTTGGAAGTTTCGGACGCCTTTTTTTGTTGTTTGTGAAGAGGTTGGGGAGATGGCAGCCCATCTAGGCCCATTAGCTTGGCTATAAGACTTGGTGATCGCTTTTTGGCTGATGTTTCATTCAACATTTCTTTAGCTAATAATGTCTTCATGGGTGTCCCGTAAACTTGTTTAGAAGTTGTTTTCCCAGCTTCATACATGAACTACAATCACCATATTGGTTTAGACTTTTAGTCACACTTGTTAACTTCTCTTATACGTGAAAGACGCAGAGAAAGTAGAGTATTACGACATTCATAGGGATGCAAATGAACCGAACGTTCAGGGAACAGTTCGTGAATCGTTCGGCGGGTAGTTCGTTTGTGTTTGTTCGTTTAATCACTGAACGAACATGAACAAGAAATTTCGTTCGTTTAGCAAAATGAACGAACACGAACAGAGTCCGTGTTTGTTCATTTATGTTAGTGAACGTTCGGTAACGTGTTCGTATTCATTAGGGTTTTTAATTGCTATATTTTAGTAGAATACTTCAAAATTCTCATTAACGAACGAACACGAACGTTTGGTTGTGTTCATTTGCGTTCATTACCTAAAATTATCGAACAAAAACAAACGAACACGAACAAAAATTGTCCGGTAAGTGTTCATGAACAGTTCGTGAACACATTTTATTTTCTTAACGAACGAATTTGTTCGTGTTCGTTCGGTTCGTTTGCAGCCCTAGCCACACATCCATAACTTGCATAAATTTATCACAGTAAATTAAATCCTGACCTAGTGACCGTGTAAAAGAACATGCCAACACAAAATTGTAAACACAATCTCACCAGTTTTTGCTCAGTAAAACCATCACTTTGCGACCTAGGTTGAACAGTTTTCCGGTTCATATTTTCTCCATTCCCTGAAAAAAGTTATAAATGTTTCCGTCCTCAAATGCACAATACATCATTGATTATCACATAACCAAACAACTTGCAATCCTATTCCGTAGCTAGAAGGGTAGCAAAAGCTTAACATTTAATTCAAATAGAAAAGTCTATATCAATAGATAAAAACAAAACAGTGAACTTAAACCAGAAACAATAATTAGAAAAAAAATCAAAGACACTATATCCTCATACAGAAGCATTTAAACATCTAGATTAGCTAAATTCACACTCAATTGATATCATCATGGTGAAATTACATTAAAACAAAGCCAAAAATAACAATTACAAACCATCACCAAACCCTAACTATCACTTCATCAACACAAAAACAACAGTATTAGAGATAGGGTTTCAATTTTCTACCTCACAAGTGAAACTTAATATTCACTGAAACCGGTTAATCTCTTAACATCATGTACATTAGATAGTTAGAATTATTATTAAGTAGCGGTTACAAAGTACGAGGACCAAAGTTGACAAGATGGAAGTTTGAAACTACCCTCACTAACCGAATGGGTATGTCTCCTACACACACCATTTCGGAATCAATACAAGGGCAAACATCAAGGGACGCGACTGTTGATCATGCGGACGAGAATCAACACACCACTTCAAGATCCAAGTTCGGGCCAACAAATTGGTATCAGAGCATCAGGCTCTAGGCGTGGGAATCACAAGGCATCGCAGGGAATTCGCGATCAGGTTTCAATTTCGTTTAAATTCGCAAAAGTTTCATTTCAGAATTTTTATTTTTCGGTTCTAGGAAAGTCGGTTGAACCGAACGGTTAGGAATCTAGGGTTCGTTTGTTTTGATTCCGGGGTTTAGTGCGAATTAGATTATTTCGGTTATTTGTTTATTACACGGTTAGGGTAATCGTGGGGTTTGTAAGATCTATTGAAACCAAGAAATAAAAGTTAGTAGAAGTGAAGATTGTTCGGCAGGAAGATATGTCAGGAGGAACCGGACCAAGTTCACAAGTTATAATTCAAAAGGAAGGAAATTCTCTTTCCCAGTTTCAGTGTCCAATACTGAAACCAACAAACTATACGGTTTGGGCTATTCGTATCAAGACGATTCTTGAAGCGAATGGTTTGTGGGAAACGATTGAACCGGCAGAAAATGCAACGGTAGACGCTAAGAAAGATAAGTCTACAATTGCATATCTGTTTCAAGCAATACCAGAAGACGTTGTATTGCAAGTCGCAAGTTGTAAAACTGCAAAGGAGATTTGGGATAATCTAAAGATTAGACATGTTGGCGTAGATCGGGTACAAAAGGCGCGTATGCACACGCTAATGTCAGAATTTGAAATGTTGCAAATGAGGGATGACGACACTATTGATTCGTTTACCGCAAAGATTAATAGTATCGTTACCCGAGCAACAGAAGTAGGAACGACAATGAGTCAATCGACTCTAGTACGCAAACTCTTAAATGGCGTACCGGATAGGTTTACTCAAATCGTTGCCTCTATGGAACAATACTCCGATCTAGATACCATGACGCTACAGGAAGCGGTCGGAAGACTAAAGACGTATGAAGAACGTCTCAAGTTAAAGAAAGGAAGTCAAGGAGAAAGTCAAGATAGGCTTATGTTTACACATCAGGATAACAACAGAGGAAGGCAATCTGGAAACCGCGGTCGTGGTAGATTTAACCAGACGCGTGGAAATTGGCGAAACAACAGAAATAGGCAAAGTCCCAGAAACGAAGGATCTACATCTGGATCTAGAAATGGAAGTTCTAGAAATTGGAAGAAGTTTGCGAGAACCGACTTAAGTAAGATCCAATGCTTTAAGTGTCAAAAGTTTGGACACTACAAGAAGGACTGTTCTGAGAAAGACGAAGTGCAAGAACATTCAAACCTCATCGAGGAAGACGAAGCACCCGTATTGTTAATGACAATACAAGAAGAAAATGTTCAAGAAAGGGCTCTGCTAAACGAGGAACATATAAAACCGACAAGTTATGCCTCAGAAAATGAAAATCTATGATACTTAGATAACGGGGCCAGCAACCACATGACAGGAGTGCGAAGTCACTTCAAGGAGTTAGATGAAACGGTGACAGGGCAAGTACGATTTGGTGATGGGTCACACGTAGAAATTAAAGGCAAAGGTTCAATACTACTGGAATGTCTAAACCAAGAACAAAAGATTGTTTCACATGTCTACTACATTCCAAGTCTGAAAACCAATATATTGAGCCTCGGACAACTTACAGAAATCGGTTGCAAAGTGGTTATGGACGGAGATTTACTAACTATCCGAGATCGAAATAGAAAGCTGCTAATGTGAGTCAAGAGAATGAAGAACAGGCTGTACAAAGTCAAACTGAAAACGGGAAAACCAATCTGCTTACTATCAAAGACCGAAGACACAGCATGGTTATGGCACGCAAGGTTAGGCCATTTACATTTCGACGCTATTAAAGAAATGACTCGTAAAAACTTGGTATATGGAGTTCCCCAAATAAGCCATGCTAGTCAAGTCTGTGACGCATGCTTATTAGGAAAACATAGTAGGGCACCATTTCCAAATCAGGCAAAGTTCAGATCTTTAAAACCTCTGGACTTAGTCTATGGAGATTTGTGTGGTCCTATAACTCCACCAACACATGCTGGGAAGAAGTATATATTCTTACTTGTAGACGACTGTACTCGCTACATGTGGGCATATTTACTAACTTCCAAGGATCAAGCATTCGAAACATTTAAGGAGTTCAAAGAAAAGGTGGAAAAGGAAACGCAGACCAAGTTAAAAATGCTAAGGACGGATAGAGGAGGTGAATTCACATCGGCTGAATTCAACAAGTATTGCAAAACCAACGGCATAGCAAGACAGCTTACAGCACCATATTCCCCACAGCAAAATGGAGTAGTGGAAAGAAGAAACAGGACGATGTTGTCAACTACTCGCAGTATGATAAAGGCAATGAATATGCCACAGAACTTTTGGGGTGAAGCAATACGACACGCGATATACGTACTAAACAGGGTTCCGACAAAAGCCCTGGTGAACAAGACACCATATGAAGCACTAAAAGGAAGGAAGCCAAATTTAGAACACTTGAAGGTTTTTGGCTGCACGGCTTACGCTAAGGTACTACCACTTCAACAAAAGAAGTTAGATGATAGAAGTGCACCTATGGTTTACCTTGGAATAGAAGAAGGATCAAAAGCATATAGATTATATGATCCAGCAAAGAATAAGATATGTGTCAGTAGAGATGTAAAGTTCATGGAAGGTCAACCATGGAACTGGAATAGTTATATGGAGACGGTAGATTCAGGGAATCCCGAATGGACAAACTTTGTCATTCAAGAAGATGACATACCACCAGAATTAGAAGAAAATGAGCCAAGTAGTCCAGGCAGTAGCGGGCCACAACATGACGATTCAGGAGTAGATCAGACAGAAGAACCAGACTCCTATGTAACCCCGCCAGCATATTCATACAATCAGAACTCAGCAGGAAGTTCAAGCAATTTATCAAGTGGAGGTCCATCCACTTCTGAAAGTACAACAGAGAGTATTAGTGACACTCCAGTAAGATTAAGAAGTCTCGAAGACCTGTATGAAGAAACAGAAGAAATTCAACTAGATCCACATGAATTGTTACTCGCTGAAGAAGAACCAAGGAATTACAAGGAAGCATCTAGTGACAGAAAGTGGATTGAAGCAATGAAGGCCGAGTTAGACTCAATAAACAAGAATAACACTTGGAGTTTGACGGAATTGCCAAGAGATCACAAAGCAATAGGTTTAAAGTGGGTATTCAAGACTAAGAAAGATGCAAGCGGAAACATTATCAGATACAAAGCAAGGCTAGTTGCGAAAGGATATGTTCAGCAACACGGAATAGACTTTGACGAAGTCTTTGCACCAGTAGCACGTATGGAAACAGTACGACTAATGTTGGCTTTAGCAGCATATCAAGGTTGGGAGGTACATCATCTAGATGTGAAATCTGCATTCTTACACGGAGACCTCAAAGAGGAAGTATATGTATCACAACCAGAAGGTTTTATAAAGCCAGGAAATGAAGGAAAGGTTTACAGACTATCAAAAGCACTGTATGGATTGAGACAAGCACCAAGAGCTTGGAATATGAAGTTAGATCACACCCTAAAGTCACTTAACTTCAAGAAGTGCACTTTAGAGAATGCAATCTATACAAGAACAAGGGAAGCCTCTACACTAATAGTTGGAGTCTATGTTGATGACTTGATAGTCACTGGAACATCAAAGAAGGAGATAGACATCTTTAAATCTCAGATGAAGAACAAATTTGATATGAGCGATCTAGGATTGCTAGCATACTATCTGGGAATAGAAGTAATTCAAGCAAAGGGTGAGATAGGCATCAAGCAGACATGATATATCAACAAGATACTCAAAGATGCTGATATGTTATCCTGCAATGACACAAAGACACCCATGACTCCAGGAACTCAATTAACAAAGACTGAAGAAGGAGATCTAGTAGATGCAACACACTACAGAAGCCTGATAGGTTCTCTCAGGTACTTATTGCATACAAGGCCAGATCTATGTTACCCAGTCAGTCTACTTAGTAGATTCATGCAAGAACCAAAGGAACAACATCTGAAAGCAGTAAAGCAAATACTACGATACATCAAAGGAACTAAAGAGCATGGAATCATTTACAAGAAACAAGGAGGATGTAAGATCACAGGTTATAGCGACAGTAGTTTTGGAGTTAATACAGACAAAGGAAAAGGAACAACTGGTCTGGTATTCTACTTTGGAGAATCACCTATAACCTGGTGTACACAAAAGCAACAAACAGTGGCACTATCATCATGCGAATCAGAATTCATGGCAGCCACTGCAGCAGCATGTCAAGCACTATGGCTTAAAAGATTGTTAAGTGAAATCACAGGCTGGAAGGAAGAAAAGATAACACTCAGAGTAGATAACGTTTCAGCAATAGCACTTATGAGAAATCCAGTCTTTCATGGAAGAAGCAAGCACATTGACACACGCTATCACTTCATAAGAGAATGTGTGGAAAACGAAGATATCACTGTGGAACACATAAGTGGAGAACTACAACGAGCAGACATACTAACAAAGGCACTAGCAAGGATCAAGTTTGCTACAATGAGGGAACTGCTCGGAATTCAAGATTTAAAACAACTCATGGATGTTCGAGATTAAGGGGGTGAATGAAACCGGTTAATCTCTTAACATCATGTACATTAGATAGTTAGAATTATTATTAAGTAGCGGTTACAAAGTACGAGGACCAAAGTTGACAAGATGGAAGTTTGAAACTACCCTCACTAACCGAATGGGTATGTCTCCTACACACACCATTTCGGAATCAATACAAGGGCAAACATCAAGGGACGCGACTGTTGATCATGCGGACGAGAATCAACACACCACTTCAAGATCCAAGTTCGGGCCAACATTCACAATCACAAATGAACTCAATTCTCATAGTTTTTCCTTCATAAATATCATCGTCAGTTAGAGTACAATAACAATAAATTATAAACCTCAAATTAATCTATTAAACTGAGCAAATATCATTTCAAATTAACTGCTCAATATTCTCAACAACATACACAATTATACATACACAATTATACATACACAACAAACATATAGAAGTAAATTACTGAGAGAGAATTTCACCTCCAAAAAGGCTAGGTATCTTCGATTTCTTCCGCTTATCTCTCTCCATTTTCAACCACACTTTTTTTTTTAAAAACAACACGAAAATTTGAAGAAAAGCTTCAGTAGATCGAAAAGGAGAAAACACGAAGATGAAATTATTACAGATAAACTTTTTCAGCTGGATTCATCCTCGCAGAAACGCGTATAGCTCAACCTACATAAGGCGAAAACATACAGAAACACAAATCTCCGGTTAGCAGAACAATGAAAAACTCAAAATATAGTTCAAATGGACAAAATGTAAGTTTGTAGAGAGAAGGTTTTAAGCTTTTAATTACATTAATGCAGGATTCTGTTGAAGAATTTGTTGTCCAGAGAGTATGAGTGTGTGTGTGTGTGTGTGAGAGAGAGAGAGTGGGAGAGAGATAGTGTGTGTGTGATTTTGAACATTCAAAATAGAGAAGAGGAGGTGAGTGAGAACAGTGAAAAAGGTCGCTAGGAGAGAGCAAGTGGATCTAGGTCCCACTTTTAACTTGTATATCTTTTTTTTTTCCGCCACGTAATACTATTTTTTGTCTAGACTATATATGAAACTTCTTTAATTAAAAATGTAACTAGCACTTTACAATGCATATTAAATTCTTACCAGTGGGATTCGATTCCTTAGCTGTTACGTGGCGGAGATTCGGTTCGGTTTACGTCTTTACGATACTGGTACTTGTTATAGTAAAAAAAAAAAAAAAAAAAAAACCTTAAAATGTAGAGTTGTGATATGGCTAAAAGAATATTGGACATGTTGTGCATTAATTGAAAACCATAAAAACAACTCTAGTACCGATTTTGATGATTCTAATGTTGGTTTGGTTGATTACGGTATAGTATCAACACTTGATATAGCTTACGATACCCAAAAAATAATTTGTTTTCGTATATAACTTTGTTTTCATCAAAATTTATATCGGATTGTCGAGAAAACAAAAGTCACACAATGGCGTATTCAAATTTTTTTCAAGTTATTAGAGAAATATCAAATGAATTAAAAACTTGTATTTTTATAGTATAAAGGGTGAAATTTAAACTTTGATTTTTTTATTTTTTTTTTGAAGTTGGTTATAGCAACAACACATTTTACTATATATAACGAAAATTAAAAATCATAGAAATATACTATACTTCGCAGAGAAACTTAATACCACTTTCCATGTTAAAACACTTGTATAATGTGACAAGTGTTACTTCTAATCCATGTTAAAACACATGTATAATGTGACAAGTGTTACTTCTAATTTAGTACTTTTGAAAATCAAATATTAATATCTTAATGCAATTCAGTTACGAACACCTAAATCTAATATCACGAGAACCACCATCTAACACCACCCTTCTAGCACCTTACTCTACGCAAAACAACTTTCTTTCTATGCCAACGGTTTTTACTAAAATAACTTTTAAATGATAAATATTGACATGAATTTACTTTGACTTTTGTGTTATTTTAATAGTCAAAAACACAAGCTACACGCAAACTAGCGTCTAAAACCCTAAATAAAACATGGATAGAATCTGAAATCACAACCATATGCAAAAACACACAAATCTAGCTCTAAAAACCCTAAATCAAATTTGTATATGAAAACACATACATCTAAAGGAAATATAGACGTGACGACGGTGGCGCCATGTATGAGTGACATATGCAAGCTTCTATGTACTTTAATGAAGTCGGCTAATTGGTATTTGATGGTTCTGGAGTGTATGGGAGTGGACGGGGAGAAAAAAAAAACCCGACTTACAAGGGTTTGAATGTTTCATGATAATGGTAGTTAAAATACTTTGACAGTGATAATTTTACAATGACTTTTTTATTTTCTCTTAAACTCGGATAATTTTTAATCTCAAAAAAGTCACACAAACTAGAGTATATGATGTTGGCTATTGAATCTAAATTTAGTACTTGATTTTTGTTTTGTACACGATGACCATCATAATTTGAGTAAAATACAATAAAAACGGCTAGTTATATATTACAAAACTTAGTTAAAAATGCAATAAAACATTTATCCCTTTTCACTCTTGCCTTAAAATAAATGGTCCCTCTCTTCAAGAAGATAAATTCCACATCAATTCATAACATAAAGTGGTCCAAGATAATTTAACCCCAAACAATTTAATGTAACAATACGTTTTGTTTTTATTTTACCATCATTTGACCAAACAAAAATAGGCACCATCGGATTCGCATTACTAATCATATCCTTTATAGCTTTTAATTGTGTCGTCTCATTATAGATTAAACCATTTTAAATGTACAAAATTTAAAAGTGGATAAGATAAATAATCTTACGTAAAAGAAGAGAATGTACATTACGTGAAAATAAAATATTCAACGGAATTCATTTTTATAGGGTTGAATCATCCTAGTGGTTAGGATGAAAAGTAACAACTCCTCGTAAAATAGTGCAACAATTAGCGATTATGATTACAGAAAATTATCAGTTATATCAGTGGAAAGTTCAATATGAACTACGCTATTAGTAACATAGTTGCTATCGACCGAAATTAAAACTGCTCTGATATTACCGCACTTATTAGTCGACACTAAAATAATTTGTATGTTTACCACCCTTTTAGACTATGTGTTGTCGAGCGCTATGGAATGCCAACTCCGCGGGCCAGAAAACCGCCACATGGGGGCGCTATGGTGAGACATGGACCGCATTCCGGTCTCTAGGACGGCAAGAATTGAACAATAGGGTGAGATTAGGAGGTGAACAATGGCCACATGTCCTTTATAGCCCTAAATTTCCAGATTTTACAATAATATCTCTGGTTCACATTTCAAACCATCACAACACACCTTACGGGTGTGATGTGAAAGCCCCATGTGTGTGTTTTTCTCACATTTAATTAACACCTAGTCTTACGAAGGAATTGATTAATGAGATAGGTATACATGGATCGCAATGGACCTATTTTATGGGGATACTACATTATATATTTTGGTCATGAGGAATTACAATATGTGTGGGGTGGGGGATAAGTGCTTAATATTTTGGAAATGTGTGGGATGGGGGATAAGTACTTAATATTTTGAATTTTCAATCGTACGTGGTATTTAAGAATCTATACATTGTTGGGTTTAACGATGGTTGTTATATCCAAAGCGACAACATATGAGACATTGGTATGTGATGTGATGGCCAAATTCTCAAGCATGTGTGTTATTCCTACCATATGGTGAGAACTGTTCAGCTTTCATGTGACACCTTGGAACCTTAACTTACATGGTGTGATATTGATATGGTAAGTGTATTTTTCTAAGTAATATGGTTTCTTTATCCTTGAATTTGTCTTCTTCAAATTATGTTAGTTTGGAAGAATTATCTGGTATTCCCGCCAAAAGTTCCACTATGGAGGACTTTGTGTGCCATGAGTAGGGGACGAAATATGAATTCAAACATGTCGTTGATACATGGTCCAATTATTTTGACTTCTGTGTTGAGTACTGACAAAGTTTTAGTTTTTGAACATCTGTTGTGTGTGTAGAACCTTCAATTTTCTAACTTTGGACGCCTTCTTTTTAAAACGGCAAACTAACATAATCATATACATGCATTTTGCACGATTTAAACCCTCAACCTTTTTGGAATTAGTCAGTCTTACGATGTAAGCTATATTATTAGGGCGGGCGGGGCGTCCATCATTCACCACCCACTCATCACTCACAACATTCAATCAAGTTCCGCCACGTTACCGAGCTTTATTCCATCACTGGTGATGGATTTTAGAGGTGTGCATGGGTCGGTTTTGACCAAAAACCATAACCATAACCGCGATGTCGGTTATTGGATAACCATAACCATAATCGATCGGTTATGGTGGTTATGGTTATTCGGTTTTGATGGTTATAGCGGGTCGGTTATGGGTGATTAACCGTGTATTTAGCTTAGCTAGAAATAGCTTATTTTTTTAACATAGAATAAATTGTTATTGCATATTTGTATATATTAGTATATTACATAGTATTAAAAATACATATAATCTATAATATTAATGCCAATTATTATCGAATATTCAAATAAAGTGATATGATACATTCCATAAATTCAAATAAACATTCAACCAAAACCACAAAATGATATGAAAAACTCATAAGGCCGGAGGTTATAGAGGTTATAGAGGCCGGAGGTTATAGAGGGCGGGCGGGGCGTCCATCATTCACCACCCACTCATCACTCACAACATTCAATCAAGTTCCGCCACGTTACCGAGCTTTATTCCATCACTGGTGATGGATTTTAGAGGTGTGCATGGGTCGGTTTTGACCAAAAACCATAACCATAACCGCGATGTCGGTTATTGGATAACCATAACCATAATCGATCGGTTATGGTGGTTATGGTTATTCGGTTTTGATGGTTATAGCGGGTCGGTTATGGGTGATTAACCGTGTATTTAGCTTAGCTAGAAATAGCTTATTTTTTTAACATAGAATAAATTGTTATTGCATATTTGTATATATTAGTATATTACATAGTATTAAAAATACATATAATCTATAATATTAATGCCAATTATTATCGAATATTCAAATAAAGTGATATGATACATTCCATAAATTCAAATAAACATTCAACCAAAACCACAAAATGATATGAAAAACTCATAAGGCCGGAGGTTATAGAGGGCTCCATCGTGCCACATGGTGCCTATAGCGCCCCCCCCCCCCCCCCCTCAGCGCCACCATCCACACCAAGCAAGTTAAACCGGGGCGCCATTGATGGGGCTTTATCATGATAACGAGGAAGAAGGGCTTTATCAGGTGGGGTCCACATCTTTGCAACCAGTAATTTTTTTTTTAATTTTGTTTAATAGGGGGCGTTATCACACACCCTGCAAGTTAAGAGAAGGCGTGATAAAGCTTCTTGGCTGATGTGGATCCTAGGTGGCGCTGATGTGTCCTGATAAAGCCCCTAGTACTAAAAATCTTCAGTCAAAAACATAAAATATTAAAAATATGGTGAAAAGTCCTAAATCATACAAAGATTTATTACATGTCGGTTCGGTTCGGTTATGGTGGGTATGGAAAAAATGATAACCATAACCGACCCGCTACTTTCGGTTTTCAAAGAAAACCATTAACTGACCCACCGGGTTTTTTATTTTGTTTGTTTTTTTCAGTTCGGTTTTGTCGGTTAATTCGGTTTTTTTGCACACCCCTAATGGATTTTAGTGGAAATGCATATCACTCACAACACCCAACAATAAACCCTTACATTCTTCAATTCTTCATGCTTGATGTGTTTGACACATTATGAAATTGACGCGTTATAAAAACTAGTGGTGGCGGTGTTATTTGTTGTTCCACGCGTGGTGGAGGTTCACCACGGGGGCGCCCCGACCCCCCCCCCCCCCTAATGAAATGGTTGTTAATAACTTTGACTTTGAGGTTCATGTATAAAAATTGTGAGATGTGACAATCCACGTAACACTACATTCTTGATTGTTTCTGGTTCGTGAGAAATACCTACCACCCCCAACTAATTTGATATTCCACAATGCAAAATTTTCCGTAGCACTATAATCAAAGGGTATTAATATTCACACATATCTCTCCTTTATCTCTCTCTATATATAGATATATAGAGAGATAGAGTGAAAAAAAATGTGGTAATAAGATTTAGGGGTGTAACAATAAGAAGAGCCGAATAGAAATAAGATAGGTAATGTATTTTTTAAAAGTCTCAATTTTTTATGTGAAGATATAGATGACACTCATTTTGATATGAGCTTAGATAAAAATCAATCATTATGCGATAACATGACACTCGTTTTGATATGAACTTGATAAAAATCGTGATTTTATTCGCGTCACAGCCAACCATAAACATGAAATGTTGTTTAAATGAATATCATTTAGCACATATAGATGGAGGACCATGTTGTGGTAGTTGCCAGACTTATTGAAAGAAAATGACGTCTCAAGTGGCGTATGAGCAAAACTTATCTGTTTTTTATGGCAATTGAAGCTACATGAAATGGGAGGGCCATGTAGTATTGAAAAACAAATGGATGACAAATACCAAAAGTGTATAAACTCAAAATTATTATAGCAAATTGTTTTAGATAAAACTTGAATCTAATTTGATCATATGATATTTTATTGGATTTACTATACATTTTTCATTATATAGATAATTATTTTGTCTTTATTTGTATTGAAATATCAAGCCATGTGACATGGGACTACGGGAGAATGCCTTCAAATAGTAGCCAACCATTGTCATTTAAATGGTCAAGTAGTTGGTTGTTTATTAAATGTGCAAATCCAACCAAACTACATAGTCGTGGATTCTATCTATTCCCCAACAAAGCAGCAATAGACATAAAATGACAAAACCATCAGCAACGCGGGAATGACCATCTCGGACTCAAGGATGGGCAAGTCTACGGACACTACTTCGTGTGGTAATGCTCGTAGACGTTTTGATAAATACGCTAATTCGTGTAGATTGTGAGGTGACGAATAGCCATTTAAACGAGATAAACTGTTGGTATATATGACCAAACGTAAATACTAAAGAATCAACTTAATAATGATTTGGACGAGCTAAAGTACTACAATAAGAGGGAGGGGGTGGTGATCACTCATCACTCACAAAATCCAATCAAATTTCGCCATGTCATCAACCATTATTCCATCACTCACAATATTTTTTTAGTAGAAATGACCATCACTCACAACACCCAACAATAAACACCCCCCCCCCCCCCCCCCCCCCACATCCTTCCATTTATCACGCGTTAAGTTTATCACGGAAATATTTGAGCCCACCCCGCCTGCCCTAACACATAAGCAAATACTTACAACATACTAATGTGTTTTATTTAAAAATTATTTGGTTATTTAATAACAACTTTATAGCTAAATTTAATATGTTAATTATCTAAAATAAGAAAAAAAAAATGTTACTTTTAATGACTCCTTGATCTAAAACAATCATAACCATTGCTATAAAAAGTTTATAATTGTTCAAACTAAAGGACCTAAATTTAAAAATTATAAAACCGGATTATTATTCAGTAACTTTCTTTTTCCGTACAGGCACCTTCTACTTAAAGTTAAGGCCTGGTCTATTCGCACACGCCCTTGGTCTATTTTCACACCCCAAAGCGCCCCGCTATGGCCAAAGAGGGGCGCTTTGAGTTTTTTTTTTTTTTTTTTTTTTTTTACATTTTGGGCGTATTTAATTTAATAGATGAAGTCTGATCTATGTTTTGACTGGTGACTGGTCTACGTTTAAGTTCAAATTTTACATTTTTGGTCCAAATTTTACAATATTTAATTTGTTTGTGCACATATATCTAAAGGTGAAGTCCCATCTCAATATTTAACTGGTGGTTGCGGTTGTGTTCGTCGACGGAGGAAAAATATTTAAAATTCAAGATATAATTATTAAATAGTAAATAATAACCAGTTTTTCATCTGGATTTCTTAAAATTAACATGTTTCATAACAATCAAATAAAATATTTTTGTAGTTAGAAAAATGTTTAAATAATTTTGATGAAAAAAAAATTGATTACTGTTGGAACATATACAACAAAAGAATAATAATAGAGATATTACATTTTATTACATTTTTATTCCAATTAAATGGTCAAAAGTCCTTCGTTTATAGGTTTGATAGGCTGTGTACGTTATGTTATGGCCTTACGGGACGGAAAATATGGCCACATCAATAAATCCAGTCGATGAAGAATCTAATAGAGTGGTAGGTAATTTGACTGGTTGGTTATATAATGTTTATATCATCTCTGTTCTATAATTTATATACATTCTTATAAATGAAACACGTTTTGGTCACAAGGATCGATTAAATGCTGTAATACCATATTAACTATTATACAAATGAAAATCCTATATAAACTAAGCTAATTTAGAGAAGGAGAGAACATGTGGAATTAAAAATGTGGTTTCCTCCATGGGTAATGGGGCTGTATGCCGCGCCCTTTTCTCCTATAACGCCTCCATAGCGCCTGGAACACCATTACGGGGGGCGTTATGGGGTAAATTTTTTGTCCTCGCAGGATGATTATCACGGCATGATATAAAGCCCTATACATACATCTATATAAAGCCCTATACATGTATAAACCCACTACATACTCAAGTTATATAAAGCCCCTCTCTTACGCGTTTCGACACTTGTCGCATAACGCCCACCCGGGGGCTTTATGACTACGGATGGCCTAAGTTATAAGTTGCTAGGGACGGCTCAAGGGTTAATGAAATAAAGTAAAGGTTTTGGGCATCTAGCTTTCTAGCGCCCTCAAATTTTTAAAAGAAAATGCAAGTAATTTGGGCTTTGCAATTGGTGATAAAGAGGTATCTGGTTTATAATTTGCATACACAAATGTCAAACGATAGAGGAATCATATGATTAAAAACAAGATGTATCTCTGGTTTATAATTTGGAGAAAACACTGCTCACCTTCTATAATTTTTAATATTTTTGAAAGCGATTGTGAGTGGAGGACGAAGAAAAAACAATGGTAAAAGTATAAAAATATTATTTAATTGTGCGAGTAGCGTTGAGTTAGTGTTGCGATAGCGTTTGCGAGTAAACAATACACATAATAAGCACACACAAGCAAAGCATATAGGAACACACAACATAACATTACTACTACTAATGACAACGTTTGCGATTTAGCGTGTTAGTCGTGATGAGCGAATGCGAAGGCATGAGTGGTTACTGAACAAACAAACACACTCGGCAATTTAAATAGCATAATTCTCTATAATTCGTGTTGCGTAAGCGTTTGCAAATATAAAGCGTTTAAACGTGTAGTGCTGCGGTGTGATGAAAATGTATTTAGTATAACATAACCATTTATTTATATCGAATCTCGGATTACAAGACGACTACAAGTCGAAGCAAAAATAAACTGGTAACGATCCGAAAAGTCGGGTTGTTACAAGAAACATTTAGATTTGGGGGTCTTAAAATCAAGTCATAGAGACAATAGGATTAAAGAAATTTGCCTTAAAATAAAAGAAAAACTAATGGAGGGTAATTAACTAACACATTAAGTGAATGGTTAAGTGCTGGATCAATAAGATGTCTGAACTATTAAGTGCTGAATCAGTAATAGGTCTGACCATTAAGAGCCAGTATAATGTTTAACCGTTTAGAGACAAATGTCTGATCAATTCAGATTAGAGGTCTTAACCATTCACTCTTATTATAATGCTTAACCATTCAAAGGCAAATGTCTGAACCATTCAGACATCTGCTCGCGAAACAAACAGTCTGAATCATTAAGTGCTAAACTGGTAAGATGTCTGAACTATTAAGAGCCTCAATAAGAGGTAAACAAACAGCCTCTAACTAACCATTTACAATGAAGGGTTATAACCTACAAGGATTAAGTCATCCTACAAAATTTCCTAAAAATGAGAAGGGTACAAAGACATAATGGATCGCAATATATAACACAATGTCGAGCAAAATACAATACAATGCCGAAAAATATAACAAAATGTTGAGGAAAAAATACACAATGAGATGACGCAAATATAAAATAAACTCAATGCTAAATAAAAAGACACAATTACATAAAAAAAATTCTAAAATCTACAAGCTAAAAATTCAAAAGCGAAAACCTAAATCCCATGTCATAGAGTTTTATGAGACGATTCCAATGCCGCTTAAATGAGTTCAATCGAAGTTCGTTTGATACCCTTCCTACGACTTCCTATTTTTTAGAGACTATGTATTTGATCCTCCCTTACAATGATATCATAATTATTGGTAAAGTATGTTTATCTTTTTAATTTGTGCTAACTTTTTATATAACATGTTTTTTGTTAATCCAGCTTCAAACTTAGAGAGGAATGTAAAATAAAAATATAGAAATATGTTATATTTATACCATGTTTCATAACTGCTTAACAGCCATGCATGTTTTAAGACAAAAAGAGTCGTATATTATATTCATTCATATTAAATATAATTGAGATTTGGTTGTTGAAAAACATTGTCAATAGTTTTTCTATCTTTAATCATTTAACACCAATAATAGAGAATGAGTATGAATTAGTTATGTCTAGAACCAAAAATAAGGATTTTTGTTGGGGTAAAATTTGACAACTTTAAAATTATTATTTTTAGAAATGGGCTGTGAAAAGTAAAAAAGGGGGTGCATTTAGCCTATCTTTTTTTCTACGATTAATGAGTTTCCTTTTTTTTTTTTCCAATGACCTCTCAAGTGGTAGGAGCAATTGAGTTCTTATTTGAAGACTCAAGTTCAATTCTCATTTGATGCAAAAAAAATAGTGAGACACTAGGGGACAGTGATAGAAGACCCAGGGAAACCTGGGTTCGATCCTTGAGCCAAACGAGTTTTACCGGTAATTTTACTGCCGTGCCTATGGGCGGGTAGGTTACCGGCTTTTATCCGGAATTGGTGGTGGACGACTCGGGTTACTCTCCGTTTGTCCAGTGGATGCCCCGAGAGTGTGATCGGGATTGATTTGTTGGCCGTTAAAAAAATGAGTTTCCTTTTTTAATTTAGTTGGTGAAACCAATTAATCAATTTGGTTTTATAGGTGATTTATTTTTAATTTTTTCAACCGGCGTTCTTCACCTCTGAAATGGAGTGATAGGTTTGATTTAAAACCCCTAACGACCGATAATATCTTGCAATATTACAAAGCTACACAAGTTTCGTGTAAGTTGTGTAAGAAAAATTATTTACTAAAACTTAAATTTCCTTTAAAGATCGGTACATGTCAAATAATATGTTACAATGCTATATTGTTTTATTTTACAAGTTCCGGTTCAATCCAACTCACACTAAAATAATTTTTGATATGTTTAGAAGTTTTAGTAAACCTAAGAATACTCGGTGTGGAGGGCATGAAAAGTGGGCATGAAGCGCCACGTGGCAGCGTCAGCAGAGAAGGATTTCCCTTTCAAGCTCCAAAAAGCGCGGGGTGAGAGGGGGCGTTGAGCGACACGTGACAATCATTTTTTTTTATTTAATTTCTGTTTTAAAAAAATTAATAAAAACAAGCTCCACCCAACTAAGACCATCCACCTCATCACCATTGATGACGTGGGTAGCCCAAGACCAAATAAAGTGACTTAAATACATGATGCTCAAAAGGTTAAAGGGTTCAAGGGTTGAAAACCTGGGAGCCAAGATAAAGTGACACGTGAACAGTAAATGGTCACATCTCTGATTGCCTCACCAACTCTCTCAGCCGCAAAAGTAAGACAAGACCACAGAATACAGTCTTTTATCCACAGGTCAAAAGGCTTCAACCCCAAAAGGGCAAGTCCCCCACTGCAAGCATATTCACCAGTCAATGCTTTCTTCTTTGAGCGATAACATTCCCTATAAATGTGACACTTCATTTAGTGCTGAGGACATTCTGGATCAGCTCTGATTCCACGAGAATCTCTGGTCATTGTTCTTGAGTACTTGTTCCATGCAAGTCACTCTCCATCACATTCAACACACACATTCTTGTTGCTCCCACATCCGAGAATGAGCACATTTCAGTGGAGGATCCCGAGCAAACAGTAAAATCACACTAGTGAACCTCTCTCCACGTCTTGCAAACGTGGGGGGACTCCACGACCTGCGTTAGGCAAAACTAAACCCTTCAACCCTTTTGCCTAACCAACCTCGCTACTACCACCGGTCTAATATTTGTTGCATCAACAAGTTGGCGCCCACCGTGGGGCTACGCCACTAATTTTCTTCAAAATACCTAGTAGTGTAGCTTCATTCTCTCGAAACTACCATGTCGGAAAGTGAATCTTCGGGAGAGGTAAATCAAGTCCCAAATACCTCTACCCCAAGTGCTAGCCAAACTCATGTAGCTATACCAACGTCCTTCTCGACACCGGGGAACACTCCTTCTGGCGCCACATACCCCGAGTTTCTCACTTTCCAAACACCAACTCCGTCTAGATCAGGGGTTCCATCCCCCAATGTCGGTGTCTCTAGCACCCCCTCACGTGTTGACCTTACCCCCGAAGGGGTCGCCAACAATTTCCTAGAGTTGAGGTCTCTCCTCAACCAATATGTGAGTAGGGAAAGAGACAAGGGAGTGAGGATTCGTTTGGATTATGACGAACCATAACCGTCGCTATCTCCTGGACCTCCCATCCCTCCTTTTGCAAATTCACAGCCTACTACATCCAGGGATGAGGCTGGTCCCAACAATCCTCCTCCAAATCCTAACCTATATCTGTACACGAGGCCAAATCCGATAATATTTCCTCTTTTTTCTTCCCAACCAGCTACAACCGGTGCTCCACTGGGACACGAGCTGACTTTGGACCAGCTCTTACAATCTCAGTGTCAAACCTTCCACCCCCAGCAAGTACCACATGGGAACAGGCTTAGTCTGTGCTCCCTTTGGCCAGAAGTGTCATTATGAGAACCCCTTTAGGGGTAAACTGCCCAGTTGCACCTGAAAGCCTCCAAGACTTCAACCTTATGCCTCAGATGATGGCGAGCTTCCCGTGGCAGCACTTCATTAATCAAGTGCTGGCCACTCAAGGGAACAACAACAACAACACAGGTGCAAGAGTGGAAGAAGATTTGGCCAAGCCTTACAAACCAAGTAATCTCTCGTGCTTCTCACAGCAAATAGCCGATTATAATTTTCAAACGAAGATCAAGATGCCATCCCATATCAAGACATATGATGGGACTGAAGATCCGGAAGATCACCTTCAGATCTTCACTGGTGCCGCTAGAATTGAGAAATGGTCAAATGCTGAATGCTGCCTTATGTTCATGCAAACCCTCGTTGGGTCAGCCCGGATATGGTTCAATGATTTACCAGCCAGAAGCGTTCGGAGCTTCGACGATCTGAGCAAAGGTTTCCTAGCCAACTTCTTACAACAAAGGCGGTACGTTAAAGATGCTACAGTAATCTTTCAAATAAAACAGAGGGATGACGAAAGCCTCCGAGAGTTCATAGAAAGGTACAAGAAAGAAGGTCTCACATACGTAGGGGCAGACGAAAAAATGAGAGTGGCCGGTTTTATGAACGCCATCACATCCAAATATCTCACAAGAGATTTCAACAAATCCCTGCCCAAGACCTTGGAAGAAGCTCTCGAAAGAGCCGAAGCCCACATCAGAGGAGAAGAGGTCGTGGATATCAAAGAGAAAATAAAAAGGGGATCAAGCTGGCGAGGCAACAGCCCAGCTAGAAAAAGGGGAAGCTTCTATCCATATGACATACGCCACAAGGGTTCTGAGCAGCGAAGGCCTGAAGGCCAGAACCCTTCCAGCAGGGAAAAAGGCATGAGCTTCACACCCCTTACCAAGACCCCTCAAGAGATTCTTGCTACAGAAGAGGTAAAGCAAAGCTTCCGACCTCCGAGGCCTTTCCCCAAAAGCAAAAGAAACGAAAATTCCACCCCAATTTTGTGAATTTCACGAAGAAAAGGGCCACCATACAAATGATTGCTTCCAACTCAAGAAGAGGATTGAAGAAGCCGTCAAGTCAGGGGAGCTTGCCCACTTAGTAAAGGGAGTAAAGGATAAAATGGCCAAATCGAAAGGAAAAAAAGTTAACATGGTGGATTTTGACGGGAAGATTCCAAACAAGCGACAGTGGTTGGAAGCGTGGGAGCTTCAGTGTGTCTGCTTTCCTCCAACTGAAAAGAACCCACTTTCGGACCCCCTTGTGGTTAAAGCAACTGTGGGAACGTTGAAGACAAGTAGAGCATACATAGACACTGGGGCTGCCACAGAAATCATGTTTGAAAAGTTCTTCAACCGTTTGAGCAATGAGGAACGTTTGAAGCTCCAACCCTCCGGAACCTCCATAAAAGGTATTGCTGATTTACCCCTCAAGCCTTTAGGGCAGCTAACTCTTGATGTCCGATTCAGCGATGGAAAGATGGAGAGGGTACAACCCCTCACTTTTGTGGTCATCAATATACCTTCAAACTATGATGTCATCATAGGAAGGTCGGGACAGTGTGCGTTTTACATGGCTGTTTCTGTTGGCCACGACACGGTCAAATTTCCTACTGAAAGAGGGATTGCAACCCTTCAACCTACTCAAGATGCTTACATGGTTGAAGGAGAGAGCTCCAAAAACGAAGAAGATAGGCAAAGGTTGATCATCAACCCAAAGTATCCTGAACAAAGGATATGGGTTAATCCAAGCCTTTCACAAGAAACCCTTTCGTATCTCGAAAAGTTGCTGGTACATTATAGTGATGTTTTCGCTTGGTACATTATAGTGATGTTTTCGCTGGTAAAATCACGACCAATATTATAAAGACACGTGTCATGGACTTTAAACGTGTAATAGATTGATCTGGAGGGACTAAAATTGTCAAGCAATGTAAATATGTAAGTAAAAGGATCCAAAGTGTCAACATGCCAATCTTGTGCCTCTGATTGACCTCACACGACGTTCGTATTCTTTAATGAATAATTTAACGAACATAGAAAGTCGTTTGTGCTTAAATTGAAAAGTTTACAAAGCATAAGGGTTAAATGTGTCAACATGTTTAAAGTTACCTCTGAGTGACCTTTTAACATTTCCGAGACTTTGTAAATACTTCCATATACTTCCATGGATATTGGATAATAAATTCGTAAAGTTTCAACGCACATAAATGAATAAAGTGGTAATTCCAAGAAATAATGATCAAATGCGTCAACGTTGCATTTCAAGACCGTTCGGGTGACCTCGTAACTAACCGAAAGCTTAATGATGATTGTTTGTAGACTCAAGACCCTTAAAAGTTAAATTTGGGGGTTAAAAGTGCAATAAACGAAAGATAAAACAAGTTATAAAGGACCAGGGACTGAAAATGCAATACATGAAAGTTGGTTTCCGATTTGGGAGGAGCCTCGCGGGGTGCGTAACCCTTCTCTGGGGTTTACGCGGGCCGCGTAGAAGTCACCAGCAAACAAAAACTGCACAGCTGCAGGTTCAGCCAGTTCCACCGCCTTTGCATGCCTCAAATTGATACCAGGGACTGAGCAAGTGGTTTTTCATGCACTAGGGACACCTAGAATCATTTGGAATCAATGTAGGGACATGTGGATTGATCATATGAAGTAGAAATTCCTATATAAAGGCCTTTGTTGTTTCTTGTTCTTGCACACACGTTGGTTTTTACTTCACAACTCGTTCTCTGAAGTCCCTTGGAGCTCTAGGAAGCTTTCCTCAGTTTCTAATTCGTGCTAAGTATTCTTGTAAGCATTCTTAGCTTCCTAAGTTCAAGTTTTATTAGCTTAATGACCAAAAGTCAAAGCTATCGTAATTAAGCTTTGAATTAGTGATTAATCACTAATGGTCCAACCATAATTTGAATTGAAAGTGGCTATGAGTTGGTAAGTATGTAGGTAATAAACCCTTAAAAGGGAACCTACTGATTATCACTCTAACTTGGTCAATTGTTGGGTCAAACTTATTAATAAAAAGTCAACATAATCAGTTTTTACAAATTAATTCATAACTGATAATGCAGAGGTTATGAAACATGTTTTAACACTTAAATAACTTGGTAAATAATATAAGAACATGTTTAGGCATGTTCAACCCGATAATTCTGAGTTTAGGCTCGGTTCGGAACCGAAAGTCGCAAAAGTAGACTTTTGCTTTGGCTTTCAGTTCTGACCCGATTTAGCTTGTTTTAGATATGCCTTAAGGTTCCTTTAGGACCATATTATATGTTAGTAAACCCTTTGAGGTTATACAACTTGGTTCCATAGAAATCCAAGTTCATTGCATGTTTCCGATAAATGCTTAAAAGTTGACCATTATGCCATTTTGATATTAAAACGAGATTTTTGAAAATATGAGTGGACAAAATCTTTATTACTGATATTTAAGTATGTCCTAAAAATTTGGCATCAGTTTATGGTTTAAAATAGGAGTTATGCGCAATATGGTAAAATGAAAGCTTTTTATTAATTAAACGGTATTTTTGGCATAAAACCTATTTAAACCCAAATGTTGACACCAAACCTTTTACCCACTGATGTAATATAATATTTAGGAATTTTCGGAAATTTTTATTAAATTTTAAACTGATCATAACATAGAGTTCTTGCATAGACTCGGTAATTGACGATAATGCCCTTTTTGCTAATAAAATGAGTTTTACACATCCTTTACATATCAAACCTTTTTATACTGATTTTATATACTAAATAAGTTATTTTAAACAGTAAAGGCTGATCAAAATCTCAGATTTCCTTAATCAACCAGAATATCGTCAAATACCGACTTTTATGCGATTTAGGCGCATAGTATGGTTTAAAACCATATTTGGCACCTAAAGCTTGTTACTTATTGATGTTATGAATAAATTTTTATACTTGCACAGTAAGTAAAAGTTTTGAACTCAGATTTCCAAATTAGACCTTTATAACATATGTGAAATGACCGAAATGACCAAAATGCCCTACGGTGCATAGTTTGGTCATAAATGATAAATTTCACATATATGTGATATCTTACTAATATAACTTATTAAAATAAATATTTTTACTAATTGTTTTAGACCAGAACCTCAGATTTCTATTTAACCTCTTTTATAAACTTTAAAATGACCAAAATACCCCTACGGGGCTTAAATTGGTTTTAAATTCGTTTTGGGCATAATGGAAGATATCCTACAGATATCATAACATATTTTAAGCATATTAACTTGTGAAACCTGTTCATGATTCATTTGGTTACCCGTTATGCATTTTCGCCTTCGGTACGGTTTATGTAACTAGTTTGCATAAATTAACCGAAACGGGTCAAACCTTATCATTTTTACTTCAAAATCCAGAATGTATTTAGTTTACCCATTTTATACAAGTTTTTATACTTATTGGGTCTAAATCACATTCTAATCCGGTCTTCGCTTAATCGTGCGTTTTGAACCGTAAACCTTTCTTTAAAACTAACCGGTCTAAGTTATAACTTAAATAAGACCCGTTAGGAATCTAATAGGTTATTAAAACCTTCGTTCCAGATTAGAAGCCCAGTAAAAGCTATTTGTACTTGCTGATTTGATATACGGCTGGGATTAAATTTATATTTTAGCTCAGGTAAATACTTTTAACTTATTTTCCGTTATACGGGCTTGGGATACGGTATTATAATAATACCGATTGGTCGGGTATGAAATCGTACAATCGGAATGTGATTAAAAAGATTCATAACCCGTTTTAATATGTCTTGTTTTATGCAATGCCTTTGGGGGGTTAATGACCATGTCCTGGATATCCTCGGCTCATTCATTAGAAATGGTCATGACTTAAGCACGGGGTGTAGGCATACACCTGACAGTTGCATATGTAAAAAGGTACCCCACTCGTAAGGAAACTTTTTGTGGGTATTATACCAAGTGGTGTGTCTATTAATCTTATCCGGCTCTTCTAACCGGGTCCTGGATGGACGACAAACATGTAAAACTGTATACAAGATTATGTTCAAAATAATTGTCCCAAGTTATAAAGGATTTTATGCCTCGTGCATCCAAATCAATTTTTATAAACACTTTTCAAAAAGAGTCAGTTAATTGTATTTACCAGTGTAAACTGACGTATTTTTCAAAAAGATTAAGTGCAGGTACTACGCGTAATGGGCTGGCTACTCCTAGTATCAAATAAAGAGTCTTGCAAGCTTTTGATGCTTAAATCTGTTGAACAATATTTCTTTATGTTTTAGATCCACTTGTGGATCCCTTTACAACCCGTTGTATAATATTTTATGTTACTTTCAGTTCGGTTTGTATAATAATTTACTTTTAGACTTCCGCTGTGCATTGAACTGTGATTATTGACCATGATGATATCAACTACGTCACGATACTCCCCACCAGGCCCACCGGTAATACGTGGAAATATCGGGGTGTGACAGGTTGGTATCAGAGCCAACATTGTGTGAATTAAACACTAGCCTTTTGTGTTTAATCTCAATGACACAATTGCACATTCCTTGACCTCCGAGTCTAGGCTAATGACTTAGGACTAATCCTAATCTTATTGTTTTATTTTTGTTGTTTCCATTTGTTTGTTTTGGCAGGAACAAAGACAAGATGCCACCCCGTTTCAGAGGAAGAGGTGGAAGAGGCAAAGCGCCAATCACTGCTCCAAATGACCATGAGGCCGGGCCATCTCACCGGCGAACTCCTTCAGCAACCATGAGCTCTAGTCCTCAAGAAGACTGGAGGACATATTTGGAACCCGCGAGGCGTTCTGTCTCGCTTAGCTCTTCGCCCTCGTATCACCACTCCTTTGGGCCACAAGTAGAAAACGAGCCCAATGATTCTCACCACTACTTCCTTCCATTGCAGCGGTCGCGTTCACACCGGGCTTTTCAGGACCCGACCCTATACTTTCAGAGCCGGTTCAACCCGGCGAACGTGAGTGAAGAACCAATGGGCCATAACCCATTGGGACCAGAAGACCACTTTCCTGGAGCCCAGGATATGGATATGGATGAGGATCCGGATCCGGATCCAGAGCCTGCCGAGCCACCAACTGGGACGCCCACGCATCCCATCGAGATTTCCGACGGATCATCTTTTCATGGTTCGCCATATAGAGGCCCCGATTCATTTGCTCAATGGTGGAGCAATTATTACTGGGAGTATACACCTTCCCACCACTCGTCACCACACCAACAGGTCCCCTCTGAGGACCCACATTTTGAGGCTGTCACACCACCGCCACCGCTAGAGCAGCAGTTGCCTCCGGAACCACCGAGGCGAAGAAGATCAGGTGCACGGATGTCCGTGCGAAGGGGGGATTTTCACTTCAGCACCCCCCAACACTCCAGTGGCAGCCGCTACCTGCGCCACTATATGAAGACCCGCAACTGGGTGGGCCTTCAAATCCATTTTCAGAAGTCGACTCTGCGCTAGTCGCACCACCACCACCACACATGGGTTATGATAACCCAATTCCTTCATACGCCGGTGCAGCGGCGTATAACCCTTTTGAGCAGCCAGCTTACCCTGGCTACAACTACTACAATGCCCCTGCCGTCGACCCGTACCTAGAGGCAGCCAACTACAATGCTCTTCACCCTGAAGGACCTTTCTCAGCTTCATACCAGTCTGGGTACCAAGCATATGGGTATCAATACCCACCACCTCCTCAACCTCCGTAGCAGCCGCCACTGATCCAACCACCGCAGCAGCAGTAAATTCTTTAGAGGTTGAACCAGGTGGAACGAGAGGTTCAGGAGGAGCGTAGAAGCCGCCGGGGACTACTTAAGGGTTTGGCAGACCTAACAAAAGGGAAGAAGAAGAGGGATTATTAAAATCCTTATTTATTTGTATTGTTGTTTATTTTAATTAAGTCCTTGCGTGGACAATTTTATTTATGTACTTAGTCCCTACGTGGAATTATCTTTCTTTATTTAGCCCTTGCATGGGCAAATTATTTATTTAAAAGTCCCATTTAGGGCATCTATGTACTTCTTTCATTTTAATGGAATGTTTTGTTTTAAAATGCATTTGTCATTATATGTATGAATATATTATATAAAACAAACAAATATCGTTCCAATTTACAGTTGATCTGCCTTTAAATATTAAAAAGAATCTTAAAAGGTATAACCTAGCCTAAATGTCATTATAGACCTGGCCATGATGGTAAAGCCTATTTAAAAAGATTCAAATCCTTGTTAACATCTGAAAACATGTTAGCACTCTTGGCAGATGTGATTCGGTAAAATCGTACATGTCATCCTTATATTGGATTCTTCCAGATTCCTTATTTAGCCTAATGATCTATAAATCATGGGTTCAAATCATCAATTAAGATGATCATATATTAGACATCCATTAGCGATGAAGTGCCTACGGGCCATATTTAATGTCCAATGAGACAAAAGACAGTTGTAGTCTATGACTCCCTGTCAGAAAAGGTGATGAACTATGTTCAAACCTTAATGCCTCGATCTTCTAAGATCATGGCTTATAATTTTAAAACTGTCCTTGTGGCTAGGCCTTTTGTGCCACTGATAATACCCTTAATGTTTTATAACTAGGATAAATTATAATGAAAATCCTAAATAAATATGATTAACAAATTAATCAATATGGTTTATATTTACCATGGTTAATGAGTCATCAAAAATGATGATTCCATAATAACCTCTGAATAAAATATTGTCAATTATTTTGTAGCAATCAAGCTACATGGCTGAATCAGAAGAGGTTAACAGTCACCCGAGAGAGAATAATGATACCACCAGAATTAACGTAGCTGGTGCAAATCTTCAAGCATTGATAGACAATGCCATTACTAGAGTTCTTGACAGACAGTTCAAGGAATCAAGTGGTACACGCACTAAGACTCAATCTGTGGCTCATAGTAAGCCCCCTTCTAAAACACACGAGTCAAAGAAGGACGATGCTCGTCACTCATCGAATCAGCAAAGTATCCCGTCTAAGAAGATTGTGCTCAATCAAGAGCCACGTGTTAAGACCTGTTCTTATAAATATTTTGTCTCCTGCAAGCCAAGAGACTTCACAGGGGAGAAAGGAGCCATTGATTATATGACTTGGCTCGATGAGATGGATACTGTGGTTGATATTAGTGGTTGTGCTGAGCAGGACATTGTGAAGTTTGTTTCACTATCTTTTAAAGGAGAAGCTTTAGCTTGGTGGAGGTCCCTAATCCAAGCTACAGGGAAGATCCCGTTGTATAACATGACTTGGGATCAATTTGTTACATTGATCAAAGAAAATTTCTGTCCTCAACATGAAGTTGAGAAAATTGAGACTGACTTCTTGACCTTGGTCATGAAGAACTTAGATTGTCAGGCGTATCTTACGAGTTTCAACACCATGTCTCGATTAGTTCCTTATCTGGTCACACCGGAATCAAAGCGCATAGCTCGCTTTATTGGAGGTTTAGCTCCGGAAATCAAAGCAAGTGTGAAAGCATCTAGACCTACCACCTTTAGGTCAGTGGCTGATCTGTCCTTATCTCTTACTCTCGATGCAGTTAGGCAGAGATCGCTCAAGAATACTGAAGAAGGGAAAAGGAAACGTGAGGATGAGAACTCACGCCATTCTGATAAGAAACATAAGGGGAACTCTGAGTACAAGAAGGGTTCCGGGTTTAAAAAGGATAGCCAACAGACGGGTGAGAAACCCAAATGTAAAACATGTCAGAAACATCATTTTGGAAAGTGCAGGTTGGAGTCGAAATCACACCCGCAGTCACAATCAAAGACTTTTGGATGTGGAATCTGCAAGTCCAAAGAACATAAGACTTTGGATTGCAAGAAATTGAAAGATGCAACTTGTTACAATTGTAAAGAGAAGGAGCATATCAAGACTAACTGCCCCAAATATGCGAAGAAGCCTGAGGAGGCTAAGAAGACCAACGATAGGGTCTTTCAGATGAATGCTCAAGAGGCCATTCAGAACGACAATGTGATAACAGGTACTTTTCTTATCAATGATGTTTATGCTAGAGTATTGTTTGATTCTGGTGCAGACAAGTTTTTTGTAGACAATAAGTTTTGTAAATTGCTAAATCTGCCTGTTAAGACTCTAAGCATAAAGTATGAAGTAGAATTGGCCGATGGTACTATAGAGACTGCCTCAACAATTCTAGATGGATGTTTTATATCCATTATGAATCACTCTTTTCCGCTATCCTTGCTTCCATTGAAATTGGCAGGATTCGACATAGTGATAGGCATGGACTGGTTATCTTATAACCAAACCCAAATTATATGTGATAAGAAGCAAGTAGTTATCAAGACTCCTTATGGAGAGCCACTTACGATTCAAGGAGATACTCAGTATGGATTGCCTAAGCAAGTGTCTCTACTTAAGGCATCAAGGTGTATGAAAAAGGGTTGTGTCATTTATATGGCACAGGTAACCATTGATGAGCCAAGCCCAAGATTGAAGACATCCCCATTATTTCTGAATATCCAGATGTTTTTACTGAAGAACTACCTGGATTACCTCCAGATAGGCAAGTGGAATTCAGAATCGATATCATTCCTGGAGCAGCACCAATTACAAGAGCACCTTATCGGTTGGCACCGACTGAGATGAAAGAGTTAAGGACTCAGTTGGATGATTTATTAGAGAAGGGATTTATCCGACCTAGCTCGTCCCCTTGGGGAGCACCGATTCTGTTTGTGAAGAAAAAGGATGGATCAATGCGTTTATGCATTGATTATTGCGAGCTGAACAAGGTTACAATCAAGAACAGATATCCATTACCCAGGATCGATGATCTGTTCGATCAACTGCAAGGGGCGAGTTATTTCTCCAAGATTGATTTAAGGTCAGGTTACCATCAGCTAAAGGTCAGAGATGAAGATGTGCACAAGACTGCATTCAGAATACGCTATGGTCACTATGAGTTTTTAGTGATGCCTTTTGGGCTCACTAATGCACCCGCAGCGTTCATGGATCTCATGAATCGTGTTTGCAAACCTTATTTGGACAAGTTTGTCATTGTTTTTATTGATGACATACTTATATATTCAAAGAATCAGGCTGATCATGAATGACATCTCCGGTGTATCCTTAAACTTCTGCAGCAATAGAAGCTCTACGCCAAATTTTCTAAATGTGAGTTTTAGCTTCGTGAAGTCCAGTTCCTTGGACATGTGGTAAGCGAGCGTGGTATCCAGGTGGATCCCGCTAAGATTGAAGCGATTATGAATTGGCAAGAGCCTAAGACTCCTACAGAGATACGCAGTTTCTTGGGTCTAGCAGGATACTACAGGCGTTTCATCGAAAACTTTTCAAGGATTGCAGCACCTCTAACTTCGTTGACTCGCAAGAATGTCAAGTTTGACTGGGGTCCCAAGCAACAAGAATCCTTTGATATTCTTAAGCAGAAATTAAGCAATGCTCCTGTGTTGACATTGCCAGAAGGAATTGAAGAATCTGCGGTTTATTGCGATGCATCGCACACATGTATGGGTTGTGTGCTTATGCTGAAAGGCAAGGTCATTGCTTATGCATCTCGTCAATTAAAAGTGCACGAGAAGAATTACACCACCCACGATTTGGAGTTGGGTGCCGTTGTGTTTGCACTGAAGCTTTGGAGACATTAGGAACAAAGTGTGTGATCTACTCTGATCACAAGAGCCTTCAGCATCTGTTTAATCAGAAAGATCTTAACATGAGGCAGTGTCGATGGATGGAAACTTTAAATGATTATGATTGTGAAATCTGATATCATCCAGGCAAAGTGAATGTAGTCGCTGATGCTTTGAGCAGGAAGGAAAGGGTTAAGCCCATTAGGATCAAGGCCAAAAGCATTGAACTAAAGAACAGCTTGAATGAAAGGTTGTTAGCCGCTCAAAATGAAGCTGTATTAGAAGCTAACTATCCGAATGAGAAGGTAGGAGTAACTGCTGATCAGTTATCATACGGCAAGGATGGAATCCTAAAATTGAATGGTCGAATATGGGTTCCAATTTATGGAGGACTCCGAGATGTGATTCTTCAAGAAGCTCATAGCTCCAAATATTCAGTTCATCCTGGCAGTGATAAGATGTACCAGGATTTAAAGGCAAATTATTGGTGGATAGGTTTGAAGAAATCTATAGCCACTTATGTGGCTAAATGTCTGACGTGCGGCTGAGCATCAAAAGCCGTCAGGTTTGCTTCAACAGCCTGAACTTCCCACATGGAAATGGGAAATGGTAACCATGGATTTTATCACTAAGTTACCAAAGACGTAGCGTGGGAATGATACTATTTGGGTTATAGTCGATAGATTGACCAAGTCAGCCCACTTCTTGCCTATTAAAGAAACCCACAGCTCCGATAAGTTAGCTCAGCTGTACGTAGATGAGATAGTATCTCTTCACGGAGTGCCAGTGTCTATTATCTCTGATAGGGATACTAGATACACGTCTCACTTTTGGAAAAGCTTTCAGCAATCGTTAGGCACTCGTTTAAACTTCAGCATTGCTTATCATCCTCAGACGGATGGTCTCTAGGAGGAAGTTAGGATGATCATCTTCCTCTGATTGAATTTTCATACAATAATAGCTATCATTCGAGTATTCAAGCAGCGCCTTTTGAAGCTTTGTATGGAAGAAAGTGTAGAACGCCAGTTTGTTGGGCGGAAGTTGGAGATGTCTAACTGTCAGGACCTGATATAGTCCTGGAGACGACGGACAAGATTGTCCAAATCCGTGATCGTCCGAAAGCTGCCAGGGACAGGCAGAAAAGTTATGCTGATATGAGGCGCAAACCTTTAAAGTTTGAGGTTGGTGATAAAGTGTTACTTAAGGTATCACCCTGGAAAGGGGTGATGCGTTTTAGCAAAAAGGGCAAGCTAAGCCCAAGATATATTGGACCATTCGAGATCATCGAATGTGTCGGAACTGTAGCTTACAAGTTAAATTTGCCAGAAGAGCTTAGTGGAATACATAATGTATTCCACATCTGCAACTTAAAGAAATGTCTAGCCGATGAGTCGCTAGCAATGTCGCATAAGGACGTGCAGATGGATGAGAGCTTGAAGTTCGTTGAGAAACCTTTGTCGATCGAGGATCGACAGGTTAAGAAGCTTCGAAAAAAGCATGTGCCAATTGTCAAAGTAAAATGGGATGCCCGTAGAGGCCCAGAATACACATGGGAGGTTGAATCCACATTGAAACAGAAGTACCCTCATTTATTTCAGTAAATCTTGAGGTCGAGATTTCTTTTAAGGGGGTGAGGATGTAACACCTCGTAAAATCACGACCAATATTATAAAGACATGTGTCATGGACTTTAAACGTGTAATAGATTGATCTGGAGGGACTAAAATTGTCAAGCAATGTAAATATGTAAGTAAAAGGATCCAAAGTGTCAACATGCCAATCTTGTGCCTCTGATTGACCTCACACGACGTTCGTATTCTTTAATGAATAATTTAACGAACATAGAAAGTCGTTTGTGCTTAAATTGAAAAGTTTACAAAGCATAAGGGTTAAATGTGTCAACATGTTTAAAGTTACCTCTTAGTGAACTTTTAACATTTCCGAGACTTTGTAAATACTTCCTTATACTTCCATGGATATTGGATAATAAATTCGTAAAGTTTCAACGCACATAAATGAATAAAGTGGTAATTCCAAGAAATAACGATCAAATGCGTCAACGTTGCATTTCAAGACCGTTCGGGTGACCTCGTAACTAACCGAAAGTTTAATGATGATTGTTTGTAGACTCAAGACCCTTAAAAGTTAAATTTGGGGGTTAAAAGTGCAATAAACGAAAGATAAAACAAGTTATAGAGGACCAGGGACTAAAAATGCAATAAATGAAGGTTGGTTTCCGGTTTGGGAGGAGCCTCGCGGGGCGCGCAACCTTTCTCTGGGTTTACGCGGGCCGCGTAGAAGTCACCAGCAAACAAAAACTGCACAGCTGCAGGTTTAGCCAGTTCCACCGCCTTTGCATGCCTCAAATCGATACCAGGGACTGAGCAAATGGTTTTTCATGCACTAGGGACACCTGGAATCATCTGGAATCAACGTAGGGACATGTGGATTGATCATATGAAGTAGAAATTCCTATATAAAAGCCTTTGTTGTTTCTTGTTCTTGCACACACTTTGGTTTTTACTTCACAACTCATTCTCTGAAGTCCCTTGGAGCTCTAGGAAGCTTTCCTCAGTTCCTAATTCGTGCTAAGTATTCTTGTAAGCATTCTTAGCTTACTAAGTTCAAGTTTTATTAGCTTAATGACCAAAAGTCAAAGCTATCATAATTAAGCTTTGAATTAGTGGTTAATCACTAATGGTCCAACCATTATTCGAATTGAAAGTGGCTATGAGTTGGTAATTATGTAGGTAATAAACCCTTAAAAGGGAACCTACTGATTATCACTCTAACTTGGTCAATTGTCGGGTCAAACTTATTAATAAAAAGTCAACAGAATCACTTTTTACAAATTAATTCATAACTGATAATGCAGGGGTTATGGAACATGTTTTAACATTTAAATAACTTGGAAAATAATATAAGAACATGTTTAGGCATGTTCAACCCGACAATTCTGAGTTTAGGTTCGGTTCGGAACCGAAAGTCGCAAAATTAGACTTTTGCTTTGACTTTCAGTTCTGACCCGATTTAGCTTGTTTTAGATATGCCTTAATGTTCCTTTAGGACCATATTATATGTTAGTAAAAACCTCTGAGGTTATACAACTTGGTTCCATAGAAATCCTAGTTCATTGCATGTTTCCGTTAAATGCTTAAAAGTTGACCATTATGCCCTTTGATATTAAAACGAGATTTTTGAAAATGTGAGTGGAAAAAAACCTTTATTACTGATATTTAAGTATGTCCTAAAAATTTGACATCAGTTTATGGTCTAAAATAGGAGTTATGCTCAATATCGTAAAATGAAAGCTTTTTATTAATTAAACGACATTTTTGGCATAAAACCTATTTAAACCCAAATTTTGATACCAAACCTTTTACCCACTGATGTAATATAATATTTAGGGATTTTTGGAAATTTTTATTAAATTTTAAACTGATCATAACATAGAGTTCTTGCATAGACTCGGTAATTGACGATAATGCCCTTTTTGCTAATAAAATGAGTTTTACACATCCTTTACATATAAAACCTTTTTCTACTAATTTTATATACTAAATAAGTTATTTTAAACAGTAAAGGCTGTTCGAAATCTCAGATTTCCTTAATCAACCCGAATATCGTCAAATACTTACTTTTATGCGATTTAGGCGCATAGTATGGTTTAAAACCATATTTGGCACCTAAAGCTTGTTACCTACTGATCTTATGAATAAATTTTTATACTTTAACAGGAAGTAAAATTTTTGAACTTAGATTTCCAAATTGGACCTTTATAACATATGTGAAATGACCAAAATGCCCCTACGGTGCATAGTTTGGTCATAAATGATAAATTTCATATATATGTGATATCTTACTGATATAACTTATTAACATAAATATTTTTACTGGTTGTTTTAGACCAGAACCTCAGATTTCTATTTAACCTCTTTATAAACTTTAAAATGACCAAAATACCCCTACGGGCTTAAATTGGTTTTAAATTCGTTTTGGGCATAATGGAAGGTATCCTACTGATATCGTAACATATTTTAAGTATATTAACTTGTGGAACCTGTTCATGATTCATTTGGTTACCCGTTATGCATTTTCGCCTTCGGTACGGTTTATGTAACTAGTTTGCATAAATTAACCGAAATGGGTCAAACCTTATCATTTTTACTTCAAAATCCAGAATGCATTTAGTTTACCCATTTTATACAAGTTTTCATACTTGTTGGGTCTAAATCACATTCTAATCCGGTCTTCGCTTAATCGTGCGTTTTGAACCGTAAACCTTTCTTTAAAACTAACCGGTCTAAGTTATAACTTAAATAAGACCCGTTAGGAATCTAATAGGTTATTAAAACCTTCGTTCTAGATTAGGAGCCCAATAAAAGCTATTTGTACTTGCTGATTTGATATACGACTGGGATTAAATTTATATTTTAGCTCAGGTAAATACTTTTAACTTATTTTCCGTTATACGGGCTTGGGAAACGGTATTATAATAATACCGCTTGGTCGGGTATGAAATCGTACAATCGGAATGTGATTAAAAAGATGCATAACCCATTTTAATCTGTCTTGTTTGATGCAATGCCTTTGGGGGGTTAATGACCATGGATATCCTTGGCTCATTCATTAGAAATAGCCACGACTTAAGCACGTGGTGTAGGCATACACCTGACAGTTGCATATGTAAAAGGTACCCCGCTCGTAAGGAAACTTTTTGTGGGTATTATACCGAGTGGTGTGTCTATTAATCTTATCCAGCTCTTCTAACCGGGTCCTGAATGGACGACAAACATGTAAAACTGTATACAAGATTATGTTCAAAATAATTGTCCGAAGTTATAAAAGATTTTATGCCTCGTGCATCCAAATCAATTTTTATAAACACTTTTCAAAAAGAGTCAGTTAATTGTATTTACCAGTGTAAACTGGCGTATTTTTCAAAAAGATTAAGTGCAGGTACTACCACGCGTAATGGGCTGGCTACTCCTAGTATCAAATAAAGAGTCTTGCAAGCTTTTGATGCTTAAATCTGTTGAACAATATTTCTTTATGTTTTAGATCCGCCTGTGGATCCCTTTACAACCCGTTGTATAATATTTTATGTTACTTTCAGTTTGGTTTGTTTAATAATTTACTTTTAGACTTCCGCTGTGCATTGAACTGTGATTATTGACCATGATGATATCAACTACGTCACGATACTCCCTACCGGGCCCACCGGTAATACATGGAAATATCACGGTGTGACAAAAGGAGGTAGAAAGCTTAAATGGGAAGCTTGCAGCCCTGAAGCGTTTCACCTCAAAGTTGGCTGAAAGGTCATTGACTTTTTTCAAAACGCTAAAGGGATGCTCCGACAAAAAGGATTTCAAATGGACTGAGGAAGCTAAGGAAGCCTTCAACCAGATGAAGCAACACCTAGCTTCGCTCCCAGACATCACAGCCCCAGAAACGGGAGAACTGATCTCTGCATATCTTTCAATTGCTGAAGAAGCAATAAGTGCGGTCCTCACCATCGAACGAGACAAAGTTCAGGTACCCGTTTATTTCTTCAGTAAAACTCTAAAATTAGCAGAGGTCAAATATCCTACTTTGGAAAAACTTGTCCTAGCCCTAGTACAAACAGCTAGGAGGCTTTGAAGGAATTTCCAAGCACACCCCATACAGGTGGTCGCCGACCAACCAATTAAGAGTGTGCTTGAAAAACCAAAAAATTCAGGACAACTAGCTAAATGGGCCGTGGAAATAGGTGAACACAACATCACCTATGTTCCAAGAAAAGCCATTAAAGCCCAAGTCTTAGCTGATTTCATTGTGGAAGTCCCAAAGCAAAAAGTCACTGAAGTAAACACAGCCGCCACTGAACCCTCTGACCTTGAAGCCTGGAAGCTTTTTACCGATGGGGCTTCAAGCATTGAAGGGTCAGGGGCTGGGCTCATTCTAATCAACCCTGAAGGGTTAGAATTCACGTATGCTCTTCGATTTGAATTTTAGACCACCAACAACGAGGCTGAATATGAAGCGTTGATAGCCGGCTTGAGGTTAGCTAAGGAAATGAAGGTTAAAAAGCTTCAAGTCTTCACGGACTCGTTGCTGGTATCAAGCCAAGTGAATGAAAGCTACGTTGCCAAGGAGCCCAATATGAAGAAATACAAAGAGAAATCCAAAGAGCTGATGAACACATTCTAAACATGTACCATCAAGAAAATTCCCAGGTCTCAAAATAAGAAAGCTGATGCCTTGAGTAAACTCGCTTCTCTCACCTTTGCCCATCTCACCAAAAAGGTGCTGGTAGAAGTGTTGAAAGCTCCATCGATTGAAGAATTGGAAGTTCAAGACGTAATCACCGAAGAAGGCCCCAATTGGATGGCTCCAATTAAAAAATTCCTTAAAAATGGTGAATTACCTGCTGATCAAACAGAGGCCGAAAGGGTTAAAGTCAAGTCTAGACAATACGTACTGCAAGGTGAAATACTCTACAAAAGGGTTACCTCGTACCCTTGTTAAGATGTGTCGGTCCCGAACAAAGCCAGTATTTGATCAGAGAGGTTCATGAAGGAATATGCGGAGCTCATTTTGGAGTAAGAATGGTGGTTGCTAAACTAATGAACCTTGGGTATTTTTGGCCCTCAATGCACCGAGATACCACTGAACAACTGAGAAAATGTGATTCCTGTCAAATCCATGCACGGTACCAAGGAGCCCCAAACATGATCTTGTCCCAATATCATCAGCATGGCCGTTTTATAAATGGGGAATGGACATTGTCGGGCCATTCCCACTAGCAAAAGGTAGAGTGAAGTTCTTATTAGTCGCGATAGACTACTTCACCAAGTGGCCGGAGGTTAAACCACTTGCAAAAATTACGGGCAAGCAGGTCATTGACTTCGTTTGGGAAAACATCATTTGTTGCTATGGATTGCCGGGAGTACTTGTCACCGATAATGGAAAACAATTCGCTGAGAAACCTTTTAGCGTTTGGTGCAAAGAGTTCAGAATAACTCAGGTTTTCAGCTCAGTGACATATCCACAATCAAACGGTCAGGTTGAAAGGATGAATCGAAGCATAGTTGAAGGGATCAAAGCCAGATTGGGAAGGCATGAAAGCAATTGGCTTGAAGAGTTGCCAAGTGTTCTATGGGCCATAAGAACAACCGAAAAAACAAGCCACAAAAGAACACCTTACAACTTGGTGTTTGGATCTGAAGCCGTGATTCCAGCTGAAGTAGGAGTTATAACTCAAAGAACGGTCAACATGGATCCCGAAGGAAATCACAAAGAGACCGTGTTGAACTTACAACTCCTAGAGGAAGCACGAGACCAAGCCGCAATTCAAGAAGCCAAGTATAAACAAATGATGGAAGCCTATTACAACAAAAGAGTCAAGCACGAACGCTTCAAGCCAGGAGACCTGGTGCTTAGAAAAAATGAGGCTAGTAAAAAAGAGAACTAAGGAAAGCTTGGCCCAAAATAGGAAGGACCATATACAATCCTCGAAGCACATAAGGGTGGATACTACAAGCTAGCAGACTCAGAAGGTAAAAAGCTTCCAAGACATTGGAATGGAAAAACCCTGAAGAGGTTCCATGTCTGATCAAGAAAGATTGGTTTGTGTTTCACAAAGTTGTATTTCAAGAGTTGTCCTATGATCACCTTTTGTAACACAGTATCTCCTGAATGAATGATGATGTTTTATCAAATTTGTCTTTCTATCCTAAAATCAGGTTGAGAACCTAGCAAAAAACTCCATGGCAAGGGCCATGTAAGGGGATGAGCTCCCAGGCCACATCGCTCAATAGGTTCAAGGGTTGAATGAACCTATATAAGGGGTGAGTTCCTAAATCAATACAACTCCATGAGACTTATAATTGAAAACAAAGCTGTCTCAAAGACGGGTTCGAACAGCCTACACCAAATGTTCCTTAAGCCTTAGAAAAATTATCAAAAAACAGGCTTACGAATTAAAATCAAACTAAGGAAAATAATGAATAGGATAGGTGTTATGTATTTTTGTTAAAAATACCAAGGCTAAGTGACTGCAACACTGAACCCTTTAAGGTATGAAAAACATAAAGACAACACAAACCCAACAAAGACAATACCACAAAGACAAGAAATAATTCAAGGAACAATACAACAACACAAGTAAAAAAGTTGTACACAACCCAAAACTCAAAAATACAAACCAAGACATCAAGTCAGAAAACTAAAGTAGTAACCGGAAGCCTTGAAGGCTTCAAGCTACATACAAACAGTCAGAAGCCTTGAAGGCTTGAAGCCAACTAAGCTGCCTTACCAAACAGGCACAAGTACAAAAACATAACACAAGGCAAATAATAGAAGCTTAGTAACATAACAAAAGAAGCCTTAACAGGCTTCCAAACAGTCAAGCAAGTTAAAACAAGCCTTAGTGGCTTCTAAACCTAAGAAATTGTTCAAGTGGCCACCAAGGCCAAACCACAACCACAAAACAGGAACCTTAAGGGTCCCTGCAAAACCTAATATTGTTTAAGATAACATACAAACCGTTAAATTGTTTTAAAGGGTGCTAAGAAAGCTATGAATGTTTGTCAAGCATCAACAGAAGGCTTAGAAGCCCCAGAACCATTACCTTTAGCCTTTTTTGCCTTCTTCGACTTCTTAGCTTTCGAGCCACCATCACCACCAATTGCTGAACCATCCAAACTCACATCCTTGAAAACATCAGGTTCTCCCAAAAAAGTAGCCTCGCTATCTCCTGAGTAAGATCACTTTCTTGAAAGGGAACCGAGAACTTCAGCACAAACTTTTTCGTTAAGACCATCCGGTTTTAGCTCCTGCAAGACAGAAAGGGGCTTACCAAAACAAATGGCAACCTGATTAACATACAGATAGGTCAGCCTCTCCATCTGCTCAACGGAACCTTTGAAGACCTCAGAAGCTTTTGGACGGTATAAGGGAGACTTTTCCAAGGGATGACCAGATTCATGAAGCTTGTAACCTGCAATGAGACCTTGATGTTTCCCCAAGTTGAGCAATTTGGTATAAACTTCTCCAAGAGCAGAATTAAACTCCTTAGAATGAAGAAGATAGGTAATAACTTGGTGGAAACCTTGCTCAATAAGCCATTGATTATCACCGGTGGCTTGAGCAACTGAAGCCTTCAAGCCTTCTTTCTCTTCATCAAAGGCCTTTTGTTGAACAGTCAAGGCCACCCTGTCAGCTTTTATCTTCAACCGATCAGCTTCGAAACTTTTCTTGAGATCATTTATCTCAATCTCGTGCCTCCTTGTCAATTCACCCACCTTCTAGACCCAAGCTTCTTCCTTCTTGGCAAACCCATCAATTTCTTTCTTCATTGCTGCCATTGAAGACTTCATTTTCTCCTTTTTCTTAGAAAACTCCTCATACTCCTGCATTCCCTTCTGAAAACGGGTAACACCCTCGACAACCAAGGCAGAAAGGTTGCAGGAGCTAAGCATCAACCTTGATATGAAATGGTCACTTTCCATTTCAGAAATGGCACCACGAACGCCAGGAGGAGCAAAGTGAGCCAAAACATCAGCGAACACACTGGGATCTTTGAAACTATCACCAACTTTCACAGTCCACTCAGGAACATAAACTTCATCTTCGTTCAACCCTTCAACGTCTCTGCTTGACGAACCCTGAACAGGAGTAATCACAACCTTCTTGGCTGAAGCCTCCTTCTTACCATGAACAACCAACTTCTTCTCCTTTTCAACAACAATACCCTGATCCTCAGAAGCCTCAATATCATCACTTAATTCCGCCGGATCAGAAGAAGCAGATTGAGGTGCACTATTTAGCAAACGACGAGCAGAGCGATGGGTTGAAGCCTTGGGAGCAGCAGGCTTGGTAAAACCCTTGACATTAGAAACACTAACATAGCCAACACCTTCGAACCTCTGTTCGGAACTCCTAACCACATCATTTTCACCAGGAATAGCCGGAACATCCTCAAATGCAACATCAGACGTCTCGTCACTCTTGATAAAATCCAGGGCAGACATAACTACAAAACATCATAAAACAAAAACACATAAGTTACAAAATAAAAGAATTCCAAAAAGATAGAACAGGGAAAATGCATACCCTCACCATTCCTCATAAGAACCGGATCCCGATTGGCCTTATCCCACAACTTGCTAACACCCAATAAAACTAGCAAATGTTCAGGAAAAGGACGAACCCTTGAAGGGCACTCTCGGATGACTTTAAGGAAAACTTCATTCAAATCAGACTCGGAAGGTTCCGGTTCATTGAGAACGGCATCTGGGTGTCTCCACACCATTTTAAAAGGGACAATAGAATCAGAAACCCAGAAAAATTGATCCTTCCAAGTACCAAGTGTGGTAACCATGGAAGAGATCAGGCAAGTGTCAACCTTAGATGTCTCAAAGGTGAACCAATCGCCGTTTTTCGCCAAGCGAAAAAATTGACGGAATAACAACAACGAAGGGTCATACCCACAAGCACGGCACAAAACCTCGAAGTGCAAAACCCTAGCCATGCCCTTAGGATGAACTTGATCAAAGGAACCCCGATAGTACTCCAAAACATTCAATTCAAAAAGAGAAAAAGGATGACGGAGGTTTGAAAATTCAAAATGATGACAGTACAGGGAAATAGAACCAGAGGGACATTGATCAACAGATTTATCACAAGCCGGTGCAACCGGTTTAAACTTTTTCCCAATCCCCCATTCCATGCAAAATAGTTCTACTTCCTTTTGGGTTAACCGGGAAAACGATTTCGCCAAGTCCTTTCGTGCAACCATGATCAAAATAAAGAGCAAGTAAAGCACACAAAGAAATCAGAACTAACCTGGAAAACAGAAGAGGGAATATGGAAGAAACTTGAGAGAAGATGGAGAAATATTGTTGATTGCCTTGAATAATAAAGGAAAAATAAAAAAATAGGAGTTATGATTACATAGCAGTTAATAAACCTGCCCTCTGAAACCGCCGCCAGTTATATCAACTGTCTTGTCAAAATTCAAAATTTCAAAAAACTCAACTAAAACGAACCCTTCAAGCCTTGAAGCCTTTAAGCAATATAAATACATGTGAAAAAGTCAAAAGTCTTTGAGCTCATTCCTAAAAAACCTCTGACTTGGGGGGCTGATGACGGGGGTAGCCCAAGACTAAATAAAGTGACTTAAATACATGATGCTCAAAAGGTTAAAGGGTTTAAGGGTTGAAAACCTGGGAGCCAAGATAAAGTGACACGTGAACAGTAAATGGTCACATCTCTAATTGCCTCACCAACTCTCTCAGCCGCAAAAGTAAGACAAGACCTCAGAATACAGTCTTTTATTCGCAGGTCAAAAGGCTTCAACCCCCAAAAGGGCAAGTCCCTCACTGCAAGCATATTCACTAGTCAATGGTTTCCTCTTTGAGCGATAACCTTCCCTATAAATGTGACACTTCATTTAGTGCTGAGGACATTCTGGATCAGCTCTGATTCCACGAGAATCTCTGGTCATTGTTCTTGAGTACTTGTTCCATGCAAGTCACTCTCCATCACATTCAACACACACATTCTTGTTGCTCCCACATCCGAGACTGGGCACATTTCAGTGGAGGATCCCGAGCAAACAATAAAATCAAACTATTGAACCTTTCTCCACGTCTTGCAAACGTGGGGGGACCCCACGACCTGCGTGACACTGTCACACCCCGATATTTCCACATATTTTCGGTGGGCCCGGCGGGGAATATCGTGACGTAGTTGATATCATCATAGTCAATACACACAATATAATAGCACAGCGGAAGGCTTGGTGAATAAACTATTACAAACCATATCGTCTGAGTGTTCGAGTTTATGAATATACAGACTGGACTGTAATAAGATCCACAGGCGGATCATAAATGTACAAAGAAACAAAATAACAGACTGCAGGCATCTTATGGATTTGCAAGATCCTCTAAAAACACCCTATAGCTCCAGCCTATTTCGAGAGGTACCTGTCAAATCAGTCTTTAAGAAAATACGTCAGTTTACACTAGTAAATACAATTAACTGACTCTTTTGAAAATATTTAAGAAAATTGATTTAGGTGCACATGGCATAAATCTTTTATAACTTGGGACAATTATTTAAATATAATCTTGTATACAAACTTATATGTTTGTCATACAATTGGGGCCGGTTAGAAGCCGGTCGTGATTAACCGACTCACCACTTATAGATCCCACAAAGGAGTTATCCCCAACATGTGGGTTTATATTTAGCATTTGCATCTGTCAGGTGTATGCCTACACCCCGTGCATAGGTCGTGGCCATTTTCAAATAAAATGAGCCGAGGATATCCAGGACACGGTCGTTAACCCCCAATGCTTATGTTATCAAACAAGACAGATTAAAACGGGTTATTGTAACACCTCGTAAATTCACGTCCTATAATGTATTGACACGTGTCATAGGTTTGAACGTGTGAAGGAATGTTCTAGAAGGACTAAAGTTGACAAACATGGAAAGTATGTGAATATACGGGTTCAAAATGTCAACAGTGAATAAATATACTTTACATTAACCTTACATGATGCTCATACCTTCAAATGAATAAATCATGGATCATACGAAGCTAATTGTGAATGAAAGTGAGAGATTACAAACTACAGGGGTTAAATGTGTCAACATGTTTAAGTTATACCTCTAAGTGACCTTTTAGCAAACCCGAAGCTTTGTAACAATTAATTATGCTCACTAGAATGCATGATAAAAATTTCATAAAGTTTCGTTATCGTATGAGAAAGTTATGATCAAATTCGTATGCGAGGGGTTAAAGCGTTAACGTTGAAAACTATGGCTTTTCGGTTAACCAGAAGTGACCAAGGACTTGGCAAAGTGGGTATAAGTCTTGAAGCCCTTGTAGGTAAATGTGAAGGAGTCAAATTGCAAGAAATAAGCTTAGTTGACCTTTCGAAAGGCCAAGGGACAATATGCAAAAGCTTGAAAAGGTTTAATCCTGAACTGAAGGCCCAAGCGGGCCGCGTGACCCCATAAGGATCCTTACGTGGGCCGCCTTCAATGCCCCGTAGTAGAAAAGTTGGGACAGCAGCTTGTTTTCACGCAAAACCGACTTAAATCAGATATTTTCACTATGTGGGCGACCCCTAAGTAACCCCTAGGCCCTTAGGGACATGTGTTGATGATCCATGGTCATTGCTAGCATGATTTGTCAACAATCTATGAGGATTTAAGCACTATATAAAGGGCCAATGTTGCAACCATTTGATCACACCTTCCTTCAGCATTTCTGATCATTTCTGGAGCTCCAAAGCAGACTCAAGTGATCACTAATCATGCATAGGACTTCAGTAAGTATGCTTAACCTTTCTTAGTTAAGTTTTTGCTTAGTTTTAGCTTAAAAGTCAAACCGTCGTAATTAACGGTTGACTTAGCGATTAATCACTAATGGTCCAGTGATTAGTCGAATTGAAAGTAGTTATAAGTTGGTAATTATGTGGGCAATAAACCCTTAAAAGGGCACCCTCTGATTCCCACTCTAACTAGGTCAAATGTCGGGTCAAACTTGTTATTAAAAAGTCAACAGAATGCTTAATTTCTAATTTATGCATAATTAACAATGTAGAATCTATACAACCTATTTGATCATTAATATAACTTGGTAATGAATGTAAGAACATGTCTAAACATGTTCAACCCGACAATTTTCTGTTTAGACCCGGTTCGAAACCGAAAGTCGCAAAGCTTTGACTTTTGCTTTGACTTCAGTTCTGACCCGTTTTGGTATGTTTTAGAAATGCCTTAGAGCTTTAATTGGACTAGGTTACATGCTAGTATAACCCTCTGTGATTATACACCTTGGTTCATTAGTTATCCAATTAATATGCAAGATTCCGTTAATTGCTCATATGCTGACCATTATGCCCTTTTCACCATAAAACGTGATTTTTGAAAATGTAAAAGAGTAGAAACCTTAGTTACTGATATATAAACTTGCACCCAAAATTTGACATCAGTTTGAGGTGTAGATTGAGAGTTATGCTCGTTAGCGTAATTAGAAAGCTTCTTTAGCGACTAAACGACATAATTAGCGTATGGCCTATTTAAGCCTACTTTTTGATATCAAACTCTTTACCCACTGATATAATATATTATTTTGGGATTTTTGAAGATTTTTAATTAATTTTAGGCTGAGCATAACTTAGAGTCATAGGCTTAATCCGGTAATTGTCGGTTTTGCCCTTACGGGCTATAAAATGAGTTTTACATATCTTTTTGACCCCAAACCTTTTGCTACTGATGACATATGATAAATAAATTATTTTAAGCCTTCTGGAATAATAAAAATATCAGTTTTCCATATAGAACCCGGAAACGGCTTCTAATCGCCTTATTAAGCGTTTTTAACGCATAGTATGTACTAAAACTATTTTAAACATACAAGGGTTGATACCTACTGATATTTTAGGTAAATTATAATATTTTAACAGTAAGCAAAAGTTGTTTAACTCAGACTTCAGTTTTGAGCTTTTCGGCTTATGTGAAATTACCAAAATGCCCCTACGGAGCATAGTTTGGTTAAAATTGATGAGTTTCACATATATACTTTACCCTGCTGTTATAACTTATTAAATTGAGTATTTTTGTTGATTACATCAGACCTGTAACTCAGGTTAATACTTAAACTCTTTTATAACCTTGTAAATGACCAAACTACCCTTACGGGGCATAGTTTGTGTTTAAACTCGTTTCGGGCATAATAAAAGATATCTTACTGATGTCACAACATATTTGAGGCATATTAACTTAGGAAACCTGTATATGGCTCTTACGGTTACCCGTTACGCTTCTTGCGCGTTCGGTTCGGTTTATGTAACTAGTTTGCATAAATTAGCCGAAACGGGTCAAACCTTATCGGTTTTATCTCAAAATCCAGAATGTGTATAATATACCCATATTAAGCAAGTCTTCAAACTTGTCGGGTCTAAATCACATTCTATTCCGGTCTTCGCTTAATCGTGCGTACGAACCGTATCTTTAAAACTAACCGGTCTAAGCTTAAGCTAAACTAAAGACCCGTTAGGATTCTAATAGGTTATTATAAACCTTCGTTCCAGAATAGGAGGACCAGTAAAAGCTACTTGCATTTGCTTATTGTGATTATTACTTTGCTCAGGTAAATACTTTTAACTTATTTTCCCTTATACGGGCTTGGGGTACGGTATATAAAATACCGCTTGGTCGGGCATTAAATCTTCCATCGTATGGTGGCTAATTGATATTTGATCGGCCCGTTTAAATTGTTTTGTTTGCTTAAAGCCTTTGGGAGGTTAATGACCATGTCCCGGATATCCTTGGCATCATTTTACGAAATGGCCACGACCTAAGCGCGGAGTGTAGGCGTACAATCGTTAGTGCATAAATAAATTATGTGGTGTGTCTATTGATCTTTAACCCGGCACGACCCGGGCTACTGAACGCATAAGGAACATGTAATTCTTTTACAAGTTTATATATTTAAATAATTATCCCAAGTTATAAAATGTTTGTGCCATGTGCATCCAAATCAATTTTTAATCATTTTTAAAATGAGTCAGTTGATTGTATTTACCAGTGTAAACTGACGTATTTTCCCAAAAAGATTAAGTGCAGGTACTACTCGTAATTGGCTGGATATCTCCTTAGCATCAAAAGAGTCTCGCAAGCTTAAGATGCCTAAAGTCTGTTGAACTACTGTTTCCTATATATTTTGATCCTTCTGTGGATAAACTTTCAACTGTTTGTGATACACGATATTACAATTATATTCGGTTGAAATAGATCTTTCATTTGCTTCCGCTGTGCATTTAAATATTATGTTGTTTGACTATTATGTTGCCAACCACGTCACGATACTCCCCACCGGGCCCACCGGTGACACGTGGAATTCGGGGTGTGACAGTTATGCAATTTATTAATCACAATCCGATTAAATGATTTCATACCCGACCAAGTGGTATTATTATAATACCATATCCCAAGCCCGTATAGTGAGGAAATCAGATTCAATCCTCTTAACCTCATGTTGAGGGCAGTAAGTGTCCTTTACAAGATCTACAAACTTCTCCCAAGAAAGATTATACAAGTGAACCTTCCCAGTAGACTGCACTAGGGCTTTCCACCATGTGAGGGCATCACCCTTGAAGGATTGTGATACAAACATAACCACATCCTCCTTAGCACATCCGCTAATGTCTATTACAGTTTCCATCTCATCTAACCATTTCATACAAACATAACCACATCCTCCATAGCTTAGAAAGCTTGTCACAAGGACGATTATAATCATTGCTTTCTTTAAGGGTTGAACAAAGTTCATCGCCTTTTTGACAAGAAGTTTATTAAAACTTCCATTGTCCTTAGTACACCTTTGCTTGTAAGCTTACATTGCTAATGAATGTTATGGTGTATATATCATATTGATGTTTATTAGCCATGATTCATGATGATCATACAGGCTAAAAATGATGTCTTGGAAAAATCCAAGTACATTAGGAAGATTGTGTGGCTTTTCGTACCACACAAATTCAGGATTGTTAACATGTTTTCAGATGTTAACAGAGAGTCATTATCTTAAAAAGGTTATACCATCATAGCCATTTAATATTTTGGCTAGGTTATACCTCTAAGAGTTTCTTAGGCGGATATAATAAAATTTGAAATGAAGTAGTATGATATAATAAATTTCATATTTAAAAACCAAAATAACTTCATTAACCATGAAACGATTACATCGTTGCCCGGAAAGGGATTTGAGAAAAACAACACAAATTGCCCACGCAGGGGCTACTGAAAACATTTCCCACGCAGGGGCTTACTGAAACAGAAACAAGTCCTCGCAGGGACTTGGTACATGGAAACAAAATAAACGTCCTCGCAGGGACTTTATTACAAACAAAACAAAATAACCCAACATCACTCTATTTCTTCTTGCCCTTGAGAAGGTTCATAAGACCCTTGACAAAACCATTGTGTTTCTTCTTGGTTTCATGAGCCACATGTTCAACCCTATCCAACCTCTCAAAAATCTCTTGAGTTTGTTGCTGCTGGAACGGAGGAGGTTGTTGGTATGGCGGGTATTGAAAATCCTGTGCCGGATATCCAGTGGGATACACTGGAGGGTAAGAAGACAGGTAAAGATGATGGTATTGGGTAGCGGTAAGGTACGGATCCTGAGCTCCATAATCAGATGGATAACCAGATGGGTTATACCCGGATGATCCTGGGTATGTTGGGATCGGGTTATCGAAACCCAACGGTGGCTGAAGTGGAGCGTGTGAAACTGGCGGAAGGTTTACTTCCGTCACCGTGCGTGATGATTCACCCAACTGAGGGTCTTCCGGGATAGGAGGGTACGAACTTGAGCCACGAGGAGATGCAAACCGTGGTCCCCCACGTACTGACATTCTAGCATTCCTCCTTCGTCTTGGAGGCTCGGGAGGTTGTTGAGGTGGATCCTCAACTGGCAAGGGTGGTGGGGTAACAGCCCTAAGTTGTGGTTCATCCAAGGGAGGTTGGACTGGGGAGTTATGGTATGAAGGTGTAAAGAACCAGTCATACTGACCCATCCTCTCCTGGAATGAATCAGGCCCATTATACGGTGATCCCTGAAATGGGGAACCGCTGGAGATACTTATTGGGTGGCCTGGTGTTCCTGTTTGCAAATCCGGGTCCGGTTCGTCATCCATCTCCATTTCCTGAGAAAAATGATCCTCAGGTCCCAAAGGGTTGTAGCCCAAAAAGTCATTAACATAAGCATTTGGATTAAATTGTGAAGGTGAGTACGTGGAATCTGAATGATGAAAAGGATGAGATTGGAAAGAGTGGTGTGATTGGTTTGAATGATGAGTTCCCTGTGAAAGAGGGGAATGATGGGGTTCGATAGGAATGGGCAACCCAAAATAAGGAGGGTCAGACGGTGAGGACCCCAGCGAGATAGAATGTCTTGTTGGTTGAAAGCTATGGCTCCAATTATCCTTGGAGTCGGAACCGGAAAGCGAGTCGGATGGTGTACGCCTGTGGGAGGGTCCCGTGCTGCTGGACGGTCCTCCACGCATGGGTCCTTTGCCTTTTCCTCGTACTCGTGGTGGCATTTTCCTGTCAAAACAAGTAAATATAATAAAACAATAAAAGGAAGGTTAAGAGTAAAATCCTAGGTCATTTGCCTAGACTCGAGAGTCTAAGGAATGTGCTCATTGTGTCATTGAGATTAAACACAAAAGGTTAGTGTTTAATTCACTCAATGTTGGCTCTGATACCAACCTGTCACACCCCGATATTTCCACATATTTCCGGTGGGCCCAGCGGGGAGTATCGTGACGTAGTTGATATCATCATAGTCAATACACACAATATAATAGCACAGCGGAAGGCTTGGTGAATAAACTATTACAAACCATATCGTCTGAGTGTTCGAGTTTATGAATATACAGACTGGACTGTAATAAGATCCACAGGCGGATCATAAATGTACAAAGAAACAAAATAACAGACTGCAGGCATCTTATGGATTTGCAAGATCCTCTAAAAACACCCTATAGCTCCAGCCTATTTCGAGAGGTACCTGTCAAATCGGTCTTTAAGAAAATACGTCAGTTTACACTGGTAAATACAATTAACTGACTCTTTTGAAAATATTTAAGAAAATTGATTTAGGTGCACATGTCATAAATCTTTTATAACTTGGGACAATTATTTAAATATAATCTTGTATACAGATTTATATGTTTGTCATACGATTGGGGCCGGTTGGAAGCCGGTCGTGATTAACCGACTCACCACTTATAGAACCCACAAAGGAGTTATCCCCAACATGTGGGTTTATATTTAGCATTTGCATCTGTCAGGTGTATGCCTACACCCCGTGCATAGGTCGTGGCCATTTTCAAATAAAATAAGCCGAGGATATCCAGGACACGGTCGTTAACCCCCAATGCTTATGTTATCAAACAAGACAGATTAAAACGGGTTATGCAATTTATTAATCACAATCCGATTAAATGATTTCATACCCGACCAAGTGGTATTATTATAATACCATATCCCAAGCCCGTATAGGGAAAATAAGTTAAAAGTATTTACCTGATGCTAGCAGTAAAAATCTTAAAGCTTTTCGAAGGCACCTTCTACCGGAAGCTATTTAATCTGTATAGAAGGTTTATTAACCTATTAGGATGCTAACGGGTCTTTAATTAAGTCAAGGACTTAGACCGGCTAGCTAGAAAGAAACCTTACGGTTCTAAACGATAGATTAAGCGGAGACCGAAACAGAATGTGGTTTAGACCCGATAAGCTTGGATACTTGTATAATATGGGTAAACTAAACATATTCTGGAAATTGAGAACTTAATGATAAGGTTTGACCCGTTTCGACTATTTTATGTAAACTAGTCACATAAGCCGATCCGAACGCGTAAATGCGTAACGGATAACCAAATAAATTATATACAGGTCTTAAACATTAATATGCTTAAAATATGTTAATACATCAGTAAGATGTTAACATATATGCCCAAAAAGTAATTTAAACCAAAATAAGTCCCATAAGGGCATTTTGGTAATTTTAATGCCCATAAAAGAGTTTAATTGTGCAACTGAGTTTCAGGTCTGATTAAAACAGTAAAAATATGTATTTTTATAAGTTATAACAGTAGGATACTTTATATATGTGAAAATCATCTTATATAACCAAACTATGTCCCGTAAGGGCATTTTGGTAATTTTACATAGGCTTTTAAAGGTCAAAATAGACTTCTGAGTTTAAAAACTTTGACTTACTATTTAATTATATAAATTAGCTTAAAACATCAGTGGATACTAAGTTTTATATGTCAAATATTGTTTTAACTCAAACTAGGTGCTTAAAACGCTTAAAAGTCGGTTTAAAGAGGTATTCGGGTTAAAATGGGAAATCTGAGTTTTTGATCAGTTTATAAAGTTCAAAATACTTTATTTATCATATGAAATCAGTAGCAAAAGGTTTGACACTAAAAAGTTATGTAAAACTCATTTTATGCATGAAAAGGGTAAAACCGACATTTACCGAAATCGAGCTATAAACCTATGTTATGCTCAGCCTAAAAATAATTAAAAATCTTCAAAAATTCCAAAATATTATTTTACATCAGTAGGTACAAAGTTTAGTGCCAAAAATCGGGTTTAGATAGGCTTCATACTAATCACGCCATTTAAATACTAAAAAGCTCCTTAATTACGCTATTGAGCATAACTTCAATTCTAGACCACTAATTGATATTAAATCTTTAGGACATGTCTAAATATCGGTAGCAAAGGTGTTAGTCCAATCACATTGTTAAAAATCTCAGTTGTATGTAAAAAGGGCGTTTATGGCATTATTAAGCATAATTACGATCAAGTGCATATAATTCAAACCACTAGGTACCATGCAATATAACTCCAGGAGGTTATACTACTAAGTAATGTGGTCCTAATGGAAGCTTAAAACATGGAAGAATTAAGCTTGAACGGGTCAGAACTGATAGTCAAAGCAAAAGTCAAGCTTTTGCGACTTTCGGTTATAAACTGACCTTAGACTATTAATTGCCGGGTTAGGACTGATAAAACATGTTTTAATAATGATTACCAAGTCATTAGAATGTTAAAATATAATTTAGAACCTCTGGTTTATTAATTAGAATCATTTTTGTAATTTCTGTCCAGTTTGACTTTTTGTCAAACTACTTTGACCTGACAATTGACCAGTCAAACGAGGTAATTAGGAGATGCCCTTTTAAGGGTTAATTACCTACACTAATGTGGTTTTATAACCACTTTCAATTTAATCAGTGGTTAAGCCACATGTAATTAAAACGAAAGTCAAACTAATTTTACGATAAGTTTGACTTTAGGGTAATTAAGCTAAATTAAACAACTAAACAAGTAATTAGAAGCTTACTTAAGGTCCTAGCAAACTTTTCTACACTTAAAAGTCTTCTCCTTACTGATGGAAGCTCCAGAACAAGTCCCACAAGTGAATTGTTGCAAAGTGTGTTTATAAACACAAGACTAGCTCTTCTTATATAGCAAATTGATTGATAATAACCGACTTATAGCTCCCTAGGTCGTCACAAACTAGGTTAAGGCAGTTACATGGCTGAAACGTACATCTGTCCAAAAATTTGCCCAGATACAGGTCTTACGGACCGTAAGACTTAGAGCTTTACGGTCCGTAACCGTCTTTCAACACTGTCGCCCAGCTCCACTCCCTTACGGACCGTAAGGGTTAGACCTTTACGGTCCGTAAGGTTTCTTCAGATGACAAAAATTTTGCAAACTTTGAGGTTTTGACCATGCATTCCCTTAAAACTCGAATCTTTAGCAATGAATCAGTAGAATAGTCCATCTTATCAGCCCTGCCTTGCCAGAATATGATGCCATGCATTTGTGTCTTCCTTGGATTCATATTGCATGAGAACTTTGTCGTTTTATGGCACATAAATTCCAATACTTGAATTATGGCATGGACTATTACTAATAGCCAAGGTTTATAATTCCTCTAATAGCCATTCATCATGGTGTAATATACAATTTATAAAGCTTTTTGGGAAATATTTAAAAGGTCACTCAGAGGTGGAAATAACATGTTGACACGTTTAATTCCCGTAGCTTTATTAACTTTCATATATATACACAATGGCTTCTTGTATTCAATAAATCTTTCGATTAAGAATATATTATCCACGTAGTGTCAGTCAGAGGCTTAAGTTTGGCATGCTGACATTCCAAGTCCTTCAAACTAAATCTTTCATATGTTTAGAGTTTGGGACACGTGTCTATACATAATTGGACACGTTTTTACGTGGTGTTACAGACACAAAACTAAACCCTTCAACCCTTTTGCCTAACCAATCTCGCTACTACCACCGGTCTAATATTTGTTGCATCAACAACCATCAACCCATCCACGCCGGACAAAAAACCAACGCCACCAACACCACGCCATAGGAAGGGATGGTGTGTCGGCATGGTTGAAGCCCCACGCCACCCCTTCCGTGCCATACCGTCTGGTCTAAACCATAGTAGATTGGTTCGTTTTAATATTTTAGTTTTGGTTTTGGTTTACAAACGTTAAATCTTTACTATCAAAGAAGTCAACCCTAAGAATCAAACAACAAAATACCTTTGGTTTCTGCAACATGCATCATTCAAGCTCACTCCAGGTTACTAGGTTCGTGATGTGTATCTCTAGCCGTTCAAAAGTTTGGGGTTTTGACTTTTGACTTTTGAGTAAACTTCCGTTTTACTCCCTGTGGTTTGGTGGTTTTAATGCTTTTGCCCCAAACCTTTAAAAATGGACATTTTACTCCCTGATGTTTCGATCTTGTCTTCAGTTTGCTCCAAGGCTCTAACTCAGTTAAAATTTTCAATTTAAGGTAGGGGTATTTTGGTAATTTACTGATACAAGTATTTAATTTTATTTATTCCTTAAATTATTTTGTATTTTATTCATGTACGAATTATTATTTTATTGATATTATAATTCTAATTATTTAATCATCATATATGTCACTAACATCTAAAATTAAACCACCATCCTTCACTCCAGCAAACAGACCACCACCACCAGACATCATCTCCACCCTCCCCTTCTGCTGCTAACAAACCACCACCTCCTCCAGCACGTCATCACCACCCCTTCCCTTCCGCTAACAGAGCACCACCACCACCATCACGTCATCATTACCCCTCCCCTTCCGCCGTCGAACCTCATCACCACCACCATGACTGTCGTTGGAGTTAACCACCGCTAAATTCATCATACCTAACCACCACCGCCGCCTCTTGATAATCTTGTAATCGGCCAAGGTTTGTAGTGATTTCCGGTCAAATCTTGTGTCGGGTTTCAAATCATATTCGAGTTTATGGTTTCTAATCTCGTTTGTAGATCGAGTTTTTGATCTCGTGTGGATTTTGTGGATCTAGATCGAGTTTGTAGATCTCGTTGCCACCGCCGCTTGAAGATGTTGTAGCAGTTAGTGTTGGTTGCAGACAATGGTAGTCGGTGGCTGTCGGTGGTGGTGTCTGGTATAGAGGGGTACAAGATATCGGACCCGGATCCAAACCCATCTCGAATATGAGAGGTCTAACACTCAGATCTGCGGCGAAAGGGGTGAGTGGTGTTGATGGCGGGTAGTTACAATCTGCAGGTGGCGGTGGCAGTGGATGATGACGATATTTGGTGGCTGTTGGTGGTTGTAGGTGGTAGGGGGTTCAGATTTGGTGTTTCGAAACCTGGGCTATCTCAGCTGTAGCACCGGCAACCCCATCGACGGCGGCTAGGGTTTCAAAGATGAAACCTGATGGATAAAATTTGACAAGATTTCCAGTGTTTTGATCATAATATCATCAACAACAGGTGATACATATTTGAATCGAAATAACAGTAGATAAGGAATCATTTTGTGTTCATATTCACATATTCTGAAATCCAGATTTGTTGTGGAGTGGTTTGTTGTGGTTTGTTCTTACAATTTGTTATACAGATGATGATGAAAGCTTAATGAAAAACAAAAATGCTGGTGGTGATGTCAGTGGTGGCGCCCGGGTGGTGGGTGACGGTGGTGTGAGGTGGAGGTGGTGGTGTAGGAGAAAGAGAGAGAGAGAGAGAGATCTTGTATATAGAGAGAGAGAGAGAGAGTAAAGACTGAACTTGTTATGCATATATTAATAAAATTTACTTTTAAATGTAAATTACCAAAATACCCTTATTTTATATTTGTAATTACCAAAATACCCTTTCAGTTAACATAGAATATGGATGGAGTTAAGACCGTGGAGCAAACTGGAGACAAAATCCAAACATCAGGGAGCAAAATGGCTATTTTTAAAGGTTTGGGGCAAAACCATTAAAGTGACCAAACTACGGGGAGTAAAACGGAAGTTTACTCTTGACTTTTTCTCGATGGATAAAAGCTAAAACATTTTTTTAATATTTTATATTAATCTAACATATTTAGGTTAACTCAATAAACCCCTCTTCTATCTCCCATATATTTTCATGCTTAATTTAAATCATATTATACATTATTGTTTTGTTTTTTCGAGAAAAGAGACTTGTGAATTTAAAATAAGCGTATAAAACCATAGGATTCACTTGATAATGATATAAAATAATTGGGTTTGTCTACTTACACTAGCATAAGGACAACGTACAATAAGAAAACATGCAAAACCAAATTATGGATTTGGTATCTCAAAGTTTGGTGATTTTGTGTCTCAAAGTTTGGTGATTTAGCATATTGTCAAATATGATTTTCACATATTCATATTTTAAAAAAAATAATAAACAATATACCATGATATGCTTTTCAAATATACTCCTTTAAGGATTTAGAAACTCAACTTAAAAAGTTGTAACAGGAATGCGTATAAATATAGTAGGTTCGCATGGTAATATTAATTTAAAAACACTAAACTATTGGTGAAACAAAGGAGAAAACATCAATAGTTTAATTTTTTTTCTTCTATTTTTTATATGCAAATTCGTATGTTATGGATTTCATCCCTCTGCCTTTAAAATTATGTCTGAAAGTAACTGTGTTAACTTTTTGCACCATAATAAAAGAGAAAAAGCTGGTTAAAGATTAAAACAATAACTTTTAAACTACATGAATGAAAGCATATTTTTGGCCAAATTACAGGGGTTGTTTGTGTAAATTACTGTATAATCTTCCACCCCAATAAAAGGTATATAAAACAGTGAAAACAATGAGAATCCTTTTAAATTTAACGAGTTTAAGGCTTTTACATTTATTAAAGCCGTGAACTCATAAAAAATCATTATTTTAAATTTAACGAGTCTAAGGCTTTTAAATTTATTAAAGCCGTTAACTCAAAAAAATCATTATAATTTGTCACAGGCGGGACCTTTCCCCTTATCCACAAGGTTGAAGGTTTCTCTATATAAAAAAGAGAAAAAGCTCAGTGGTTTGTCTATTTTTCACCTTTAGTCACTAACTTTCTAAAATTATACCTATAGTCCCCAAGATTTTGAATTTCGTTCTCGGATAGTCCCTGGCGTGGATGTGGGTTAGTTTTTGGTGTTAATTGCGTGTGAAATGATAAAAATACCTCTACTGTCAAATCTATTACTTCTAATAAAGCAAAACAAGCTTATGCCACATGGCAGTAACTTAAGCCAATCACTGCCACGTGGCAATGTGATATTCCTCCTCTGTTGATTTTGAGCGACATTTATTTTCTCAATAAGCGGCTTCTCAAACACGGCTTCTCATCCGTATCATTCAAAAACCCTAATTGTCTCAAACACAAAAACTCTCTTCTAGGTATCTTTATCATCTTCAACAAGCTTTCAGATCTTGAAGATCCATCCAATTCCTATGATTCTTGAAATCCTTTCCATCCTTGGTTTCAAATTAAAACCCCTATGTGTTATGCAATTATCTACAATCCTGTATATTGCTATCCGGATTCAACTCTGTCGTTTCGACTGTATAGTTTCAACGGAATCCATCATATATTCTAATCATATGCTGTGAATCAACACCAAAAGCAAGAATATATTGAACAATAAATATTTTTTCCGGAGTTGATTGGAACTCCGTTTGGCTCTCAAAACCCTAACTAGAACTATTGTTCTCCACAATCAACATCGTCTTTGCAATCTCATGAGACTATTTTTGATCGGCGCTTCCTTTCCACGATTTACAGGTATGTTTTATGTTTTTCATCTATAGTGTTTGAATTTGTTCATCTTTGTTATATAACAGGCCTATTTTAGGATTTTGATATCATATATACTCCTTTATTATATGTATTGATTATTACGATTTGATCTTTATGGTTTACGATTTTGAGGATTATATAGGTTTAGTGAGATTTTAATTCAATTCAAGACATTCGTATTCATTCATTTGCTATATATATATATTATAATTTAAAAGGTTGTTATTGTAGTGATGGTGCATACTCTGCTTGAAAATTTGTAGTAGTTATTGCTATGTAAGTATTATAAAGTTAGTGGAAAGATATACTGATTATAAAGGAATGTATTTTTAGTGTGGATTAGTGTTTTTGTTATAGTAAGATTCGAGATTGAAGATTTAAGGATTGTTTGTTTAGCTGAAATGATTTTGAGGTTTTGGTAGATAGGTGATCTACTTGTGGGAAATAAACGTATGGTTCAGTAATTTAGTGTTTATGTTTAGTATGGTGAGTGATTTAGCGTTGTATGGTATAGAATATAACATATGGAATATGACATGTCATGTTTTAGGCCAAATGAGTTAGAAGTTTGTTGAGGATTTTCTACAAGATCTAAAGTCCAAAAGACTTCAGTATTCTCACTTTTGTTGGTTTTCTTCAAAGTCAAGTCTTCATTTTTTTAAGCTTATTCATGTTAACAATCCTAAATTCACTTTTTTATGATTTACAATAATCTATCTTCAATGCTTTCTTTGTCTACTCCACTCTCGCAGATCATTAAAATTGCCACTGATTTCGTTGTCGATTTCATCAGCTTATATGTACTGCTCCATCGATTTCATCTTTGTGATCTATGTTAATTGTTTCATGAACGTCTTTTTCTAACTGTATCGAGAAAGCTGAGATAGCAAGGTTTATCACTGCCAGGTAATCACTCTTTTGTTTCTGGAATTTTCCAACCCCTATTCATTGTTTCTAGGTTCTAATCTACTCATAACTTTATAGCATATCATGAAAAAATCATTTGTTGGCCCGGTTGTTCTATCGCAAAGATCAGTTACAGAGAAAGTAAAGGGGAAACAGATAAAAGTTAAGTGGAAAAATAGTGACAAGACCAGTCGAATGTACGCTTAGTGGCATCATGTGGCAATTTAACCCACTTTATTATGTTTGTTGGGTTGCTATAAAACATATCTAAGCTCAAGTCCAACTTTCCTCCTTAATCTATGGCAATTATGAAGTTATAGAATCCAACCATCATCTATGGTAGGTCACTGCTGCCATTGGTCAGCGGAAATTTAGTGCGAACTATTAAATGCCGGTTCTGGTAGTGCCACGTGGGCCGGGGTGCTTTGGTAGAGACAAAGTAGAATGGTTACATGTCTTTGGGATGATCATTGAATCACTGATTAGCAAAGTATATAGGTTTTTTTAGCAGGGTGTGGGAACGTGGTACATGGTTGTTGCTTTTGTTCTCTAATGTCTTATAGGCTCATGTTAATTGGTTTTACGTAGGTTAGTTTTTTTAACTGATAAGATTATTTACTTTGCAGGCTTGCAGCCAATATTTGATGGTAAGATAATTTATATCTATTAATGGATTAAGAGAATGAATAAGGGCAAGCTGAAGGTACACCTGAATAGAAAAACGTAGCTTTAAGCATGGTTAATAGATCTATTATTGAAATACCTTCAAAAGGGAATCACATGTCTAGTTCTTTTTCGTGATTCAATTGCATCAATGGGTATGATTTCCTCTATTCAATCTTTGTTTTCTTTCAACGATTTCGTTTAATTATAATGATTCTATGTCGTGGCGTTTTTATTTGCTTTGTCTGTTCATCTAATTGAATCCGATTGTGACCTAATTTGGGGTTTTTTGGATGATATATGTAAGCATGTAAGTAATTTTTATTCAAAGTTTCAAATTAATCTTTATTCCCGTTATTTTCTTTGATTTGTGTATTCATATAATGTTTCTGTTTACTACCAAATTTTGGGGTTTTTTGACAATATTTGAAACCATAAGAGCTGGTATATTCAAATTAAATGATAGTGATAGGGTTAGGGTTAGCTATATAATGTATGATAAACCCTAAAAGTGATAATATCTGTAACCCTAACAGCAAATTATATTCAAATTAAATGATAGTGTAAGGGTTTGCTGTTTAATGGTATTATAATCCCTAAAAGTATATTTATTTTGTGTGTTTTTTGTTTCTATTGTATGGCTTGATTATATATTTATTTTGCTTTATGATTTGTTTGATACCATGATATGTGCTGGTATTTTTGGAAACCATGACTTTCCCAGTATAATTATAGATGTACACCAGCTTAGGAAGCGCATTTGTGTATATTTCTTTGTCCGGAACCTTTGTGAAGTATATCGTTCATTGTTAAGATAATTTTGTGTTTACCTGATACTCTAATATGTTTCTAACTTTTTAATTTTTCTTTATTAATGTGGTTAATAGCAAATCATTGTTGCCTCTTTAATTATGTTTTGTACTCTACACAATCAACACTGGTAATTCTTTCTTATAGATTAACTTTGTATCACATACTACATATATGTATTATGTAAGTTTGTTTTTTCATGTTTTTTTCGTAAAGGCATACTTACATTTGTATTCACATATACAGCCTTTACCAACATTGTATAACTTGGACATTGGACTACAAGGCTATCCTGTTGGGTCTGTCATTGTCACACCCCGACTTTCCACGTATCACCGGTGGGCCCGGTGGGTGAGTATCGTGACGTGGTTGGCAACATAATAGTCAAACAACACAATCTTTAAATGCACAGCGGAAGCAAATGAAAGATATATTTCAACCGAATAAAATATCATAGTATCACATCAGTCGAAAGTTTATCCACAGGTGGATTAAATAAAATGGAAACAGTAGTTCAACAGACTTTAGGCATCTTAAGCTTGCGAGACTCTTTTGATGCTAAGGAGAAATCCAGCCTAGTACGCTTAGTACCTGCACTTAATCTTTTTGGGAAAATACGTCAGTTTACACTGGTAAATACAATCAACTGACTCATTTTAATAATGATTAAAAATTGATTTGTATGCACGTGGCATAAATATTTTATAACTTGGGATAATTATTTAAATATATAAACTTGTAAAAGAATTAAATGTTCCTTATGCGTTCAGTAGCCCGGATCGTGCCGGGTTAAAGATCAATAGACACACCACATTAATTATTTATGCACTGATGAGTGTACGCCTACACTCCGCGCTTAGGTCGTGGCCATTTCGTAAAATGATGCCAAGGATATCCGGGACATGGTCATTAACCTCCCAAAGGCTTTAAGTAAACAAAACATATTTAAACGGGTCATCTCGATAATACTTAACCACCAATCGATTAAGGTCGAATGCCCGACCAAGCGGGGTATTTTATATACCGTACCCCAAGCCCGTATAAGGGAAAATAAGTTAAAAGTATTTACCTTTGCAAGTATAATTCACAAACAGCAAATGCAAGTAGCTTTTACTGGTCCTCCTATTCTGAAACGAAGGTTTATAATAACCTATTAGAATCCTAACGGGTCTTTAATTAAGCTTAAGCTTAGACCGGTTAGTTTTAAAGATACGGTTCGTACGCACGATTAAGCGAAGACCGGGATAGAATGTGATTTAGACCCGAAAAGTTTGAAGACTTGCTTAATATGGGTATATTATACACATTCTGGATTTTGAGATAAAACCGATAAGGTTTGACCCGTTTCGGCTAATTTATGTAAACTAGTTACATAAACCGAACAGAACGCGCAAGAGGCGTAACGGGTAATAATGAGAGTCATTTACAGGTTTCCTAAGTTAATATGCCTTAAATATGTTGTGACATCAGTAAGATATCTTTTATTATGCCCGAAACGAATTTAAACACAAACTATGCCCCGTAGGGGTAGTTTGGTCATTTACAAGGTTATAAAAGAGTTTAAGTATTATCCTGAGTTACAGGTCTGATGTAATCAGCAAAAATACTCAATTTAATAAGTTATAACAGTAGGGTAAGGTGTATAAATGTGAAATTTATCAATTATAACCAAACTATGCACCGTAGGGGCATTTTGGTAATTTCACATAAGCCGAAAAGCTCAAAACTGCAGTCTGAGTTAAACAACTTTTGCTTACTATTAAAATATTATAATTTACCTAAAATATTAGTAGGTATCAACCCTTGTATGTTTAAACTAGTTTTAGTACATACTATGCGTTAAAAACGCTTAAAAAGGCGATTAGAAGCCGTTTCCGGGTTCTATATAGAAATCTGATATTTTTATTATTCCAGAAGGTTTAAAATAATTTATTTATCATATGAAATCAGTAGCAAAAGGTTTGGGGTCAAAAGATATGTAAAACTCATTTTATAGCCCGAAAGGGCAAAACCGACAATTACCGGGTTAAGCTTATAACTCTAAGTTATGCTCAGCCTAAAATTAATTAAAAATCTCCAAAAATCCCAAAATAATATATTACATCAGTGGGTAAAGAGTTTGATATCAAAAAGTAGGATTAAATAGGCTATACGCTAATTATGTCGTTTAATCGCTAAAAAGCTTTCTAATTACGCTAATGAGCATAACTCTCAATCTACACCTCAAACTGATGTCAAATTTTGGGTGCAAGTTTATAATTCAGTAACTAAGGTTTCTACTCTTTTACATTTTTAAGAATCACGGTTTATGGTGAAAAGGGCATAATGGTCAACATATAGGCAATTAACGGAATCATGCATATTAATTGGATAACTAATGAACTAAGGTGTATAATCACAGAGGGTTATACTTGCATGTAACCTGGTCCTATTAAAGCTCTAAGGCATTTCTAAAACATGCTTAAACGGGTCAGAACTGAAAGTCAAAGCAAAAGTCAAATTATGCGACTTTCGGTTCCGAACCGGGTCTCTACTGAAAATTGTCGAGTTGAACATGTTTAGACATGTTCTTACATTAATTACCAAGTTATATTAATGATCAAACAGGTTGTATGGGTTCTACATTGCTAATTATGCATAAATTTGAAATTAAGCATTCTGTTGACTTTTTAATAACAAGTTTGACCCGACATTTGACCTAGTTAGAGTGGAAATCAGAGGGTGCCCTTTTAAGGGTTTATTGCCCACATAATTACCAACTTATAACTACTTTCAATTCGACTAATCACTGGACCATAAATGATTAATCGTTAAGTCAACCGTTAATTACGACGGTTTGACTTTTAAGCTAAAACTAAGCAAAAACTTAACTAAGAAAGGTTAAGCATACTTACTGAAGTCCTATGCACGATTTGTGATCACTTGAGTCTGCTTTAGAGCTCCAGAAATGATCAGAAATGCAGATGGAAGGTGTGGTTGCTAAGTTGCAACATAAGGCTTTTATATAGTGCTCAAACTCACTTAGATCATTGACAACAAGTGCTAGCAATGGCCATGGATCATCAACAGATGTCCCTAAGGGCCTAGGGGTTGTTTAGGGGTCGTCCAAGATGAGGAAAATCATTTTAAGTCGGTTAGAATGGAAATGGTAGACAAAAGCCCAAAGTTCTCGGAGCAGACAGCCCCTCGCGGCACGCGTAGACCCCCCCCCCCAGGGTCCTCGCGTGGCGCGACGCCCCTTCTGATCAAAATCCAAATTTTTTATTTTTATGCTTTGGTCCTTGGCTCTTAAAGACTTTGTTTCGACTTTAGTTCTTGCATTTTGAACCCTCCAATTTGACGTATAAGGGCTTCAAGACATATACCCACTTTGTTTAGTCCTCGGTTAACTTTATTGTCACCCGAAAAGTCCTAAACTTCATCGTTGACGCTTTTAACCCCTCGCATACGAATTTGATCATAACTTTCTCATACGATAACGAAACTTTATGAAATTTATATCGTGCATTCTAGTGAGCATAATTAACCATTACAAAGCTTCGGGTTTGCTAAAAGGTCACTCAGAGGTATACTTTAAACATGTTGACACATTTAACCCCTGTAGTTTGTAATCTCTCACTTTCTTTCATTTTTAGCTTCGTATGATCCATGATTTATTCGTTTGAAGGTATGAGCATCATGTAGGGTTATTGTAAAATATATTTATTCACTGTTGACATTTAGAACCCGTATATTCACATAGTTTCCATGTTTGTCAACTTAAATCCTTTTATAACATTCTTTCACACGTTCAAACATATGACACGTGTCAACACATTATAGGACGTGAATTTTCGAGGTGTTACATCCTCACCCCCTTAAAAGAAATCTCGACCTCGAGATTTATTGAAACAATTGAGGGTACTTTTCTTTCATTGTGGATTCAACCTCCTACGTGTATTCGGGACCTCTACGGGCATCCCATTTTACCTTTACAATAGGCACATGCTTCCTTCGAAGCTTCTTAACCTGTCGATTCTCGATTGACATAGGTTTTTCAACAAATTTTAAGCTCTCTTCTATATGCACTTCTGTATGCGGTATGACCAGTGATTCATCAGCGAAACACTTCTTCAGATTGCAGATGTGAAATACATTGTGAATTCCACTGAGCTCTTCAGGTAAGTTTAACTTATAGGCAACCGATCCAACACGTTCGATGACTTCGAACGGTCCTATGTATCTCGGGCTTAACTTGCCTTTCTTACCAAACCGCGTCACCCCCTTCCAGGGTGATACTTTAAGCAACACTTTGTCGCCTACCTCGAAGTTAAAAGGTTTATGCTTTAAATCAGCGTAGCTTTTCTGCCTATCACAGGCAGCTTTGAGACGGTCGCGAATCTGGACAATCTTGTCCGTCGTTTCAAAGACTATCTCCGGTCCTGATAATTGGACATCTCCAACTTCCGCCCAACAAACGGGCGTTCTACACTTTCTACCGTATAGGGCCTCGAAAGGCACAGCCTTAATGTTGGTATGGTAGCTATTGTTGTAGGAGAATTCGATTAACGGTAGGTGGTTATCCTAACCACCACCCAAGTTAATCACACATGCACGAAGCATGTCTTCCAACGTTTGGATTGTACGCTCACTCTGTCCCTCTGTCTGAGGATGATAAGCCGTACTAAAATTCAAACGCGTGCCCAGAGATTGTTGGAAACTTTTCCAAAAATGTGACGTGTATCTAGTATCTCTGTCAGAGATAATAGACACAGGTACGCCATGTAGAGCTACAATCTTATCTACGTATAGTTGGGCTAACATGTCAGAGTTATAGGTCTCCTTAATGGGTAGGAAATGTGCTGACTTAGTCAGTCTATCCACTATCACCCATATCGTATCATTTCCCTTTCTTGTCTTGGGCAACTTGGTGATGAAATCCATCGTCACCATTTCCCACTTCCATGTGGGAAGTTCAGGTTGTTGTAGCAAACCTGACGGCTTTTGATATTCAGCTTTTACTTGCGCGCACGTCAAGCATTTAGCTACATAGGTGGCTATAGACTTCTTCAAGCCTATCCACCAAAAATTTGTGTAACACCCCAAAAAAATGGGTTTGATAATTTAAAACCGGTTAATATAAAGGAACGGGTAAAATACCGTTTGGGGTAAAAGTGAACCCGTAGATAAAAGTTGACTAGGAATAATTGACCGAGTGGTGACATGTATATAAGTGACAAGATAATGAGTGTTAGTCTCTTTATTAATTAAAACGAAGTTTGAGGGACCAAAACCGTTAAATAGGAAAGATGATTTATTAAATAAAGGGAAATACACACACACACACTAGGTGTGTGTGCGTGAGATCGATCAGGGGAAAGAGGACATGGGTGTAAACCCTAGTTCACAAGAAAGCTTCAAATTGACAAGGAGATTAGGCTCAAATCCGTTGCATGAACTCGTTTTCTTGATGATCTAGCCCTAGCAAACATGTGGTAAGTTATAATTTAAGATTTGATGATCTTGTAAGAAGTGGGTTATGATCAATCCACGAATTTGTATGAAATTAAGCATGAATATGTGTTAACATCATCATAGGGAACATGTGTTATGCATAATTTTGATTATTTTGATGTTTAAGAATGTAAACCCACTAGTTGGATGATTAAGATGACATGGGTGTTCATTATGTACAATCCTTGTTCAATATTCATGAATTATGTTGTGTTATGGTGAACTATTGTTAAATGGATCGAAAGAAATATGGTGTTGATATGTTTGATGTTTATGTGTTAATGGTACTTGTTAATTAGTAAGAAGATTTGATTAAATATGAATGAACTAGGAAGATTATGCATAAACTAGTTGTACATGGTGCCTAGGAAGTAGTACGCACACCACGTGTTTGATGAAATGTCTAAATGACAATAATATGTGAAGGTTGTGTTATGATGATGTTGAGTATGCTATATGGTTGCTTGAATCGGCTAATGGAATACATATGTGAGATATGAACTTGATATGATCGTTCATATGAATAATCATGTATGCTAATAAGGATGTTAATGTAATGACATGAAAGTATAGGAATCATGTTAAGATGGATGGGAGCGTGGAAGGCTAACGGGACAAGAAGACTCAAGTAAGCGAATACAAATACGGACGAGTAAGGTAAGTAAATCCCGGACTTACACTTTAGATGTAAAATATATGGTACTATGATTATTATTGTGATACATGTGAAAGTATTAAACAATGGAAGTAAATAGGTAGGTTTACGGAAAAAGAAGTCGAAAGTGAATAGGAAAGTATAATGATGCTAATTGTTTTCTGTTAAGAATGAAATGGAAGTGCAGGTATACTAATAATGGAGAATGAAGGTTAAGTATGGAAGTCGGACGAGAGTGTCCGAATGGATGGACGAATGGACTTATATGAACGAGAATAAGAGATCCTGATGCTTGATTATGCACGTTTTAAAGTATATATATTATGTCACTGGTTGCTAATGAAGTAATTGGTTGTGGTGACTGCAGGTTGTACAGGTTTATGAATGTTTGTTCAAGATGTGTAAGCGGTTGAAGATCGAGTCAAGACATGGGTTGTACCTGGGTGTGTATGTGGTCACTTAATTCGATATACGTATGTTAGTTTTTAATTAATTTATGAAAAGGGATTAATGTATTTAAGTGAAAGAAAGAATAACTTATAAAGAAATTTTTAGTATGTATTTTCCGCTGCGTCAAAATTTGGTTAAAACGTGTTAGGGCGTTACAATTTGCCTTCAGATCCTGGTACATCTTATCAGCTCCAGGATGAACGGAGTATTTAGAACTGTGGGCTTCCTGGAGGATGACATCTCGAAGTCCCCCATAAATTGGAACCCATATTCATCCATTTAATCTCAGAATTTCGTCCTTGCCTTGAGATAAATGTTCTTCAGTTACTCCTAGCTTTTCATTGGGATAGTTAGCTTCCAACACAGCTTCCTTCTGTGCAGCTAACAACCTTTCATTCAAACTGTTCTTTATTTCAATGCTCTTGGCATTGATTCAGATGGGTTTCACCCTTTCCTTTCGACTCAAGGCATCGGCGACTACATTCGCCTTGCCGGGATGGTATCTGATTTCACAATCATAATCATTCAAAGTCTCCATCCAACGGCGCTGCCTCATGTTTAAATCTTTCTGATTAAACAAGTGCTGGAGGCTCTTGTGATCAGAATAGATCACACACTTGATTCCATATAAATAGTGCCTCCATAGCTTCAGTGCAAATACAACGGCACCCAACTCCAGGTCATGGGTGGTGTAATTCTTTTCATGCACCTTTAACTGTCTTGAAGCATAGGCAATAACCTTATCCTTCTGCATAAGCACACACCCCATGCCAGTGTGTGATGCATCGCAGTAAACTACGAATTCTTCGGTACCTTCAGGCAATGTCAGCACAGGAGCGTTGCTCAACTTTTGCTTTAGGATATCAAAGGATTCTTGTTGCTTCGGTCCCCAGTCGAACTTAACCTTCTTCCTAGTCAAGGAAGTTAGGGGTGCAGCAATCCTTGAAAAATTTTCGATAAAGCGCCTATAATATCTTGCTAAGCCTAGGAAGCTACGAATTTCTGTGGGCGTCTTCGGCTCCTGCCAGTTCATAACAGCTTCAACCTTAGCGGGATCCACTTGGATACCACGCTCACTAACCACATGTCCAAGGAATTGGACTTCTCGAAGCCAAAATTCACACTTGGAAAATTTGGCGTAAAGTTTCTCATGATGTAGAAGTCTAAGAATACAGCGAAGGTGTTTCTCATGGTCAGCCTGGTTCTTAGAGTAGATGATTATGTCGTCGATGAAAACGATGACGAATTTATCTAAGTAAGGCTTGCAGACGCGATTCATGAGATCCATGAACGCGGCCGGTGCATTAGTGAGCCCAAAAGGCATCACCAGGAACTTGTAATGACCATAACGAGTCCTAAATGCAGTTTTGTGTACGTCTTCATCTCTAACCTTCAGTTGGTGGTAGCCTGACCTTAAGTCAATCTTCGAGAAATAACTTGCCCCTTGCAATTGATCGAACAAATCGTCGATCCTGGGCAAAGGATACCTATTCTTTATAGTGACCTTATTAAGCTCACAGTAATCGATGCACAGACGCATCGATCCATCCTTCTTTTTGACAAACAAAACTGGCATTCCCCAAGGAGACGAACTAGGTCTAATGAAACCTTTGGCTAGCAATTCGTCTAGCTGTGTCCTCAATTCCTTCATCTCCATTGGTGCCAACCTATAAGGTGCTCTAGCAACAGATGCTGCTCCAGGGATGATGTCAATTCTGAATTCCACTTGCCTATCTGGTGGTAACCCAAGTAGTTCTTCAGGAAAAACTTCAGGGTATTCAGAAATGACGGGGATGTCTTCCATCTTAGGTTTCGGCTCATCGATAATCACTTGTGCCATATAGATGACACAACCCTTCTTTAAACACTTAGAGGCCTTGAGCATAGTCACTTGCTCAGGCAGTCCATACCGGGTATCTCCCTGAATGGTAAGTGATTCGCCAGATGGAGTCTTGATCACCACTTGTTTCCTATTGCAGACAATCTGGGCCTGGTTATGAGATAACCAGTCCATGCCTAAAACGATGTCAAAACCGGCTAACTTCAAAGGAAGTAGGGACAAAGGAAAAGAGTGGTTCTTAATGGATATGAAACATCCCTCTAATATGGTTGAGGCGGTTTCTATGGTGCCATCAGCTAACTCCACCTCATACTTTACGCTTAAGGTTTTAACAGGTAAATTCAGCAATTTGCAAAACTTATTATCTACAAATGATTTATCTGCGCCTGAATCAAAAAGTACTCTTGCATAGACATCATTTATGAGGAAAGTACCTGTTATCACATTGTCATCCTGTACTGCTTCCTTTGCGTCCATTCTGAAGACCCTAGCATTGGTCTTCTTTCCTTCATCAGCTTTCGTTGCAAGTTTTGGGCAATTGGTCTTGATATACCCCTTCTCATTACTGCTGTAGCAGGTTGCATCCTTCAACTTTTTGCAATCCAAGGTCTTGTGTTCCTTAGACTTGCATATACCACAGGCAAAAGTTTTTGACTGGGTCTGCGAGTTCGATTCAAACCTGCACTTCCCGAAGTGCTGTTTCTTGCAGATCTTGCACTTGGGCTTATCACCAGACTGATGCCCATCTTTCTTTGACTCTGACCCCTTCCTGTTTTCATCGTTTCCTCGGTGCTTCTTGTTTGACCTCCGTGAATTGTCATCTTCACGTTTCCTTTTCTCAGCATCCTTGTTCCTCATCGATCTTTGTCTGACCGCATCCAGTGTGAGGGATAAAGATATATCAGCTACAGATCTGAAAGTAGCTGGCCGAGAGGCCTTCACGCTTGCCTTAATTTCTGGGGCTAAACCCCCGATAAAACGAGCTATTCTTTTGGGTTCCGGAGTCACCAGATACGGAACCAATCTGGACATTGTATTGAAGCTCGTGAGGTAAGCTTGGCAGTCAAGGTTTGTCATTACCAACGATAGGAAATCAGACTCTATCTTCTCAACCTCATGCTGAGGGCAGTAATTTTCCCTGATGAGGGCAACAAATTGCTCCCATGACATGTTGTACAATGGGATCTTCCTAGTGGCTTGAATCAGTGATCTCCACCAGGCTAAAGCCTCGCCTTTAAATGATTGAGACACAAACTTGACTATATCCCTCTCAGCGCACCCGCTGATATCCACTACTGTGTCCATCTCATCTAACCACGTCATGCAGTCAATGGCTCCTTTTTCCCCAGTGAAATCCCTGGGTTTGCATGAAACAAAGTATTTGTAGGAGCAACCCTTATTACGGGGTTCTTGATTTAGTACAATCTGTTGAGATGGAGCACTGTGGTGGTTTGAGGAGAGTCTATCATCATCTTTCTTGGGTTCTTCCTTCTTGGAAGGAGGCTTGCTGTGAGCCTCAGAATGAGTCTTTGGCTTTGAACGCGGCGCAGATAGGGTCCTACTTCGAGTCCCACTATAATCTTCATACTGCCGATCTAAGGCCTTTGTAACAGCGTCGTCTACTAACGCTTTCAGTTCAGCACCCGTTATATTAATTCGGGCGTTATCATTATTCTCCCTTGGGTGACTATTAATTTCATCCGAGTCAGCCAATTTAAATTTGAACTGTTGCATAAGACAATGACAATAGTTTATTTGAGAGTTTATTATGGAATTGCCCCTTAGGGTAATTCATTAACCATGGTAAACATAGACCATATTCGGTTAATTTGTTACTCACATTTATTTAGGATTTCTATTTATAATTTATCCTAATTATAAACAATAACAGTTTTATTAGCACACAAGGCCTAGTCACAGGGACATTTTAAATTATAAGCCATGATTTCAGAGAATCAAGGTATGAAGGTTTGAACATAGTTCATTACCTTTTTCTGACAGGGAGTCATAGACTACCACTGTCTTTTGTCTCATATGAAAATGAGTATGGCCCGTAGGCACTATATTACCAACGTATGGTCAAAATATGATCATCTTAATTGATGATTTAAACCCATGATTCATAGATCATTAAGTTGGGTTGGGAACCTTTGGAAAGATCCTTACATAAAAATGACGTGTGTGATTTTAACGAATCACGTCTGCCAGGAGCGTTAACATGTTTTCAGATGTTAACTGGGATTTGAATCTTTTTAACAGGTTTTACCATCTTGGCCAGGTCTTAAATTGACATGCAGGCTAGGTTATACCATTAAGATCCTTAGTTAATAATTAAATAGGCAGATTATTTTGAAAAGGAATGATTTTTATTCAATTATTTCATATATAATTTATTTATGCATATAATGGCAAGAATGAAATTTATAAACTAAACATTCCATTAATTTATTAAAAGATTACATATCGCCCTAAACGGGACTTTTTAAATAGACAAACATACCCACGCAGGGGTCAAACTGACATACTAGTCCACGCAGGGACTTAAACAAACAATATAACCTCGTAGGGGTTAACAGAAAGATAGACCCACGCAGGGGTCAAAACAAACAAACAAACATACCCACACAGGGGTCAATACAGCAAGACAGGCCCACGCAGGGGCTCAACTGGTACAAGGAAATTATAACAAATAGTGGAAGGATTCAATGGTCCTTCTTGCTCTTCCCTTTTATTAGACTTGTCAATCCCTGGAAGAAACTTTGTCGCTCCCTGCGATCCCTGTGAAAGTCTCGCTCGACCTGGTCCAACCTTTGAAGAATTTCTTCCCGCTCAGGTGGGGAAAACCGTGGCGGCTGCGATTGTTGCCGAATTATAGGTCTAGTAGGTATTTGGTACCCATGGGTTGGGTACCCTACTCCCCACGGAGCTCCATACGGTCCTTCCTGATGAAGGGTGTTATAGTTGGCCGCTACCAAATATGGGTCTGCTTCAGCGTAATTATAGTTGGTGTGAGCTGGTTGCTCAAATGGGTTGTACGCCATCGAACCAGTGTAGGCAGGAATCGGGTTATCAAAACCCATCGGTGTTGGTTGCGGTGCAACTGGTGCAAAGTTCCCCCTGGAATTGGGTTCGAGGGCCCACCCATTTGTGGGTCTTCATGAAGTGGCGGATAATGACTACCACTTGATTGACGAGGAGAGCTAAAATGAAAGTCCCCTCCTCGCGCAGACATATGTGCTCCGGTTCTCCTACGCCTCGGCGGTTCCGGAGGTGCCTGATGAACTGGCAGCGGTGGAGGCGGTGGCGTGACTGCCACGAATCATGAATCCCCAGAGGGATCCTGCTGCTGGTGAGGCGACGGATGATGCGAGGGTGTAAAATACCACTCGAACTGGTTAAATCGTGCCTGGTAACTGTCCGGACCATGGTAGGGTGATCCATGAAAAGACGAACCATCGGAGACCTCGATAGGATGGTTGGGAGTTCCGGCTGCGGGCTCGACGGGATCCGTGTCCTCGTCCATGTCTTCTGCATGATCGCCGGAGAAATGATCCTCTAGCCCCAATGGGTTAAAACCCACTGGTTCTTGTATGTAGTTTGCCGGGTTAAACCGGCCCCGAAAGGCTGGTGTGGGGTCTCCAAAGGAATGGTGCGATAAGGATCGCTGTAGAGGTATGTAAGAAGGTTGAGGGTTATCGGGCTCATTTTCCGACTGTGGCCCATAAGAGTTATGAAAGGGAGGCGTCGAACTGTGTGAAACCGACCGTCTGGCGGGCTCAAAAAGGTTTCTCCTGTTTCCTTGTGGATCTGCACTCGCAGTATTGGAAGGAGCTCGCTGGTGCGAAGGTCCGGCTTCGTGATCATTGGGGGCGATGATTGGCCCCTTGCCTCGTCCTCTTCTTCGGAAAAATCTCGGCAGCATATTTAATCCTGTCAATATAACATAAGATAACGACAAGAATATATAAAATAAAGGACAAATAAAACAAAACAAAGTAGAATTTGTCCTATGTTATTTGTCTAGACTCGAAAGTTTTTAGGAATGTGCTATTGTGTCATTGAGATTAAACACAAAAGGCTAGTGTTTAATTCACTCAATGTTGGCTCTGATACCAACCTGTCACACCCCGACTTTCCACGTATCACCGGTGGGCCCGGTGGGGGAGTATCGTGACATGGTTGGCAACATAATAGTCAAACAACACAATCTTTAAATGCACAGCGGAAGCAAATGAAAGATATATTTCAACCGAATAAAATATCGTAGTATCACATCAGTCGAAAGTTTATCCACAGGTTGTTAGTGCAGTATGTCTATTGCCTCCGTCATCTCAAGTCGTAGCTGAAACTAAAGCAAACTAGCCTTACATTGTAATATCTAGAGTAAAAGGCAAGGTGGCAATACTGTAAATAAGGGGAAATCCCTTATAACCCTTGGCCTATAAATAGATGTGTTAGGGTTAGCTTTAGAAACTTTTGGAAAACTTTTGCCATTTGGAGACCATTTGTTACATTTGAGGAGATCTAGAGCTAGAGAGAGAAAGTAGAGAGAGAAAGTGTCTAGGTGATTCACGGTTCGTGTACGATATCAGATCTTTGAATAGAATCACAGTTATAATTACTGTTCGTGTGTTCGGTCTCGTTCGTGCACAGATTCCGCACGTCGCACGAGTCGATTCGCAATCGTTACGGAGTCAAAACCGGTCCTAACAAGTGGTATCAGAGCAGGTGATCGGTTGCGAGGATCAAACGCACGATTTCGTTCAAGATCTGATCAGAATCAGAGCTTAAAACATCCAGATTTGACATATTTCTCTTAACTTTCTTGTTCTTCACGTTTTTCTCTGAATTTTGCAAAATTGATAGGGTTTTTACGGTTCAAATTCGCTCATTTTTTGATATGTTATGCGAAATTGTCTGATCTATAACTCTACAAATTTTCAGGTCAAAATTCGAAGCTGTTTGGGAGAAATTTGAGATTTTTTTGATCGAAAAATGTTGAAGGTTGCTGCTGATGTTCACCACACGGATGGCAATCCGTGCGGATAACATATCCGTGTTGACTTTGTTGTTGACCTATCCGTCCGGATAAGTCACCCGCACAGATAAACTATCCGCTTTGACTATTTGTTGACCTATCCGCACGGATAACAATACGTATCACAACATATCATCCGACTCACGTGCCATTTTAATTTCATATGCTATCATAATTGCTAAACATAAAGGCTCAATCAGGTTGTTTAGTTTTAGATATATCACGTGAATCAATAAATGCAATCGGTGATCATGAGAATTTGTGTTTTTCAATAAGATTGCACGTGATTTGCCATCTGTATGCATGTATATTAATTGATTGTCGGCCACTGAATTCATTAAAAGATTGCATGTACTTTGATTCATATTTCATATTTCAATAAGCACGTGACTATGTTGATTTTTTGCTGTTGAAGTTCACAGGGCGGATCATCACCCGTACGAATAGCACCCACCCGTGCGGATAGCATCATTTCCCACCCGCACGGATTACTTTCAGCCATCCGTGTTGACTTGTTGACTTGCCACTCGCACGGACAACTTGTCCGCGCGGATAACATCACCACCCGTGCGGATAACATCATCCGGATCCCCATCCGTACGGATAACAATCCGTGTTGACTATTATTTGACCATTCGGGCGGATAACTTGTCCGCACGGATAGCATTTTTAATCCGTGTCATTGCACCTCACTCGTCCGACCCATATTTAGTCAACATTTTCAGCTTGCCGGTCAACATTATCAACAATACATGTGAATCATTAATGCATTCTGTGAACATGTGAATTTGTGAATTTCAAGAACATTGCATGTGATTGTGATAAAAATTGTCAGCCACTTTAATTGATATCAGATTATCACGTGAAGGAATTTGTCAGATTGCAAGTGAGCTTGTCATTCATTAATTGTGGTCAAAAGGTCAACAAGAAATCCGGACGAATCACCTTCATCCGCACGGATCCCCACCCGTACGGATTACCTTCAACAACACACCATCCGGACGGATCACTTTCATCCGGACGAATCACCTTCATCCGCATGGATTCCCACTCGTGCGGATAACTCACTAGCACAAATCATCACCCGGATAACCATTCGAACGAATCACCACCCGGATCACCATCCGGACGAATCATCATCCGGATCTCCATCCGTTCGAAGACAACCATCCGAGTGGGCTAATCTCATCCGATTGGGACAACATCATCCGATTGACTATTGATCCATCCGAACGGACCAAATTCTTTTACGATTCATTTGTTTGACAAATTTGATTAAATTCATTGTGTTTGTTTGTTTGTTTGTTTGTGATTCAGGTGATTCAAGATGGCTAAAACGTTTGATGAACAGGAAAATGAGAATCTTAAAGATTTAAACGTTTGGATTTCTGATTCTTGGATTAAGAACAAGAAGGACATTTGGATTAAAAGATCTGAAAATTTCTTATGCATGAAACTTGAATCATTGGAGAAGTTGGATAAACGATTTGATGAGTTGATTGATAAGTTAGATAAATATGAGATAAGAGTTTCAAATGCTGAAAAAATTTCAAAATTTGCCGATGCATTACCTTTAGAATGGGATAAATTTTTGAGTGAACTAAAAAGGGATGCTAGTTTCTCAAAGCTTCATTATAGAGAATTCATCAATAAGCTTAGAACACATAAGTTTGATAAAGAAAAAAGAAAAGAAGAGTTGATGAATGAAATGAAAAGGGACTTAGAAAAGATAAATTTGGATGTGATCATTGAAATGAGAAAAAGAGTCTCTGTGTGTCTTGCTGCAAAAAATGTCATGAAATATGATATTAAGAGAGGTTGTTTTATTGATGAATATGCAAACCCTCTTGATTTTGTTAAAATTTTTTGTGCAGGAACATTCAGGATGGAAACAAAGAAAGAAGCTGATGTTGAAAAGATGAATGAAAAATGCTCAAAATGTGATAAACTTGGAGCAGACAATGCCAAATTCTTGAGTGATGCGGAGAATTTGACATTGGAAAACAAAGCTTTGAAAGATGGGAAGAAAGCTGATGATGAACAGATTCTGGAGTTGAGCTTGAACTGTGAAAAACTAAAATCTGAAACTATCAAACTGTTGAGTGATGTGGACAGTTTGACATTGGATAACAAGATTTTGAAAGAAAAAGAAAAAGAGTTTGAAAATGAAAAATTAAAATTTGAAAATGATTTCAAAAGTCAGTTAAAGATTTTAGAAGATGAGAGAGATGTTTTTGGTAAAAATAATCTTGAAAAACAATGTGCGATAAATTCTCATCTTGATAAAATCATTCGACTTGAGCATGAAGCCGAAGGTAATAGAAAGAAAATTGCTGATTTAGAAAACAAATTAAAAAGTTTTGTGACTTCTGCATCATATGTTTGTCCAAAACCGATCAATTCAGTTTCAATAAGTGACAATGTCACAAATTTTGACAAAGTCAAAATTGAAGATTGTGATGACAAAGCTGATGATGAAAAAGAAAAAGAAAAGAAAAGAAAAATATTTTTAGATTTACAAGAAAAATTTAAAAATACTGTTTTGCAATCTACTGAAACAGGTGAATGTTCTAAGCAAAAACCTGCTAAGAAGAGTGTAAAACAGAAACAAAAAGTTAAAAATTCAAAAAATTTTAAAAATGAAAATAAAAGCTCATCAGTTCAGTCATCCAATTATTATAAAAAAATCACAAAAATTTGTAAATGAAAATTCACAAAATGTTGGTAATAAGTGGTGCAGGTTTGACCACAGTGCTCAAAAGACAAATCCAGCATTGAAGAGGAGAAATGATTATCACCAAGCCAAACAATGTTATGATCTGAAGGTTTGGACTGACAGAAGTGGATGGTACGATAACAAAGTGTGCTATACCTGTGGTATTAAAGGACACATTGCTGTTAACTGCCAGAATTGGAATTTTGAAACACGAAGATGCTATAATTGCCATATCAGAGGACATATTGCCAGAGATTGCCCAAGGAGATCGATGGGAAGATCGAGGGTTGAATCTCAGAGAACGGTAAAGAAACCAGTCACTGTCAAGCCCAAAGAATAGAAAGTGGAAGATAAGAAAGTAAAGCTTTCACAGGGGCAGAGAGACAGACTGAGGAAGAAGAGGAAGAAGGCGAGAGAATACTTGGAGAAGATTTTGTCTTCGGGTTCACCAGTTGGTTCGAATAAAAGTTCTGATGAATCGATTCACTCGACTGCAAAGTCAAGCAAATCGAATTCTTCAAATGCAAATCTGAGGACAAACAAGAAGAAAAAGAAAGTTATTGGCGATGAATCTGGCTCATCCAAGTCAGACAAGCCAAGTTCGGGCAATGAATCTGATTCCACAAAATCAGATGAGCCACAAGTTGAGGTAAAAAAGGAAGAAACAGTTCCGTTAATGAATGATGAGAATTTTCCACCATTACGAGCCGCAAACCTAAAATCAAAAGGTGTTGATGCTGGAAAAATGTTTAATAACAATGTTAAACATATTTTTAGCAAGATGGCTGATGGAAAGGTAAAAGGGGCAAAAGAATTTTATGAAGAAAAGAGAAATGTTCAAAACACACCCAAGACTGGTCAGGCTTGGGTACATAAATCTGTTGGTTGAATTTCTGACTTGCCGGAGCTTCCAGGTTGGTAAGTGTGAAGCAGGTATTGGCATCATTCTTGAGAAATTCACAGGATGGTAACTGTGATATTTCGTCTTACAAGTGGTTAATCAAGGACATTAAGCTGTACTTGATTTTCTACAAGTGATTGTGATTTTTGACCTAATAATGTTAAATTTTCAAAATGGTTAAAAAAGAACAAAGTGATGAGATGACCCCGAACCTACAAGTGATGGGTAAACAAACTAATTTTTCCGGAAAAACCATTCTGATTAAAACAAACTTAAGTATTTTGAAATCATTATGGGAAAATAGTTTGTTGTAAGGGGGAGTTCTGATTGTATACGCCGAAACCCTCACGGCTGAACAAACATGATTACTTTCACAAGATTGAAAAACGGTTTTCAAACTGTCGAAAATCAATGGGTTGTAAATCATGGGGGTACGTTATATTTTCTGCAAATCAGTGCATGTGAAGCAGAAAATGGATGGCGAGACAAAGCTATCAGTATTGGTTGTCAAATTTTTTAGAATGGTTTTGAATTTTAGGGGGAGTAATATTGTCAGAAAATCCAAAAACATTAGAAAATTTGAAAATGACGAAAACATGATAAAAACCTATTGGCAAAAAGACAAAAACATTAAAAAATGAAAATGAGTTTTTGTGTAAAAAGAGGAAATGATAGTACATCAGTAGACAGTTACAGTATGCTAAAGAAATGTAATGATTATATAGCGTTAAACAGTCTCACTGATGATGTGTCGGTAGATTTTTATATATTTAGTAAACTTTTTCGGGATATAAACCTAAATTCAAACTTGCTTATTTCGTGGGGAACACTACTTGGATATATAGGTAACCCCTGAAATCTCGTTTGAAGGACCCCTCTTTCTGAGATACTAGGTCTTTATGCTTAGTGATATCTGGGGTATTATCCCGGGACTTCTGATTTTGCGGAAGCAATGGCCTAGTCCCCGGAGAATACTTTCCGCATTGCTTGAAACATAGCACAGCCCTCAGCTAAAAAATGATGAAACATTGAAAAATGCTATTCATGGCTGTTGTAACAAAAAGATCCTCTAAAGGGGACACACCAAAAGTCGAGTCGTCATCTCTCTGCTGAACGGAAGTTCTGACCTGAGCTCTCACGGTTTCGTACTATAATTTATTCCCCTTACAGATATTATCTAGGTATACTCACCTGTAAGACTAAATATTGGGATCTGGATACGGGAGTATATTCAAGAGGTGGGACACATGAATAGGTTTAAGTTCTTAAAACACCTAATTCGTATCCTGAATCAGTTGAACTTTGTGTGAAAATTTAAGTGGATCAGTATATCGACAATCTAAGTGAATTGTTTAATTCTTAATGTGTAACTAAGCTCAACGGTACTTGTGACTTGTCAAAAACTGATATGATCCTCTGACGCAAACTCAAACAAAAATATTGTCTGTAAATATGTTTGTACATATTTCTTTACTGCTTTATATTTTCAGAAAAATACAAAAAGATTTTTGATTCTGCTTTATTTTCGACAACCGATGTCTGAGAACTGAGTTTCAAAATCTAAGTATGCTGATTGTGTTTCTGAAAATAAAACAAGTTCATTAATTTGAAACTTGAAATTTAAAAAAAAAAATCAAAAATCAAAAACAGTTTGTGATATCTCCAAGGTCATTAATTTGGACTTGGATGATTAACTATGAGGGAGTTGGATGCTTATACTGTTAAAATCTGTAAAAGAGCCAGTTTCTGATCCGGTTCGCTGAAACTGCTAAATCTTTGAAGATTGTTGATAGGGGGAGGGATTCAAGTAATTCTGGATATATTTCATATTATTATATCTTAGTCCCAGGATCTTGATTTAGAAAGTTTTATAGAGCCAGGTTACGATACCTGGACAACTGAAAATGCTTTCATTGTTGAAATGTTTTAGCTTATGCTGAGAGAGCCAGGGTTTTCAATCCTGGAAGTTCAAAACGTTGTTACTTATAAACGTTTGAGATTTGCAGATGATGTACCAGACTACGATCCCGATAGCCGAGTCTAAGGGGGAGTCTGAAGACGAGCTCAACGAAAGGGGAAGCGTGCATTCAAGGAGCCACGCAACTATCCCAGAGGAGCTTGTAACTGGAAAGCCAGGTGTCGATCCCAAAGCACGGAAGCTTGATGAAAGGGGAAGCCTGAAGAGTTTACCGAAAGGGGGAGCTGAAGCTGAAAACAGATCCACCGGGATTCTGTTCGAGCTAGAGAGAGAGAAAGAAAAGAAGCTACGAGTTTGACTCAATGATTGAGATTGACTGCGGCAATATCCAAGGGGGAGTCTGTTAGTGCAGTATGTCTATCGCCTCCGTCATCTCAAGTCGTAGCTGAAACTAAAGCAAACTAGCCTTACATTGTAATTTCTAGAGTAAAAGGCAAGGTGGCAATACTGTAAATAAGGGGAAATCCCTTATAACCCTTGGCCTATAAATAGATGTGTTAGGGTTAGCTTTAGAAACTTTTGGAAAACTTTTGCCATTTGGAGACCATTTGTTACATTTGAGGATATCTAGAGCTAGAGAGAGAAAGTAGAGAGAGAAAGTGTCTAGGTGATTCACGGTTCGTGTACGATATCAGATCTTTGAATAGAATCACAGTTATAATTACTGTTCGTGTGTTCGGTCTCGTTCGTGCACGGATTCCGCACGTCGCACGAGTCGATTCGCAATCGTTACGGAGTCAAAACCGGTCCTAACACAGGTGGATTAAATAAAATGGAAACAGTAGTTCAACAAACTTTAGGCATCTTAAGCTTGCGAGACTCTTTTGATGATAAGGAGAAATCCAGCCTAGTACGCTTAGTACCTGCACTTAATCTTTTTGGGAAAATACGTCAGTTTACACTGGTAAATACAATCAACTGACTCATTTTAAAAATGATTAAAAATTGATTTGGATGCACGTGGCATAAATACTTTATAACTTGGGATAATTATTTAAATATATAAACTTGTAAAAGAATTACATGTTCCTTATGCGTTCAGTAGCCCGGATCGTGCCGGGTTAAAGATCAATAGAAACACCACATTAATTATTTATGCACTGACGAGTGTACGCCTACACTCCACGCTTAGGTCGTGGCCATTTCGTAAAATGATGCCAAGGATATCCGGGACATGGTCATTAACCTCCCAAAGGCTTTAAGTAAACAAAACTTATTTAAACGGGTCATCTCGATAATACTTAACCACCAATCGATTAAGGTCGAATGCCCGACCAAGCGGTATTTTATATACCGTACCCCAAGCCCGTATAAGGGAAAATAAGTTAAAAGTATTTACCTTTGCAAGTATAATTCACAAACAGCAAATGCAAGTAGCTTTTACTGGTCCTCCTATTCTGGAACGAATTTTTATAATAACCTATTAGAATCCTAACGGGTCTTTAATTAAGCTTAAGCTTAGACCGGTTAGTTTTAAAGATACGGTTCGTACGCACGATTAAGCGAAGACCGGGATAGAATGTGATTTAGACCCGAAAATTTTGAAGACTTGCTTAATATGGGTATATTATACATGTGACAACTCGAAATTTAGAACCTTTCGTTGTACGCTTGAACGCTAAGTGACTAACTAATTTGATGATTTAATGAATGATATATATGTGAACTTATATGATTATGTTTGTGATTGTATGTACGCGAGTATGTATATGAACGGAGACAACAAGAACCCGACTCGAGACCATGTGGTCTCGAGTGAACAGTAACACTTGGGCCGGATGGGCCACGCACCCCATTTAACCCAACCGAAACCCATTAGGGTGCACCATGTGGACAAGTATATAACCCTTAGTGATGCTAACCTTGCCATTCTTTGGACAATCCACACATACTCCCCTACTCTCTCTAGAAACCACTAAACCCTAAGTCTCAACATCACCTCTCCTCCTTCTTCTCGGATCAAACCGGTGACACTAGGAGCTCTCGGATCGACTCACACACACACCGTTTGGAAGCTTCACTCACACCTTTGAACCTATACTTGAACCGGTTAGTGATTTCTTTGCAAACACATGTATTTTCATGATTAAAGGTGTTGATGTGTGATGTTATAGGTTAATGATGCATGTTATGCGTTTGTTTCGGTTTGATGATGATGTATGATGAAGATTATGTGATAATATGTTTATTTGTTAAGTTTTATGCATGATGATGATTAATAAGATAACATGACTTGATTTCGGACATATTGTATGATGGGTTAATGACATCTTGTGTTTAAATGTGGTCTAAACCATTAGTTGTTAATGTTCATGAAATCGGATTGCATGCTTTTATGTTACAAATCAAATGCTTGTTAAATGGCTGCATATATGTGGAAATCGGATTAGTTGTTTGAATGTTTTGATTGTTGTTTGTGTTATGAATATTTGATGAACATGATGAATGTATGAAGAACTGGTTGAATATCATATGAACATGTCTTGAATATTTGAAATCTGGTTGTTTGATCTATTTTGATAGAGGTTTAGACAAGAAAACATGTTTAGTGGATAGTACTTAATGTTGCATGAAATGGAATTTCTATTGGATAGTACACTGTGCAGAATCAGCTTATGTCCAGTCGAGACCTTCGGTTGCGACTCGAGACCACCACATGACGAGTCGAGATCCCCGGTTGCGACACAGGTTGCGAGTCGCAAACCCATAGTTTCGACTCGAGACTACACTTGATCAACACACAAACCTTATGACTCGAAACCACGGTTACGAGTCCTGTTGCGACTCGAGACCGTGACCATGATAACTCGAGATCGCAGTTTGCGACTCAGGTTGCGAGTCGAGAACGCCTGGTTGCGACTCGAGACTATACGCATGTACACGCTGTTTGGACTTGCACCTCATTTCGGACTTAAGTAATTGGGCCGGACCTTTGGGCCTAATACATGGACCTTATACGTGCTGTTGTATATGAATGATTATTTGGGCTGCCATGGATGAACTTGCATGCAATGTGCTAGCATACGTGTAGAACATACGTGCAATACGTGGTTTGAACCTGACTTGTATGATACAACTATGATAGGACGCGAGTGACCACAATATTGCTTGTTTGACTTTTCTGTGTGTCTACCGAGCAAACCAAGGTGAGTTCACACCCTCTACAAAGCATGGGATTTCCTGGGTTGGGAATGGGGTTAAGGAATGTGGATTCCTCGTCCTCCTTGGGTAGGACAGCAATGGTTCAGGAATGTAATTCCTCGTCCTCACGGACAGATAACTCGTACTAGACCAAAACTCTATCATGAAGTCCCTCATTTTTATATCGACTTAATCGCCGGGCCAATGGCGAGCGGGTCATTAGTTAGATAGCGCTATTTAGGTCTGACAAACCTCACACCGTGCCGCAGAGGACGGGCGTGAACTAATGGATCTGGGGCACGTCAATGATGATAGACATTGACAGTTTCAGGGCACTTAAACATGACTACAGTCAGCAGTCGATATGGTAACGAGTCTAGTGTATACATGGGGTAGCCCCCACGGCCGAAATGCCAGATAACTAACACGGGGTAGCCCCCACGGCTGGATTGCCAGAGTAACCGGGAATAATCAAGTCACGTTTTTAACTATGGGGTAACCCCCACGGCAGGATGCCAGATAAAGGAAACTGTTTTCGAAACAACTTAAAACAAACACCCAACCGTGAACTCACTCAACTTGTTGTTGACTCGTTACTACATGCTTTGCAGGTCCTTAGGTTCTTAGCTGGAGCTTGCATGGAGGAGGATCGTTGTGGGACATGGACGACTGTGTGCCATGTTAAACTTTGAAACAATTAAACTTATGTTTTGATTTAAGACTTATGCTTCCGCTCGCAACTTAACTATGTTTTGTTTGAACACCAATTGTATTGGTTGGATTTTTATAACTACTTATATGCTTGTTCAATATGATTGGTGGCTGGGTCCTGGTCAGTCACGCCTCCAAGCGGTAGTATTCCGCAGGTGGATTTTGGGGGTGTGACAGATTGGTATCAGAGCCATTGGTTATAGTGAACTTGGCTTTAATAAGGGAAAGGTTTTATTAAAATCAGACTATAACCTGTACAGTGCTCAACGGTCCACAACGACGCTTCACTCCACATGCAAGGCTCGATGTTCTAGGTGATATGATCTGTGTATATATTGCCTACTTGTTAGTTACATAGTACATTGCTTATGGTATGCTTGGTTAGTATAACTACTGTTGCTTGAACACGAGCGTGCTTACTCTATTTTATCGTCGTACTTTCGCGAACCCCTCTCACTCACGTTCTTCTTGATATGAAGATCATGTCTGGACGCGTTAACCTGACACAAGCCCAGTTGACGGCTCTGATCAACGAACGAGTTGCCGCAGCACTTGCAGCTGCACACGCAGGAGGTATATCCTGCAGTCCGAACTCATTCTAGGATCTTTAGAACCCTACTCTCGTGAACCAACCTTTGTGTTAAACTCTGTCTTTTCTTTCACCCACAATAGGTCAACATGCTCAGCCACCCGTGTGCACTTTTAAGACTTTCATGGACTGCCGACCAACTACTTTTAGCGGCACTGAAGGAGCGGTAGGTCTCCTACACTGGTTTGAGAAACTAGAATCTGTGTTCGAGATGTGTGAATGCCCTGAGGCGCGCAGGGTGAAGTATGCTACCGGTACTCTCGAGGGTTTAGCCCTCACATGGTGGAACGCTCAGGTTCAAATGCTGGGGTTGGTTGCTGCCAATGCCACCCCATGGGAAAATTTTAAAGAGATGATCAAGGAGGAATACTGCAGTCGTGATGAGATTCACAAACTGGAAGTGGAGTTCTTCAACCTCAAGATGACGGGGTCCGAAATTGAAGCTTATGTGAAAAGGTCGAACGAACTGGCAATTCTGTGTCCTACTATGGTGGATCCTCCCGTCAAACGCATCGAACTATTTCTTCAGGGCTTGGTGCCAGAAATCCAAAGTCATGTGACTTCAGCGAACCTCGCCACTTACCAGCAAGCTGTTCAGTTGGCTCACCGTCTCACGGACCAGGCGGTGGAGCAGAACAAGTTACCAAAACGCATAGGTGCTGCAACTACTTCTGGTACCTCTAGTGACAACAAACGGAAATGGTATGGAACTTCAAGTAAGGGTTCGACTTCTGTTCAGTCCCAGTCTCAGCAGAGGAAGACTGATGATTACAAGAGCCCTAGTCAGCAATCGTCTGGTGGTCAAAGTCATGGTGGGTACAAGGGGAATCACCCCAAATGCAATCGCTGCAGCCTGCACCACAGCGGGCCATGCACCAGGGGCAACTGTCATCGGTGCAACAAGCCTGGTCACGCTGCAAAGGATTGTAGGAGCTTATACCCCGCCAATCAGAATCGTCAGCAAGCTCAACAGAATCAACGCCAGCAGCAACAGCAAGGTGATAACAAAGGGTGCTTTCAGTGTGGAGCTGAGGGCCACTTCAAGAGAGATTGTCCCCAACTGAACAGGAACCAGAACAACAACAACAACAATAACAACAATCAGGGGAATGGTAACAATGGGAACAACAACAACAATGGCGCCAGGGGGCGGGTGTTTGTGATTGGCCAAGGTGAAGCAAGGAATGACCCCAATGTTGTGGCGGGTAAGTTCCTTCTCGACGACTTTTACGTTTCAGTTTTATTTGATTCGGGTGCCGATACTAGCTACATGTCACTAGAAGTTAGTCGAATGCTTAAGCGTATTCCAACACCCTTGAACAACAAGCACACCGTAGAGCTAGCAAATGGTAAGAGTTTAGAAGCCACACACGTAGTCAAAGGTTGTAAACTTATTCTCGCTGACCAGACCTTCTCTATCGACCTCATTCCTATTGTCTTGGGTAGTTTCGACGTTGTCATTGGGATGGATTGGTTATCCCAACACCGAGCAGAGATTCTTTGCAACGAGAAGGTTGTCCGTATTCCAGGTCCCGGTGGTGAACCTCTCATGATTCATGGCGACAAGAGGAGTGCTGTTGAGAACGTCATTTCTCTCCTTAAGGCCCAAAAGTGCTTGCGAAAGGGCCACACTGCCATTTTGGCTCTCGTTACTGACACCTCAGAAAAAGAGAAGAAGATAGAAGATTTTCCAGTTGTACGCGATTATCCAGAGGTATTTCCTGAGGAATTACCTGGTCTTCCGCCTCATCGCCAAGTCGAGTTTCAGATTGAACTAGCTCCTGGAGCTGCGCCTATAGCTCGTGCACCTTATCGATTGGCTCCATCAGAGTTGAAAGAACTCTCTACGCAACTACAAGAGCTCTTGGATAAGGGTTTTATTCGTCCTAGCTCATCGCCCTGGGGAGCTCCAGTGCTATTTGTGAAGAAGAAAGACGGTACCTTCAGAATGTGCATCGACTACCGGGAACTCAACAAGGTGACGGTGAAGAATCATTATCCTCTACCGCGGATTGACGACTTGTTCGACCAGCTGCAGGGGTCGAGCTACTATTCAAAGATTGATTTGAGATCGGGATATCACCAGCTGAGAGTCCGAGAAGAGGACGTCTCCAAAACAGCTTTTAGAACACGTTACGGACACTATGAGTTCTTGGTCATGCCTTTTGGGCTGACGAACGCACCTGCGGTTTTCATGGACTTAATGAACCGAGTGTGCAAGCCTTACCTGGACAAGTTCGTTATAGTCTTCATCGACGACATCCTGATCTACTCTAAGAGTCAGGAAGAACACGAGCAACATCTGCGACTTATTCTGGAACTCCTTCGAACAGAACATCTTTATGCAAAGTTCTCAAAATGCGACTTCTGGCTTCGAGAAGTCCATTTCCTAGGCCACGTGGTGAACAAGGATGGGATTCATGTTGATCCATCCAAGGTAGACTCGATTAAGAATTGGCCTGCACCTCGTACACCAAAGGAAATTCGCCAATTCTTGGGATTGGCAGGTTACTACAGGAGGTTCATTAAGGATTTTTCTAAGATCACACAGCCTCTCACCTCACTAACGTAGAAAGGCGTTGTTTATCGATGGGGAAACGCACAGGAATTAGCATTTCAGCATCTAAAGGATAGGCTTTGCAGTGCACCTATCCTTTCCTTGCCAGAAGGCACAGACGATTTTGTGGTCTACTGCGACGCATCAATTCAAGGTCTTGGTTGCGTGTTGATGCAACGAGACAAAGTTATAGCCTACGCCTCACGCCAACTTAAGGTTCATGAAAAGAACTACACTACGCACGACTTAGAGCTGGGAGCTGTTGTTTTTGCACTTAAGTTATGGCGGCATTACCTGTATGGTACCAAGTGCGCCATCTACACCGACCACAGGAGCCTTGAGCATATCTTCAAGCAGAAGGAACTGAATATGCGGCAACGACGATGCGTTGAACTACTAAATGACTACGAGTGCTCAATCAGGTATCACCCGGGCAAGGCCAATGTTGTGGCTGACGCCCTCAGTCGAAAGGACACTGCGCCTAAGCGCGTGCGAGCTTTATAACTCACGATCCATTCTACTCTGCCTCCCCACATACGAGCTGCTCAGATGGAAGCACTGAAACCAGAAAACGTCAGGGCTGAAGCCCTACGCGGATCAAGGCAACGATTAGAACAGAAGGAAGACGGTGCTTACTACGTAACGGGACGCGTTTGGGTCCCACACTATGGCAACCTACGAGAGCTTGTGATGGACGAAGCACACAAGTCTCGCTACTCGGTACACCCTGGTTCGGATAAGATGTACCACGACATCAAAACTACGTATTGGTGGCCTAGCATGAAGGCCCACATAGCAACCTACGTCAGCAAGTGTCTGACTTGTGCGAGAGTCAAGTCTGAATACCAGAAACCCTCAGGCCTACTCCAACAACCGGAGATACCTCAATGGAAATGGGAGCAAATTTCCATGGATTTTGTCACTGGCCTGCCTAGATCCCAGCGCGGGAACGATACTATTTGGGTGATCGTGGATCGACTTACAAAATTTGCACACTTCTTGGCTATCAAGGAGACGGATAAGTTCTCCACTCTTGCAGAAATATACCTTAAGGAAGTCGTTTCGAGGCACGGGGTGCCCACCTCCATTATCTCGGATCGAGATGCACGTTTTACTTCAGAGCTGTGGCAAGCAATGCACAAATCCTTCGGCTCACGATTAGACATGAGCACAGCGTATCACCCTCAGACGGACGGGCAGTCCGAGCGCACTATTCAAACCTTAGAAGACATGCTTCGTGCATGTGTAATCGATTTTGGCAACCGCTGGGAGAAGCATCTGCCACTGGTGGAATTCTCGTACAATAACAGCTACCACACCAGCATTAAAGCTGCTCCATTTGAGGCATTGTACGGACGTAAATGCCGGTCACCTCTTTGCTGGGCAGAGGTGGGAGATAGTCAGATCACTGGTCCAGAACATGTGGTAGACACAACCGAACAGATTGCTCAAATACGAAAACGCATGGCGGCAGCTCGCGACCGTCAGAAAGTTTACGCCGACATGGGCAGGAAACCGCTTGAGCTCCAGGTTGGGGAGCGGGTACTACTCAAAGTTTCACCCTGGAAGGGTGTGGTTCGTTTTGGGAAACGCGGTAAACTTAACCCACGATACGTTGGACCTTTCGAAGTCATTGAGAAAATAGGCAGGGTGGCCTACAGACTGAACTTACCAGCAGAACTCGGTGCAGTTCACAACGTTTTTCACGTGTCGAATCTGAAGAAGTGTCTGTCAGATGAGACCCACGTAGTTCCTCTGAAGGAACTCACTATCGACGAACAGTTACGATTCGTCGAGGAACCAGTCGAAATCACGGACCGGGATGTTAAGGTCCTCAAGAGCACTAGAATACCTCTCGTTCGAGTTCGTTGGAACTCACGTCGCGGCCCAGAGTTCACCTGGGAGCGCGAAGATCAGATGAAACAAAAGTATCCCCAACTGTTCGCAAACAGTACACCCACTACTGAGGCCGAAGCTACGGAATTTCGGGACGAAATTCCAGATCAACGGGGGGTGGATGTGACACCCCAGGAAAACCGGGAAAACTATACAACTTAACTAGCTTCCTCAGTGAGTGCCTACCAAATTTCGGGACGAAATTTCTTTCAACTTGGGGATGATGTGACAACTCGAAATTTAGAACCTTTCGTTGTACGCTTGAACGCTAAGTGACTAACTAATTTGATGATTTAATGAATGATATATATGTGAACTTATATGATTATGTTTGTGATTGTATGTACGCGAGTATGTATATGAACGGAGACAACAAGAACCCGACTCGAGACCATGTGGTCTCGAGTGAACAGTAACACTTGGGCCGGATGGGCCACGCACCCCATTTAACCCAACCGAAACCCATTAGGGTGCACCATGTGGACAAGTATATAACCCTTAGTGATGCTAACCTTGCCATTCTTTGGACAATCCACACATACTCCCCTACTCTCTCTAGAAACCACTAAACCCTAAGTCTCAACATCACCTCTCCTCCTTCTTCTCGGATCAAACCGGTGACACTAGGAGCTCTCGGATCGACTCACACACACACCGTTTGGAAGCTTCACTCACACCTTTGAACCTATACTTGAACCGGTTAGTGATTTCTTTGCAAACACATGTATTTTCATGATTAAAGGTGTTGATGTGTGATGTTATAGGTTAATGATGCATGTTATGCGTTTGTTTCGGTTTGATGATGATGTATGATGAAGATTATGTGATAATATGTTTATTTGTTAAGTTTTATGCATGATGATGATTAATAAGATAACATGACTTGATTTCGGACATATTGTATGATGGGTTAATGACATCTTGTGTTTAAATGTGGTCTAAACCATTAGTTGTTAATGTTCATGAAATCGGATTGCATGCTTTTATGTTACAAATCAAATGCTTGTTAAATGGCTGCATATATGTGGAAATCGGATTAGTTGTTTGAATGTTTTGATTGTTGTTTGTGTTATGAATATTTGATGAACATGATGAATGTATGAAGAACTGGTTGAATATCATATGAACATGTCTTGAATATTTGAAATCTGGTTGTTTGATCTATTTTGATAGAGGTTTAGACAAGAAAACATGTTTAGTGGATAGTACTTAATGTTGCATGAAATGGAATTTCTATTGGATAGTACACTGTGCAGAATCAGCTTATGTCCAGTCGAGACCTTCGGTTGCGACTCGAGACCACCACATGACGAGTCGAGATCCCCGGTTGCGACACAGGTTGCGAGTCGCAAACCCATAGTTTCGACTCGAGACTACACTTGATCAACACACAAACCTTATGACTCGAAACCACGGTTACGAGTCCTGTTGCGACTCGAGACCGTGACCATGATAACTCGAGATCGCAGTTTGCGACTCAGGTTGCGAGTCGAGAACGCCTGGTTGCGACTCGAGACTATACGCATGTACACGCTGTTTGGACTTGCACCTCATTTCGGACTTAAGTAATTGGGCCGGACCTTTGGGCCTAATACATGGACCTTATACGTGCTGTTGTATATGAATGATTATTTGGGCTGCCATGGATGAACTTGCATGCAATGTGCTAGCATACGTGTAGAACATACGTGCAATACGTGGTTTGAACCTGACTTGTATGATACAACTATGATAGGACGCGAGTGACCACAATATTGCTTGTTTGACTTTTCTGTGTGTCTACCGAGCAAACCAAGGTGAGTTCACACCCTCTACAAAGCATGGGATTTCCTGGGTTGGGAATGGGGTTAAGGAATGTGGATTCCTCGTCCTCCTTGGGTAGGACAGCAATGGTTCAGGAATGTAATTCCTCGTCCTCACGGACAGATAACTCGTACTAGACCAAAACTCTATCATGAAGTCCCTCATTTTTATATCGACTTAATCGCCGGGCCAATGGCGAGCGGGTCATTAGTTAGATAGCGCTATTTAGGTCTGACAAACCTCACACCATGCCGCAGAGGACGGGCGTGAACTAATGGATCTGGGGCACGTCAATGATGATAGACATTGACAGTTTCAGGGCACTTAAACATGACTACAGTCAGCAGTCGATATGGTAACGAGTCTAGTGTATACATGGGGTAGCCCCCACGGCCGAAATGCCAGATAACTAACACGGGGTAGCCCCCACGGCTGGATTGCCAGAGTAACCGGGAATAATCAAGTCACGTTTTTAACTATGGGGTAACCCCCACGGCAGGATGCCAGATAAAGGAAACTGTTTTCGAAACAACTTAAAACAAACACCCAACCGTGAACTCACTCAACTTGTTGTTGACTCGTTACTACATGCTTTGCAGGTCCTTAGGTTCTTAGCTGGAGCTTGCATGGAGGAGGATCGTTGTGGGACATGGACGACTGTGTGCCATGTTAAACTTTGAAACAATTAAACTTATGTTTTGATTTAAGACTTATGCTTCCGCTCGCAACTTAACTATGTTTTGTTTGAACACCAATTGTATTGGTTGGATTTTTATAACTACTTATATGCTTGTTCAATATGATTGGTGACTGGGTCCTGGTCAGTCACGCCTCCAAGCGGTAGTATTCCGCAGGTGGATTTTGGGGGTGTGACAATACACATTCTGGATTTTGAGATAAAACCGATAAGGTTTGACCCGTTTCGGCTAATTTATGTAAACTAGTTACATAAACCGAACCGAACGCGCAAGAGGCGTAACGGGTAATAATGAGAGTCATTTACAGGTTTCCTAAGTTAATATGCCTTAAATATGTTGTGACATCAGTAAGATATCTTTTATTATGCCCGAAACGAATTTAAACACAAACTATGCCCCATAGGGGTAGTTTGGTCATTTACAAGGTTATAAAAGAGTTTAAGTATTATCCTGAGTTACAGGTCTGATGTAATCAGCAAAAATACTCAATTTAATAAGTTATAACAGTAGGGTAAGGTGTATAAATGTGAAATTTATCAATTATAACCAAACTATGCACCGTAGGAGCATTTTGGTAATTTCACATAAGCCGAAAAGCTCAAAACTGAAGTCTGAGTTAAACAACTTTTGCTTACTGTTAAAATATTATAATTTACCTAAAATATCAGTAGGTATCAACCCTTGTATGTTTAAACTAGTTTTAGTACATACTATGCGTTAAAAACGCTTAAAAAGGCGATTAGAAGCCGTTTCCGGGTTCTATATAGAAATCTGATATTTTTATTATTCCAGAAGGTTTAAATAATTTATTTATCATATGAAATTAGTAGCAAAAGGTTTGGGGTCAAAAGATATGTAAAACTCATTTTATAGCCCGAAAGGGCAAAACCGAGTATTACCGGGTTAAGCTTATAACTCTAAGTTATGCTCAGCCTAAAATTAATTAAAAATCTCCAAAAATCCAAAATAATATATTACATCAGTGGGTAAAGAGTTTGATATCAAAAAGTAGGATTAAATAGGCTATACGCTAATTATGTCGTTTAATCGCTAAAAAGCTTTCTAGTTACGCTAATGAGCATAACTCTCAATCTACACCTCAAACTGATGTCAAATTTTGGGTGCAAGTTTATAATTCAGTAACTAAGGTTTCTACTCTTTTACATTTTTAAGAATCACGTTTTATGGTGAAATGGGCATAATGGTCAACATATAGGCAATAAACGAAATCATGCATATTAATTGGATAACTAATGAACCAAGGTGTATAATCACAGAGGGTTATACTTGCATGTAACCTGGTCCTATTAAAGCTCTAAGTCATTTCTAAAACATGCTTAAACGGGTCAGAACTGAAAGTCAAAGCAAAAGTCAAATTATGCGACTTTCGGTTCTGAACCGGGTCTCTACTAAAAATTGTCGGGTTGAACATGTTTAGACATGTTCTTACATTAATTACCAAGTTATATTAATGATCAAACAGGTTGTATGGGTTCTACATTGCTAATTATGCATAAATTTGAAATTAAGCATTCTGTTGACTTTTTAATAACAAGTTTGACCCGACATTTGACCTAGTTAGAGTGGAAATCAGAGGGTGCCCTTTTAAGGGTTTATTGCCCACATAATTACCAACTTATAACTACTTTCAATTCGACTAATCACTGGACCATCAATGATTAATCGTTAAGTCAACCGTTAATTACGACGGTTTGACTTTTAAGCTAAAACTAAGCAAAAACTTAACTAAGAAAGGTTAAGCATACTTACTGAAGTCCTATGCACGATTTGTGATCACTTGAGTCTGCTTTGGAGCTCCAGAAATGATCAGAAATGCAGATGGAAGGTGTGGTTGCTAAGTTGCAACATAAGGCCTTTATATAGTGCTCAAACTCACTTAGATCATTGACAACAAGTGCTAGCAATGGCCATGGATCATCAACAGATGTCCCTAAGGGCCTAGGGGTTGTTTAGGGGTCATCCAAGATGAGGAAAATCGTTTTAAGTCGGTTAGAATGGAAATGGCAGACAAAAGCCCAAAGTTCTCGGAGCAGACAGCCCCTCGCGGCACGCGTAGACCCCCCCCCCCAGGGTCCTCGCGTGGCGCGATGCCCCTTCTGATCAAAATCCAAATTTTTGATTTTTATGCTTTGGTCCTTGGCTCTTAAAGACTTTGTTTCGACTTTAGTTCTTGCATTTTGAACCCTCCAATTTGACGTATAAGGGCTTCAAGACATATACCCACTTTGTTTAGTCCTCGGTTAACTTTATTGTCACCCGAAAAGTCCTAAACTTCATCGTTGACGCTTTTAACCCCTCGCATACGAATTTGATCATAACTTTCTCATACGATAACGAAACTTTATGAAATTTATATCGTGCATTCTAGTGAGCATAATTAACCGTTACAAAGCTTCGGGTTTGCTAAAAGGTCAATCAGAGGTATACTTTAAACATGTTGACACATTTAACCCCTGTAGTTTGTAATCTCTCACTTTCTTTCATTTTTAGCTTCGTATGATCCATGATTTATTCGTTTGAAGGTATGAGCATCATGTAGGGTTATTGTAAAATATATTTATTCATTGTTGACATTTAGAACCCGTATATTCACATACTTTCCATGTTTGTCAACTTAAATCCTTTTATAACATTCTTTCACACGTTCAAACCTATGACACGTGTCAACACATTATAGGACGTGAATTTTCGAGGTGTTACAGTCATTCTCAAGACAGATGGTGGTGATTTTTGGATGGCTATAGTCAGATCGACATTGATTTGATACTGTATCTGTAAAGGTTGGGCTAAAGTTGTTAATAGTCTTGGTGTTAAAAACAAGGATATTATTCTATTTGAAGTCGTCAAAGATAACACTTTCAAAATTCGTCATTACAAATATTATGGTGAAGATGATTTGAAGAATGAGTTTCATCATGTTATGTTATTCCCAGAACTTGGCAATCTGGTAAGCTATTTGTAATATAAATTAGTCAAACCATCTATTATTATTTTTTTTGTAATTGATAGATGTTGTTCTTCACAGTTTTTGCCAAGGAAGTATATGGATCATCATTTCACATCAGAAAGTCTCAAGAAACCTGTCGTCATTCACTTTGGCGAACAACATAAGTGAACTATTAAAATACTGAAGTTTTTTAGTATGCATTACTTTATCCACGACTTTTCTCAGATTTCGAAAGACCTTTTTTGATACCATATGAAGTTATAATATTTGAAAAGGTCGGACATTATGATTTTAGAATTCAGTTATTCCTTCCCCATGGTTTTCAGTCACTTACGCCTTACGCCTAAACTTCCTTTTATGGAGGCTGTCACTTTTCCTGAGGCTGAACATGAACGTGTATTTATGAAGTTAAAAAAATTTAAAGACAAAATAATAAAGTGTTGGCGGGTCAACTTTACCCGTCCTTACAAGTTTTGACAGTCATAAAATTTACCTGTTTTGGCTCGAGTCTATTCTTACCCGTTACTCGCTGGCTCATTTTTGCTAACTACACCTAAAAGAAATTCTAATCCATACAGTTCTTTCAAAGTACTTTGAATGAACATGATTCTTGGTTGTATATAAATCCATACAGATATGGTCAAAGTTCTCAAACCACTGTGGTGTTGATACAGATCGTGCTTCAAGAGCTACCGATTTGCAGGTCAAATAAGCCAAGGGTATTGTGAACCGGCTCGCTTCAGGTCAAGAGGTTCAAAGACTATGTTCATTAGCAGTCAAGTCCCTTGATACTCCTAAACCTCTTGCAAAAAGGTTCTTATTTCTTTATCTTTTTACTCTTCCAAAATTGCCCAAACCATAGGGATTAAAATGGCTTACTCTTTATTAGTTCTAATAGCTTTGTAGTTATTACTTAGTGATGTGGCTCAAACGATCACCTTTTAGGTAAACGCCCTCTTTTTTTAAGATAAGTTATGTTTTTTTTTTCTATTTTCTTTTGTTTTAGAGTTTGTCCCTTTTGATTTAATTTTAATTTAATCTAAATAATAAAGAGCTGATAACTTAGATTTTATTTTCTAAAGGTTTGTAACAGTGATACGAACTGAACACACTTGGACACCATCTTCCAATGATCGAATCCGCCTTGAAAAGGTCAGTAATATTTAGTTTATTCAGTTACTTAACATTATTTGTATCATGGGTCACATTCATATGATGAAATATAGTAGTTAACAAATTAAATTTATATTTTACAGCTTACACAAGAGGTGCTGATATTGCAGCATTTTACAGTACACCACCAGGTAAAATGGCTGCAAATAGTAGTTAAAAAAGCTACAAAAGGAACCACTGGTTTGAGCTCATTGGACTTGAGATTAAAAGCCAAAAAGCAGCAAACAAAAAAGAGAAATAAACAAGACAATTATGCTTGCACAAGAGGAAGCGCAAAAGGCGTGGCAATGGTTTGAACTCTGTCCCCAATACATAGACTATTATTTTTTATGGTCTTTAGTGTCCAACCATAGAAGAAATTAAAAAAAAGAGGATTATACACGATTCAAACTTTGGCACTTTCAGTGAAGGGGCAAAATGATTATTTTCTTTTATTTCTATCAATTATTTATAGAGATCATTATCTGAAAACTACGGGTCAAACGATTTCAAGTTACTTATGACTCAAAGAGTTTGATGGAACTAGCATCATAGGGAAGTGGTCGACCCATGATGATGAAGTACATCAGAAGCAAGTTTCTATGGAAGCAGGTAAATATTCCGAGATTAATGAAAAACAAAAAAAAAAGTTGTCATATTTTGTAATTATATTCGGTTAGTGTTTATATCAATCTAACATGCTCTTTTTAGTGAAGAAAAAGATGAAACTCAGCATGCCTATGAATAGTAAGAGTTCTTAATGTTGTGTTTTGTATTTCTTTTAATCAGTTCATTATTAAGTCCAAGTCACATTTCTTATTCATTTATTTTAATTAAGTGTATTTTTATATTTATGTAGTACTAATACTGAAACAAATCTTTCATTAAAAGATCTATGTCAACACCGGTAAATATTTTTTTAGGCCACCCGACTAACACACGGGGTCATGTTTGTTGATGGAAAGAAACCAGAAGTAACTGAAAGATGCACGCAAATAACGTGGCAAGTGGTGCACTTGAAACTTGGCACAAAGGTATGCTACCCTATATATATTAATTAATATAATTGTTGATTAACCCTTCAGTTCTTCAACCCATGTATGTTTTAGGTGGGTATCATTAAGCCATCTACCAGGAAGAATAACATTTGTAGTATGTGTTTGGTTTTCCTTCTTATTCAATGAACTTTTAAAAACAAATGTATATTATTTTAGCCCGACTCAGTAATATCTACACTTTGCTTTCAGTTATAAAAATGTTTTAAATACTGTGATAATGATTTTGGTTGCAGGATAGAACATCGAGCACTATGCATCTGGGTTAGGCGAGGGTTAAAGGCTACAACATTAAAATATATTGGCAAGGGTTAATAAGTCCTTATCCAAGATGATTTACAAAATGATTACCAAGTTTCTTAGGGATTGATTTGTGTAATTACTTATTGCATATTAGGCAACTTATATGTATATTTTAGCGTATATAAATCTAATTTTAAGTTGATACACTATGAGTTTTCATATATTCAAGCGCAAAATATAGTGGTATGTTGTGATTTAGTTCCGACATGATTCATCAATGCTTTATGTTACCTTTTCATTCTAAAGTTCTTTTTGGTGCTTTAATATTTGGTCCAGAAGATATCCATCTGGCGACCCTTAGACGTGAAGCCTAACTTTGGAAAGGCCTAGAACAAAAATGATGATTTACATGGGCTTCAATGTCAGTAGATATTATATGTTTGTATTAAGCCACCCGCGAAACTCGCGTGATCTTAGGCTAGTTAATAACTAAAAAGTTAAAAGAATTATAATTAATATTTTACAATTTATGTGGGACCCACCATCCTACCCACTTCATCTTCCCCACTCCACACCACCACCACCCACCATCTCCACCTTCAACCACCACCATCTAACCCCCCCCCCCCCCACCACCACCCACACACACCCCACCCCACCACCACTTCACCGTAACAATTCTTTATATTTCTCCCACTCAAGCAAACACATTCTTCTTTATCCTAATGACCTTTCAAGAACTTCTCTCTGAATACCACCTGAATACACATCAAAATCCAAAATTTTTTCAGGGTTTTTGCCAACAAGTGAAGGGGATTTAGGTTAAGGTGGAAGAACTTGTTGAAACAGTTATGGTAAGCAGTTCTGAGATCGGTGCAAACAAATGAGCAGACCTCTGTAAGTCTATTAAACTTACATATCAAGTGCTTCTCGAATCGAATACGAGATCAGATCTTTCACAAGACTGTCATCAAAACTATAAACTGTAAAACCCAAATATGAAAATATGGTTTTGATGATCCGGGCCAAGTCTTCAGGTCTGGGCGATTTGGAACCCGATGCAATGAAATGGAAGTAAAGATTTTCTGGACATGAAGTGTGTTTTAGAATCGAATGAACAGCAGCTATAGATCCTCTTAAGTAGTTGAAATCAAAAGTCATTGCCATGTGAATGATAGATGCAGTGGTGGTTGTACATTGAGCACCGTTGATGTACTCCGGTGCTTTGTTGTATTGTACGTTGGTAGTTGTAGTCCTATAATAAAGTTCGATTGTTAAAGGTGTTTCAGGAATTGTTTTAAGGATTGAACGAATCGCATTTGTGGGTACAGGAAACAGAGGAACTACAATAATATTAATAATCAGCATAAGCGGAGGTGGGGGTTGTGGCGGGGATGGTTGTGGCAGTGGTGGTTACGGTGAGGGGGGTTAGATTGCAAACTTTGTTGATTTAAATGATGCATGAAACACAGTTAGCACAGTTATCAGACAAATCAGAAATATGCTGACGGAGTTCAGTACATAGACAGACATTGTGTTGAGACACAGAATGACTAGAAACCAAGCATTACACTAGTATAGTGTGTAGGAAAGTAAGGATCACAAAACTGCCTTCCTAGAGATAGTTTAAGTGCCGGAAAGTGCCTAAAACTCACACAAACTGCAGAATTCTGCAGAAAAGCAAAATTCAGCATTTAAACACTCTAATATCATGCAGAAATATAGTTAAATGGTCCTGAAGGCTTTCCTAAGTGTCGGGAATCAAAACTGTCACAAAAGGTAACATAAAGCACACTAAACAGCATAGTTTAGCACCTTAACCAACCGGTAACCAACTGAATAACCGGACACTACCCGAAACACCAAATTTTCACTAGAAGCATTGTTTTAACATTACCAAGCTAGTTATGGCCCCCGGACATCATAACACACTATATAAACATCTAATAACTAAATACCTAACTAATACTTGAATTTTAACCATATTAACTAACTATTTAGTTACTACCTAAGCCTAGACCCCCCCACCTAGTTCACGGCCAACAAGGGCCCCACATAAGGATTTTATTTACATTTTATAAAATATCATGTTTCTCTTTACTAAACACATAAACCATGAGATAAAATTAGTGTTGAAGTATTATAGTAACCTTAAGATCATAACCATTCTCATTTCAACTCAAACCCACAACACACACACTCTCCTTCTCTCCCTCTTGCATACGACCGAGAATAACAACAACAATACCCCCATCATCAATCAATCTTCATCCAATTTCAAGTAATCTCAAAGGTGCTAAAAGGTGTATAAGGAAGCTTGGAGCCTTTGGAAGCTAAAGGACCTCTCACATAAGCTTTTATCCACTCATTTTCATCTAGTGATCATCCCTAGCCTTGAGCTAGTAGTAAGAACACTCTACACTTCATCTTACATCTTATTTTGGTGGTTAAAAGAAGATATAAGTTGTTAATCATGAAGAACACTATGAATCTTGAACTTGAAACTTGAACATAAGCTTAAAATCATAAGAATACACATTGTTTATGAGTTGTTATGCTTATTTATTGTTGTTTGCTCATGTTATTGATGTTGATCATCATATGATCTTGCTAGATAGTGATTAAAGACATAATCTAGCAAGATGAGAGGATGATTATGTTAAAGATCAATAGATCATCCATATGTAAATCATGAACTTGAAAGTATAAGTTGTTTTCTTGTAAAGTGATGAACAAAGTGAGTGTAAGGTCTTGTAAATCTATGATTTCAAGAATGATTTTCAAGAAATCAAGTTAAAAATACAAAGTTTACTTAATCTTAGTTCTTAAAGAAATTAACCACATTTTTAGTGGTTAATCAAGTGTAGAATCATGTATTTAACACGAAAAATCCAAGAAGAAATATTTTTAGAAAAATGATTTACAAGTTGTGAAAATCTAATTTCTTCAAAAATGATGTTTATAAATATACAACCACACTTTAAAGGGTAACTAAGCTTACTAAATACACTAGTAAGTTACTACACATTTTTGTAAATTTTCAAGTTCATGAGGAAGTAGTTTATGCTTGATTTTGGCAAATTGGTAAGTATAGATTGATTTGTTGTTGATTGTGTTGATTTATAAAAGAAAATGACATGCCTTGAAGGCATGGAAACCTCCATTTTTAGGGGAAACTATGGCAAAATTTTTCTAAAAATTTAAACACTTAGAAAAATATTTTTGAACAAATATTTACAAGCATCTTTTAAACCATGAATTTTCATATAAAGATTGCCATAATTTTTGTTACAAAATTATAAATATTGGAGGTTGGTTTTTATAAATAAAAGTGACTAAATATGTATTTAGGAAATATATATTTAGAAGTCACCATGTGTGTGATTATTTGTATAATATGTGTATTAGTTATATTATTTTAGGACTTAAAATAATATAACTCATCAAAATACCGAAAATTACAATCCGAAATATTACCAAAATTCCAAGAGAAGGATATATAAATTATATCCACAATATTGGAGAAACCGAACAAGGAATATAACTCACAAAAATATTCCAAAAATTTTATTCATAAGTATATTTTGGTAATTGATATTTTGGACCAAGAGAATGAAAATAATACAATTAATACAAAATATATCATATTTTTTGAAAAGGAGAAAATATATTATTTTTGGCAAGTAAAAATATATATTTTCTTGGAATTATTAGAAGGTATATTACTTTTGGGGTGAAAAATACATTTTCTTGAATAAACTTGAAATATATTATTTTTGGATGAAAAAAAAAATAGATTTGTATATATTTTCTAAGTTGGACTTGAAAATATATTATTTTTGAAGTTTACATGAAAATACAATTATTTTTGCTAAAGGAAAAATTATAAATAATTTTTCTATGTAATATCTCTTAAATATATATTTTGAGAATATATATTGATGAATTTTTATTAGAAATATTATTCCGAAAAAGTTAATACAAAAATTTAGTATAAGGATACTTAATAAACACAATAAAAATACGTATTCTCGTACGTATAAATACACACCGGAATACGCTACTGAAACTTGGCAAAAATATACAAGTATAGGAATACGAATACCAATACACCCATCCTTGGGGAATTATTCATATACAAATACATAAGTGTGACAAGTTAAAATATATTATTTTAACTAATGTTCCGAAATTTGATAAATATAATTTAAGTTAAAGTATTTATTATTTTAACAAATAATTATATAACTTGGAATAATATTGAAGACATAAAGGAACGTAACTCAAAGACACTAATTAATACTAAGTCAAGGCACGACCCGCTAGTCTTATAAATCGTAGTACGTTGTAGGTAGTCGTGTACGCCAGACGAAACTTTGAGTTACAGTCGGATACGAAGAACGCAAACCTGTGAGTTCATGTTCCCCCTTTTCTTTTAACTGTTTTCGGTTTTATAACTTCGGGGGTGAAGTACATGTTACAAACTATTTACATACGATTACATTTGGTATGGTTAGCTAAGGAAATGTATTGCTTGATCATTTGAGTGGTGGGTACAACGCTTAAGACCATTAATCCTCGTAGTAGGGCCGAGGGACATGAGTGATAGATCTATTTGGTTGTAGCGAGCCCACACCCATGTGGACCGGGGTTTGACCCATGAGGTGACTATGTCTTACTGCCGGAGACAAAATTTGCTAGGTTTGAGCCTTCCTGCATCACGTCACACATATTAATGGCCTTGCAAACCATTAATGATTTGTTTTCCTTGTTTCTTTCATACCGGGTTTACAAAACATACATACTCACAATGATTACAAAGGTTTATTTGTGCACACATACAAAACACATGAACTCGCTCAACTTTTTGTTGATGTTTTCAAACTACATGTATTTCAGGGAATTAAATGTGGATCTGGCGGGCGTTTGGAAGTTTCAAGTGATGTTGGGAATAAAAGATGTCATCCGGATTCTAAGGGTTTGGATTGTGTGTCTTACCCTGGTTAAGATACATAATTCAAAGCTTGGTTTTCATTAGTGTCTTTTGTCGAGTCCTTGTGGAACTCTAAAACAATTTGCATGGTTTGTATTTTGGATTTGAAGTTTGCGTTTGGGTTTTTAGACAATGTTGTTTGTGATGTTTTAAACTTAAATTAATGGATGAACATCTTGGTTTTATCATATAGTTGTTTGTTATGATTGAATGCAATGATATTAAGCAAGTCACACATAATCACGCTTCCGCAAAAGTTAGGGTGTGACATAGATGGTGGTGTGGAGTGGGGAAGATGAAGTGGGTAGGGTGGGTGGTGGGTCCCACATAAATTGTAAAATACTAATTATAATTATTTTAACTTTTTAGTTATTAATTGACAGTAAGGGTATTTTTGTCATTTCACAGGCAACTAACACCAAAAACTAACCTCCATCCACGCCAGGGACTATCCGGGAGCGAAATTCAAAAACTTAGGGACTATAGGTGTAATTTTAGAAAGTTAGGGACTAAAGGTGAAAAATAGGCAAACCGCAGGGACTATCCGAGTATTTTTCTCTATAAAAAAAGAGTAATTATGAATCTAAACATGCCTTTTAGTTTTAGATTGTCTAACAATTATGAATAACTCTTTTTTTCTTTTTTATGAAACGTCATGATTTTTAGAAAAGACATTGTCATAATCCTCGTGGCATCTATTAAGAAATTCAAAGGTATCCCTTTTATTGAGTTTTTATTTTCTGAATACAAGAACAGAGAGTATGACTCTGTTTATATAGAATACAAAGGACAAAAGGAAAAAAAGGAATAAACTATTATGGCTAAAATTAGGGAGAGGAAACATGGACTAAAATTGGGGAGAATATTATGGAGAGAATGTCTCCATATAATTTCAAAAGCCAATACTCCCCCTCAAGCTGGAGCGTGAAGGTTGACAACGCCCAGCTTGTCAAGTAGAAAGCGAAGTTGTGAAGCTCCAAGTCCTTTTGTAAGAAGGTCAGCAAGTTGAAGTTTCGAGTCGATGGGCATAAGATAAATTTCTTTGGATTCTACACGTTCTCAAACAAAATAACAGTCCATCTCAACATGTTTAGTGCGTTCATGGAAGACCGGGTTGTTGGCGATGTGGAGAGCAGCTTGGTTGTCGCAGAAAAGGGTAGTAGGCCCAAGTTGAGGAAGACCCAGTTCCTTCAAAAGCCATCGTAGCCAAATGATCTCGCTAACAGTGCTAGCCATGACGCGATATTCAACTTCAGCCGAAGAGCGTGAGACAACCGAACTCTTCTTGGTTTTCCACGAAACTGGAGCACCTCGGAGCAATAGCATATATAGTGAGAGGAAAACCGAGCCAATCCGAATCAGAGTATGCAACCAGATTAGTGCCACCTTCTTTTGGTAGGAGTATGCCTTGGCCTGGGGTCACTTTGAGATATCGAAGGATCCTAAAGACAACATCCAGGTGGTTCTGAGAAGGGTCCGATACAAACTGGCTAAGGGTGTTAACAGAGTAGGCTATATCTGGACGAGTAGCCTGAAGGTATAATAATCGGCCAATGAGCCGCTGATAGTTACTAGCATCAACTTTAGATTCTTTGTCGTCCATAGTAAGCTTTAGATTTTGTTCAACTGGAAAGAAAGACGGCCGACATCCTCCCATACCACTATCTTCCAAGATGTCAAGAGTATACTTTTGTTGGCTCAAAACAAGACCACGAGAGGTCTTTGCCACTTCAATGCCAAGGAAATACTTCAGTTCACCTAGGTCTTTGATGCTAAACTTTTCATACAAGCATTGCTTGATTTCTTGTATCTTCTTAGAATTATTACCAACCATGATAACGTCATCAACGTAGATGAGTATATCAATGAATGTTTTAGTATTTTTGTAGAGGAAGAGAGAATGATCCGATTTGGATGAACAAAACCTGAGGCCAAGAAGAACCGTGGTAAATTTTTTATACCAATTTCTTGACGCTTGTTTGAGACCATAAAGAGATTTCAGTAAGCGACATACCCGATCCTCATTCTCTTTAGAAAAACCTTGCGGTATTTTCATGTACACCTCTTCTTCTAGATCGTCATGCAGAAAGGCATTGTTGACGTCAAGCTGGTGAATGAGCCAATTGTTTTTAGTGCCTACGGATAGTAACGTTCGAACAGTCACCAACTTTGCTACCGGAGCGAACGTGTCATGGAAATCTTCTCCTTCAATTTGAGTAAACCCCTTTGCTACGAGGCGGGTTTTGTATCTTTCGACATCCCCATTTGGTTTATACTTGATCTTGTAGACCCATTAAAATAAATAGCTCGTTTTCCTTCCGGTAAGGATTCAAGAGTCCACGTGTTGTTTTGCTCAAGGGCTTGAATCTCTTTCTTCATGGCTTCAATCCATCTTGGATCTTGCATAGCTTGCTTAAAATGTTTCGGCTCATCAGCAGTAGTGATGGCCGCCACAAAAATTTTGTGAGCATTAGAAAATTTTTCATAAGAAAGATAATTGGCAATAGGGTGTACCGTGGAGGCGTCTTAAGTTGTTGCGGTGTGTGTATGGTCGACCGAAGGGGGAAGATTCACAATGAAATCATGAAGTCGTCTGGGTTGAGTTCGGTCCCTCTTTGGTCGTGAGGTTTCAACATTGTTATGTGATTCACAGTTTTGGTGAGAAACCTTTTCACGATTTATTGTTGGATCACTTTCACCATTATTTTCTTGAGTCATATGGGCATCCTCATGTCCCACGGTTTGTGGGCTAGAAATAGGCCCATCATTAGGCATTTAATTAGAAGTAACATATGGTTCTTGATTGTAACGCCCTGCTTCTTCATAATTTCCATAAATAGAAAGTCTTGTTTGTATTTCTATTTTTGGAAGTCTTGTGTTCTTGTAACCATTCTTTCTTTGTAATCGTTGTAAAATCCGAGACTTGGATCATAAATAAAACTTATATTTCTTTAATATCATGTTGTACATACTTTATACATGCTCATATATTCAATTTCGTGAAACAATTGATACATATTCAAAGTTCTTGGAAACTATAAGCCAAACTTGCAAATACATGAAACATGCTATTAATACGCCTTTTGTATGCACACGATACTTAAATACGACATTCATACGCTTAATTATACTTGGTTTATGTTCTCTATACTTGATTTACCCTTAAACTATGTTTAAATGACATAAAATACCCTTAAAATACCTTAAAACCCTAAAATATAAACTCAAGGGACTAAAGTGTCATTTCTGAAACTTGAATTGAAGACCAGATGGTCTCTGGCACCCCCCGACCACCCCCTGGTCCTCTCTCGCACCTCGCCAGAGAGCAAAATCCGCAGACAGGTTGTTTTGGCTTACGGGATTGGCTTGTTTTTGTGTTTGTTGGATGGTTTATTGTGTTTCTTGCATTAATTGTTCACAACCACTAGCTACCAACCTTCCCCTATAAATCCAAGACCTTCCCCAAGCTAAAATCACTTTGCAAACTCTCCTAATCACCCTCAAATCACCAAAATCAGCTGCAACATCAGAAGGTTCGAGCAGAAGCTTACATCTTCACTAAAGTGAGCATAACTCACTCAATACTTGTCCGATTTAGTCCATTCTTTTTCCTATGCACTTGGATTAACCTTAGCTTCGATTCCATGGGTTTTTCACAGAAAACCAGTCCCTGGAACATCGCCAAAAAGGCTCCAAAGTTCACTGATTGCTTCTGTTTTGATTAAACTTTTTACTAAACGTGTTCAACTTGAGTCTAACTCATCTCAAACCTATATCCTTATGCTTATAACCACTCCTATGGTTAGTTAGGCTTAAAAACAAGGTTGAGACAATCAAAATCAGCGGATTAACCCTTACAAAATTTCTGTTTTGTCAAGGGTTTAACCCACAAGTGATGTTCAAGTCCAAGACTTGATGTATGTGTGGTTAGGGATTAACTTGGGTTGTCCTACATAAAATCCACACATTGCTTAATGATTTCTTATAGATTAGTGTTTAATATTCTTGTATTACTTGTAGTTCATGACCCTCCTTGAATCTTTTTACATCAAGTGTAGTGGTGAACACTTAGAGGTGCCTAAATGGAAGACTTGTTCTTCCTACCTCCTACATGATTTCTATGACATTTAGAGGTACCTAAATGAAGATTTTAATCTTCTACCTCATTCTTGAACTATTAAACTATTAAACTATTGGACATATTAATATATATTACATAACCTATATAATACATCCAAATAATCGAATCTTTGATGATGAACTAGTGTTCATATGTCAAGGTACTAGATTACATCATTTTAGACCTTGATAACTTGTCACGATTCTATTGGGACTTTGTTCCATGAAAACATTTAAACTCCTTAGTGTTTCCTAGTGTTAAGACAAGTATCATAAGTACTAAATGATTATTTTCATATGTTACTTTCATGCTATTTGATTCCAAATCTATAATCTTCCGATTTCCCCAAACTCATACACCTATGTTTTTCCTCTTGTTGAAGGACAAGGTGCTCCACCCTAATCAACCAAATAACTCTCGCGGGATTAACAAGTAGGAAAGCTTGCAAAACCGTGAGTATACTCGAATTCCCCCTCTTTACGTTTACCACTTTTTGGGGTGTAACATGTTTACTTACCAAAGCTTACACATGAACATTTTACTTAAATGCATAAACATTCCTATAACATGCTTGTATACGTGATTGCTTGATACTTTAAACTTGGGTTAATTACATCTTGTGTTAGACTTATCATTAACTTCGTACGAGCCTATCCGTGACATATATAGCGCTATAGGATTAACGCTATGTCATGAGCATATTGCGTTTCATCATTGGTTTGATATGTTAGACACATGTCGAATTTAAGGTTTATCTTGTATCACATGCTTGCTATGAGGAATTGTTTAATCATCTTTTTATGCTATGTATGTACCAAACTTGTATACTCGCCTTTGCTTTTGCATTGAACTTTATTTTAAACATGTTACAAGTTGAGGATGACGATTTGTCACGGCCCCGTCCCGGTTTTACCTGGTCCAGGAGCCGTGGGACAGAAACCCATGGTATTTATTAATTGAGTTGGCAGCGGAAGATTTACAGGATCTTTTAAACTTGAAAATGCCCAATTATTTTATTAGATAATTTGGGACAAACCCCGTAATTTACAATAGAGGAATTTCACGAGGAAATTCCCTGATTTACAAAACATGTTTATTTATTTTAACTGAGCCACCACTTCAAGCTTGTTAGTGCTCCGTAGCACGTTTTCCTTGATTCACAGCAGGTCGCCTGAAACATCTTTTAAAAATATTTTATCAGCGGGGAAATACAGGCGAGTCACTCAAGTTGAACAAAACGACCCATTAGTTATAAATTACAGCATAAGAACGATTACAATGGCTTCTATCTTATTTTTATCTGGCACCGTGTCACCTCCTGGTGACGATGGTCATACCACTATTGGGTCCTTTCATCCAAGTAGTGATGATTATCCCTGTTAGGTTGATGAACCTAACCGTGTGAAATTAGTAATGTGCACAATACCCCACTAGCCAGTGATTCAAGATATCCACGACTTAATCCCTGTAATTATAACTTTTGAAAATAATTTGAGGTATTGTAAAACAGTTGATAAAAAGAGAATGACTCACATTGCAAGTTTAAACGGGCAGAGTTTAGCCTACTGATAAGCCTTGTAACCTAATTTAATCAACAATGCACACGAACTAGGTCAGTAACTAATATAGCATTTATGATAACTCACGAGATTAAAACCCTCACAACGAATGACAAAGTGCAATACTTAAACATCCATCGAATTTATGACGAATGAAAAAGTATAGCCCTAATGTGGGCAGCACTTAAACATCCATCGGATTGGTTTCAATCGATCGGACATTGAATCATAGCAGCGATCGAGTTAATACCCTGTATCGTAGCAGCGCCTCCCTAATGAAATTTATGATTTTGAGCAGTGAAACTTCGTTTTTGAGAAAAGTTTTCGACACTAGTGAACTGCTCATGGCCAACCCTATTTATAGCTAATTTTTGGGTTTTACGCGGCCCTCGTAAACCCATTCTTAAACTTACGCGGCCCGCGTGGGCACCTAGTCTACGTGTAGGCTTGATGTGTCATGAGTAGGTGTGCCAGGTGGACAACACGTGGCCCGGAAAGCTTATCCGGTCAAACTTAAGTTGACGCGGCCTGCGTAAAGCTATGCTTAACCTTTACGCGGCCCGCGAGAAATCCAAAATGTGATTTTTCTTGATTTTTGATATGGATTAGGGTTTCGGGGGTCCGAGTTTTTACTTACGGGTCGTTTTGGGACATTTTTTGCAAGTCCTTACATCCTCCCCACCTTATTTAAAATCTCGTCCTCGAGATTTACTGAAATAAGTGGGGATACTTTCGCTTTATCTCTGATTCCAACTCCCAGGTGTATTCGGGTCCTTTTTTCGAATCCCATTTGATCTTGACTAGTACTAGTCTTTTGTGTTTGAGAAACTTGACCTTTCTGTCTTCTAATTGAAGCGGTTTCTCCACGAACTTCAACTTTTCATTTACCTTTATGTCTTGAAGAGGTATTACCCGGGATTCGTCAAATAAACATTTCTTGAGGTTGGATACATGAAATACGTCATGTACCCCGGCTAACTCTTCTGGTAATTGTAAGCGATAGGCGACTGGTCCTATTCGCTGGATTACTGGAAATGGTCCTATGTATCTTGGACTTAGCTTTCCTTTCTTACCGAACCGAACTACTCCTTTCCAAGGAGAAATTTTCAAAAGTACCTTGTCTCCGACTTGAAATTCTAGCGGCTTGCGTCTATTGTCTGCATAGCTCTTCTGGCGATCTCGAGCCATCTTTAGTCTTTCCTTGATTTGAGTGATCTTGTCGGTAGTTTCTTGTACAATTTCGGGACCTGATAATTGACTTTCTCCTATTTCTGCCCAACAGACTGAAGTTCTACATTTACGTCCGTATAGTGCTTCGAATGGGGCAGCTTCGATGCTTGAATGGTAACTATTATTATAGGAGAATTCAATTAAAGGTAGGTGGTCATCCCAGTTTCCACCAAAATCTATTACACATGCCCTAAGCATGTATTCCAGGGTTTGGATCGTCCTTTCACTTTGTCCGTCTGTTTGAGGATGGTATGCAGTACTTAAATTTAGTCGGGTTCCCATTGCTTCTTGGAAACTTGTCCAGAAATGTGAAGTGAAACGACTATCCCTATCTGATACAATGGAGAGTGGAACTCCATGTAAAGATACTACCTCGTCTAAATATAACTTGGCTAATCTTTCCATGCTAAAGGTTTCTTTCATGGGTAGAAAATGAGCTGATTTGGTTAATCGATCCACAATTACCCAAATCGCGTCGTTACCTTTTCTGGTTTTGGGCAACTTAGTAACAAAGTCCATGGTTATAAGTTCCCATTTCCATACCGGCATTTCTAGTTGTTGTAGTAGACCTGAGGGTTTCTGGTGTTCTGCCTTAACTTGTGAACAAGTAAGACACTTAGAAACATATCTAGCTATGTCCTTTTTCATTCCTATCCACCAGAAGTTATTCCTTAAATCTTGGTACATCTTATTGTTACCAGGATACATGGTATACCTAGATTTATGGGCTTCCTCTAAAATTTTATTTCTTAAGTTTCCTTGCTTAGGTACCCAAATCCTTTTCTTGTGGAATCTCCAAATTCCATCACTTCCTTGCTCTAGTTCCTTTATTCTTCCTTTCATCCCTTCAGCATCATCTTTGATTGTTGTTTCTTGAACATTCTTCAGTTGTTCCATTAGGTCTATCTGTAAACTTAACCTAAGAGCACGAACTCATCGTTGTTTCTCATGATACTTACGACTTAAGGCATCTGCAACTACGTTTGCTTTTCCTTCGTGATATTGAATATCACAGTCGTAGTCACTTAGAATTTCCATCCATCTTCTTTGCCTCATGTTTAATTCTTTTTGCCCAAGTATGTATCTTAAACTCTTATGATCTGTATAGACAGTAAACCTACTTCCGTACAGATAATGTCTCCAAATCTTAAGGGCAAAAATTATGGCTCCTAATTCTATGTCATGAGTCGTATAGTTTTCCTCGTGCTTCTTCAATTGCCTTGAGGCATACACAATTACCTTCTTGCGTTGCATTAACACACATCCTAATCCTAGTTTAGAAGCATCACAATAAACTTCAAAATCTTATGTCCCTTCCGGTAAAGCAAGAATTGGGGTGTTTGTTAACCTTTGTTTTAAAATCCTAAAAGCCTCTTATTGCTTAGGTCCCCATTCAAACTTAACTGTTTTACAGGTTAGCTTAGTTAATGGTACAACTATTTTGGAAAAATCCTTAATAAAGCGCCTATAATATCCAGCTAAGCCTAGAAAACTTCTAATTTCTGTAGCTGATTGCGGGACCTTCCATTTGGTGATTGCTTCTATTTTGGATGGATCTATGTGAATGCCTTCGTGATTCACCATGTGTCCTAAAAATTGCACCTCCTGTAGCCAAAATTCACACTTTGAGAATTTGGCGTAAAGCTTTTCCTTTCTTAACAAAGTTAAGAGTGCATGCAGGTGCTGACAATGCTCATCCTGACTTTTGGAATAAATGAGTATATCATCGATAAAGACAATTACAAATTTATCCAAGTACGGTTTACAGATCCTATTCATCATGTCCATAAATGCTGCAGGAGCATTTGTTAGTCCGAAGGGCATGACTGTAAACTCGTAATGACCATACCTAGTTCTGAAAGCAGTTTTAGGTATGTCTTCTTCTTGTACTTTCAACTGATGATATCCGGAGCGTAAATCTATCTTAGAAAAGTATCTAGCTCCTTGGAGTTGATAAAAAAGATCATCAATCCTAGGTAATGGGTATCGATTCTTAATGGTAACCTTATTCAATTCCCTGTAATCGATACACATTCGCATCGAACCATCTTTCTTTTTCACAAACAACACTGGCACTCCCCACGAGGATGAACTAGGTTGTATAAATCCTTTGCTTAGTAATTCATCTAACTGCTTTTTCAATTCTTGCATTTCGGTGGGTGCTAACCGATAAGGTGCCTTGACTATCGGTGTAGTTCCAGGAATTAGATGAATTCTAAATTCTACTTCCCTGTTGGGTGGTAATCCCGGTAGTTCTTCTGGGAACACATATGGGTATTCTGATACTACTGGAATTTCCTTAAGTTCCGTACTCTTAGTGTTAATGATTACCGAAATCATATACACTATTTCTTGTTTTCTTGAATAACTGGCCATTTTCATTACTGAAACGAATTTCAGTGGTTTACGTGGCTTATCTCCTGTAATCACCACTAATTCTCCTGTGGGTGTATGAATTTCAATGGAATTTTTATCACAGAGAATTCGAGCATGGTTGGCTACTAACCAATCCATTCCTAACACGACATCGAATCCGGCTAAATTCATAGGTAACAGGTTTGCAGAAAATTTATGGCCTAAAAGTTCTATCTTTCCTTCTTGCAAAACCTTATCTATGTTAACAGAATTCCCATCTGCCGTTTCTACCGTAAAAATTTGTCTAAGATTGGTTAAGGGTAGGTTAAGAGCTTGGCAGAATGAAGTATTTATAAAACTTTGGTTTGCACCAGAGTCAAATAATACTTTTGCATAAACGTCATGAACTAGGAACGTACCAGCTATCACGTCAGGGATTAGCTCTGCTTCCTGAGTAGTCAACTAGAAGGCTCTTGCATTTTTCTTGGTAGTTCCTTCTGCAGGCTTGACTTTGTTATCAGCTGGTTTGACCAGTTTCGGGCAGTCTGGCCTAAAGTGTCCAGCTTCTCCGCAGTTATAGCAGATTGTTGATTTCTTCCTCCTGCAGTCTTCCTCTTGATGCCCCGGAATTTTGCAGAAATTGCAATACCCTTTGCATCTACCAAAATGCTTTCTTTTACAGGTATTACAAAATGGAACAGTGGAAGATTGCCCAGTTCCCTTTTTCTTGAAATTACTTCTGTTACCCATACGAAATCCTTGGGTAATCTTCTGGGCCACTTCTTTTTTCCGGTTTTCTTCTCTTGTGCGTACCAGCCCGTCAGTTAGGGTGTTAGCTAATTCCACAGCATCGTCAATAGTGCGGGGTCTCACAGCTTTGACGATATCCCGAATCTCGCCAATCAATCCCCAAATATAGCGGGAAATAAGCACTGGTTCTGGCGAAGCCAGGGTTGGTACCACTCTCGCACACTCGAAGAATGTCGAAGTATATCCTCGACAGTATACATCTACCATCCGGTGGTTCAAGAATTTATTTGCCATTTGTTCTTTCTCATATTCGGGACAGAATTTTCTTTCTACTAGTCGCTTAAATTCTTCCCAACTCATGGCATAGGCCACATCACTTCCCTTGGCTTGAAGTACCGTATTCCACCATTCTAGCTCCCCTTCTTTAAAAAGATGTGACGAGTACATGACCTTGTCTTCCTCGGCACATTTACTTATTTTAATTACTGCTTCGGTTTTCTCTAACCAACGTAGTGCAGCAGTCGCCCCCTCATTGCCTGCAAATTCAGCTGGTTTACAGGCAAGAAATTCCTTATAAGTGCAACCAGGCATTACAGCTTTCATTCTTTTAAGGAACGAGGCTTGCATCTCATCATTATCATTATTATTAATGTTGCCACCTCCATTTACGCTATTACTGAAGTTGTCTTCATGAGTACGTTTGCTAGGGATAATTTGTTGAGGTTCAACTGGACTTCGGGCAGCAGCAAGGATTGCTGGAATAGCATTGGCTATTCCCTGAGCAACGATATTCTCGATATCTTGCCTATTCAGAAATTGATCTTCATGGTTTTGTTCAGATTGATGTACTTCATTAACGGGTTCATTACCAGCGTGTTCCATCTGGTAATTAATTTATATAAGTGATTAGCATAAAATAATTAACAACCAAACATAACAAAACAATCGCACATAATCATGTCAACACGTATAGCCAAAATTGTCGATTTTTTCGACGTTCGATATTTTATATATTATAATAGGCATCCGTACACACAAGTTATCATACAAAAGTTTTATTTTTAAGTTATTTCACATAATTATATTTTTATGATTATATTATTATTATTAAACACGCATTCCCACAACCACATACGATCCCGTCAGCTGGCCCTTCAGAAATGACGTTCTCTTTCGTCGTACTTCCATGATATTCTTTCTCCCACATCCCTAATTCGGTTTCCTGCATCAATCAGCTACTCACCATAGTGGCGGAGTTCAGCCAAGTTCTCGGAGCTCATAGGTGGGTGTAGTGGAGGCTCCGTATCAAATTGGGGGAAAAAGGTATTAGGGTTATTTAGGAGATTTTGAAACTGCCAGTCAGTGGTCCACCATTCTTCTAATTCTCCTAGAGGTCGGGGGTTAACAAGGGGATCGGGAATAGCAGGTTCCAGATTGACTGGAAGTTGGGCTTCAGCTGGGTAATTGAAAAGAGTCTCATCGGCAGGTCCGATGAGGTCGCTATTTGCTAGTTGGCGGTCCAGTTCTTCCCAGGGTGGCATTTCTTGAGCTTGTCCTGAACTCTCCCCAATCTCTATTCCTTTGCCCATATCTTTGGGATCTTCAGTCTTGATCACTTTTTATGTTGCTGGCCTCTTCCTACGCACACGCCTCCAGCCTACAAGTCTTCTTCTTTTCTTCGGTTTAGGTTTTTCCTGAGGTTGGGCTTGGAATACCATTGGCTCTTCAGTGTCAGCCTAGTAATCAGTAAAGGTACTGGTGATATCCATATCTGAACTATGGATAGAAAAGTTTTGGAGTGCTTCTGATAATTCATTCATGCTATTAACATACATGAAGAAACATACAAAATTCTAAGTTAAAATTTGGTAGATTAAATTCTCACAGAATCACAGAATGGCAATCAGAAAAATTAAATACTAACCATTTGATTAAAACGAAATATTGCGATATATATTTATTATAAATTACAAATGAAATTCGAAATATACTAGTGGTTATCTAATGGATGAAGTTCTTTTAAAGTTTCTGGCTCGTAGGTGGCATAGGCACTGGTACTGGTTTGGCGATTTAACTATAAGTTAGCATTTACTGCTGTAGTGGCTAACATATAGAGATTTTCCCATTGTTTGTCTACTTCATCTTCCCATGGTGGGTTATTACCTGTTTCCTGAGTCTCCTTATTAATTATCATTCCTTTTTTTGTGACTTCCTTATTTTTTTCTCGGCTTTTTCTAATAATCCAACTTCTTTTCTTAGGGGTAAGTGGTTTCTCAAACTGTGCCTTACGAATAAATATTCCTTCCTTAGTATCTGCTGAGTATCCTGAGGAATTTGGTTGAAATGAGGTTCCCTTATCTTTTGGTGAACTATCTAATTGATGATAGATGTCCGAAATTCTTTGCTTACCCATACTGTAACATAAAGCACATACTCACATAAATTATTTCCTAACACAGAAATTAAAACTTAAGTGTCAGCAGAACACTTATTTGGCTTGAATCAGTGGCATGGCTCTGATACCACCTTTTACTGTCACGGCCCCGTCCCGGTTTTACTCGGTCCAGGAGCCGCGGGACAGAAACCCGTGGTATTTATTAATTGAGTTGACAGCGGAAGATTTACAGGATCTTTTAAACTTGAAAATGCCCGATTATTTTATTAGATAATTTGGGAAAAACCCGTAATTTACAATAGAGGAATTTCACGAGGAAATTCCCTGATTTACAAAACATGTTTATTTATTTTAACTGAGCCACCAATTCAAGCTTGTTAGTGCTCCGTAGCACGTTTTCCTTGATTCACAGCAGGTCGTCTGAAACATGTTTTAAAAATATTTTATCAGCGGAGAAATACTGGCGAGTCACTCAAGTTGAACAAAACGACCCATTAGTTATAAATTACAGCATAAGAGCGATTACAATGGCTTCTATCTTATTTTTATCTGGCGTCGTGTCACCTCCTGGTGACGATGGTCATACCACTATTGGGTCCTTTCACCCAAGTAGTGATGATTATCACTGTTAGGTTGATGAACCTAACCGTGAGCAATTAGTAATGTGCACAATACCCCACTAGCCAGTGATTCAAGATATCCACGACTTAATCCCTGTAATTATAACTTTTGAAAATAATTTGAGGTATTGTAAAACAGTTGATAAAAAGAGAATGACTCACATTGCAAGTTTAAACGGGCAGAGTTTAGCCTACTGATAAGCCTTGTAACCTAATTTAATCAACAATGCACACGAACTAGGTCAGTAACTAATACAGCATTTACGATAACTCACGAGATTAAAACCCTCACAATGAATGACAAAGTGAAATACTTAAACATCCATCGAATTTACGACGAATGACAAAGTATAGCCCTAATGTGGGCAGCACTTAAACATCCATCGGATTGGTTTCAATCGATCGGACATTGAATCGTAGCAGCGATCGAGTTAATACCCTGTATCGTAGCAGCGCCTCCCTAATGGAATTTATGATTTTGAGCAGTGAAACTTCGTTTTTGAGAAAAGTTTTTTGACACCAGTGAACTGCTCATGGCCAACCCTATTTATAGCTGATTTTTGGGTTTTACGCAGCCCGCGTAAACCCATTCTTAAACTTACGCGGCCCGCGAGGGAACCTAGTCTACGTGTAGGCTTGATGTGTCACGAGTAGGTGTGCCAGGTGGACAACACGTTGCCCGGAAAGCTTATCCGGTCAAACTTAAGTTGATGCGGCCCGCGTAACGCTATGCTTAACCTTTACGCGGCCCGCGAGAAGACCAAAATGTGATTTTTCTTGATTTTTGATATGGATTAGGGTTTCGGGGGTCCGGGTTTTTACTTACGGGTCGTTTAGGGACATTTTTTGCAAGTCCTTACACGATTGCTATGAAATGAAGTAGCGTTGATGCCTAGATACACATTTAGATGTGTTAGGTTTAAAATGTTGTATCAAATTTTGTTATTGTTATATTTAGAACATGTTGTTATTTGAAATTTATTGTAATGTTTGACAATTTAGTTTATGCAATGAAAATGGTTTATTTAAATATTGTCACAAATAGTGTTATCAAGTCTCTTGCAACCTTTTTCGTCCCACTCCGATGATTCCGCCATTGGTTGGGGTGTGACAGATTACTATAAGAGCCATAACTATAGGGAATTTGGTAGAATTGCCATGTTCGACCTAGTCTATAGTAGGAACCATATTTTTGACCATTCTTGATTCTTGCTTAAAATGTTTATTCTTCCTACTTTGCTTCCTTCTCTTCTTTTGGTCTTAATATATACATAATGACTTTCCTAAGACATTTTACACAATACACTTGAAGACTTGAAGACACTCTTTATACAAAAGAGACGAGTTTACCAAAATAGGCGTGAAACCCACAATTTGGTGAACGACTCTCATTCCGCTTATTCTTATTTTGCACGAAATTTCGCCATTAAGCTAGGAGTGAAATCCACATCTTAATGGTAAATTTCCAATTCAAACTCTAGTGGACCCTCGTCAAAGTGTTGAAATTATATTTTGACCCGACGAGTACCAACCACATTAGGGTACGAAATCGTTAAGTTTGGGGTGAAACCCGCACCTTGTCAATTAAGTCCCATCCTTCGATTTTTAATCTCGCCAAAGTTTCGATTGTTTCAATCGATTAGAGACGTGTAGTAAGTGGAAGGGTAAGATACCGTTAATCGCTTCTCGACGAGAGTATCTTACCTATAGGCCAAAGCACGTTTCTCTAATTTGAAAGGACTTTCGATTCACTTTGGAATAGTCGACGTTTCTAAACCCGAAACAATCCTATGTTTTATGAGCCTCTCTTTTATGTGACTCAATTTATATGTGATTTTATACTTGTTACCTCGTTCGTTTCAAACCGTTACACAATTCGCACGTCTTGCGCAATCAAAAACGATAATAATTCTCGTGAACAAACTAAATTTATACTCCTTTTTACGCATTCTTACGTGATTATACTTGTGATTACATGTTGCAACCTTATGCTTATGTGAATTATACGTGACACTTGAACACTTACATGCTTTTACATGCAAAAACTTTGTTTTAAAATTTATGATCAAGTCTCATCCTTTTCTTTTCTTTCAAACTCCTAGATGCCTTCTTCAAGCTCGTCCGAAAAGCCCAAGTCCAAGAAGGGTTCTCGCTCAGGTTCCATCTCCAAAAAGGAACTCGTAGGCCTCATTGCTGAACAAATGGCCGATTAAATGGCTCGAGTTATACCCGACATCGTTAGCCGCATTCAAACCAAACCCGATTCACCTCATGGCTCTGTGGACTCCAAGGTGGAGAAACCAAGGACACCTTTTCTCTTCAAGCAATTCATGGCTTGCAAACCATTGGAATTCACTGGAAAGGATGGTGCTACCGCACTACTCACTTGGTTCGACGCCATGGAGATCACTTTTCGTCAGAGTGGTTGTCCTGATGAATTGCGCACCCAAAATGCTACAGGGGTGTTCCGATCAAGAGCTCTTGATTGGTGGACCTCTGAACGCAGCACAAGAGGTGAGGACGCCGCCCACGCTTTGCCATGGGCTGAATTGAAGAAGATTATGAAGGAGGAATTTTGTCCGCCACACGAGCTGAGGAAACTGGAAGTGAATTTTGGCACCTTAAGCAAGTGGATGACGACAATGATGGTTTAACCCTCCATTTCAAACAACTTAGCATCCTGTGTCCTAGCCAAGTTGATACACCTGAAAAAGCCATCAACAAATACATCCATTGTTTACCCGATTCGTTCATGAACCTCGTGGAGGCTGCTTGCCCAGCAACTATTGAGGAAACCTTTCGCTTGGCCTCCCGTTTGAATAGCAATCACGTCATGTTTAGAAATTCCACAAAAGCTCCGCTGAAAACCACCCATCAAGCCACCGTTGAACCCGCTGTTGAACCCTCCTCATCCACCAAGAAAAACCGAGGCAAGAAGCAGAAGGCTTCGAGCCAGAATTGCGCGGTCGTCACTCCGCCAAACCCTCAACCCTTACAAGCCATGCCTGCTGTTTCTAACGTTGACCCTACACGCTAAGGTTACACTGGGACACAACCCAAGTGTGGCCAATGCCAGTACCATCACCCTCCCAATGTTCCGTGCCGCAAATGCACCAACTGTGGCCGATATGGGCACTTCTCTCAAAAATGCAGCATATCGCCTATGGCCACTCAAAACCAAGTTGTGGTAGCTCAGAACCCTATCCCCAATCAAGCTCAGAACCAAGTCGCTCCTGTGTGAGCGTGTTTTAAGTGTGGTGATCTCAACCATTTGGCTAATGTCTGTCCCCAACGAAACCAGCCTCAACAGCAACAGCCACCACAACAACAACAACAGCAGCAACAGGCTCAACAACCCGCTCGAGGCAGAGCCTTTCTTCTTACTACTGCTCAGGCTCAAAACATGAACGACATCATTACTGGTACGTTTCTTGTGAACCATGTTTATGCTTCTTGTCTGTTTGTTACTGGCACCGTTAAGAGTTTTGTGTCGTTAGAATTCGAATCTTTGCTTAAGTGTAAACGCTCTAAGTTGCCAAGATCTTTCGCTGTCGACGTCGCTGATGGTAAAACTGTCGCTGTCAGTTTCGTTCTTTCCAATTGTTCTTTGACCCTTAACGATCATACGTTCTCAATCAATCTTATACCTATGCAAATGGGTAATTTCGATGTCATAGTAGGTATGGACTGGCTTAGGCGAGTTCGGGCTGAAGTTGTCTATTCTGAGAAGTTTATTCATCTTCCTCTTCCAAACGGTGATTCTGTACATGTCTATGGCGAAAAACCTTCTCAATTTCTTAAGCTTATGTTGTGTATCCAAGCGAACAAATGCTTGCACAAGGGTACCTTCGCCTTTCTCGCCCACATTGTGGAAAAGAAGGACAAAGGCCCAAGCATAAGCGATGTTCCCGTCGTACATTATTTCCCTGATGTGTTTCCTGACGATCTTCCTGGTCCGCCTCCTGCTCCTTCTGTCGATTTTCGCATCGATTTAGTGTCTAGCGCTACACCTGTCGCTAAGTCTTCTTACCGTTTAGCACCCTTTGAGATGCAAGAGCTCTCGAGTCAACTTCAAGAGCTTCTTGATAAAGGCTTTATATGCCCTGGTACTTCTCATTTGGGCGCTCCTGTTTTTTTCGTTAAAAAGAAAGATGGGTCATTCCGAATATGTATTGACTTTCGTGAGCTCAACAAGTTTACTGTCAAGAACCGATACTCTCTTCCCCGCATCAATGACCTCTTCGATCAATTGCAAGGCACGAACTGCTTTTCAAAGATCGATCTTTGTTCTGGGTACCATCAACTTCGAGTCCTCGAAGAAGATGTACCTAAAACCGCTTTTCGTTTGCGTTATGGTCATTACGAGTTCGTGGTCATGCCCTTTGGTTTGACCAACGCACCTGCTGTTTTCATGGATTTGATGAACCGCGTGTGCAAAGCGTACTTAGACCATTTCGTGATCGTCTTCATTGACGATATCCTTATCTATTCCAAGACACAAGAAGAGCATGAGCAACACTTGCGTCTTATCCTTCAATTTCTTCATACTGAACGTCTATACGCCAAATTCTCCAAGTGCGAATTTTGGTTAAAAGAGGTTCAATTCCTTGGTCATACTGTCAATGAACGTGGTATTCACGTTGACCCCGCTAAAATCGAAGCTGTGAAGAATTGGATTGCACCGAAATCTCCGTCCGAAATTCGTTCGTTTCTTGGTCTCGCTGGTTATTATCGTCGTTTTATCTCCAACTGACATCCTTGACTCAAAAGGAGAAACCTTTTGTTTGGGGTCCCGAACAAGAGGAATCCTTTCAAACGCTCAAGGACATGCTTTGTAATGCTCCTATTCTCGCGCTTCCTGATGGAAACGACGACTTCGTCGTGTATTGCGATGCTTCAAACCTTGGCCTTGGCTGTGTCCTTATGCAACACGATAAGATTATCGCTTACGCGTCGAGGAAACTCAAAATACATGAGAAGAACTACACTACTCACGACCTTGAACTTGGCGCAGTTGTTTTTGCGTTGAAGATTTGGCGACACTACCTTTATGGTACTAAGTGTGTGGTCTTCACCGACCATAAGAGCCTCCAACATATTTTCGACCAAAAGGAACTGAACATGCATCAATGTCGTTGGGTGGAACTATTAAACGACTATGACTGCGATATTCGCTACCATCCTGGTAAGGCGAATGTAGTGGCTGACGCTCTTAGTCGTAAAACTCATGTGAAGACTATTCGTTGTCTCCAACTCATTAACGACCTTCAGAACCGTATTCGTGAAGCCCAATATACCTCTATTAATGAAGGCAATCTCACTGTCGAGATACGAGGTGCTATAGAGCAAGATCTCGTGTCTAAATCCAATGGTATTCTATACTATCACAATCGTATCTGGATTCCTAATCGCGAAAACCTTCAAGACTTTCTAATGAAGGAGACACACAAATCGAAGTATTCCGTTCATCCTGGCGCTGACAAGATGTACCAGGATATGCGTACGTCTTACTGGTGGCCTGGAATGAAGAGGGATATCGCCTCTTACGTTGCGAAATGTATCACTGTTCAAAGGTAAAAGCTGAACATCAACGTCCCTCTAGTCTGCTCGAACAGCCAGAAATTCCCGTCTGGAAATGGGAGAGTATCGCCATGGATTTTATCACTAAGCTCCCTCATACTTCTTCTGGTCATGATAGTATTTGGGTGATCGTTGATCGGTTGACCAAATCAGCTCATTTTCTTCCCATTCATGAAGATTTTAAAATCGAGAAATTGGCTAGAATCTACACTGATGAGGTCATCTGTCGTCATGGTATCCCCATTGACATCATTTCCGATCGTGATGCTCGTTTTACGTCTCATCTTTGGCAAACCTTTCAATCTGCTATGGGTACTGTTCTTAACCTTAGCACTGCTTTTCATCCTCAGTCTGATGGTCAAACCGAGCGCACTATCCAAACATTAGAGGATATGCTTCGTTCCTGCGTAATAGATTTTGGTGGCAACTGGGATTCACACTTGCCTTTGGTCGAATTCTCATACAATAACAGTTATCATGCGAGTATTCAAATGGCACCTTTCGAAGCATTGTATGGTCGCAAGTGCCGTTAGCCTATTTGTTAGCACGAGATTGGTGAATCTCAATTCACTGGTCCCGAGCTTATACAAGAAGCAACGGACAAGATTTTACAGGTTCGAGACAACTTACTGAAAGCCATAAGCCGACAAAAGAGTTACGCCAACAAGCATCGCAAACCTTTGGAATTCAAGACAGGTGACTTCGTACTTCTCAAGGTATCCCCTTGGAAAGGCGTGGTTCGATTTGGCAAGAAAGGGAAACTCGCACCTCGCTACGTTGGTCTTTTCAAGATCCTCGAAAGGATTGGCAAGGTTGCGTATATACTGGACCTGCATGAAGAACTCAACAATGTGCACCCTGTGTTTCACGTATCCAATCTAAAGAAGTGTCTTACTGACGAAGGACTTCAAGTCCCACTCGAGGACCTCCAAGTCAACGAGACCTTGCATTTTATGGAAAACCCCGTTGAAATCATGGATCAAGGAGTCAAGTTATTGAAGCACAGTAAAATTCCTATCGTTAAGGTTCAATGGGAAGGCAAACGTGGCGCTGAATTTAATTGGGAACTCAAGAGTGACATGAAGATGAAGTATCCATATCTTCTCGCTACTTCTTCCTAAATTTCGAGACGAAATTCCCTAAAGGAGGGGAGACTATAATGCCCTGCTTCTTCATACTTTCCATAAATAGAAAATCTTGTTTGTATTTCTATTTTTGGAAGTCTTGTGTTCTTGTAACCATTCTTTCTTTATAATCGTTGTAGAATCCGAGACTTGGATCATAAATAAAACTTATATTTCTTTAATTTCATGTTGTACATACTTTATACATGCTCATACATTCAATTTCGTGAAACAATTGATACATATTCAAATTTCTTGGAAACTATGTGCCAAACTTGCAAATACGTGAAACATGCTATTAATACGCCTTTTGTAAACATACGATAGTTAAATACGGTATTCATACGCTTAATTATACTTGGTTTATGTTCTCTATACTTGATTTACCCTTAAACTATGTTTAAATGACATAAAATACCCTTAAAATACCTTAAAACCCTAAAATATAAACTCAAGGGACTAAAGTGTCATTTCTGAAACTTGAATTGAAGACCTGATGGTCTCTGGCGCCCCGCGACCTCCCCCTGGTCCTCTCTCGTGCCCCGCCAGAGAGCAGAATCCACAGACAGGTTGTTTTGGCTTACGGGATTGGCTTGTTTTTGTGTTTGTTGGATGGTTTATTGTGTTTCTTACATTAATTGTTCATAACCACTAGCTACCAACCTTACCCTATAAATCCAAGACCTACCCCAAGATAAAATCACTTTGCAAACTCTCCTAATCACCCTCAAATCACCATAATCAACTGCAACATCAGAAGGTTCAAGCAGAAGCTTACATCTTCACTAAAGTGAGCATAACTCACTCAATACTTGTCCGATTTAGTCCATTCTTTTTCCTATACACTTGGATTAACCTTAGCTTCGATTCCATGGGTTTTTCACAGAAAACTAGTCCCTGGAACGTTGCCAAAAGGGCTCCAAAGTTCACTGATTGCTTCTGTTTTGATTAAACTTTTACTAAACTTGTTCAACTTGAGTCTAACTCATCTCAAACCTATATCCTTTTTGTTATAACCACTCCTATGGTTAGTTAGGCTTAAAAACAAGGTTGAGACATTCAAAATCAGAGGATTAATCCTCACAAACTTTCTATTTTGTCAAGGGTTTAACCCACAAGTGATGTTCAAGTCCAAGACTTGATGTATGTGTGATTAGGGATTAACTTGGGTTGTCCTACATAAAATCCACACATTGCTTGATGATTTCTTATAGATTAGTGTTTAATATTCTTGTATTACTTGTAGTTCATGACCCTCCTTGAATGTTTTTACATCAAGTGTAGTGGTGAACACTTAGAGGTGCCTAAATGGAAGACTTGTTCTTCCTACCTCCTACATGATTTCTATGACATTTAGAGGTACCTAAATGAAGATTTTAATCTTCTACCTCATGCTTGAACTATTAAACTATTGGACATATTAATATATATTACATAACGTATATAATACATCCAAATAATCAAATGTCAAGGTACTAGATTACATCATTTTAGACCTTGATAACTTGTCACGATTCTAATGGGAGTTTGTTCCATGAAAACATTTAAACTCCTTAGAGTTTCCTAGTGTATCACATGTACTAAATGATTATTTTTATATGTTACTTTCATGCTATTTGATTCTAAATCTATAATCTTCCGATTTCCCCAAACTCATACACCTATGTTTTTCCTCTTGTAGAAGGACAAGGTGCTCCACCCTAATCAACCAAACAACTCTCGCGAGATTAACAAGTAGGAAAGCTTGCAAAACCGTGAGTATACTCGAATTACCCATCTTTACGTTTACCACTTTTTGGGGTGTAACATGTTTACTTACCAAAGCTTACACATAAACATTTTACTTAAATGCACAAACATTCCTATAACATGCTTGTATACGTGATTGCTTGATACTTTAAACTTGGGTTAATTACAACTTGTGTTTGACTTATCATTAACTTCGTACGAGCCTATCCGTGACATATATAGCGCTATAGGATTAACGAACCGCCCGTAGACTTGTGGTTATGTCATGAGCATATTGCGTTTCATCATTGGTTTGATATGTTAGACACATGCCGAATTTAAGGTTTATCTTGTATCACATGCTTGCTATGAGGAATTGTTTAATCATCTTTTTATGCTATGTATGTACCAAACTTGTATACTCGCCTTTGCTTTTGCATTGAACTTTATTTTAAACATGTTACAGGTTGAGGATGACGATTGCTATGAAATGAAGTAGCTTTGATGCCTAGATACACATTTAGACGTGTTAGGTTTAAAATGTTGTATCAAATTTTGTTATTGTTATATTTCGAACATGTTGTTATTTGAAATTTCTTGTAATGTTTGACAATTTAGTTTATGCAATGAAAATGGTTTATTTAAATATTGTCACAAATAGTGTTATGAAGTCTCTTGCAATCTTTTTCGTCCCGCTCCGATGATTCCGCCATTGGTTGGGGTGTGACATTGATGTGGGCTTTCATCATCGTGGACTTGAACAGGAATGAACACATCGTCATCATCCTGGGCTTGCGCTGGAACAATATCGAGGGCTTGAACAGGAAATATGAATGTATTTTCATGAAATTTCACGTCTCGTGACACAACAATTTTTTTGCTTTCAATGTCAAATATTTTTTAACCTTTTACTCCTGGAGGATAGCCCAAGAAAATCCCGGGTCTCCCCCTCACTTCGAACTTGTCACCCTTTGTTTCGATACTCCAAAAGTAAGTTAGACAACCAAAGACCCTCATGTGGTCATATTCGGGTTTTTGGTTGAATAACAACTCATATGGAGTTTTGTCACCAAGAATTTTAGAGGGTAATCGATTGATAATATATGCGGCCGTTAGAACACATTCCCCCCAAAAACGTTTTGGCAAATTAGCTTCAAACCGTAAAGCCCGAGCCGTATCAAGCAAATGTCTATGCTTACGCTCAACAACTCCATTTTGTTGAGGCGTATGTGGACAAGTGGTTTCTAACAAAATTCCTTGTTTAGAGTAAAAATTCAACATAAGGTTTGATGTGAACTCCCCGCCATTATCACACCTTATTCTATTGATGTTTTTGTTAAATTGGGTTTCAATCATCTTGCAAAAATTGACCAAACAAGTACTAGCATCACTTTTATATTTAATAAGAAAAACCCAAACACTTCTACTAAAATCATCAACAATGGTCAAAAAATAATTTGCTCCAGAAAATGAAGGAATGCGATATTTGCCCCACACATCGCAATGCAATAACTCAAAACATCCTTTGGTTTTAATTTTACTTAATGGAAAAGGCGATCTCGTATGTTTAGCCTTAGAACAAGAATTACAAACATTATTTCTAAGATTAAAAGAAACACCTTTGAGAAAATCAACCTTAGCAAGTTTCTCTTGAGATGTATGTCCCAACCTTCTATGCCATCTTTCAACGGTAACAGCCATAGCCTTTCTCTCTTTCCCAAACATCCCCATTCGGTATAGACCTCCTTTACACTTACCCGCACCAATCAAGTTCCTCGAATGGAGACCCTGCATCACACAAAAATCAGGAAAGAAAGTCACAGAACATTGAAGATTTTTAGTCAAACGACTGACGGAAAGAAGATTGCAAGTAAACTTTGGAACGTGCAATATTCCCTTTATTTTGGTGCCACCCGGTAAAGTATAGTCACCCTTTCCTTCCACCGGGATCGCATCACCATTAGGAATAACCACAGGCATTTCATGAGGATCCTTTCTTTTGTTTTCAAGAATATTGTTTAGATAAGTTGTGTGTTCGGTGGCTCCTGAATCCACAACCCAATCATCCTCATCATCATTAAATCTACCCGTCATGTGCCTTTAATCGAGCAGTAGGATCACTGCTCTGATACCATTAAGAAATTCAAAGGTATCCCTTTTTATTGAGTTTTTATTTTCTGAATACAAGAATAGAGAGTATGACTCTGTTTATATAGAATACAAAGGACAAAAGGAAAAAAAGGAATCAACTATTATGGCTAAAATTAGGGAGATGAAACATGGACTAAAATTGGGGAGAATTTTATGGAGAGAATGTCTCCATATAATTTCAAAAGCCAATAATCTATACAAGTTATTTTTTTCAAAAACTCTTAAAAGTCTTTCGAAGTCACTTTATTAGGTGTCATATACCCGGATTCGCGCTTGTATGTCACTAAACACGGTGGTGTTTATGGGTTGACGGGTTGCACCCTACACAAACCCGAAAAGTGGGTCACATACTCACATGTGAACCTTCACACAACTTGTATGTTCGCGGGTTATAATTTTCAACTTATTTACATTTTTTTAAGTAATTATACCAACTTATTTTTATAATTTTCAACTTTGATACAAATAATGAACAAATAGTTTATGTTATTCTAACGTGTTTAAAAAGTAATTATATGAGTTAAACTGATCAGCCAGCAAATCCGTCTGGTTGACAAGAGACGACCTATTTAGTTAAAAGTATTTTATCAGTAAATTTTTTAAAAGCACTTTACATATATATTAAAACCAGGGGCGGATCTACCTTGTTAGAAGAGGTAACCTCTGTTGCCTCTTGACGCTCCGGCGGTAGTGTAAATTTTGAAAAAAATTGATGTTTTTTCGATTTTGTTACCTTTTTTTTTTGAAACGTTGCCTCTATAATAATTTTGTAGATCCGCCATTTAAAATTGTACATGTAAAACCAAGCAAGGTGCTGGGAACTAGCAGGTAAAGAGTAGTACAGGGAAGAAAACATAATCGACAAACAAAATAAAACAAACATTACAAACAAGACAATGGGTTTTCCACCCAATCTTCCCAACGGGTTTTATCATGAATGATTCAGCATGAAACTAACTTGAAAAAAAACTACGGCGTACAAGGGGGATGATTCAGCTTGAATTAGCCCTCATCACCCCGTGAAAGTGGGTAAAGTTCAAGATTAAAATCTGGGTCACGAATTTTAAGGAGTCTAGAGATGTCAAATATGTTACTAAGATGGCCTCATTTGGAAGGTTGGAATTAGAGGCTGAAACTAAGCAGCTCACAGAGAAGGAATTGGAGTCTAGGGTAGAATACAAGGCTTTTATTTTGAAGGTGGACAGATGCAGATCTATGGAGGTACAACAACAGTCAAGGGCTAAATAGGCGGCAAAGGGGGGATGAAAATACGACATACTTTCATGGGGTAGTGAGGGCTAATTCGAGCAACAACCTAATAAATGGTGTGACTATTAATGGAGAATGGTTAGTATCGCCTCCATTAATTAAGGATACCATTGTTCGTTCTTTGTAGCCAATTTCTTAGAGTCGATGGAGTCTAGGCCAAAGCTGGTGTGTCCGAATCTGAAGCCACTTACAAACTAGGAAGCAACAAACCTGGTAAGCCCTTTTTCTTCTGGTGAAATCAGGAAAGTTATGTGGGATTGCAGCAGTGATAAAGCCCTGAGCCCTGATGGTGTAAATTTTTTGTTTTTAAAATGGTGTTAGGGCTGAATTCAAAATGACTTTGTGAAGGTGTTTGAAGAGTTTTACCAGGGGAACTGTTAATTAGGGGTGTACATATTCATTTTTGGCCCTTATAATTAAATGTACGAACCCCGGGGGACTCTTAGATTATAGCCATAAGTCTAATTGGGTGTGCAAACAAGGTTATATCCAAAGTCTTGACCAATCACCTAAAAACAGTTATTTCTAGTATTATCTCCGAGGAATAAACCGCCTTCTTGGCGAATGAACGTATCCTAGATGGGGCGTTAGTGCTTAATATAACCATTCCTTGGATAAAGAGGAACAAAAAGTAGGGATTTATTTTTAAAATAGACATCGAGAAGGCTTATGATTCAGTAAATTGGGAGTTCTTAAGCTCGATTCCCGCTCAGTTGAACTTCCCGCTAATGTGGAGAAAGTGGGTCATGGCTAGGGTAATTTCAGCCTGGGCATTTGTTCTTTTGAGCAGGTCTCCTACACAGGAGTTCAGTTGTTATAGAGGTTTGAGACAATGGGATACCATCTTCCCGTTTCTTTCCTTATCATAAAGGAAGCTTTATTCGAAGTAGTGAAAGAGGCATGCTCGATTGGTTTGTACAAAGGTATCTCTTGTTCTCATAATGGACCTTCGTTATCTCATTTTTCTATGCAGATGACGCGGTGTTCATCAGTGAATGATCACTGTCAAATGCCAAGAATCTGAACAAAATTCTTTGGTGTTTTTACTTAGCCTCTGGGTTAAAAGGTAAATTTGATGAAAAGAAGTCAATTTAGTATTGGGATTGGGGATGTAATTGTGCAAGAAATGGCAAATAGATTAAGGTGCAAAGAGGGATCATTCAATTTCATTCATTTGGGGTTGCAAGTTGTAGCAAATATGAACCTGGTTAGGCATTGGAATCCGGTAATAGAGGTGTCCAAGAAACGTTTATCGACATAGAAGGTGAAAACACTTCGTTTGGGAGGGGGGCCAATTAAATTGGCTCTTAACGCACTACCAACTTATTTTTTTTCTCATTGTATAGAGCTGCTATTCAGGTTATAGACCAACTCGAGAGGATCTAATGAGAATTCTTGTAGGGGTCAACACCATAACAAGATAAGATAAGTTGGGTTGGGTAGAAGAGTGTGATGGTTCCAAAAGATTTTGGCGTGGTGGACATTGGGTCATTAAGGGAGGTGAAACTTGCCATGTTAGCCAATTGGTGGTGACGATTAAAGTCTGAAAGTAATAGTTTATAGAGTAAGGTAATTTGAGGAGTGCACCATAGTACGCGGTCATGGAACTTTATACCGTATAGGTTGACCATTGGACCGTGGAAACAAATTTACAAGGTGGGCCAAGATTTGGAGAGTTTTGGTATTCAGAGGAAATCCGGGTCTTGGTTCGGGCATTGCTTTCTGGAAAGAATGTTGGGTTCTAGACGAACCCTTGTGCAAAAAGCTACTTGTTTTATATGAGCTGGAACGTGATCAAAATGTATTAGTTGCTAACAGAATTCAAAGGGTAAACAAGGTGACAACTATAAAATTGCATTGGTCCAGAATATTGCAATTGAGGAGGAATTGTTTTTGCCGGAGGTTCTATCCTCAATCTTAATAATGGTGGAGCCAAGGGGCGACGAAGACGAGTGGAAGTGGAACTTGGAAACATCTGGTATTTCCTCGGTCAGAAGCATTAGCGTTAGTTACAGTGCTTGGGCCGAGCTTCAAGAGGAACAACTAGGTACCATTAAAAGTAAATTTTCTTGGTTGGAGGAACAATCTTGGGTGGGTACGAACTATGGTGGCTTTACGTTGTAGAAACATACACCTGGATTCCTATGTTTGTAAGATTTGTGGAGTGGAAGACGAATGTGTGGAGCAACTTTTTGTCGGCCGCAGGTTTGCCATGGTAGTGTGGGATTTTTTACAAATTTGTGACACTCGTCTTACTTAATTATTATTTTATATGAAAAATAATCACTTTTCAAAAACAAAATGAATTTCTACCAAAACCTTGGTTAATAGTTAAGTTGTACAACATCATAGAATATTAACATAACCAGCTAACTTGTTTAAAACATTCAACATCTAGAAACGTTTATAAAAACATCATTGTCCAACATGTCTAATTTAACGCGGAAGCTACAAAATTTGGTGTTCGGTTCTTGCATCTTTGCTTGATCGGCATCCAGGATGAAATGAACGTTACCTAAGGTCAAAACCGTATCAAATGTTAGTTTTGACAACGTATTAATAAGCATAAAGAAGCCCCAATAGCATACACATAACGGAAAAATAAAAATCTTGGTTTTTGGTTTCTCGCGCCACGCGCCAGACCCAAGAATGACCTTCGCGTGCCGCGGGCGGCCCCGCGTGTTGCGCCAGAATTGAATTGCCCCTTCGCGTGGCATGAGGGAGTGCGTTTTCCAGCAGGTCCAGTTTCTGGACCTGCATATTTGCCCAGCTCCGAATTTTGTTAAAAATCTAACTATAAACTAGCATAACTTTTCACTCGCTTGTCCGTTTTGGTTGATTCTTTTTCCTATGCGTCCGTAATAAAATTACAGATCTAATCACACAAATTTCACGTAGCGAAACCCAGTTTACGAACAATGGTTCACAAAATCCTAGTTTCGGTTATTCGGCCCATTAGCTATGTGTGCATAATATCATTATTCTGTTCTAAAGCATACTAGACATAATTGCCCAACTCCCCGGGCTTGTAAATCTTGGCGTATTCGCACCATTTCATGGCTTTACGCTCACACTAGAATTTCATGCTTGTTTTCTCAAAATTCAAGCATACCGCTTCAAGCAACACTTATAATGGATTTCTATCATTTGACCCGATATCTCGGATTCGTAAAACTTAAAATTAGCATAACCAATTCATTGGTGTATTACAATCCAACACTAGCACAATATGAGACTTTCAAGTCTCTACACACATGATCATTTTTAAAGGCAAAATTTTGACCCGTTTGGTTGTCGAGTGAAAACCATCACTTTAATGACAACCCAAACTATTTACAACCATTATTTTGATCCGTTTGATTGTCGAGTGAGCTTCGTCACTTCAATGACACATCAAACGCGTACGTTACACTATGACACCATTAACACACAAATTTCTAACATTTATGCATAATATCACGGGACTAAAGTCACGTACCTTTAGAGCACCCCCTTCAAGCGTGCGTCACCACCGGCTTGTCCACTAGACGCTCTGGTTTCCTTTCCTATAGAATTCAACCACAATATGTTTAGAACTTTTTTCCTATCACATAACGCATAGCTCACCCGATTGTACAAATATGCGTTTTTTGTTCAAATTCCAACATTCAATATTCTCTTAGGCATTTATACAAACATCTTTGGGGCAGAATTTTACACACTTCATAATCAAGCTCATAGCTTGTTATTTGGCCAAGATTAACATTAGAGAAAAATGCCCGGATAGTCCCTGTGGTTTCGCCTTTTTTCACCTATAGTCCCCAACTTTCTAAAATTACCTGAATAGTCCCCAACTTTTCAAATTTTGTTCCCGGATAGTCCCTGGCGCGGATGGGGGTTAATTTTTTTGTTAAGTAGGTGTGAAATGACTATAATGCCCTTACTGATTAAAAGAAAAATGAAAACAATCTCACCCCCACCCCATTCTCTCTCTACTGTCTCTTTACACTCTCTCTCCTTTAGAAAAATCATCACCACAACCACCTCCACATCCATTACCGGCATCACCACTCAACCACCTTCACCACTGTCATAACCACCATCGCCGCTATCATCACCATTCAGCCTTTTAATGAAATCCCCACTTAAACCCCTCTTATTTCTTCAAACTGAATCTGCTTCTTAGCAAATACAATCACAACAGGCAGCCACACCATCGCCCCTCACATAAAACCCTCTTACTTTGGGTCAGTTTATGGTTCCCAAGAAACAGAATCTTGTATGAAGTTTTCACCCTTCAAAGTTCATCGGGTTCTTTTTGCTTTTTTATATAATTTATAATATGGAATTATAATTTTGTTATCTGAAGACTGTATATTCAGATGGGTGTTTCTCAAATTAAAGAAACAAAATCTTAATTTAGCTATATTTGTCACTTGGGTTAGACAGAATATTGGATAAAGTTCTGACCTTGACAGCCCCAAACAGATCGGGTGGTTATTTGTTTGTTCGAAATTTTTTCTGGTTTGGAACGATGGTGGTTGATGAAGATGGGTGGTGAGAGTGGAGGTAGTTGGTGGTCACGAGTGGGTTGAGGGAGGTGGCGGAGGGTGGTGGAAACGATTGGGTGAGTTGAAGGGCACCTCCGACGAACTCGCAGATCAAACCCCCATCTCCGGCGAATCGACATCTCCGGCAAACTGTTTTCGAGTCTGGAGAAGAAGCAGTTGGAGATTTGGTAGTGAGCTAAGAAGATGAGTTTGAGAGGGATGATTAGCGTGAGAGTGATTTGTGTGAAAAGCTTTTTGCGTGAGAAAATGCTTCGAATGTGTGGATGAAGATGCCGAGAATCCGGTGAGTTTCATGTCTTCTTCTGGTGTATTCATGGTGGTTTGTTTGATGATTTCACTGATTGCTAATTTGATTGAAGAAGATGAAGATGAAGTTTGGTGTCTAGATGATTCTAAGATGCTTGGATGGAGGATTTTTTTTATAAGACAATGTCGCCCATTATTATTTCTACTGTAATCTCTGATAATGTTCATATTGCTTTCAGTATTGTTACGGTGGTGGTGGTTGGTATTTGGGGGGTGGTGGTGGTGTTACGGTGGTGGTGCACCCAAAATGGTAAAGAAAAAACAGGGCAGGGGAGAGGGGTGGGGGTGGGTATGTGGGTGAAAAGTGGGCCCCCACTTTATTAAATGATTAAATAGATATTTAATTATATTTTTATTAAGTATTTATTAGTAAGGGCATTTTGGTCATTTCACACCCAGTTAACTGAGAAAACTAACCTCCATCCGCGCCAGGGACTATCTGGGAACAAAATTTGAAAAGTTGGGGACTATTCAGGTCATTTTAGAAAGTTGGGGACTATAGGTGAAAAAAGGCGAAACCACAGGGACTATCCGGGCATTTTTCTCTTAACATTATTTAGGCAATTTCACATGAATTTTAACATCTATAAATCAGAAATTACTTTATAGATTTCAGATTACACTAGAACAACTATTATATCCCTAGTGTTTATCATGTTTATACAAAACCCATTACTCACCTACATTAGTGATTATGGAATTCACAAGAAATAAGCAAGTTTTCAACAATTAAATGGCTAAGGTTTACTCCTAAACATAATTTCATTCTCAATTTCATTCAACCAATGATCATGCAAGCTCATATTCGAATTTCATGAGTTCATCTAAAATTTAAGATGGAACCAAATAGTGAAATTTCACATACCTTATGATCTCTTCGCCGAGGTGATCATTAATCTATATCCAGATTTCGATTTGGACTTGATTTGAACCTTCAATTTGTGAGATTTAGGGTTTGGAGGGGAACTCCCTGGTCGCCCCTGTTGTTTGATCGACCAGACACACCTTTGTGTGTGTTTGGTGTGTTTTATTTTGTATTTGTTTAATTAAGTTTCAAGTTTTACAACATAAGCCCCTCAACTTCTGTTTAGTTTATAATTTAGGCATTTTAATTCATTCTTATGTTACTACAAGACTCATAACTAACTGGGTTATTTATTTCCTAGTTAGCTTATTCTCGTTTATTTTGTACTTTATAATTCTAATATAAAGTTTTATAAATTTCGGGGTGTTACAAAATTTCACAGGTTTTTTGTCTTCACTATCAAGGATGTTCTGGAATATCCCAATCACGCTTGAGGGTCCCGAAAATGGAAGAAGTTAATACACTCGATTGTTTTGGTGACCTTATGGGAAATATGGAGGTGCCTGAATAGAATGGTTTACAACCGGAAGGAGGCAAATGTAGAAGGCGAGAAGCATGAAATTCATCAACTGGGCTTTCTTTGGTTTAGGAACCGAGCGAAGGGACATAGTGTAACGTGGGAACAATGGTGTAACATAGATATATCTTGTATGGGTTTGTAATTTCGGTTTAATCTTTGATTTTCATTTTGGTGCTGCCTAACAATTGTTAGTCCAAGATGAATAAATATTTGTTTGCCTTTAAAAAATAAAATTATTGTACGCAAATTTTAGCCCATGACTTTATAGGCTTATAGCCTAGTGACATCTTGGGGCTGAGATAAGGTTTTGGGACAGGTAGTAGGGGTGAGCAAATTAACCACCATAACCGATAACCGAACCACTAATAACGGATAACTAATATAACCAATGGTTATGGTTATGAAACTTTGTATAACCGCTCAATCGGTTATGGTTATGGTTATGAAGCTTTGGTTAACCGAATATAATCGAAACCGAACCGAAGTTGTGATGTTAACTTTATATAATAGATTTGTGTTTTACAAAACCATATAGAGGGTTTTTACTAAGATAAAAGTATGTTAGTAACAAAATGATCTTGATGTAGATGTCCTTTATTTTGATAAAGAACTAAGGTGTTATGGCCATCAGGGGCGATGCTGTAAAGGGGCCGGGAGGGGCGCCCGACCCCCCGAACTTTTCGGCCAGTAGTGTTATATATGTAGTTTTCGTATAGAAATTTTTGGGTATATACGTTTTCGACCCCCCGGTTCTATAGAAATTTTTGGGTATATACGTTTTTGACCCCCCGTAAAAAATTTCAAGCTTCGCCACTGATGGCCATAATTGTTTTTATTTGAGAATTACCTTATTAAAAAGAACTCTAAATCGGTAGTTTAACCAAAAAGTTTAGTCTTCGTTATCTTATAAAATAAGCTCAAGCTAAGTTCAAATCATGCACAACCCTATTTATTTCAAACCTTGCTTGGTTACTTAACCGAAATTAACCAAAACCGAACCATAACCGACTTCATAACCGATTAACCATAACCGAAGTTTGGTTATGGTTATGGTTACCAAAACTCCATAACCGAACTAGCGGTTATGGTTATGGTTAATAGTAAAAACCGACCAAACCGACCCATGGACACCCCTAACCGGTAGGTCCTGGGTTCAATTCCCACAAGGGGGGGGGGGTTCCCATATTTATTGAGTTTCCTTCCACTGGTAGCATGATAATACTCCAGTGATCCGTCAGTGATCTAAATTTCTCGTTCAAAAACAATTGTATGCAAATTTTAATGTAGGATAAATTACACTTTTCGTCCTTTACGTATGTATCAGATTGCAATGGATAGCCTTTAACTTCAATAATTACAGTCACAATCCTTTATTTGGAAAACCCATTACACATTAGGTCCTTTGACACTAACCCAGTTAAGTTTAATAGTTAAGTCTATTCATGTGCAAGGCACATAGGGGTATTTCAGTCATTTTACATTACCCTTTTATTTAAAAGTATGTTTATAAACAAAACTATCCTTTTGTCATTGTTCATCTTCTCCGCTTGCCATCACCACCAACCCACCACCACTATTATTGCCACCTCTTAGTCTCTTCCTCCCTTTCTTTAACACCGGAACCCACAACCATCATCACTATCGTCTAACCACACATCTGATGTATCCTCTCCTCACTCAAAATCTATAACCAGCTCCTCTTAAAATATGAGACAATAATCGATATCAAATGAGCAATCTTTAATTTTTATGATATGTTAGTAAACTGTTTCTAGGGAATCATTCCCCTTAATCCCCTCAATCAAACTTTCCAGACAACTACACATTCAACAAAAGCATTTCAATCCAACTCTCCAGACAATCTTTAAGCACTCGCACCCCAATCAAAATCACGAGTACACCGGCGATCGTTGCACGGTAAGGACACACCTTGTTTCACGCATACAGTTTGTTGTCCTTAAGTTGTTAAAGGACGGGAACAACGGCGGAGAACACGAACCGACAGAACATGTCGCCGACATAAACAACCTAACAGCATCCCTCCGCTATGGTCGCTGGAGAACACGAAACATGAACCGGCAGAACGTTTGCCCGCAGAAGTGTTGGGTGTGGGTGGAGGAGATAGTTGGAGAGGAAGGGGTGGGGTAGGGCAATGTTGGTGGCGGCTAGTGTGGAGGAAGAGAGAAGTGGGTTTTAGGGGTATGAGAAAGAGAGAAAAAAGAGGGGTAGAATAAAACTAAAACTTTGGTTCAAAATTTTAGTTTAATTACACAAATAGTCCCTAAAAGAGTAAAATGACGGTTGTACCCTCACATGGGGTCCATGTGACACCACTTAATGTTAAAAATAAACTGGGATAGTCATAAAGGACCTAAGGCATAACGAGTTTTTCAAATAAAGGATTGTAATTGTAATTACTGAAGTTAAAGGTCATCCATTGCAATCAGATACAAACGTAAATGACGAAAATTGTAATTTATCCTTTAATTTATGAGGAAGTCATCAAAAGAACTGAAATATGCAAGTCAAGACCGAAAGTATAATCTCGGAAGTCAAGTCTTTGGGGTATTTATGGTTCAACAACAGATCGGAATTTAAAGTCTCATCTTGGAAGGATTGGTATAATTTGTGATTAAGTAGCTTGTTATATTTTGGCCCCCCGTTTTGGGTGTGGTCCTGTTTAATGATGTTTACATTTAAAAAATAAATAAAAAAATCCAAAGAGCTGAAATAGTAATTAATGAACCTCAGTTATTGTCTTAACTCTTAAGCACATGAAAGTATTGTCATTAATAATCAAAATTAATACAACATTCTATAATAACTTTGTAGGTACTTTAAATGTTCTTTAATGCATGTCTTCTTTGTTACTTCTTTAAAAAACTTATAGTACAGAATATAATAAAGACATTAAAATTTCATATTTTAGCCATAACTCATAATTACATGTTCAATTATTTTGTTACTAAAGGAAAAAAGGAAACGTGTCGTCATTTTGTTACTAAAGGAAAAAAGGAAACGTGTCGTCCAAGGATGCCAATATTAAATTCGTTTACCACTTTATTTTACGTAAGCACCTAGCTTAGTTGCCTAAAAAGATATATTAGCATGCCTTTACGATTTTTTTAACGACAAACTAAAACACCGGATAAGCATCTTGGGATGCACTCAATCGAGCAAATGCACCATCTTCTCTATAACGGTCAGCGTTAAATGCATACTCGAGACACAAAGACACCAGTTCCGGGGAAAATCCACCCACTGTGGTAAAAGCCAGTTCGGCTCGGTTTCGAACTGACAACCTCCAGAAAGACCTAGTTCTAAACTTCATTGCCAGCACCGTGCCTTTACGATTTGATCATGGAAATTAGAGGTTTATAATTATAATATATTATGCATCAAACTAGCCGTCCTACCCACCTAATCTCCATAATCATGATTATTTTAGTGAAATTTCTAGAAAATTTGTGAAAATGGATAGTGTAAGCCAATAAATACATGACCAATCACCCAAGTATAGTAATTGGTACGTTGTTAAAGAATAAAAAAGATGGTTAAAAAGGGGTTTGTTTGGGAAGGTCGAAGAAGTGTGTCTTTAACGGTATAATCTTGACTTCAAAAGATAACTTTGGAGTAGGTAAAAGTAGGATTACGACTGTAAAAGCGAGTTTAGGGTAATTTTATATAGGGAGAAAAATCACAATAATGACCAAAAAACAAAAAAAGTTGGCACATAAACTACAATAATTTTATAAAAGTTGTATATTTTGCAAATATACTATTTTCTTTCTTCTTCGTATTTTGTTAGCAACATACTTACATATAGGTGCATCATACGGTTCTCGTACTTCTATACTTGAAAATGATTGTGTATTGAATCACTCCAAATTGCTTAAAACGGAAACAACTTCATTTTAGTTGTCGATAGCCTCTTAGCCTAGTGACATCATGTGTTTATCATTAGTTCACCATCAAAGTGGTATGCATTCAAGTCTCAATAAGTGGCATCAGATGGATTTTAGGGTTTATGGTTTGTAATGAATTTAAGTTTTAGTAATGTTATGTTATAATATGACCATTTGTGAATGCTTAACAAAATCAATTCCAATTCTAACTTAATATGACTAATTGGGAATTTTTTTTAACGGTAAATTTGGATCACTGACGGACCATTGGAGTATCATCGTGCCACCAGCGGAACCATCAGATCATATCCATCTCTACAAGGCATAATGTCTATACACCAATTCAGGAGGAAACCCAATAAATATGGGAAAACCCCCCTTGTGGGAATCGAATCCAGGACCTATTGGTCCCAAAGTCTTATCTCATCCCCAAGATGTCACTAGGCTAGGGCTGACATATCGTGAATACTCGTACACGATAAGACACGACACGATAAGACACGATACACGAAATCCCATACACGAACACGACACGATAACTTATCGTGTCCTTTTTTTCAAACACGAACACGACACGATATACACGAAAATTACCTGTTAATACCTGATAACACGACTGTTCGACTGTTATACACGAAAAATACTTGTTAATACTTGTTAACACGAACAAAAACACGAACACAACATGTTATCTAAGAATTACAGAGGGAGTTTAGGGGTTTTTTTTTTTTTTTTGAATTGAATGAAAAATGAAAATAGAAAGGAAATAAGGAACCTACACGCACATGGCTGATGAGTTTTATTTAATTTAATTTCTTATCGTGTATAACGAGTATTAACAGATAAACAGGTATTTAACTTGTTTATACACGAAAATTAACAGGTAGTCTCGTGTCTACCTGTTTGGTACACGATACATGTTAAGGCCATACACGATACCTGTTAACTTCGTGTAGATTCGTGTCATGTATTCGTATAAAATTGCCAGCCCTACACTAGGCTATAAAGCCAAGATGCCCACTAGACTAATTGGGAATTAGATAGGAATTTTAGCTATGAAGGTTTATATGAAGTTATTAAAAAGTGTCATTGAGCTGTAGATGATTAAAGTAAGACCGGACCTGGACATTGTGGGCTAATGCCCTGTCCATGTGGGCATTTAACGCCCTTCAACACCTGCCACAAGGGTGTTAAAATGGGGTGCCGCACATTTAACGGGTGTTAGACAGAAGATGGGTTGGTTTGTGGAACCTCAACTAATCACCAATTTTCTTTCTTTCATTTTATTTTTTTATTTTTAAATTTAGTTAAACCACAACGTAATAATTAAATAGTGAGTTAGTTAAAGCTATTGCCTACATGACCGTGACATTACGAGAAAACATTTTCATTGGGAATAGTATTAAGATGAGATGTGTAGGAATTTAATTTACCTAGGGTTTTACGAAGAAAACCATTTTTACTGGGAACAGTACTAAGACCACCCGTAATCGGGCGTTTTTTGTCAAAAAAACTGCCCACACGCCGGATATCGCCCCTCCTCCGCCCCCTGCGGCGTTTTCGGGCGTGATCTTGGGCGATTTTGTGTTTGCCGTTTTTTGAATAACGCTGGAAGGGGCAAATGATGGACCAATGGGAACGAGTTAGCTTTCGTCATCAACCTTTTGTTGCCGGAATTTTTTGGTTTTGCCGGAGGTTGCAGGTCAAAGAAGAAGAAGAAGGTCAGAAGAAGAAGTAGAGTGGGACTGTGGGAGGCGGCTGTGGTCTTTATTTTAAGTTTAAAAAATGGCAAATTAGGTCCCTGTGGTTTTATTTTAAGTTTAAAAATGACAAATTAGGCCTCTGTGGTTTTATTTTAAGTTTAAAAATGGCAAATTAGGCCCCTGTGGTTTTTATTTGTTTTTTTATTTCCAGATTTTTTTTAAAGTTTTGTCGGTTTTTATTTTTTTTATTTCTAGTATTGTAATTTTTTTAATTTAATGAAGTATTTTAAGTTTTTAATTTAAAAAATAAATAATTGTGTAATGATTGGATGGGGCGTTATTGGGCATTATTCCACTACGCCACTTTTGCAAAAACGCCCAATAATGCCCCCATGCTGACTGGACTGCCACATGGCAGAAAACGCCCCAGGGTGGGCAGTGGCGAAGCTTGAAATTTTTTACGGGGGGGGGGGGGGGGGTCGAAAACGTATATACCAAAAAATTTCTATAAAACCGGGGGGTCGAAAATATATGTACCCAAAAATTTCTATACGAAAACTACATATATAACACTACTGGTCGAAAAGTTCGGAGGGTCGGGCGCCCCTCCCGGCCCCTTCAAAGCATCGCCCCTGAGGGTGGGGGCATTATTCATCAAACCACTACGCATGGTCTAAGATATGTTGAAAGATGTTTAGGTGATGTTTAAAGTTATTCTAAGTCATACTAATGATATAAGTATTTGATTCATCATAAAAATGCACAATGAAAGAACCTCGAAAACATATTTGATACAGTTTTAAAATGCAATTAAAGATGAAAAAAAAAAATTGTTGATACAAATTCACAATATGAAGTGTAGCAAAAATCTAGCATTTCAACCTATATTTTTTCTGTCAAGACGTTCCATAAACTGTTAAAAGTTAGAAATTAGAGAAGTTAAACATTGAGAAATACGTCTTTTGGTTCTTGGTTTATGTATTTAGAAGATAAAGTACTAAAGTAGAATAACAATCTCGATGCATCAAATATTCAAGTAGTACATGAAAATTGAAATGTACCATCTAAAGAAAGCCATTATTTTCTAGATAGAAAATCTATCAGTTTTATATCCTTGTGTTAATTCTATATATCCTTTGACCCGTTAGTTTTCATCAGCACTTATCAATAAAGGCGTAAGGGGTGCATGCCTAATAAGATTAGACAAACTTTCCCCACACCCAATCATATTGTGCCATGTCATTTCCCTCTTGCCCAAAAAAACATAAGGGGTGCATGCCTAAAATAAGATTAGGCAAACTAATTAAAAAAACATATGATTGGTTGATATAAGTCTGGGCTCCACCACTTACCCTCTCCCTCTTCTTTGTCGCATGCGGCAACTTCTCCCCGAAAATTTCTTTACCGACCGGCAAAGGTGGTGTGGCGGTGGACTCCCTTGCGGCAAAAAGGGGTTGCCGAAGGGTTTACCTAACCCGCCCTGTACACCCTAAGGGTGGATGGGACACTCTCCAAAACTATCAAATGATCACTTGGCATCAATCAGTCAAGCGATGCCACGTCATCTCCATTTTCATGGGTTCCAATGATCAAATGGATTAGTACGTTGTTTCAACTTATCACTTTACACTTCCCAAGAAATTTCCTCACAATTCTTCTCCACTTTTTTCTCCCATCTAGCCGTGATGGTGACCAAAGAAAAACCCTATCACACTCTGAACACTGCGGTTGTGGTAGTGTGATCACATGAACTCATCATGGGAGTGCTCCGTCCACCCGAATTATGTACAAGTGTCCTAAATTATTATTGTTGAGCAAATTATGTAAAAGTAGTCTGAACAAAAATGAACAAAAATTCAATAATTAAATGGCCCTATAAAACTGGATTATGATATTAAGAAAGAAGACAAAAAAACATTGCCCTAAAGTTATAAACCTGTCCCCAACTTGATAATATAAAACAAACAATTTGTTTGACAAAAAAGGCATTCTCTCATAGGAAAACCCATTATAGACTAGGTTATGGGTGATCACAAAGATTCTTCAAATCTTACTTCTAAGTCTTCTATAACTTTTTCTTATGTACAAGTAAATTTACTTAAAGCATCTTCAACAGCCATTTGGAGTTGTACATTCTTATGTACAAGTAAATTTACTTAAAGCATCTTCAACAGCCATATGGAGTGGTACATTACTAACGTGACCCCAATGGTGGTTGATTTAGAGAGCAAAAGGAGTGGTCACTGGTGGTATGTGTGGCATTGTAAGGGACTGTGAGGGGGCGGGGGAGAATGGAACGGGGAGAAATACATTGGTGTCCATCCGTGTAGAGGCGCGCACCGTCAAGTAAAGGAGAGAAGGAGACACGACCGTAAGCCCTATTGGCGATATTGTTAATTGGTAAAGACAAAACCTTTAAACACCTTGGAAGGGGAGGTCTTGGGTTCAAGTCCCATAAACGATGTGAATAAAAGAAATTTGCCGTTAAAGTGGGCCGGCTTTATTGACAGAACATTTCTACTAGTTGACTTGACAGAACATGATCAACATATATAGGCTAGTGGGCTTCGTGATTTAGTTTGGGCCTAAAAAGACAAATTTGTTAGTCATTTAAAGTGGGCCGGCTTTATTGACAGAACATTCCTACACTAGTTGAACCATATCCATTGTCAAGATTATGATTTATTAGTTTAAGCCTCAAGATGCAACAAAATTGATAATCAGTTAACATTATTGCTGTGGTAACAAACTAGCTAGTAAGTTAATCGTTCTCATTTTGATTTGTATTTTATTATTTGAAGGTTAAGTAATTTACTTTAAATATTAGAAATATATTTAGCTCATAACAATTTGATCCTCTTGGTAATGATATGCAACAAAATAGATTATACAAATATGACTCACTTAGGAAAAGCAAAAATCACCAAAGTAGTCGGACTCATTTCCGACGATTAGAAGCTTTCATAACAGCTCCGTCGGCTGAGACGACTAGAATTTAGCCTACACTTTTAGTAGTTGCTTATCCTGCAGTTTTATTGGCTTAGCCCATGTTTTCAGTAAAAATGTCGGCTAAGCCCTCATTTTCAGTGAAAGTGACGTCGGCAAAGCCCGCATTTTTGGCAAAAAAACCAACGGCATAGAGTGCGCTTTCGGTGCCGGCTAAAGCTTAACACTCGCTTATTAGGACAGCTAAATTCAAAGACATATCTGGAAAATGTTATTTTTTTTAATTTTTTTAAACAACTAACATAATCAATCCCGAGCACTCTCGGGGCACTCACAAAATCAAACGCAATGCTCCGAAAAGTGACCCGAGTCGTACTCAGGGGCTGTTTGTTTGCATCTTAATGAGGCTCTTAATGGTTCAGACATCTTACTAGTTTAGCACTTAATGGTTCAGACTGTTTGTTTCAAGAGCAGATGTCTGAATGGTTCAAACATTTGCCTCTGAATGGTTAAGATTTATACAGAGTCTGAATGGTTAAGACCTCTAATATGAATTGGTCAGACATTTGCCTCTAAACGGTTAAGCATTATACATGCTCTTAATGGTTCCGATCAGCACTTTTTTTTTTGAACGGCAAAACACTTTATAACTGTATATAAAGAGCCAACAAGCCGCTGGAAAGCTTATAACGAGGAAAACACAAACTACAAAAGGCTTGAGACGTTAAAGTCAAGCCAATCTTCCCAAGAGACGGCTGGAAGATTGGAACGGTGCTTGATCCACAGGAACGAGTCTTCCTTTATTTGCTCGACTGAATCAATAACCCGTATGGCCTTTCCCACGAAGACTTTCTAGTTTCTAGCATACCAAATCCTCCAAAACGTCGCCTTCATCACAGTATTCACCAATTTTTTCCACTTTTTCGACCCGGGGGCTTTATCTATACTATATTATAATGCATGAGGGAGGGGTATTTTAAGATACCCAAAAAATAAGAACTTTTCCTCCCCTTTATTTATAGAAAGACCCATAAAATGAGGGTAGTTCGGTCTTTTAAACACTATTTATTTTTAGCCCCTAAACTTGTTACATTTAAATCCCTGAGGTTTTAACAAAATTATAGATAATTAGTTACAATTCACCCCTCCACAACAAACTTAAATTTTTTTTTTACGTATTCTTGACGTATCTTATAAACAAAATTGTTTAAAAAAAAAAACAAAGATAGCATGAAAAGAGGATTTAATTTTAAAAGTATTACAACTATTATTTTTATTTTTTGACAAGCAAAGCAAAAATCATTCATAAAAAAAAAAAAAAAAAAAAAAAAAAAAAGGCTCTCTTAGCCAGGAGCAAAGAGAAATGTTACAGACCCCAACAGAAAAGAAAAATAAACATACTCAACTTTTAATTAACATGTTCTAAAGAGGAAGGGTTAAAGCTGAGTACTTGCTCTTCCCCTGATCGGATCAGTGCGAAGAAAAATGGGCGCTCATATTTTGAATCTGATCAGTTTCTTCAATCTACGCTAAAAGAGGAGATCCATTCAACGCATATTTCCCATCTAACTCCTATAAATCTCATTTAAAAATTCAAACCCACCTATCTCTTTCTTTGCTCTCCCAGAAGAAGATCCCTTTCAGCCTCTGGAAACCCTAAAATCAGATCAAACGAAATCCGACAACTCAATTTCTGTTCCGATCAATTATTGACACAACAGAGGTATTGATTCATAACATTTTATTCGTTCTGTCGATGTTGAATTTGACCTTACGTTTCATTAAGACCAATTTACTGATAATTTTGCAGTTTTGAGCATAATCCGTGTTGTATCTTTTGAATAAAGTTGATAATAACATCTTTATTTTGTGTTAATTAAAGGCGCATGATGTAGTTCTTCTAACTTTTGTTCATGATTTGATGGAAGTTCATCTACTTTGGTCAAAGAATCGTGTAGGTCAATAGATGGACCTTTTGTATCCTGCAAAATTTGATAACTAAAGTGGTTTTCTAATTGAAATCCAGGTATATGAAGATATCAACTGAAGCAATGGATGTCCCGAAAACTTGATTTAGTTTCGACCCGGGTAAGAGAAACGAGATGATGACAAAGAAAGGCTTAATTTCTCTGGGTATCTTAAAACTGGATAGGGTTTTGTACTCACGTTTCAGATTTGTTATTCAATCTGTTTAATTCTTGTAATTGTTGAATGAATTTTAATGAATAGGGAGGATATACAAGTTCCATCACACCCTACTTCCCGACATATGCACAAGGTCAAGGGCCACGATGATGATGCAAGAACGGTTCCAAAGTGTTATCAGTCAGTTTTTTTAATATGCGCAGTACTTTCTTTGTGCTTGTGATTTTTGTTTGATATGTTCGTTAGTAGTTATACGCGTGTTTGGCCGTGATTATAGAGAATCATACGTTCTGGTGGTGCGGTTGATGATGACACGGCAAAAAATTATAGTTACTCTTGATACTGTTGATCCAAACAAGGTTTGATCAGATCCTTACTGATTGAAAGTCATTCCACCATGCCATCATTGAGTCTAGCTGTCCGCTGCATCAAGCAACAGGTTAGGTTTCATGTTGCTTATTGCAAAGATATGTCTAATTTTGTTTGTTAGTGTTAAATTGATTGGAGAAAAGGTCTTGATACCATTATATGGCAAACTAAACGGTGTTTATGGATTCTTCATATACAAATGGTTTTTTTCAAAGGATATAGGTAGAAGATATTGATATACAGTGAGAGATATAACTTCAATAAAATCCATGTTCTGTATCAAAAGGTGTGGGTTGGGTAACAATCCAATATGAGGGTTGGGGTTAGCACATCTACTTTTTGTACAAGTCACAACTAGCCGGGTCAGGTTGACCTGAAACACCTTGCAGTTTTTTTTAATATAAGTATTTTAGCTTTAAACATGAGCGCGCTACCATAAAAGCTGACCAATCACTTTGGGGTCACGGCATCAAACCCGAACCCGCCGGGTAAACCCGAAACCCGACACATTTGGGACGGGTTTGGGGTCGGTTAATCGGGTTTGGGACGGGTTTGGGAATAGTTTTTATTTTTTTCGCGGGTTTGGGACGGGTTTGGGATTTCGTGATATACCTGTTTACCCGACCCAATTACCCGATAAAGTGTACCCGTTTACCCGATACTATACCTGATATAATTTCTTTTATATTATTAAATATTTATATATATGATACATCCATTTTTTACACATATAGGTATTCTATTCCCTATACATTGTAGCTATTTGATATATATTTTTATAATGACAATACAAAATGTAACCGGTTAGTAGTTACCCGATAGATACCCAATGGGTTTTGAGACGAGTATAACCAACAAGTAATCTTTTTAAATTAATGGGTTTACCCGAAACCTGCGGGTATACCCGATACCCGATGGGTATTTACCCGCTAGAAACCCGACGAGTTTTGGGACGGGTTTAGGACAAGCTTGTCTAACCGGGTTTGGGTTTGGGATTACCTAAACCCGTCCCAAACCCGACCCATTGCCATCCCTATTCTCAGGTGCAACTGGGAATGAAAGATGTTCTTGAGGACGAGAATGTGTTAAAAAGTACAAAGTTTTACCATTTTTATATAAAATTTCAAGATTGATAAACTTTTAATAACTAGACACTGTTTTATACGTATTTCTGATCTATAGTTTTGAACATCAATTTTTTTTTTGGTTTTGAACATACCTGATGTTTTATATAGTTTGTATAAGCTAAATAAACACACTCCTTTCATATGATATGAATGCACCATACGAATGGTTACAGACTTTGTTTCAATTTGTGTTGTAGGGATATATTTTGCTGTATGTGATGGATGGTAGTTATTGACCATGTGGGGCATCTATATGGCCATAGCAACAAGCACACGCACTAGGAATTAGTTTCGAAACACATGATCATGGTATGGTTATATGCTTCTTGCTTTTGAAACATTAGATCTAATCATTCTCATAATAATAATAATACTGACTACTCTCACTGCCACTTGTTTTTTAATACTTGATTAAATTGAGGTCTTGAGGAGATGTGTTCATTGTATGTTTTTAACAGAGGCAGACATGCCTACTTAGGTTATGTTTTAATATTACAAAATTTAAAGGAACTGCCCATGATGTGGATCTTTATTTTTTGGGGATACTTCTAAAAACAGTTCTACATACTTTCATGTTGTATGCGATTAAGTCCTTGTGGTTGATTAAGTACTCAAAGTTTGTTTGTTAGATCACACATATATAAAAGGGTTATTTTAACAAACATTAAAATATAAGAAGTGCTCAAAGTTTGGTTTGACAGTTTCACTGTGTCTATATGTAATAAGCCCTCTTTTGCTAATTTAAGTGTTTTGCTGGGGTCTTTTGCCTTAATATTACATGGCCATAAATGATTAGATTTTTGCTTTGTTATAATTGGTTATGATTGTTTTGGTTGAATTATTGTTTGTTTTTTACAATTCATTCATTCTTTCTAATATTCCAAATTATATATGAGGTGTGCAACACCAAGCCATTATGTTGAAAACGGCAAATGAACAGAAATAATTCTTGGTCCATGGTTTGAGATAGCTTTAATATGTGTTTTGGTTTGCTTCTATTCTAGCCAGGTCCGGTCCAGTTTCGGACTTAACTGATATCATATGGTATGGTCTGGTCTGATCTGATCTTGGTTCCATTATATATAAATTTTTAATTTTGGTTCGGTCTTGTATTGGACTGTTACAAGTTGGACTCGACAAAAACCAAAAGTTCAAAAACGTTTCAACTTAAAAGTTAGAACCAGATAGTATAATAGCGGTTTGGTTACAAACTGGATCATGAACTGGTTTGTGCATCCTTAATTTCAATTCGAATATGTTTTGTTCAACTTTAGTTAAACAAGATACCACAACACAATCTCTAATTCGATACCATTCGCTTGATGTCATATGCATAAGAATGCAAATGGTTAGCTACAAAACATGCTGCCTTCAGTTAATTCATTTTATTTTTGTTTCTTGTTCATTCTAGCATACATATCGGAAGGCCATAGGTTATTTGAAACAAAAAGAATCTTTGGTTGGTCACAAGGCGCCCGATCGCGATATAGAGTTGGATATGCAACTCAAATTTACATGAAAATACATAATCAATATGTAGCGTTATTATATGGGGAGCTATTAGACTAAGACAACAAATGTATCGGATTACAAGAACAAACTCAAAATAGTTTTCAACCAAGATATAGATTAAAAAAAGAACAAACTCAAAAAAGTTTTCAAATATGCTATAGATTAAAAAAAGTACATATATTGTTAACATATAAGATTAATATTAACATGTGGATTAGGATCAAATACAAAGGATCCTAATTGTAAGAATGATTTATAAAGTGACAAGTGTCCAATAACCTAAAAAACCCCACTAAAAAAAAAAAAAAAACTTAAACATCCACCACCACCAAAAACCTAAACCCCCTACCCCCACCCCCATCACCCACCAAAAAAAAAAAAAAAAAAATTTTTTTTTGCCAAGGGGGTTGGGGTTTAGGTTTTTGGGTGGTAGTGGGGGTGGGGGTGGGTGTTTAGTTTTTTTTTTTTTTTGGGGGGGGGGGGGGAGGGGGTTAGGGTTTTTTTTAGGTTTTTGGGGGGTGAAGTTTAGGTTTTTTTGGTGAGGTATAGTTTTTTTTTTTTTTTGGGGGGGGGGGGGGGTTAGGTTTTTGGGTGGTGGTGGGGTGGGGGTGGGTGTTTAGGTTTTGGGTGATGATGTAGTGGGTTTAATTTTAGGTTATTGGACACTTATCACTCTATAAATCCTCCTTACACTTCTTACAATTAGAAGCCTTTGTAGAATAACTTGACCCATTAACATGTATTGACACAAGCAAAATTTTTTTAAGTCTTACCTTTTATAAAGGGGCATCCCAAATAAAAAAGAAGAAAACATTGTTTTAAATCTTACCTTATAAATGGAGGGGCCAATGAATTCAAACCCAACCATTGATGTTGAGATTTTATAAAGAAATTTAACCCACGCCAATTTTTCGCCTACGTTCAACTTTTGTTGGCCCAAGCCAATTAACCCACATCAATTTTTAGCCTACCTTAAACTTTTGTTGGCCCAAGCCAATTGTTTGATTACGCATGTTGTAACATAGTTTTCAACTTTGTGTTTTTTTTATATATTTTTGAAATGCAAAAAAAAAAAAAAAAAAAAGTAACATGGTTCTCTAACTTTGTTTATATATAGCGTTAAAAATGTATGGTGTGACAGTTCAAATTTATGAATATTATGTATAATCGATTCGGTTAAAGTTGCTATATCATAGATTGACCACACTGATGCTACGAATAAGAAAACATACTATACAATATATCACGAAAGGATAGATAAACTAAGAGAATATGAGTATGACGTTGTAAATTGTCGCCCCCGCTGCATCGCGCGGGTTTCCTACTAGTTTAGAACATCGAGGAGGCTGGCAACATAATTTATATTACCAGGAATTCTAAACCACACGAAGATATTCCACCAAATTCCTCTTGCCAATAAACAATTGACAAAGGTATGATTATGGTCTTCGACTCCGTAACCACATCGATCGCAATTGATATTGTTAATGGATATACCTCTGAGGCTTAGCTCCAGCTTGGTTGGAACTTTACCCATTCTTGCTCTCCATGTGAGAAAGTTACTTTTAGAAGTGGCCCAGGCATTCCAATCGAACTGAGAAGAAAAAGATGCAGAAGCTCCTTGTGACATAATAAACCCTTCAGTCATATAACTTACAAACATAAACCCTTCACCCAAAAAAGTCAATCGCCGCCGCACACAACCCTTCCAGTTGCAACCGACGCCGCACCAACCACCGTATCCGTCACCACAATGTCCATCGCCGCCATCGTTTCACCTCCTCTTCTCCGATCACTTCCCGCCACTTCTCCGTCATCATTCCCCCTCACCTATTCCTTAAAACCCTCGTCTTTCTCCCTCCAATTAAACGTGTCTCCCCTCCGAAACCCTAATTTCCGATTCACTGTTTCGGCAATGAGCGTAACCGCTCAGGAAAACCTCTCTCCGACATCATTCCTTGACAATAAAGAATCCGGATTTCTTCATTTCGTCAAGTATCAGGGCCTCGGTAACGACTTTATCATGGTAATTACAAAATATTCTGTTTTTTTGTTGTTTATTAATGGTAGTCTGTGTGAATATATGTAATCAGATGTACATTAGGATTGGTTTATGTTATTTTTATTGGTTGGTGTTTGATTAGGTTAATAATCTTGATTCGATGGAGCCGAAAGTGACTCCGGAGCAAGCTGCTAAGTTGTGTGATCGGAACTTTGGCATTGGAGCAGATGGAGTGATATTTGCAATGCCTGGATGCAATGGGACTGATTACACTATGAGGATATTTAATTCGGATGGTAGCGAGCCGGAGGTGATATTCTTTTCTTCATTAGGTTTATGTTCTTGTTTCATATTAACAGTTTTATAGTAATGAACTGAGATTCGGATGCCATAATAAGCTGTTTGATATCAATCGATCGTAATTCAAGATGAACTAGAAAAAAACGTTCACGGTCCGGTTTTGACGGTTCATGGGTAAACCGCGAACCGAATCGTTATTAAAGGTTTTTTTATCATTGGACCGAAACCAAACTGTTGAAAATTAAAACCGAACAGTTACTAACGGTTTGGTTTCAAGGTTTGAACTTGTTAGTGGTTTTGCTAAAGAGAGTAATAGACAGTGATTTGGGTATACAATTATGCTATAGAATAGTGATACTTTCGTTAGTTGTTTAGCTAAATAGACAATAGTTTTTCTTTTCTAAATCCAACGGTAATCTAAATATCAATTGGGTGATTAAAGGCGACACAAAACAAACAGTGAAGCTGTGAAGGTCTCATGGACTTGAGCAATCCTATTAGTTGGCCACAACAAAGGAGATTGGAAATTGATATATTTGTCACATAAAAAAATGTTTGAATTAAGCCCACATAAAAGCATGGCAGGTAACTTGTATACTAAACAAATTTAAAAAAATCTAACTAGTGTATTCTTACGGTCCGGTTTTACACGGCCGACTTCCGACATAAACCGTAAACCAAGCCATTCTTTATGGTTTGAAAATAACGAAACTGACTGACAGAAAACTAAAAGAACAAACCGACCGTGAAACCAAACCGCTCACCAGTTTGGGCGGCTTCATGGTTTTAAACCCAACCGTGAAACCCCTAGTTTCTCATGTGGATATATTGGAATAATGAATTAGTTATCTCATTTTATGCGTTTTTTTTTCTCAGATGTGCGGTAATGGAGTTCGTTGTTTTGCAAAGTTTATTTCAGATCTCAATAACTTAAATGGAAGGCAAAGGTATGATTTAGTTCTATACCAATGCTATGCTTTGTCATGTTGTTTTGTCTTTGATCTTTTCTATGTTAGACTATCTGTTATGGGTGTCATTGGGGTGCCACGTAGGCAGGCGCCGTTGAGGGCGTGGCGGGCATGGGGGTGTGCTATGCATGTGAGGCGGTGGATTGTTGAAAGCGAAGGGCGCTAGGGGGGTGTGGTCATCACAGTACAGGGGCGTGAAACTTGGTTGTGCCCCCCCCCCCCCCCCCCCCCACACACACACACACACAACCACCAACACTGTCTACGTGGCGCCTATGTGGCGTGTTTTTTTTACATTTCACACCTCGCACAACACATAGTCTTACACATGGCATGTTCGGTCTTTTGTTTAACCTTTTTGTACAAGTTACATGTTTCTTGGCTCGTAGGTAAATTATTATGTATGTTCATGTTTCTTTAGCTGCAGGTTTGTGTAATCATCTTATGCTTTCTTTCCACGAAATTTGCAGCTTTACTGTCCATACTGGTGCTGGATTAATCATACCTGAGATACAACCTGATGGGAAGGTAATTCTAAACTAGTAGCATACCTGGGTTTTTAGGGCATGATCGGTGACTTGAAAAAATAAATCTAAATGTACTTCAATTTGACCCGTTTCTTAATAGATCTTGATATGATCCAAAACCTAACTAATGTTTAATAACTGGATCTTAGACCCATGTTAATCTGCCAAATTAGGTTGAGCAATTAGAATGAAAATGGTGATCATGCATTATCATATATATTATAAACACACCCTAGATCATTTAGTGCAATAGAGAAACAAACCAACAACACAAAATATAGAGTGCTGTTCCTCATCACCTGATTAGATGGAACCACAAGGATAATTAATGGATGGTTAAATAAATTATACACAATATCCGTTCTGATAATGATATTAGGTGACTAATCAATGAAATAAAAAAGCTATACATAATGATATTATACATAATGAAATTAAAAAAATTGCCATATATATATATATCATATGTCCACAAGGGCTAGAAAATTGTCATGAAATGCTAGGTATACAAAGCAAAAGTTGCCACCTCACTTTGATTAGTCTCACTAAAAACACATTCTGATGAACATGAGATTACAGTTACACCTTGAGTTTGTCAAATCAGTTGTTTGTGTGTGTGTTGGTTCTTTGCATACTCTTGACCCATCATGACTTCTGAGAGACTTCTCTATAAGCTCACTTGGTCTCTAAATATCCACATATAAGACTAATATAAGCGATACAACACTGGGATAAAACACTGTACGAATAGTGTGCGTGTGTATATCTCCCACCAACCGTGAACCACTCGGCAGAAGCATGAGAACAGGTGCAACGGCTGTACCCATTATAATGGAAGAGTCTGTCCTGCCACAAAAGTCGACCTGTCAACAGAACGATACAAAATTAAAACCGAAGTATGATTAAATTCATGTACAAAAATCAAAACTGTAGATTAGTAGTGAACCAACGATGCTCGAATCTAGGGTTTTCTGAACCGTGATCAACAGTCGGAGCGAGTGGCAATCTGTAGTAGTGATACCGGAGAAGAGACGATCATCAATTTAGGGTTATATGGGAAGGAAACCACCATTCCACGAATACCGGGGGAGTGGGAACTCAACCGGCGCTAATTGCCGGAAAATAGGATACAGAACATGTAACCACCTAAAACTGCCACTTTTTCAGTCATTTCCTTGAGTTTATACGGTCAAGATTTAATTTAAACAGATCCAAGAGTCATAATTGGATTTGCCAGCGGTTACGGTCTCCGCTGACAATATAATATATAATAACTTCTGTTATGATTTTTTCAAGATTTGTGTTGTAAAATAGTTGGGTTTTTTTATATAGTTGCAACATTTTTTTTTGTGACGTGGCTTGTAATCTTGTGGATTCAACATTGTTGCTACTCTAGGTTAAAGTTGACATGGGTGAGCCGGTACTGAAGGCCTCAGATATTCCCACTAAAATACCACCAAATAAAAATGAGTCTGTTGTGAAAGCACAAATTGAGGTTGATGGAGTTAACTGGAACGTGACATGTGTCAGTATGGGAAATCCTCATTGTGTCACTTTCGGTACTGAAAACCAGGTATTGATTTAATTGTTGTATTTTAGTTTCTCGTATAGACGAGTTTTGTTTCTATATAAGTTATACACAAATCCCCATCACTTATATTGCTTTCTAAACAGAATTTGGTGGTTGATGAAATAAATTTGGCTGATATCGGGCCTAAGTTTGAACATCACACACTATTCCCTGCTCGAACCAACACAGGTCAGGAGGCTCTTTAAGATTTGTAAACCATGGAGCAAGATAAACATAACCATTAAAATTTTATTATTAACATGCTGTCTGGTTTAAAACGTTTATTTTTTTTTTCTTGTGTTGATTTCTGCTTTTACTTTTGCAGAATTTGTGCAAGTGTTTTCTCGTTCACATCTAAAAATGCGTGTTTGGGAGCGTGGTGCTGGTTAGTCTTCTACTTGAAATATATAAACTACTTTGTGCACTGATTAATAAACAGGTTTTTAAAACTTTGTATAAAAAGTTTGTTTACGTACTTGTGGACACTTTTCTTTATTTATTTTTTCTATATAAATGCGGATATAGGAGCGACTTTAGCCTGTGGGACTGGAGCATGTGCGGTAGTTGTTGCTGCGATCCTTGAGGGTCGTTCTGAGAGAGTATGTTTTATGATCTAAATAAATTATTCTAGTTATTGTTTCCTTTCAATGTTTTTGGGACTGTTTTTTAATTATGTTATATTTATGTTGTGTCATGCAGAATTGTACTGTTGATTTACCCGGTGGGCCATTGGAAATAGAATGGAGGGAGGAAGATAACCACGTGTACATGACCGGTCCGGCAGAAGTAGTGTTCTATGGATCTGTTCAGCTTTAGATTTCTTAACAATTCCATAAGAATTTTCAAGATTTGTGGCATGTGTTTTGTATTATGGTCGGTTGGTGGGTGTAGACCTGTCAACTTTTAACCAATTGCATAAAACATGGTAGGTTTCTGTAGAATTTGATAAATTCTGGGTGTAATTGGGTCATGATTGGTAACATGTTATGATCGGAAGAGTGTAATGGACGGTGGCTTGCTACATGCCATGATCACTAATTCCCAATCGTTTTCACAGCGCTGTCATTGTTGTCACGATTGTTGCCTCGCGATCGCTGTTACATGCGCTACCCTGTCACCGCTGTTGTCACCACTATCTTCCAACCATCGCAACCGCTACCAAAAATAGTAAAGCAACTGGGAAGCAAAATCATTGAGAAACATATTTTTTGTATTTTTCTAATGAGGGCAGGTGGACCATATACAGGAGTTTGAAAATGTGGTAAGGGTTTAATTTCTATGGTGAACAAAGATATTGATTTAGGAATAGGATTAAAGAGTTTTAGCATTTAGTGGTTAAAAGAAAGTTCATAAAAAGTTATATATATTATCAAATTCCATTAACAAGTTGTTTGGCAGGACGGGTTGGGTAACAGATTGAACTTGAAGTGGTTTGTGCAAAAGCAGATAAAGGATGAGTCGGGTAAAAGATTAAAGTGGGTTGGTTCAATGCAGATAACTTTAAATCCTCATTTTTTACCTGCTAAACTTAACTGGTTGAGTTCTTTAATGGTTGTAACCAACGTTTGTTGTTGCTAGTGGCGGATCTAGAAGATCCGTATATAGGGCTGTAAACGAACTGAACGAACACGAACAAGGCTATGTTCGTGTTCGTTCGTTAAGGAAATTTGGATGTTCGTGAACTGTTCGCGAACACATGACGAACAGAAGTTTGTGTTCGTGTTCGTTCGTTAAGGAATTTTGGTTGTTCGCGAACAGTTCGTGAACACTAACCACGAACGCAAACGAACACAAATGAACTTTAATTTTGAAAATTAAAAAAGGCACCGTTAATCTTAAACATTGTACACAATGAAAGTAGTTAAATATAACCATTTAAAGATTGAAGGGATGAATAATATTGGGTTCAATCGATTGGAGATAAACTGAATGAAGGAGCGTGATATCAAAAGTGGGAGAGGGCCAGAGATAGGGAAATAATACATATGGGGAAAGTAAAAAATTAATAAAACATTAAAAACTTTTAGAAAAATAAACATAAAAAACCGAACACGAACGGACGTAAACGAACGAACACGAATGAACATAAACGAACATGTTACCGAACGTTCACGAACGCAGACGAACGAACGAGACCTTTGTTCGTGTTCGTTCGTTAAGCTTATCGAACGAAATTTTTTGTTCGTGTTCGTTCGTTAAGCTTATCGAACGAACATAAACGAACTTCCCGCCGAACGGTTCACGAACTGTTCGCTGAACGTTCGGTTCGTTTACAGCCCTATCCGTATAGAGGTAACGTTTCAATAAAAAGGGGTAACAAAATCGAAAAAACGTCAAATTTTTTCAAAATTTGCACTACCGTCGGAGCGCCGTAACGTCAAAGGGCAACGGAGGTTACCCCTTCTATCACTCTAGGTCCGCCCCTTGTTGCATAGTATAGAATTTCAAAAGGCTTCTAAATTCCAAAATACTCTTTTATTCACTTAAAACGTTGTCTAACATGGGCCAAGCCCAACTGAGCTCCAGGCTGTGTATAGGATAATATTATTACTAGTGTGCTTGTTTGTTTAGGTTTAGATTTTTTTTTGTTTTTCTTAAAACAAGTTTTTCTATGTTCTTTTGGTAAGACGATAAGCAGAACCTTGATTATAGTTTCATGAACATCAATTAACCAATAATAATAAGAAATGATACTTCAAGTTTGAGATTACAACGAATATATTGCATGAATCTTATTAAACATAAATGAACATATAACTAAGAATTTCAGGTATGATTTAGCCTAAGAATTCGTTCTGGCAAACATTTATAGATCATAAAGAATTAAGATGCCATCAATTGAATTTTATGTGCGTTATGCTTTTGTAAGAATCAAAATGTTTCTTTCTTTTTTTTCTGGTAACAATGATTATATAATTGTTTATGTAGCTTTTATGGTTTTGTTTGGCAAGATTTTGTAGTCTTAAAAATATATTTTCTTAACATATAAGATGAAAATTCTTTTTACCTAATATACTATATAATATACATAGAAGATAAAGTATATTAGGTAAAAAGAATTTCCATTATAATGTGTTAAGAAAGTTCCATATCTTTTAACTTTTGATTTGGACTTTATTTCAGGTATGATTTGACTTGGTAAAGAGATTGTTGACCGAAGAATTTTGTTTTGTATATGTTAAAGCTCCAATTGGTTGTATTATTTCATGAATACAGCTAATTAGTGGAGTTCGACCACCACTTGTTTTTATTAAACGTAGGTCCATTTGGTAAATATCAACTAATAAAACGCCAACACATTCTACCGCATTATATCTATGTATAACCTTCTAGAATTATAATTACATAAACCATACAAGATTGATTCTCAGGATACAATCTTCATATCTATCATTATCTCTTATTGCATTGGTTTAGCTTCAAACACATGGTGTTGTGATATCCTTGCATTTTGATTTGGTTAAAAAGGGTGGTACAAAAAACTTTGGTTATGACTAAACCTTAACATGATTAAATCAACTATTTAATGAGTTTAAGAAATGGTATGTTCTTATTAACTATTTTTATTATCATATATTTATTTAAAATTATTTTGTATTCTATTAAACATTGAATTATAAAACATGCCAACCTAATAACCCTTGCTTTTAACTTCTTTGCATAATATTAATACTAAGTTAAAGCCGATTATATAAATTTCACATATGAACATTCAATAAACCTAAACAATCGACTACCCTACTCCTTGTAGCGCAAAACCACAATAAATACTTATGTTTAAGATCGAGGCAACCCTACTTAGCAATTGTGGTCCAAACTTGCGACTCGCTAAAAGTCCTAGCTGTTGATACTCTCCTATGCTATGTTGTTGAAGTCTGTGAAGGTGAGGATGTTTTTACACTACCCAAAGTTGTAGTGTTCCGCCAAAACTACACCCCCCCTTTCGCTCTCCTAGGGTTGTTTAGTATTCGAATCGGATTTGAAAATTTCAAAATTGGACTCAATTAGCGTTCGATTGTAACGGTTTGAATTCAGTTTTTAAAAATTGGAATTCGAATTTTACATATATTTTTTATTTTTGTTTTTATTTTTATATATGGAATTCAAAAATGGAAAGAAAGCTTCTAATTTTAGTCCAAAATCCAAATTACATTCATAAGTTCATCATCCTTATTATCATCAAGCCCAATAGTAATAGCTCAAAAGTCTATTCTAATTTCTAACCTAACTTAGAATAGCATTGGCCAACCATTAAACCTGACTTATCACACCAACAACACCATGTACAAATTCTTGACAAGTTAACGGTACAGGTTTAATTCCACGAAAAGGGTTTAAATAATAGATTATTCACAAATCGTTGATTGTTAGTTCCATATCTGACTTTTAGAAGTTCCATCTTCGATTTCATTCATAGATTGAACAGCGCGATTTTAGGTTTTGATATGTATTTGTTTTTTAAAAATTTTAGTTCCATTTGGATGTATTTGAATCAAATCGAATTCATTCAAATTTCAGTTTCAAATACGTGCACCACATGCACAAGATTTTCTTCTTGCTATACCTATAGATGGGTTAGGCCAGCATATGTCGCCGGTGGAGTACCGTACTATCCTTAAGTATCGCCTCATGATTCCTTTATTCCCGGTTGATGAGGTATGCCCTGTTTGTCATAAGGCGTGTTTGGATTCTTTTGGTGAGCATGCAGTTCATTGTAGAGAGCTCCTGGGGTTCAAATACCGACATGATTTGGTCAGGGATGTCCTTTTTGACATATTCAGGTGCGCTGGTATTTCTGCTAAGAAAGAGGCACCCGTTAATTTCTTAACAGACCCGTTGGAAGGGAGATCTACCCTTCGACCAGCCGACATTCTGGTCTTTGGATGGGTAGGAGAAAAACACGCATGTGTGGATCTAACAGGGGTTTCCCCGCTTGTGGGCTTAGGGAGTAGTGCTTTCACAGTGGGTCAGGCTGCTTCGGGTAAAGTGATCAAGCATGAGAAAGCGTGCCTTGACAACCAGCACGTGTTTATCCAATTTGCTTTTGATACTTTTGGTTTTCTGGCGCCAGAGGCTGTGGACCTACTTAGTCGAGTTCAAAGGTCATGCATAGTAATGTTATGACCCCGAGATCTATGGACGTAGTTTTTAAAAGGCTTAGTTTTGCTATTCAAAAAGGGGTAGCAGCGCAGCTTGTTGTCCGTTTACCAACTATCTCGATGTAAATTATTATACTTTGTTAAAATAATAGTGGGGTTTAATATTAGAAAAAAAAAAATACGAATCGAATCGAATTTTGAATTGGCCATTAATTTTGAAATCAACTTCACTAACAAATCAAATTCGTATCCAGGTAAAAAAATATTTGAAAATTCAAAAATTTCTTATTCGATTTGTTGAATACAATTAGGCTCTCCTACCTCACCTTAACTCTATTATTCTGAATTTTAAAGTCAAACCCTCATCTTTCTTACATGTGAATTAAGACTCCACTCTCTTTTCTTTTATTTCTAGTGTTACATGTATAAAGACAAAATCAAAGTATTTTAATATCTACTTATAAAATCCCGACTTAAAATAGCACATCCATTCTAAAGATGAGCCACACTCCTATAGATTCCTGAAGTCAAACATCATGATACCTAAAAAAATACCACTTGCCATTAGTAAAACTGCAATTACATATGATATTTTGATCATGTCAAGACATGGGACATGATACAACTTAGAACAAAAGGGGTGATATTGACCTCTCTCTTTTATAAAGTACTTATAAATGATACACTATTGCAACTTGCAATTAACTAGGGCTTTACTTTCCCATCAAGATGGAAGCCTAATTAGTTCCCTAATAATATAACTAATCAAGCATTATGAAATGAATTTTGGTCACCCACTGTTTATGTTTTTATCAACTAACATAACATCAACTACTTTAACTAAATAATTTGATAAACAAATGTTGATTAATATTGTTAAATTAACTAATTTATGACTAATATCAACTTAATATTATATGAAATTGAACATCGTCACTCTAGTTAATCATTATCATGACACCCTAACTAATTAACCATTGGAAATTAGTGCGTTTAATCTAAACATAATAATTAATCAAAAAAATGTGATCTTGATCAAATTCATTGAATATATTTGTTGAGAACAAATGTATAGAAAGAATGTCTAGAACATAAACCAAAACAAAGATAGATTTTGAAACTTGTTGTTTGTCAATTTCTTCGCCATGCATATATGGCGAGTTTAAAGATTCCCGTGAACTACACTAATTATACAAATGTAAATGGACAATCCACACAAAAACTTTTGTTGTTACTTGGTTTTATATTCATATTTAAACAATGTAATTTAAAAAGAGAAAAAAAGATCCATCTTCATTCTACACCAAAAATCAATTTACATATTCACCATCGTCAAAAAGGTTATAATATTAAACTCTAAATAATAAACAATAAAAAAAGTGAAGCCACTATAAGGAAAAAAAAAACACAATTTTTAACACTTTTAGTTCTTTAATTGACATTTTATATTTTGTCCTGATATAAACCTAGAGCTAATGGACGGTACTACATGTTAACAACAATGGACGAATGATTAACAAAAGCAATCAACATAATTATATATATATAAGTATATATTTTTTAACTACCAACCAATGGTTATTTATTTTGATTTGTTATATGATTGTAGGTGCATTGCCATATATCACATTCATACATATACATACACTGTCATATATCGCATACGTATGCGTGTGTATATGTATATTATAATATTGCACACTAAATTATACATGGGAGACAAACTTATAACACACAAAGTAAGGAAGATTTTGTAAAACAAACCGAACATAGTTTATCACTTTCATTATAACTCTTTCTTTTTAAACCTTCAAATAATATTTTCATATTTTTGTTTGAATATTTTTTTTTAATTAACGTTATAGTGTTCATTAATGTCATATATGTTACAATCTAGAGACATCCAACTCTTAACCCAATACAAATATTTTGTGATTAGTTCTTTTAATTTTTAGGGATAAAACTAACAAGATTTGCAATTCATATCCCAATTGGTCCCCAACCTAGGTGATATAAATATTTAAGATTCTAATAATTGAACTTTTATGTTGATTAGTTCAGTTTCTCATATCCATATAGTTCCCAAAACAAATAAAAACAAAATTGTAGCGGGGCACTCGAAAAACCACCAACTTAGGAAATAATAATATGTTATAATCACAAATTATGTAAGAGTGTGGGACTTAAAAACGTTAGCGAAATATATTTACCAAATCATAATCATTAATTAAAATGGGAGTATGGAAAATTATTGATGCGAGTATGGAATAATATGGTCATTTTGACATCTTAAACAAATAAAAACGTTAATAAGGTAAAATTGTTTAAAATGATATACAAAAGGGTTAAAAAATAAAGGTACCATAACGTTTTCATTATATAATTTCAACTTATTATTTACGACTTTAATAATAGTTGATTTTTGAAGACTTATAATACTTTTTGATAAAATTATTGTGTTTTTTTATTTGTTTTTTCTAAAAGTATCAATATATTCCTAGTGATTTTAAAGAATAATTTAGGGATTACATGTGTTGTTCTGGGGATAAAGTGAGTATCAAATAATTGAAGACCCCACAAAATGCTTAAACATAATTAATTTCATTCATTCTTTCTGCTTTTCATCTCATGAATCACATGATTAGAACGCAAAGCTCTCCCACTTAATCATGCTTACAAAACTACAAAGTACAACAGCCGACACAAAACACCATATATCCCATTTGGTTGGATACCAAATGTAAGAAAAATTGCAGCGTTTACTAAATTAAATATATTTTTAATAATAAAGTTTCTATATAATGCGTTTCTTTTGCTATTTGCAGGTTGAGTACAACATTTTCCCTAATAATTTGTGCAATGCAGGGTGAAGGATGATCATGAACGCCATTGCGCCCGTTTGTGGCCGTTTGTGTGGAAGGCCGAGCTCTCCATGTTAGTGACGAGTCCTTTCAGTTTTTTTCAAAAGATAAAAGTTACTCCATCTGTCCTATTAAATGTGTCTTATTTTGAATTTTCAAAGTCTTTATTTATAAACTTTGACTTTAATTATATATTTTTTGTGTTATATAAAACTTGATGAAAATTAACCCGATAAAAACACTTGTAAAACACACTCAAATCATATAACTTTCATCAAGTATTATCTAACACAAACAAAATTATTTAAGGTCAAAGTTTATAAATAAAGACTTTGAAAATTCAAAATATGACACTTTTAGTGGAACGGAGGGAGTAATATTTTGGAGCACTATAATTTAAGTTATGCTTGTGTTCTTAATATATTAGAATTTGCAAATATTTGTATAAACTTGTATATATTTATATGTTGTACTGTATATAAATGTGCAATGATAAGAAAAATCAAAATATATTAATTCTAATAAAAAAGGGTGTACCTATTGGCACACCAAACCCTTGCTGAATTAGGGTTTACCTACGCTGCGTATAGGTCTATACGTAGCGTAGGTAAAGCATGGATCTCAGTGCCTGATCAGCAATCATTGCACAGAAAACAAGGGTTTATATACGCTGGGTATAGAGCTATACGCAGTGTATATAAACCATCTGAACTTTTGGGGTCATTTTGGTGGGTTTGAAGCATCAGTTTTTCACAAGGTTTATATACGCTGCGTATAGAGCTATACGCAGCGTATATAACCTTTCATAATTTTGTTTGGTCATTCGGCATATTTGTGGTATAAATTCTCACCCGATTACATCGTTAACTCGCTTAAAATATATAACGAGTTAAAAATATATAATGTTTTTTTATTATCTAGTCGATGTCATCGAAAAACGTATAACGTTAAAATTTTGAAAAGTGTATATACGGACTACGGTTCAAATATATAATATCGTTATCGAGGTTTTGAATTAAATTATTATACCAAGTCTGGTGCCGTTCGAATACTCACGTTTAAATATTATACCGTTAATTATTTTTAAGTGTGTGGTTCGAATACTATAACGTTAAAATATTATAGCGTTAAATAATTTGAAATACCCGGGTACTGTTCGAATATGTTACACCGTTTACAACAAAAATTTTATATATACAATAAAAATTTGATATATACAGCAAAAGTGTGTACCTAAATAACAAAATGATAAAATACTATGGCAGTGGATCCTGCTGCTCCTGCTACGGTGCTCACCACTTTTTTGCTACGGTGCTCACCACTTTATGGTTCGCGTTGTCCACTTTTAACTCCCACTTGTCATTCGTCACGTCCTGAATAGCGAGTAATGAAAATGGGCAACCAATTTTTTTGCTACCAGCTTTCCTAACTGTTGCTTTACTACGGTGCTCACCACTACGGTCTCACACAAGCATACCATCCCCGTAGTACCACCAATATTTTTAGATCGGCGGGTAACAATTACGTAACTATTTCCTTTCCCGTTGCTTGTACCCAATTCTTCAAATCAATTAGAGACATGAAACGCTAAAAAAAAGTTACGTTAATAATAATAACAATTATAATAATTTTCTCAATAATAATAATTATAATAACAACAATAATAATAATAACAATAACAATAATAATAACAATAATAATAGTAATAATAATAATAATAATAATAATAATAATTGTAACAATAATAATAATTATAATAACAATAACAATAACAATAACAATAACAATAACAATAACAATAATAATAATTATAATAATTGTAATAATAATAATAATTATAATTATAATAACAATAACAATAACAATAACAATAATAATAACAATAATAAACACAATAATAATAATAAGAGTTAATTACGTAGTTAGTCCCTGTGCTTTACACTAAATAACAATCTAAGGTACTAAGAATTTAAAATCACGCTTTAGGAGTTTAGGGTACTAACTTTTGATTTTTTAACAAAGTAAGGTACTAAGGTTAGTTGGCTGTTAATTACTAACCCTGACACCCTCACGTGCCATAAATGTGAGGGTAAAATTGTCATTCAATCTTGGTGTCTGCTTTCCCTCCCAATTTATAACCCTAACAAGTTCTTTCCCCCTAACAAGTTCCCTCCCAATTCATGAAATTAGAAGAAAGGATGCAGCATTAGTGATGAGTTGGTGTATACTTGTTGGCCTTTTAGTGTTAATCGTTGTAGTTGTTTTGATCAGTCTTCTTTTGAAGCCTTCATAATGTTAATCCAGTAATGAAATGTAATGTAAGGCTGTGTTTTGTTTGTAATGAAATGAAATGTTAAGCTGTGTTTTGTTTGTTATGAAATGACAAGGCAAATTGACCATAATTTGCCTTTAAAACCTGACAAATAATACTGACAAGGCAAATTGACCACAATATGCCTTTAAAACCTGACAAATAATACTGACAAGGCAAATTGAGCATAAACTTGGCCTTAATAATTGACCATAAGTTGGCTTTAAAACCTGACATGAAAGATAATACAAACCTGACCATAAGATAAACAAACCATATCCAGTTTTACAAAAACCATATCCCAGTTTTACAAAAACCTGATGTAACACCCTAGTTGCTATTTAACGGTTTTACATGTAAATACCAACAATTAGATGTGTAGTTAAGACTACACATACTATAAAAATATGGATTTATTAAAACTTTTACAAATCATAAGTTATTCGACATAACGTGATCAGATTCGTCGTTTAAAATTTATGACGAGGCAATGTGCGGAAGCATGTATCTTTATCGTGTTCGGTTCTTCGTTGAGCTTGATCGTCTTCCGGCATCCAAAAAGTACCTACATTTCATAACATGAAATGCTTTAGTCATACGGGGTTTAAAACGTATCTAAACGAGTCCGGGAAACAAAACTAATTAAAATACATTTTTGTACAGGGTCCACCGTAAATTACGGTGGCTACCGTAATTTACGGTAGCCCCTGTTTTAAAATACTCCACCGTAAGGCAGGAGATAACTGCCGTAGCGATTTCAGTCCCCACCGTAACTTACGGTGCCCACCGTAAGTTACGGTGGCCCCTGTATCAGACTCTTCCATTTTGCTGTTTTTTACACGAAAACTTTCGTATCTTTCAATCCGCTTGTCCGTTTGACCTACCGTTTCTTCCTACGTATTTGTAATTTGATTCTCCATCATATGGAGTTAAAATCCGACATCCGGATTAATAAATTTTGAGACTTTTATGCCCTCGGCTTATTACCTTTTTACAAAACTTTGACCCGTTTGTGTTTAAAACCTCCAAACTTGTTTCTAATTAATCATAAAGCATATACCAAATTATTTAACTCAAAATCTCTATCTTGGATTCATAACTTTTGTGAATTACGCGACAAACGCCCAAGTTACGCGCGTGATTCATTTTGACCCGTTTAGGGGATTTTTATGCATTAAAGCATCAAATCATCTCTTCTCTTTTCCCACTTCGCGTTCCCATATATAAATTGCTACTTATATTCCACCACAACTATTTTTGTGGTGGATCTAACATAAGGGACCTATAATCCCAATTTTTACCCTTTTGTTAGTCATTTTACGGAAAACCCCAAACTTAGGCATTTGATCCACAAAAGGCTTATACCGATAACTTTTATGTCCGTCGATATCTAGCATGATCATATTACATGTACTTAAACAATCCCCAAAGGTTGTTTACCCGATTTACCCACCATGGGCGTTTTGGTCAACTTTAGTCCTTCAATTTACAACAAAGGACTTACACCAAATTTTGACCAACATCGCACGTTTAACTATAAATTGTTTATGCGTACCTGGCTCGGGTCAACATGTGGACCCGTTTTAAGACCGTGTCTCTATAATATGCTAATTCATAGCCTTGCTAATTCATAAACCATTCATCCTGCGAGCATGAGACTCAACATACACTTTTTAGTCATAAATTGTCAAATGGTATCAATATTATCATTTGACCCGGTTGGTCTAAACTACCAAATGTTTTGCGCTTAATATTAAATGGTGTTTATCCACCATTTCATTAAATAATTATCCTTGGATTTCTAACCATTTAGCTATGTCGCCCTAACCCATTTCTTCTGCGTTTAATCCTACATAGTTTATGTCCCTTGGCGTCGTTTAAAGCTTTGACTTCTATCATACACACGTGATTAAAATCACCGGTTTACCCTCTTTACTTTCTTAGGCTTACTTATAAAGTAGTCATTCAAAACTTGTTTTAAATATGTCACTTCAATGACTATTTTGAGTTTTTTCATCATTTTGGTATGTTCCGATCCGTATCAATTTGCGTCGGGAACCATACCTTGGATATTATCTTTATCATATAAATAACTTTTGAACAAGCACGTATGCTACAAAAAGGGTGTAAGTTCCACTTACCTCGCATCCGAACTACGCTTTTCCTTTCCTTCTTGATTCGTTTGACCCGCTCACTCATCAAGCTTCCACCTAGCTCGTTAGGCGTCAAACTATCATCATAATTCGTAAGATGGTTAGATTAGTCATTATCAATTATGACTACTCCATCTAACGGGTCTTATGTCGACTTTATCACTCGATCAAATCATTGGTTAGTTTGACTTCCTAAAAGTCAATTGATCTATCAACATATTCAAATGCACATTTCACACAAAATTTCAACATTTTAGCTTCATTTAGGCATTTTAACAAACACCTAGTGGGCATAATTTCACTAAATCAAAAATCAAGTTTCATGACTAACTATTTAGCCAAGATTAAACAATTTTTTTGCAAGTTTAATATATCTAGTATGCATAATAACATCTAGATTCACCTTATGTAAATAAATAACACTCAATTTATAATCAAATTTCTAGTGTTCTTCATCATTCTACAACACCCATTTAACACTTAGATGGGTGACCATGAATTTCACAATTATAAACATTAATTCAATAAACTATTGACTAGGGTTTACTCCTAGACATGATTTCATCCTAATTTCATCCAAGCATCAATCATGCAAGCCAAATTCTCGATTTTCTATGTTCACCAAGAATTCAAGATGGAACTAAATAACGAAAATTTGCATACCTTATGATCCCTTCATGGAGGTGATCACTAATTTGAGCTTAGATTTTGATTTGGACTTGATTTGCCCCTTCAATTTGTTGATTTTGTGCTTGTTAGGGTTTGAGTAGGAGAGCCCCTTGGCTCCTGTGATTGTATCGACCAGAACACACACTTAGTGTGTGTGTTTTGGTGTAGGATTTTATTTAATTAAAACTAATTTCCAGTTTTTCATATTTGGCCCCTCAACTTTCCCCAAGTTGCATATAGTGTGTTTTAACCAATTTCTTTATTACTACAAGACTTGTGACTAACTAGGTTATTTATTCCTAGTTATTTTATCTTGTTCATACTCCGTTTTATTTTAAGTCCCGTTAACTCGGGCCCTTTATATACTTTGTTTTCTCAAAGTATTTTTCATCTTTTTAATAAATATTAGATTTATTTATTTAAATCCTAATATTCACCGGGTTTACTTAACCACCTACGCTATTTTACCCGTTCATTATTATTAACATGGTTTAATTACCAACCCCGATTTCGGGGTGTTACACCTGACCAAAGATCCTAATAACATCAAAAAGCATAACCACAAGTTTCAGCAGCCTGATAACATCAAAAAGCATAACCAAACATCCTATTTAACTAGATTGAGCAGCAGTTGAGCCTTGTTCGGTGCACCTTCTTTTATTGGGACCTTTTCCTCCACAGTTTCCACATGTCACTGTCTTCCATTTCCTACTCAACTTGCCATCTTTAACCATGCTATCTTCCTGCTCCATTGCATCCTTTCTTCTCATCTTCCTTGGTCTGCCAACAGGTTTGTGGTACATTGGTTCAAGGATTTTTGTACTACAACGTGCCTTAGGCCACATGCTTCTTCCATTGATTGGGCCTATTTTGTAAGAGTATACCTTCTTCCATGTAGACAACCAATAGCACTCATCCACCCATCTCTCTGGTATGTCAACCTGTGCAAACAAAAAAAAAGACATTAACTTTAAACCATTTGCAGCCACCTCAGTTGCAGTAATGACAATACCTTTAAACCATTTGCAGCCATATCCCAGTTGGTGGCAACAACATGTGTACAAGGCATTCCCCTTATTTCCCATTTCTTGCATGTGCAGGTCCTCTCAATGACATCCACAACATACTGTTCTCCATATCTTTCACCCAAATAACAACTAACTTGATACTTAGGACCACCATTCCATTGCACACTTAAATTGGCTGCATGTTTTTTGACAAGCTCAAAACGCTCAGCAGCTTTTGGAGTCAACACACCATCAGTCTTAGCAATAACCTTCAGCACATTAACAATCCTTTTCATGCAATACTCTCTAACATATTCAAGAGCACTGATAATGGGCTTATCCCTGCCTGTTAACATAATCAAATATAATCACATAAATTCATTAAACACATATAATAACATAAATATAATAACATAAATTCAGTAATCATACATACCATCCACCAATCTTGCATTAAACACCTCACACAAATTATTTAACAACACCTCAGTCTTAGCCCTACCTGTTAACATGTTCAATACCACTTAAGTTTATATTTGATTAAACAACCAATAATGATTAAACAATTGAATTACAATAAATATTATACCTAAAAAGTGACTTATTGTCCAATGAACAGCTGGAATCTGGCTTAGATAGTGATGAGCATCAGGGTTCATCAATCTCATTTCCTCCATTTTGTCTTGGAACTGTTGAACTGTAGTGGTTGTAGCTATGGCCCACAACATGTCCTTGTATGCCTTTCCCCTCCATCGTAACCTGAAATTCTGATGAATGTGTCTAACACAATATCTATGTTCTGCACTAGGGAAGACATCAGCAATGGCTGGGATGATTCCTTTCTGCCTATCTGAGATGAAAGTGAAATTGGCATTCACATGTAATTCAAGATCATTCCTTAAAAGATCCAAGAACCATGTCCAGGAATCTTTTGATTCTGCCTCAGCTATAGCATATGCCAATGGGTAGATCCATAGCCACATCAGTCAATAGTTGACCAGGGAATGGCCCCTTCATAAAAGCTCCATCCAAACCAAGAATTTCTCTTTTGCAAGCCTTAAACCCTCCTTCAATGGACCAAGACAGATGTACACCCTTCTGAAAACCCTGTTATTTGAAGAAGCATCAATACTGGATGGTTCAAGGTCAATTTTAAAAGTTGTGTTAGGGTTTGTTCTCTGTAGTTCAAGGCCATAATCTCTTAGCAGTCTGTATTGCTTTGTGTAATCACCAATCACATGCTTTACAGCCATATTTTTGGCCCTAAATGCCTTCATTGTTGAAACTTCCATCATGAATTTCCTCTGCAACTGATCCTTGATAGCTTTTATTGGAATTTTGGGGTTTTATTCAATATCCAACATTATCTCCTTTGATATCCATTCAGATGTGAAGTGCCTTGAAGATCTTGTTTGAAAACACTTATGTTGTGGGTTATAGGTTTTAACGACCCAGGTAGGTTCATCTTTAAGCTTAGCCACATACACAACCCAAGGACATTATTATTAGGGTTTTCTTTTGTTAACCTACCCCCATCTTTTTGACTTTCAATTGGGCCATTATCTTCAGTTGGGCCTTCTTGCTCTTGGGCCCTTTCAAAATCAGGAATTCTGCCTTTGCATTGGGCCCGTATCCTTTCCTGATCATTCCTATAGAAAATAATCTCTCTTCTTGTTTCTATTGCATGTCTTCTGATGAGGGTCTTCACCTGTGAATTATGACCAAATGTTTGACCTACATAAAATGCACATTTTTCCTTACTAGCTTCTTGTTGTTTCCTAATCCTCCTAAATGCTTTTTTCCTATGCTTTTCAATGGGAACTTCTCCTTCTGATTCAGATGTGCCAAGGGAATCATTGCTAAGATATTCTTCATCTAAGGGATCATGTTCAGTATCATCCACACTTGTTTCAGTAGCATTATGATTTTCTTTTTCATTGTTCATCTTATGCTTAGCCTGGAACTTGTCATTAAACTGACTCATATCAACTTCTACCTCAAACACCTCATTTTCCTCATCGACAATGTCCTCATCACCACTATCCTCATTATCATGTTCAACCTTTTCACTCTGTTTTGCCTTTTCAGTCTGTTTAGCCTTTTCACTATGATTAGCCTTTTCATTTTGTTCAGCTGGCCTTACATAAGGTTTTAAAACTGATGTGTGCAAAATGCAACATATAAATTACATCAATTGTGGCATAAAACTAACCCTTTTTTAGTACTAATGTTGGAAAAAATGTGCTTTTGTCTTCCTTTTGTATTTTCAGGATTAAATGAGCTCAAATTAACAAAAGAAGCAAAAAGGCAGCTAAATCTAACATAAATACAAGAAAAGGAACAAACGTGACATGCCCGACCCCACGACAGCATCTTCCCAAACAAAACAAGAGAACAGAAGGCTGAACACGCCCCGTGCTCAATGAGCACGGGGGCGTGGCCAAGTATCAGCATAAAAGACAAAGTTGTAGAAGCTTCCATCGCCCACCACGGGGCCGTGCTCAGCGGACACGGGGCCGTGGTCAACTATAAGATTCGCAGAATCCAGGCAAATCTTGATAGTACAGATATGCTTCTGCACACGGGGTCGTGCCCAGCGGACACGGGGCCGTGGTCAACTAATACAGACAAAGAGCAATTAATGAAGACAGAGAAGGATGTGGACACGGGGCCGTGCCCACTGGACACGGGGCCATGCCCGAGCTTCTGTTCAGCCTATAAATAGGAGTGCTTGGCTCAAGCTCAAACCATCCCTTGGCACACCACCTCTCTCACACTTCACCCACCACCCACCACCACCATAACACCATCATCCATTGTCCATCATAGAGTGTGTGAGTCGTCTCGGGATCCAAGATTGATCGTAAGAGTTCTTGACAATCAAGGCCATGTTTGCCTAAGTCTCTTACATCACTTGGTGAAGACAAAGTATCTAGTGTAATACTTTTTATTTTTAATCTTTTCGCACTTTTTACTTGGTTATGTATTAATGACTTTAATAACTAGTTTCTTATGTTGAAGGTGATTTTTCCTTATCGTTTGTCCGTGGTGTCTTGGCATTATTTTACTGTCTATATAAAATAAAAGATTTTCACCATTCATATCTCCACGGTCTATATGGAGGTATGTTGGCTACCTGGTCGGGGGTTAAGGGAACGGTTTGGTAAGAGTCTTGCCATTGTTCAGTGTATAGATCCTGCAAAGGACCTGGGTCAAATTTAGTAGGACCTCCTTCAATACTTAACGGTATTGGATGGCGGGGGTCCAAACTCTTTGATCCCCTCATAAGTTAAACTACTATTAATACTTTAACCCGGCTACTTAGGACTGTATCCCTGCTGACTCAGACTACTTAGCCGAGGGTAACGTCACCTTCAAAAGAGGGGCCTACCATAATATGCATTAATAACTTAATTAATTATCTTTCAATAATCCGACCCTTTAGGATTGTATCCTTGCTGACTCAAACTACTGGGTTGAGGGTAACGTCACCTTCAAAAGAGGAGCCTACTACAATAACTAAGATAATCTCTTAAAAAGTGCAAAAGTGCGGAAATAATCAAAGGTTACACTATACATGAGTTGGAGCCAAGTGATTCATCTTGTCTATCTGTTTCTTTTATTTTTATTTTTCAGCATTTTAGTTAGTTTTTATTTTCTTTTTCTAGTTTAAAACCTTTTTCTAAACTTTTGATTTGATTAGACGTTGAGGATAAACCGGTACTAAAAGCTCTTGTGTCCTTGGACGACCTCGGTATCTTGCCAACACTATACTACGCTCACGATGGGTGCACTTGCCCATATGTGTGTTTAGTGTTAGTAAATATCGTGTTTTATAAATTTAAAACTTGGCTAAAAAGTGTTAAAAAGGGCTTAACATATACATTAAAAACTAATAACACTCACGCACATCAAGTTTTTGGCACCGTTGCCGGGGACACAAGGATTTTAAGAAAGTTAGGAATCAACGGCCTAATCGTTTTTCTTATTTTTCTATTTTTTTAGGATTTTTTTCTTTTATTTTTCAGCTTCTGCAGAACTCAGCACGGGCCGTGCCCGCTGAACACGCCCCGTGCCCAATCATTGGAGCTGGCAATCCTGTTTTAAGTCAGACAGTAAGCTGAACACGGGGCCGTGCCCACTCAACACGCCCTGTGCCCAAGATTCAGTTACTGAAAACAGAACCGTGAGATCCCGACGGTTGGTAATTTCTGACACAAGCATGAGTGATACTGATATTTTTTACTTTCGGCACTCTTATGGTACGTGGTGTCAAATATGTGGTGGTTCCCACAAGGACTTAGAATGTTATTTTCTAAATTATAAACCCCACTATATAGACCCATCGTTTCCCTGTATCCTTAAGAGGGGCGAAAGTAAAAATAGTCCGTATCTCTCCCTCGAATGCTCTCAACCGGATTTTCTATGAGAAATGCTTCTTGATGAACTATTTCAATTAGAAGATCTAATTCTTAATTGGCTAAAAGAACTTAGGATAGATTTCAATAATTTATCTCAAGACAATAACCAAGAAGAAGTGTTGGGATCGCATTCAAACAACTTCGATGTTCCCGACGATACCTCTAAATCTAGCGAGGACTTGAGCGATAGTCGTCCCTTTGTCGATTGTGCCGTGAAGGGCTCCCCATCGACTTCGTTCGATGCATACATAGACCTGAGCGATTCGGCATACACCTTCTTTTACGAGAGCCCGGGAAAGGGTTGGACTTGTCCACCTACATATAGCATAGGAATCACCCTCACAGACAACCTCTTGCGTTCTCGTCTTAATCTAGAGCAATTAAGGTATCTTAGGCACTTTGGGGTTGTTCCATCCAGTAAGGAACCGCCCGATCCGGAAAAGTTCCTTAAAAATAGACAAACTTCATAAACAGCCCTTCGACACGGGGCCGTGCCCAGGTCAACACGCCCCTGTGTCCACCAAAAGATTCCCTTCTGACTTTTTGTCATAATACGGACAAAACGTGTCAGGATCTTGCCTGCACACGGGGCCGTGTCCAGCTGACACGGGGCCGTGTCCAGCTGACACGGGGCCGTGTCCAGCATGCTGTCGTTTTCTATAAATGCAGCCAAGAATCCTGCACATTTGGACCATCCAGGGGCAGAGATTTGAAATGATTTTCTAACCTACCATCCTAGGTATGTTCTAAAAGAAGGTTCTAACAAACATCTTGTCCTTTCCTCTTTTATCCATTACCTTCTTCTTCATCTTTCTTGCAACAACACCTCCATTGAAGCTTGATTCCAAGCTTTATTGTGATGTTTGTTAAACTTTTGTTCAAGGAATCTTGTTACACAACATTGTTTTAAGTTATTTCTATTCAAAAATGCTTCATAAGTTGGGAAAATAATTTGATACTCCAAGATTCCTTGTTCTAAAAAACTGCAGAAAGGTGAACACGGGGCCGTGCTCATTGAGCACGGGGCCGTGTACGTGGTACTGTTTCATTAAAATGAACTATTTTTTGTTTGTTTTCGTAGAATGTCTAGCCAAAACAGTGGAACCTCTTCTGCGCACTCCAGAAACAGTCGAAGGGAAAGAAGGTCATCAATTGAAGCAACTCTTGTACGATACGTAATGGCGTTACGTGAAGCTCTTAACGAGATGACTTCGGTAGAGGAGGTCCTAATAGACCGTATAAATTATCTTACGGTAGGGCTGGAAAATAGTTTTCAAGAAATTAACCTCTTGCACCAGAGGTTAAACATTCTTGTAACACCTCCCATGGAACCAATCCTCCCTCAAGAGGATTGGAACCTAGCACTTGGAATCCACAATCCTAGTGGGTGGGATGAACTTCCAGCGGAACCTCCTATTGAAGATCTACAAGAAGTCCCGGTGGAGGTTGCACCTCCTCAAACCGATGCTAATGAGCCCGCCTTTCTTCTCCCAAGAGAGATAGAGGAGTGGCTCGCCGACGTGTGAGGAACCCTTGCCCAAAGAAAAGAAGTTTTCATGCCGCATCTAACCAAGAGAATTATCTTTTTGGAAATTTTGCTAGTAAAATAAAGTTTAGGCTAGAACTTCTCGATTTGGATTTCTTGTGTTTCTTTGACCTACTTTTCTAGAGATTTAACTTTTAGGACTATTATGTAATCCTCTCTATGACTTAATGAATGATGGTTTTAGTTAAACTGGTGTTTGGATGGTGTTAAAACAAATAAAACACACTCAGGATGGCAAGGGAAACAAGGGAAACTTGAACCAGCACCCCATGCAGGAAAACAGGGCCATCCGACGAACTTTCTTCATTACAGCAGGTTCAGCACGGGCCGTGCCCGCCCAACACGGCCCCGTGCTGCACAGTCTGTAGAAAATGCCCAGTTCAGGTAAACTGGACACGGGCTGTGTTCACCCAACACGCCCCCGTGTCCAGGCTTCTGTTTCTCTTTTTCAATATTGTTACTGGCACCTGAACACGGGGCCGTGCCCGGACAACACGGGGCCGTGTCCAGTGCCCAGTAACACAAATTTTTGCTTTTTCACACCTTTTTACACATTCAATCAACCTAAAAACTTATTTTTGGGACACATTGAGGACAATGTGTAATTTAAGTGTGGGGGGATGCTAAAACCTTGAATCTTGCGAGTCCTAATAACAAGTCTTACACAAAACTCTATTGGAACCGCTAATCACCCCAATTTTTTTCAAAAATTTTCATTTTTTTTACTTGTCTAGGTTTAATTTGGGAATTTCAAAATTCTAAAAAGGTTATATTTTTACAAATTTACAACCAATAGCGTCGTGATAAAAAGAACCAACATAAGAAAATTATGAAACGACATGACAAGCTTAGTTAAAATTTGATTATATATACTTGATCACACAAAAACCCATTCCCACAAAAGTGAGTTTTGAGCCTTTATTGAGCATACAAATATATATCTTTAAACTAAATGCTCATTTTTCGTTTCTTGTGTGAATAGCCGCTTGGTTCTTACGACTCTAGAACTTGCCACGACGATGCATTCCCGGTCCTTACCAACTTAAACCCGAGTAAGTAAATGATGGAGGCATTAGGACTAACCCTTTTTATTTCTACACCATTATTTTTCTTTTTTTTTACCACCATCCCAAAATCCCCCTAGTTAACCCCTTTAAGCCTAAACCTTTTCATTTCTTAACCCAAAGCAAACACCCTTTCACCCACCAAAACCTTTTTATTTTTAACCCTTTGTTTTAGTGACAAGCTCGGTTTTTCGTATGACTTTCAAAAAAAAAATGTTGATGATGAAGCAAAAGAAATAAACAAGCAAGTTCATCAAAAATAACTTTGTTTGAATTATGGCTTCATCAAAATAAAAACTGCAAAAATAAAAAGTCTTACGAAACCCGATGCTTTTTACGCTTTTCGCCCCTTTCTACTAACCACTAACCCAACCACCTACCTTTAACCCAAGCCTAACCCTTCACCCAAAAGTCCTCTTGATATTTACAAAGGTATATAGTTAAAAAGGAGGAGGATTGATTGCTTGGCAAGCCTATGGTAGGAGTAAGTTCCATGCCGCTCTCGAGTGATTCACTAAAATACATCTTCAGCCGTGTGTTGAGTGATCCCCTGTGAGGTATGTGAACTTGTATATAAATAGAATTTTAAAGAGGCATGTTATGCCCTAATAAGTAATTTATCTTATGAAAAGTTTTAAATAAATCATGACGAATAGGATTGTAAATAAATAAAAATAAAACTTAATAAAGAATCTTGGAAATCCCGACACTCTATGACAAGCCCAAAAACCTTCTCTTCTACCCATTCCATTTAGGAGTGTAAAGCCACATTATAAAGAGTTTTGATTGAGGACAAGCAAAGATTCAAGTGTGGGGGTATTTGATGTGTGCAAAATGCAACATATAAATTACATCAATTGTGGCATAAAACTAACCCTTTTTTAGTACTAATGTTGGAAAAAGTGTGCTTTTGTCTTCCTTTTGTATTTTCAGGATTAAATGAGCTCAAATTAACAAAAGAAGCAAAAAGGCAGCTAAATCTAACATAAATACAAGAAAAGGAACAAACGTGACATGCCCGACCCCACGACAGCATCTTCCCAAGCAAAACAAGAGAACAGAAGGCTGAACACGCCCCGTGCTCAATGAGCACGGGGGCGTAGCCAAGTGTCAGCATAAAAGACAAAGTTGTAGAAGCTTCCATCGCCCACCACGGGGCCGTGCTCAGCGGACACGGGGCCGTGGTCAACTATAAGATTCGCAGAATCCGGGCAAATCTTGATAGTACAGATATGCTTCTGCACACGGGGTCGTGCCCAGCGGACACGGGGCCGTGGTCAACTAATACAGACAACGAGCAATTAATGAAGACAGAGAAGGATGTGGACACGGGGTCGTGCCCACTGGACACGGGGCCGTGCCCGAGCTTCTGTTCAGCCTATAAATAGGAGTGCTTGGCTCAAGCTCAAACCATCCCTTGGCACACCACCTCTCTCACACTTCACCCACCACCCACCACCACCATAACACCATCATCCATTGTCCATCATAGAGTGTGTGAGTCGTCTCGGGATCCAAGATTGATCGTAAGAGTTCTTGACAATCAAGGCCATGTTTGCCTAAGTCTCTTACATCACTTGGTGAAGACAAAGTATCTAGTGTAATACTTTTTATTTTTAATCTTTTCGCACTTTTTACTTGGTTATGTATTAATGACTTTAATAACTAGTTTCTTATGTTGAAGGTGATTTTTCCTTATCGTTTGTCCGTGGTGTCTTGGCATTATTTTACTGTCTATATAAAATAAAAGATTTTCACCATTCATATCTCCACGGTCTATATGGAGGTATGTTGGCTACCTGGTCGGGGGTTAAGGGAACGGTTTGGTAAGAGTCTTGCCATTGTTCAGTGTATAGATCCTGCAAAGGACCTGGGTCAAATTTAGTAGGACCTCCTTCAATACTTAACGGTATTGGATGGCGGGGGTCCAAACTCTTTGATCCCCTCATAAGTTAAACTACTATTAATACTTTAACCCGGCTACTTAGGACTGTATCCCTGCTGACTCAGACTACTTAGCCGAGGGTAACGTCACCTTCAAAAGAGGGGCCTACCATAATATGCATTAATAACTTAATTAATTATCTTTCAATAATCCGACCCTTTAGGATTGTATCCTTGCTGACTCAAACTACTGGGTTGAGGGTAACGTCACCTTCAAAAGAGGAGCCTACTACAATAACTAAGATAATCTCTTAAAAAGTGCAAAAGTGCGGAAATAATCAAAGGTTACACTATACATGAGTTGGAGCCAAGTGATTCATCTTGTCTATCTGTTTCTTTTATTTTTATTTTTCAGCATTTTAGTTAGTTTTTATTTTCTTTTTCTAGTTTAAAACCTTTTTCTAAACTTTTGATTTGATTAGACGTTGAGGATAAACCGGTACTAAAAGCTCTTGTGTCCTTGGACGACCTCGGTATCTTGCCAACACTATACTACGCTCACGATGGGTGCACTTGCCCATATGTGTGTTTAGTGTTAGTAAATATCGTGTTTTATAAATTTAAAACTTGGCTAAAAAGTGTTAAAAAGGGCTTAACATATACATTAAAAACTAATAACACTCACGCACATCAAAAACATCAGCAAGTGTGTTGTGATCACTAAACAAGTCATTAACAGAAGCATCACCAGTCTGTCCTAGGATATTCTCAACATCTTCATTACTAAACTTCTCAGTCCTATTTTCAACATCATTCATATCAAAGTCTACATTCACTTTTACCTCTTCATCTACTTTATGTGCATTCTTAGGGTCATATACATTACCAGCATTGACTGTCACATCTTCATCTACTTTATGTGCATTCTTAGGGTCATCTACATTACCAGCATTGACTGTCACATCTTCAGTTGCAATGCCTAAACCATGCTCTACATATAGACTTGTAAGTTTGGAACCTTGTAGCACATATTGACTCATGCCTCGTACATCATCATCAGTGCAAATAATAATAATTTTAAGAATAATAATAATTATAATAAGGGGAAAGTGAATATGTGGCTGTTTCACATCTAAGGTTAGATGTGAAACCACCCAAAACTATGTAGTTTTGATAAATAACCCTCAAAACTTTAATTCCTAAATTAACTTAACTAAAAATTATGTAAATCCTTTTACTTTGGAAAAGAAAACCATCCACTCCAACAATTACGTAAATTTTGTTTGGATCATCCAAGAAATTCATCCACTCTAGCAATTACGTAATCCAAGAAATTCATCCAATCATTTCATCCACTTTAGCAAAACGTAAAATTTTGTTTGGCAATTCTTTTAACGTCGATCTCCAACTCTATCAATTGTTTCTAATCTATACACTCGCCAAGATTAAAGTGCCGTACCTTAATCTGAACCAAAAATTTGATTTCCAATTGCTCGATCATGGAGGTAAACTTATATTTAATGTGATTGTTGTTATTCAGAATTCATACGTACAATTGAAGATACTGAAGTTTTAACTTTTTTTATACAGGAAACGCATAACACTATGGATTGCAATTCACAACTAATTGAAGATATTGATGCGAAAGGATATTTGGTCATAACTAACGGTTCAGACGTTGAAACCGAGAAAATAAATGATGTAGACATAGATTCTGGGTTTGAGAAAGAAGAAGCTAATGATTTAATGGGAATGGTTTTCGATTCTCCCGATGATGCATACGATTTCTACAATCGCTATGCGTTTTTACATGGATTTGGAATACGTATTTCTTCGGCTTTTAAAAACAAGACAACAAACGAAGCTTATCGAAGAAAATATGTATGTAATAAAGAAGGTTTTAAAGACATGAAGTGTAATAGTTCTAACGGAGATGTTAAGAAACGTCGTAGAGATTTAAGGACCGGGTGTGAAGCATTTATTCGGATTTAAAAAAGGAACGCAAGAGATAATCATTATTATACTCGTATTAAACACGTCAAATTCATTAAGTTGTTATAAAACACATCAAACAAACTTACAAACTGTATAATTACATTAGTTACTACTAACAATTGCAAATAGCATACATAGTCACTAAATTGTTACATGAAATTCTCTCTAAGTGAACCGCACAAGATAATATCATGATAAATCAGCAGGTTGTTGCTGCAACCGTCTGTCTTCAGTTGGGTCCGTTTTGTTGACTTTTGCTCTAGTTGGTTCTCCAATTGCCTGTTTCCAGTCGGTTCCTTGTTGGCTTCTGATTCACGAAGTTGAGACTGCAATGAAGATTCAAGTGATAAGAGGACACATCATAGAAAAAAATTACGTTTACTAAACAAAATGATAGAGTTAAGGCTCATACAATTAACAAAGTAACAAGTATAATTAACAAAGTAACAAGTATAATGAAACTGTCTCTATGCTGAACAATTATAGTGAAAGATGTTGGGAAATTTAAGTACTCAATTAGGCCATCAATGTTGTAACTTAAGATGACCAGAATATATAGGAAATTATAACATAAACAAAAACAAAATGATTCTCCAGATACTAGAACTTTCTGCCACATGTTCTCCTAGTTCTGTTCTGGTACTTTGCTCCAACTAGAATAAATAAGGGGAGTCAAGTTTCCATCACATGCCATGAGGCCTAAGAATCTGGTTAAATAAGGGGAACCAAGGCACAACACCAGCTACATAAACAGTAGCAGCCAATGTTCCAATATGCACACTATCAATTGATAAAACCCATGATAAGAAATTGGTTGGTTGTTTGTTATTGCGTCCTATACCCTATAGTAAGTGCTGATTTTCATCCCAAGCAAAGTTATTAAATAAAAAAATAGGCTTTTGAGGAGCTCATCAATGCTAACATATTCATTGGGGCATTTCATCAAACAGGTTCAACAACATATTCGTTGATCTAAAGATGAACCACTTGTATAAACAAAAGATTATCCCCGTTGATGAACATCTGATTTCTTATACTCGCTCATCGTAAATTGTTATCTCGTTTTGCCCTTTTTACTAAAATCTTTGAATAAATATTAGTGGGTTTCTAGCCAGAAAGCCTCTGGCTTGAACTGAATCCGGTAATCAATGACTCCTCTCTATACATACTTTAGGTAATTAATGCCCTAACAAAGAAATTAAAAACGCATTCATACCTGTTGCGAGATGAAGGGAAGATCGTATTGAAAGAGAAACTATAGATTGGATTGGGATAGTGGGAATAACCACTCGATGGAGAGCAAAAAATTAGGGACGGGATTAACCATTTAATGGAGAGGAGTAACCAGCGATGAATATGAGCCTGCCTTATGGATTTGGAGAATGATGAACCTAGTTTGCTGCTATCAGAATTGAGAACGGAGATTAGGATTATCAAGTATCAACATAAAAATAAAGTGATTTAAGGGTTTTCCATCAAAATTACGTAGTTTTGGGTGGTTTCACATCTAACCTTAGATGTGAAACAGCCACATATTCACTTTCCCCTTATAATAATTGTAACAATAATAATAATTAAAATAACAATAATAATAATAAAAAAATAATAATAATTATAATTATAATAATTTTAATAATAATAATAATAAGAGTTAATTACATAGTTAGTCCCTGTGGTTTGCCCAAAGTAACATACTTAGGTACTAATAGTTTAAAATCACAATCTAGGGTATTAACTTTTCATTTTGTAACGTTTGTAGGTATTAACGTTATTTGTAGGTTTAAAATCACATTCTATTAGTACCTAAGTATGTTATTTTGTGCAAACCACATGGACTAACTATGTTAATACCCTAGAAGTTAATACCTCCAAACGTTACAAAATGAAAAGTTAATACCCTAGAAGGTGATTTTAAACTATTAGTACCTAAGTATGTTATTTTGTGCAAACCACATGGACTAACTATGTTATTAACTCTAATAATAATAATAATAATGTTGACAATAGTTATATAATTTTAACAACAATAATAATTATAACAAAAATACGAATATTAACAATAACAATAATAATATAATTTTAACAATAATATTAATAATAACAATAACAATATAATTTTAACAATAATAATAATTATTATAAGAATAATACAAATATTAATGTGATACCTCCTGTCTTTGAAACGGATTGCTCGGGGTAGATGGTTATAATCATCATACAGTGGTGTGTTACGTGGCTCATAACTGTATCCACTGTATCCTTCGTACCCACCGTAGCCTCCGTATCCACCGTATCCACCTTCACCCCCGTATCCACTGTATCCACCTTCACCCACGTATCCACCGTATCCACCTTCACCCCCCGTATCCACCGTATACTCCGTATCCACCTTCACCCCCGTATCCGTATCCGTAACCCGAATACGATTGCTGCGTCGGGTAATATGGTTCATCAACATGTGCATTCTCAGCATCGTATCCACTTTGTTGCACGTACGGAGATTCATACCCGTATCCGTAATCCGGATACACTTGATGCGTCGGGTAATTTGGTTCATCAACAGGTGGAGTCGAAGTCTTGTTCAAATCTGGCAACTGTGTTTTTTGATCAACAGGGACTCCAGACACAACCTCCTCCTCCTCATTGGCATCATTTACTCCTCATGCGTTGTTAGAATAGCGATTACCGAAATAATTCTCGTCCCAAAATGATGACATTCTAACAATATTGTGTTTGATGCAGAGGAAATGAAGATATACAGAACAAAGGAATTGAACAAACTTAGAAGATGATTGAAGTCGAAGGCAGAGATGCATGGCTAAATAGACTTTTGAATTTACAATCATACTCCTCGTATAGCTCTATACTCTACGTATAGCTCTATACTCTACGTATAGCTTTATTCACGTGCCTAGACAACATCGTATCAATGTCAAATCAGTCAGACATACGTTGCGTATAGACCTATACGCAGCGTATGTCAGACTGATTTGACATGGTACTAGGTTTGACTGTCTGGTCTATACGCTGCGTAGAGGGGTAACCCTATAAGCTGCGTATAGGTCTATACGCAGCGTAGGTAAACCCTAAGTGTGTAGATAGCCAATCAAGGTGTGCAGATAGTTTGACCTTAAAAAAACTAGTAATAAAAAATAAATGTATAAGGTGAGGGTAATATGGAAAACATAAGAATGAGTGACTGATTGTCAAATGTATCTTTCCAAAATATGGATTGCTAGGTTTCTTGGGTGAAGCCTTCTCAACAGATGGATTGCTAAAACGAAAAAATATATATTGATTTTTACCGTGATAGATAAATATGCTGATGATGTGTTACGTGATATAGACACATCCTTAAATGAAAAATGACCACCAACATATGGTACGTTTTAAGTTTATGTATACTTTACAAGTATTTAATAGTAGTATGCTAGTTATTTTATAACATTTAACTTGCAATACATCTTCATCATATACATCAATATGATATGTTTTATTCAAAGAAAAGTCATTTAATTTCCTAATGGAAAATACAATACATGTGGAGTCCACTGGATTTTCTAATTACAAACCTATTTTAGAAATTTCAAAAATAAAAACCTATTTAAATAAATTAAAATTAACACCATAAATAAAGAGTTAAATAACGCTAATTATTAATTTACGTATTTTCTAGCCGGTCCACGTAGAGAATAGGCTAGCTCTTTGTAACACCTCGTAAATTCATGACCAATATAATGAAGACACGTGTCGTGGACTTAAACGTGTAATAGATTAATCTTGAGGGACGAAAGTTGTCAAACAATGTAAATATGTGAATAAAAGGACCCGAAGTGCCAACATGCCTAACTTGTGCCTCTGATTGACCTCACACGACGTTCGTATTATTTAAAGAATAAATTAACGAACATTGGAAGTCGTTTGTGCTTAAAATAAGGATCTTGTGAAACATAAGGGTTAAAAGTGTCAACATGTTGAAAGTTACCTCTGAGTGACCTTTAAGGAACCCAAAAACATTGTAAATAAATCAATATTTTGTTCACAAGAATATTAGATACTGATTTTGCGAAGTTCCGATGAATACAAGACGTTTCGGGTGACCGTACAACTAACCGGAAGCCTAACGGAGTTAGTTTATGACTCAAGGTCCTCAAAAGTTAATTATAGGGGTCCATATTGCAATAAATGAAAGTAGAAACGAGTTTATAAGGACCAGGGACTGAAATGTTAACTTTTAAAAGTTTTAAACCGGAAACCGAGATCCTCGCGGGCCGCGTAAAGGTTAATCAAACCTTACGCGGGCCGCCTAAAACCTGCCAGCTCCATTTTTTTGGACAGATGCCTGTATCAGCTATTGCACCGCCTTAGAATACCAGTTTTCGAACCCAGGGGCTGCACCAACAAGTTTTCATGCATAGGGACACTTGGGGATGATCAGGAATCACCCATAGACCTTGTTGGCATCATCTTATGAGATTAAAGTCCCTATATAAAGAGTTCTAGTTGCAACATTATGAACTTGCACTTTTGAAAATCATTCAAGGCATTCTCTGGAGCTTTCTGGTCATCAAACAAGTTTCCTTAAGTTCCATAATCGTGCTTAGGACTATTGTAAGTGTCCTTAACCTCCTAATTTCGTTTATAATTAGTTTTATGGCCTAAAGTCAAACCCGTCGTAATTAAGGTTTGACTTAGTGATTAATCACTAATGGTCCAGTCAATTCTCGAATTGAAAGTAGCTATGAGTTGGTAATTATGTGGGTAATAAACCCTTAAAAGGGCACCTTCTGATTCCCACTCTAACTAGGTCAATTGTCGGGTCAAACTTAATTGTAAAAAGTCAACAGAAAGCAAATTTTCAATTAAACACATAATTAACAATGTAGAAGCCATGAAACCTGTTTTATCACTTATATAACTTGGTAATTAATGTAAGAACATGTCTAAGCATGTTCAACCCGACAATTTTCAGTTTAGGCTCGGTTCGGGACCGAAAGTCACAAAAGTAGACTTTTGCTTTGACTTTCAATTCTGACCCAATGTAGCATGTTTTAGAAATGCCTTAGAGCTCTATTAGGACCAGGTTATGGGATAGTGTAACCCTCTGAGGTTATACAACTTGGTTTCTTAGTTATCCGATCCATGTGCATGTTTCCGTTATATGCCTAATTGTTGACCATTACGCCCTTTTGACCTTAAAACGAGATTTTTGAAAATGTGAGAGGACAAAAACCTTTATTACTGATTTATAAACTTGTCCTAAAAATTTGACACCAGTTTGAGGTCTAGATTAGGAGTTATGCTCAATATCGTAATTAAGAAGCTTTTTATTAATTAAACGGCGTAATTAGCATAAAGCCTATCTAAACCCAAATTTTGACACCAAACTTTTTACCCACTGATGTAATATAATATTTTGGGATTTTTGAAGATTTTTATTTATTTTTAAGCTGAGCATAACATACAGTTCTTGCTATAATTCAGTAATTGTCGGTTATACCCTTTTCTTGAATAAAATGAGTTTTACATAATATTTTGACACCAAACTTTTTGCTACTGATTTTATATAATAAATAAAACATTTTGAACTTTATAAACTGATCAAAAACTCATATTTCCTATTTGTTATGGGTGGAATTCTGAGCTCATATCCTGGATAATATCTTAAATTATATCTTGCTTGTATGATATATGTTCATGTCCGGGATGCTGATTCAGGATATTGGTAACATCCTGAATGGTATCCTGAGGATTACTAACGGATTATGTGCAGGTGTACGAGTCCAAGCTGGTAACGTTCATGAGGACCCTTTCCCCGGAAGACTCGGTCTAAGTCGTTCAAAGGAAGACGTTGAAGCCGCTTTACTCGGTCCATAACGTTAACTATGGAATATCCGGAAGCATCCCCCATTTATAGGAGTTTTTGTTTATAATTCTTAGCTATAAATAATTGGATAAATCAGATCGAATAGGACACAACAACACTCACTGCTCTCTCACACTTTACTCTCTCGCAACTTTCACTTTCACAAAAAGCATTGTAACACTTAGCGATCTAATCAATATCCTGCACTGTATCCTGACGTTTAAAGCAATAAGAAGAACAAGGCAGCTGCGATTGTCAGCTCCCGAGGTTTTGTGCTGGTGATCTAGATTGATCAAGGGCTTTCCTCGCATATCTCGTGTCACCCCCTTTACTTTTTGCTCATAGTTTGATCGTAGATACAGCTCAATATCCTGAGCCGTATCCTGAAAACTGTTTTTGCAAACAACTTAATCAACATATTTTCAACACACTTTCTTAGCACACTACCTCACTTGACTAATTTGATCACTTAATTGCTTCGGTAATTTTTGACCAAAACAATTTGGTGCCCACCGTGGGGCAAGTGGTGCTATCTTTGCTAAAAACCTTTGTGAAATCGTTACTTGGTTTTCTATTCTCAAAACTTTTTGCCACACTATTTACAATGGCCTCAAGATCAAACATGAGATCCTCCACCGTGTCTGCTGCAACTTCTGCTAATACTGGTTCGGTGCTCCCACCACCTCCTCCAAGGATGCAACCTTCTTCACAACCTCGGGATATTATCCCTACTCGGAGCACTCAGGGATCTGGTCCTGTTTTGGCTTCTAATGATGAAATTCTAACCTTATTTGGTAGTATACAGGAACAGATGAGGCAACAACAGGAAACAAACCAAATGCTGATGAGAGAAATACAACTCTTGAAATCCAGCTCAAGCAGGCCCGCTGAGGATATCGTCACTCCTTTACAACCCAGGACTTTGAACTTCAGTTCGGCCGTATATACTGAGGATAACAGGGGAAATATTGTGCCTAGCCATTCTCAGAATCATACTCCTGAAATACCCATCCTCAGTCAGGATGTCAACTGTGAGGAGCTCAGGATATGGCCAGAATCCTCAGACCGGTAACGTGTCAAATAATAATAATGTCCTTGCTACTAATAATAGTGGATCTTTGCAGGATGCAGGTGTGACGTCAGCATTTACTAGGGAGCTTCAGAAATTGAAGGACATGATATCCAGTGTACCTGGGGTGGTCCGGCCAATTCTGGAAGTGTCCCAAGACAGTCACAGGATATCTCGGTTTGCATACCCTATTTGTGATGCTGAAATCCCAAAAAGATTTCAAACCCCCAACATGAAGCTCTATGACGGAACCACGGATCCTGAAGAGCATATTGCCCAGTATAGGGAAAGAATGGAGATTAACCCTATCCCTCCGGAGCTCAAGGAAGCATTCCTGTGCAAGGGTTTTGGTTCTACCTTAACAGGATCGACCTTAAAATGGCTCTTGAATGTTCCTCCTCATTCGATTACATCATTTGCTCACCTAGTGAATTTATTTAATAGTCAATTTTCTTGCAGTCGGAGTTTTGAAAAACTAACAAGTGATCTCTACAGGATAACTCAAGGACCTCAGGAATCCTTAAGAGATTATGTGAACAAGTTTAGCCGAGAATCCTTAGATATTCCACATCTTGATGTTGCAACAGCTGTGCAGGCCTTCAAGATGGGGCTGCAAAAAGATTCTCAATTTTACCAAGATCTTGTAATGAACCCATGCAGGAACTTGGATGAAGCTCGAAACAGGGCCCTAAGATATATTCGACTGGAGGATGACAAAAAGATGCAAGAGAGGATGAACTCGTCCACCACTTATGAGTCAACTAATAGGAAATCAGAATCCTCGTTTAAACCATATCGCTCTAAGCCGTATGGCAGAAATGACAACAAGAAAGTGAATGCTGTTGAAGACGAGGATCCTGAAGAGTATCCTGAGTTATCTGAATATTGCTTTTCTGTTAACATACCTGAACTGATGTATGCTATGCAGGGTTTAGGAGACAAAGCTAGGTGGCCTCGGAAGAATCAACAAAAAGCTGATTGGAAGGATAAGTCCAAATGGTGTGCCTTCCATGAATATTTCGGACATGTAACTGAGGATTGCATTGCTCTAAGAAAAGAAATAAGTTATCTTCTAAGCAAGGGATATCTGAAGGATCTCCTAGGAAGAAAGAAAAATAAGAGTCAGGATACTGAGAAGGATCCTGAACGAGCAGCGTCACCTCCTGCCGATGCCAAGATAATCAACTTTATTTCAGGAGGATCCGACATTTGTGGGACTTCGTATTCTGAGGCCAAGAGACATGCAAAGGAGGCTAAGGCCGAAAGAGGAGATAAACCGGCCAGGATGACTACCCTCACAACTGATAAAGTGATCACTTTCGACAGTGATGACAGGGATACTGTCCAGGATCCTCACCATGATGCTCTGGTAATAACATTATATGTGGCTAACCATTTTGTACGCAGGATATTGGTGGATAATGACAGCTTCGTCAACATAATCCAATTAGAGACTTTGAAAAGAATGAATATATCTCCAATGGATATCACTTCGAAATCCACCGTGCTTGTTGGGTTCAGTGGAGAGGCTAGGAACCCAGTGGGAGAGATAAAGTTACCAGTATATGTTGAAGGGGTCAACTCAACACAACGTTTCTGTGTGATGGACTCCCTATCCTGCTATAACATCATATTGGGTAGGCCATGGATCCATGATATGAAAGCTGTGCCATCAACTTATCATCAATGCATCAAGATCCCTACCCCTTGGGGGGTTGTCAAGGTTGATAGTGATCAGCAGGAGGCGAAGGAATGTTACTCATCATCAATGAAATCCTTAGCCAAGCCTACTGCAGCATAGCAATTAAAGATGCGGGCCCAGGATATCGTGGAGGCTTCAGAGCAGGATGTAAAGAAAATTATCCTGGATCAGGATAATCCGGATATCTCGGTGCTCGTAGGAACCAATGCCCCTCAGGATATTGAAGAACAGTTAACTAACTTTTTGAAGTGCAGGATGTCGACATTCGCATGGAAGCACGAGGATATGACAGGCATTTCCAAAGATATTATAACACATAAGCTCGGTACTGACAGATCATTCAAACCTGTCCAACAAAAGAGGAGGAAGTTTGCTCCGAAGCGAAATATGATCATCCAGGAAGAAGTAGAGAGGCTATTGAAATCTAAAATGATCAGAGAAGTCAAGTTTCCAAGATGGCTAGCAAATGTAGTCGTGGTACAAAAGAAAAATGGGAAATTGAGAGTTTGTGTAGATTATACAGACTTGAATAAAGCTTGTCCCAAAGACCCATTTCCTCTTCCTCATATTGATGCAATGGTGGATGCTACTACCGGCCATGAGATGTTAACCTTCATGGATGCATCCTCAGGATTTCAACAGATTCAAATGGAACCTTCAGACCAGGAGGATACTGCCTTCATAACACCAACAGGTATTTATTGTTATACTGCTATGCCTTTTGGTTTGAAAAATGCAGGTGCAACATACCAGAGATTGGTGAACATGATGTTTAAAGACAAGCTGGGGGACACCATGGAAGTATACATCGACGATATGGTGGTAAAATCTAAGAAGGCTGAGGATCACCTCCAGGATATTAAGGGAACATTTGATATCCTGGACCGGTATAACATGAAACTAAATCCTGCTAAGTGCCATTTCTGAGTGGGGGCATGAAAGTTTCTAGGATATATGGTGACTAAAAGAGGAATAGAGGCAAGCCCGGAGCAGATTAAAGCTATCTTAGATATCAAATCACCTTCAAATATGAAAGATGTCCAGCGGTTAACAGGGCGAGTAGCAGCGTTAAACAGATTTATTTCAAGATCCACGGAAAAGTGCAAGGAATTTTATGACATCCTGAAGAAAAACAAGAAGTTTGAATGGAAAGAGAAGCATGAAGCAGCCCTACAGGATTTGAAGCAGTATCTTTCAACTGCGCCTCTATTGATGATGCCTGAAAATGGTGAACCACTGTCCATATACCTCGCAGTATCAGGGAATGCTGTAAGTGCCGTCCTTATAAAGGATCATGAAGGTCAGCAATATCCTGTCTATTATGTTAGTAAAAGTTTATTAGATGCTGAAACTAGATATTTGATGTGTGCAAAATGCAACATATAAATTACATCAATTGTGGCATAAAACTAACCCTTTTTTAGTACTAATGTTGGAAAAAGTGTGCTTTTGTCTTCCTTTTGTATTTTCAGGATTAAATGAGCTCAAATTAACAAAAGAAGCAAAAAGACAACTAAATCTAACGTAAATACAAGAAAAGGAACAAACGTGACATGCCCGACCCCACGACAGCATCTTCCCAAGCAAAACAAGAAAACAGAAGGCTGAACACGCCCCGTGCTCAATGAACACGGGGGCGTGCCCAAGTGCCAGCAAAAAAGACAAAGCTGTAGAAGCTTCTATCGCCCACCACGGGGTCGTGCTCAGCGGACACGGGGCCGTGGTCAACTCTAAGATTCGTAGAATCTGGGAAATTTCGATAGTACAAATTTGCTTCTGCACACGGGGGCGTGCCCAGGGGACACGCCGTGGTCAACTAATGCAGACAAACTGCAATTAATGAAGAAAGATATGAAGGATGGACTCGGGGCCGTGCCCGAGCTTCTGTTCAGCCTATAAATAGGAGTGCTTGGCTTAAGTGCAAACCATCCCTCGGCACACCACCTCTCTCACACTTCACCCACCACCCACCACCACCATAACACCATCATCCACCACCATCATCCATTGTCCATCATAGAGTGTGTGAGTCGTCTCGGGATCCAAGATTGATCGTAAGAGTTCTTGACAATCAAGGCCATGTTTGCCTAAGTCTCTTACATCACTTGGTGAAGACAAAGTGTCTAGTGTAATACTTTTTTTTTAATCTTTTCGCACTTTTTACTTGGTTATGTATTAATGACTTTAATAACTAGTTTCTTATGTTGAAGGTGATTTTTCCTTATCGTTTGTCCGTGGTGTCTTGGCATTATTTTACTGTCTATATAAAATAAAAGATTTTCACCATTCATATCTCCACGGTCTATATGGAGGTATGTTGGCTACCTGGTCAGGGGTTAAGGGAACGGTTTGGTAAGAGTCTTGCCTTGTTCAGTGTATAGATCCTGCAAGGACCTGGGTCAAATTTAGTAGGACCTCCTTCAATACTTAACGGTATTGGATGGCGGGGGTCCAAACTCTTTGATCCCCTCATATGTAAGCTACTATTAATACTTTAACCTGGCTACTTAGGACTGTATCCCTGCTGACTCAGACTACTTAGCCGAGGGTAACGTCACCTTCAAAAGAGGGGCCTACCATAATACGCATTAATAACTTAATTAATTATCTTTCAATAATCCGACCCTTTAGGATTGTATCCTTGCTGACTCAAACTACTGGGTTGAGGGTAACGTCACCTTCAAAAGAGGGGCCTACTACAATAACTATGATAATCTCTTAAAAAGTGCAAAAGTGCGGAAATAATCAAAGGGTACACTATACACGAGTCGGAGCCAAGTGATTCATCTGGTCTATCTGTTTTTACTTTTATTTTATTTTCAGCATTTTAGTTAGTTTTTATTTTTCTAGTTTAAAACCTTTTTCTAACTTTTTGATTTGATTAGACGTTGAGGATAAACCGGTACTAAAAGCTCTTGTGTCCTTGGACGACCTCGGTATCTTACCAACACTATACTACGCTCACGATGGGTGCACTTGCCCATATGTGTGTTTAGTGTTAGTAAATATCGTGTTTTATAAATTTAAAACTTGGCTAAAAAAAAGTGTAAAAGGGCTTAAAATAAACATTAAAACCATAACACACTTCACGCACATCAAGTTTTTGGCGCCGCTTCCGGGGACACAAGGATTTTAAGAAAGTTAGGAATCAACGGCCTAATCGTTTTTTCTTATTTTTCTATTTTTTTTTTGGATTTTTCTTATTTTTTCAGCTTCTGCAGAACTCAGCACGGGCCGTGCCCAATCATTGGAACTGGCAATCCTGTTTTAAGTTGGACAGTAAGTTGAACACGGGGCCGTGCCCATTCAACATGCCCCGTGCCCAAGATTCAGTTACTGAAAACAGAACCGTAAGATCCCGACGGTTGGTAATTTCTGACACAAACATGAGTGATACTGATATTTTTTACTTTCGGCACTCTTATGGTACGTGGTGTCAAATATGTGGTGGTTCCCATAAGGAATTAGAATGTTATTTTCTAAATTACAAGCCCCACTATATAGACCCATCGTTTTCCTGTATCCTTAAGAGGGACGAAAGTAAAAATAATCCTTATCTCTCCCTTGAATGCTCTCAACCGGATTTTCTAGGAGAAATGCTTCTTGATGAACTATTTCAATTAGAAGATCTAATTCTGAATTGGTTAAAAGAACTTAGGATAGATTTCAATAATTTATCTCAAGACGATAACCAAGAAGAAGTGTTGGGATCGCATTCAAACAACTTCGTTGTTCCCGACGATACCTCTAAATCTAGCGAGGACTTGAGCGATAGTCGTCCCTGTGTCGATTGTGCCGTGAAGGACTCCCCATCGACTTCGTTCGATGCATACATAGACCTGAGCGATTCGGCATACACCTTCTTTAACGAGAGCCCGGGAAAGGGTTGGACTTGTCCACCTACATATAGCATAGGAATCACCCTCACCGACAACCTCTTGTGTTCTCGTCTTAATCTAGAACAATTAAGGTATCTTAGGCACTTTGGGGTTGTTCCATCCAGTAAGAGGAACCACCCGATCTGGATAATTTCCTTAGAAGTAGACAAACTTCATAAAACTGCCTTTCGACACGGGGCCGTGCCCAGGTCAACACGTCCCCATGTCCACCCAAAGATTCCCTTCTGATTTCATCAGAATACGGACAAAATTGTGTCAGGATTCTGTCTGCACACGGGGCCGTGTCCAGCCGACACGGGGCCGTGCGCAATGTACTGTCGTTTTCTATAAATGCAGCCAAGAATCCTGCACATTTGAACCATTCCAGGGACAGAGATTTGGGGAATCTTCTCACATACCATCCTAGGTATTTTCTAAAAGAAGTTTCTCAACTACCTTCGTGTCCTTTCCTCTTTTATCCACTATCATCTTCTTCAATTTTTATACTTCCATTAAAGCTTGAGACCTCTATAATTTCAAGCTTTATTGAGGTGTTTGTTAGATTTTTGTTCATGGAATCTTGTTAAGAATAAGTTCCACAACAATGTTTTAAGTTGTTTCTGTTCAAAAACGTTTTAAAAATCACGAAAACAAATTAAAACCCCAAGATTCCTTGTTCCAAAATCCTGCATATATCTGAACACGGGGCCGTGTCCGAGGTACTGGTCCCATAAAAATTGAACTCTTTTCGGTATGTTTTCTCAGAATGGCAAGCAGAACGAGCGGAACATCTTCGTCGCACTCCAGAAACAACCGACAAGGGAGAAGATCATCAACGGTTGAAGATTCTCTTGTAAAATACGTTTATGCTCTAAGAGAGGCCATTGATGAGATAACGGGGGTGGAAGAAGCCTTGGTCGACCGTATTAATCATCTAACGGTGGGACTAGAAGGATGTCTCCGGGAAGTCAACCTTTTGCACCAAAGGTTGAACATTCTCGCCTCTCCTCCTTTGGTGCCAATTATCACCCAAAGGGCATGGAATGTGGTACCGGAAGTCATCATTCCGGCCGAATGGTACGCCATACATTCGGAACCCCCTCGAGACGTACTACAAGGGGTTCCGATTGGTGTCACTACCCCTCCACAAGATGTTGAGGAACATGAAGCCGTCTCCCTCCTCCCGAGAGACATAGAAGAATGGCTCTAGCAACATTTAGGGAACACCGCTCGGCTTGGAGTTCTACAAAGCTTTTAGATCCCGGAAAACTATTTCCGGAATTTTGGTTCTTACTGTAGAAGTAGATCTCCTTAGGATGATTTTGCGTATCACTTGACCTATTTAATTTAGGACCTTTAACTTTTATTTTCTACTTTGTTTTCCATTTTCTAGGACTATTATGTAATTCTCTCTATGACTTAATGAATGATGGTTTTAGTTAACTTGGTGGTTGGATGGTGTTGAAATAAATAAAACACACCCGAGATGGCAAAGGAAACAAGGGAAACTTGAACCAGCACCCCATGCAGGAAAACAGGGCCATCCAACCAAATTTTCTTCGTTACAGCAAGTTCAACACGGGTCGTGTCCGCCCAACACGGCCCCGTGCTGCACAGTCTGCAGAAAATGCCCAGTTCAGGTAAACTGGACACGGGCCGTGTTCACCCAACACGCCCCCGTGTCCAGGCTTCTGTTTCTCTTTTTCAATTTTGTTACTGGCGACTGAACACGGGGCCGTGCCTGGACACCACGGGGCCGTGTCTAGACGCCCAGTGACACAAATTTTTGCTTTTTCACACCTTTTACACATTCAATCAACCTAAAAACTTATTTTTGGGACACATTGAGGACAATGTGTAATTTAAGTGTGGGGGGATGCTAAAACCTTGAATCTTGCAAGTCCTAACTACAAGCCTTACACAAAACTCTATTGGAACCGCTAATCACCCCAAATTTTTTTCAAAATTTTTTTTTTACTTGTCTAGGTTTAACTTGGGAATTTCAAGTTCTAAAAGGGTTATATTTTTATAAATTTACAACCGATAGCGTCGTGATAAAAAGAACCAACATAAGAAAATTATGAAACGACATAACAAGCTTAGTTAAAATTTGATTATATATACTTGATCACATAAAAACCCATTCCCACAAAAGTGAGTTTTGAGCCTTTATTGAGCATACAAATATATATCTTTAAACTAAATGCTCATTTTTCGTTTCTTGTGTAAATAGCCGCTTGGTTCTTACGACTCTAGAACTTGCCACGACGATACTTTCCCGGTCCTTACGAACTTAAACCCGAGTAAGTAAATGATGGAGGCATTAGGACTAACCCTTTTTATTTCTACACCATTATTTTTTTTACCACCTACCCAAAATTCCCCTAGTTAGCCCCTTTGAGCCTAAACCTTTTCGTTTCATAACCCAAACCAAACACCCTTTTCACCCACCAAAACCCTTTTTATTTTAACCTTTTGTTTTAGTAACAAGCTCGGTTTTTCGTATGATTTTTCAAAAAAAAAAAAATAGTGATGAAGCAAAAGAGAAATAAACAAACAAGTTTATCAAAAATAACTTTGTTTGAATAAAAGCTTCATCAAAATAAAAGTTGCAAAAATAAAAAGTCTTATGAAAATCGACGCTTGTTACGCTTTTCGCCCTTTCACTAACCACTAACCCAACCACCTACCTTTAACCCAAGCCTAACCCTTCACCCCAAAAGTCCTCTTGATATTTACAAAGGTATATAGTTAAAAAGGAGGAGGATTGATTGCTTGGCAAGCCTATGGTAGGAGTAAGTTCCATGCCGCTCTCGAGTGATTCACTAAAATACATTTTCGGCCGAGTGTTGAGTGATCTCCGTGAGGTATGTGAACTTGTATATAAATGGAATTTTAAAGAGGCATGTTATGCCCTAATAAGTAATTTATCTTATGAAAAGTTTTAAATAAATCATGACAAATAGGATTGTAAATAAATAAAAAAATAAAACTTAATAAAGAATCTTGGAAATCCCGACACTCTATGACAAGCCCAAAAACCTTCTCTTCTACCCATTCCATTTGGGAGTGTAAAGCCACATTATAAAGAGTTTTGCTTGAGGACAAGCAAAGATTCAAGTGTGGGGGTATTTGATGTGTGCAAAATGCAACATATAAATTACATCAATTGTGGCATAAAACTAACCCTTTTTTAGTACTAATGTTGGAAAAGTGTGCTTTTGTCTTCCTTTTGTATTTTCCGGATTAAATGAGCTCAAATTAACAAAAGAAGCAAAAAGACAGCTAAATCTAACGTAAATACAAGAAAAGGAACAAACGTGACATGCCCGACCCCACGACAGCATCTTCCCAACCAAAACAAGAAAACAGAAGGGTGAACACGCCCCGTGCTCAGTGAACACGGGGGCGTGCCCAAGTGCCAGCAGAAAAGACAAAGCTGTAGAAGCTTCTATCGCCCACCACGGGGTCGTGCTCCGCGGACACGGGGCCGTGGTCAACTCTAAGATTCGCAAAATCTGGGAAATCTCGATAGTACAGATTTGCTTCTGCACACGGGGGCGTGGTCAACTAATGAAGACAAACTGCAATTAATGAAGAAAGAGATGAAGGATGGACACGGGGCCATGCCCAATGGACACGGGGCCGTGCCCAATGGACACGGGGCCATGCCCGAGCTTCTGTTCAGCCTATAAATAGGAGTGCTTGGCTCAAGTGCAAACCATCCCTTGGCACACCACCTCTCTCACACTTCACCCACCACCACCATAACACCATTATCCACCACCATCATCCATTGTCCATCATAGAGTGTGTGAGTCGTCTCAGGATCCAAGATTGATCGTAGGAGTTCTTGACAATCAAGGCCATGTTTGCCTAAGTCTCTTACATCACTTGGTGAAGACAAAGTGTCTAGTGTAATACTTTTTATTTTTTATCTTTTCGCACTTTTTACTTGGTTATGTATTAATGACTTTAATAACTAGTTTCTTATGTTGAAGGTGATTTTTCCTTATCGTTTGTCTGTGGTGTCTTGGCATTATTTTACTGTCTATATAAAATAAAATATTTTCACCATTCATATCTCCACGGTCTATATGGAGGTATGTTGGCTACCTGGTCGGGGGTTAAGGTAACGGTTTGGTAAGAGTCTTGCCTTGTTCAGTGTATAGATCCTGCAAGGACCTGGGTCAACTTTAGTAGGACCTCCTTCAATATCCACTGGTATTGGATGGCGGGGGTCCGAACTCCTTGATCCCCTCATATGTAAACTACTATTAAAACTTTAACCCGGCTACTTAGGACTGTATCCCTGCTGACTCAGACTACTTAGCCGAGGGTAACGCCACCTTCAAAAGAGGGGCTTACCATAATATGAATTAATAACTTAATTAATTATCTTTCAATAATCCGACCCTTTAGGATTGTATCCTTGCTGACTCAAACTACTGGGTTGAGGGTAACGTCACCTTCAAAAGAGGGGCCTACTACAATAACTAAGATAATCTCTTAAAAAGTGCAAAAGTGCGGAAATAATCAAAGGTTACACTATACACGAGTCGGAGCCAAGTGATTCATCTTGTCTATCTGTTTTTACTTTTATTTTATTTTCAGCATTTTAGTTAGTTTTTATTTTTCTAGTTTAAAACCTTTTTCTAACTTTTTGATTTGATTAGACGTTAAGGATAAACCGGTACTAAAAGCTCTTGTGTCATTGGACGACCTCGGTATCTTACCAACACTATACTACGCTCACGATGGGTGCACTTGCCCATATGTATGTTTAGTGTTAGTAAATATCGTGTTTTATAAATTTAAAACTTGGCTAAAAAAAGTGTAAAAGGGCTTAAAATAAACATTAAAACCATAACACATTTCACGCACATCAATATTCCCATTTAGAAAAATTAATATTGGCTCTAGTTATGGCATCGACAAAGCTTAGACATTACTTTGAGACACATAGGATTCATGTTAAAACCAATTATCCTGTTAAAAATGTGCTTAGGAAAACTGAGATGTCAGGCAGGATGGCCAAGTGGTCTGTGAAGTTAAGTGCTTATGACTTAGTAGATGAACCTAGAAATGCCATAAAATCACAGGCTCTAGCTGACTTTGTGGCTGATTTCAGTAGTGATATTCAGAATGAAGTAGACCTAGAAATCCAACAATTAGGAGAATCCTCAGGATCCTGGACATTATACACTGATGGAGCATCTAATGTTAGAGGAGTAGGATTGGGAATACTACTAAAATCGCCACAGGGGGACATATTAGCCCAGGCTATTAGGTGTGAATTTCCTGCTACTAATAATGAAGCAGAATATGAGGCTTTAATTGCAGGATTAGAGTTGGCTAAAAAAATGAATATCAAGAATTTGCAAGTATATGTTGACTCCTTGTTAATCACTAATCATTTTAATGGATCCTATGCAGTTAAAGGTGAGAAGTTAATCGAGTACCTCGATATTCTCAAAAAATTAGCAGGATATTTCGATGTTTTTACACTTGAACAGGTACCAAGAGAAGATAATGCTGAAGCAGATGCCTTGGCAAACTTAGGATCATCAGTCAGGATACCAGAGGGAACCCAAATACCGATACTTCATATCCTGTATCCTGCTGTGGATCCCTTCAAAGCTCAGGATAAGGAGGTAACAAGCATCCAGGATCCTGGTCATGATCCTGATAAGGATGCTGAATCCTAGATGGCTCCAATCATAAGATATCTCAAGGAAGGACACATCCCTAGAGACGAAAACCCTAAGGCATTTAGGATGAAGGTATCACGATTCACTATTATAAATAATGTTTTGTACAAGAAATGTCTTGCAGGACCATACCTGAGATGCTTGGAGGATCCTGAAACTAAGGAAGTGCTTCAGGATATACATGAAGGGGATTATGGTAACCACACTGGGGATAGGTCATTATTCTAAAAAATATTAAGAACGAGATACTATTGGCCGACAATGAAAAAAGATGCTACAGAATATGCTCAAAGATGTGATGCATGTCAAAGGCACAGTAACATACTACATCAACCAGCTGAACCACTATATCCTATAGCTTCCCCTTGGCCATTCATGAAATGGGGGATGGACATAGTAGGGAAATTACCAAAAGCTCCAGGAGGAAAAGTCTTTATGCTGGCAATGACTGATTATTTCTCTAAGTGGGTTGAAGCTAAAGCATTTGTTCAAGTTAGAGACCAAGAAGTAGTATCCTTCATAAAGAGGAATATCCTGACCAGGTTTGGAGTACCAGCTGAAATCATTTGTGACAATGGATCCCAGTTTATAAGCAAGAGGACTACTGACTTTTGCAAGAGTTGGGGAATCAAAATGATCACATCTACTCCGGTACATCCTCAAGCAAATGGACAAGCTGAATCCTCGAACAAGATAATTGTCAACAACTTGAAGAAGAGATTAGGAGCTAAGAAAGGAAGATGGGCAGAAGAACTACCCTTTGTTTTGTGGGCTGATAGAACAACGGTAAAAAATGCAACTGGCCAAACCCCGTTTTCTTTGGTATTTGGAGCAGAAGCAGTGATCCCAACAGAAATGGTGATACCTATGGCAAGATCTATCCTCCGGGATCCTGAGCAGAATCCTGAAGCTTTGTGCTAAGATTTGGACACTGTAGACGAAACAAGAGATGCAGCAAGGCTAAGGATGGCAACATATCAACAAAGGATATCTAGAGCATATAACAAGAACATAAGGACTAGATGATTTCAAGTTGGTGATTGGGTATTAAGAAAGGCTTTTCAAAATACCACTAATCCTGCTGATGGAAAGTTGGCTCCAAAGTGGGAAGGACCATATGAGGTTGAATCAGAATCAGGAAAAGGAGCATACCGACTCAGGAGTATGGAAGGGGATATGCTACCAAGATCCTGGAATGCTATACACTTAAAGCTCTATTTCAAGTAAGAATAGAATTTAATTTCTATCTCAGAATGGTATGTATTCTACCTCTTTTAAATATATTTGAATTTGTTTATTATCTTGAACCCAATACTGACTTAAGCATCGGAGGTGTGTTAGCCAAGCTAAGACCCACCTTAGTTTAAGATGTTTTGCAGAATATGCCTCAGGATATAGCTCCAGGATATACGCTCAGGATATCTCGAAGGATTAGAGGATTGGCCCCCTCTCTCACGTATAAGGGATTCTAATCCCTTCAAAGGTTTAAAGGTATTCACTGTTAGGGGAGGATTTTCCAGTGATCAGTGATCCTCAATTACTGTTGGGTTTAGTGATCCTCACTTCTGTTTCTATTAGTGATCCTCAGAAGTATTGCAGGATCAGGATCATGGATCATCGTAAGGATCCTTATACTAACGATTGTCTACTTTGAATATGATGTTGTTTTGCAGGAGTACGAGCTTGGACTTGGTCTTGGCGATATTCCTGGAACATATTCCATATTTATTCCGCACGTGCATGGCTGAAATGGATGTTGTGGAGGTCGTGGAGGACTTGCACCAATTGCGGAATGTTTGTTAGCTTAGATATTTTCCATTTTTAAAAGGGATAGCGAGCTAAATAGAGAACACTTGGCTATTTTTAGCTTAACACACACACTCGCAACTGCTCTCACCAGCTCTTGACAATTCACTTGGCGATTATACACTTTTTTGCACATTACACTATAGTGATCCTTGTAATTAGCTCGCTATCATCCGAAGTGGTAATACATTTCTTGTTTAATCTGAGTTGGTGATCGGTAGTTTCCATCACCCGAGGTTTTTTATGCCGGAGATCATTCATTGATCAAGGGCTTTTTCCTCGTATAAATCTTTGTGTCACTTATTCATTTCATTTCTGAGTGATCCTTAGTATTGTTCATAGATTCAAGCATCATACCTCACAACAGAAAGTTTGGTTGCATTATCATTGCTTGATTTTTGACCAAAACAGTTTGGCGCCCACCTTGGGGCAATTGGTGCTTCATTCCTAAGAAGATTCGTATTTTCGTGGTCATTTCGGTTCGCTACAACCAAGCAGATGGCTTCCTCAGCGAAGAACACTTCAAGTTTAATGCCATCATTCAGTTCTTCACAAGGCGTTCCTCCTTTGCCTCCACCACCTTCTGGATCCCAGAAGAATGCTGATAACGCTGCGAAGAGACAAACCCCCATTTTCCAAAAACCACCAACTTCTTCTATTTCCACTAATCCTACTACTAATGATCTTTTTAATCTGATTTTGCAGATGAGGGATCGTATGCAAGAGCAGGATAAAACCAAAGAAATGATCCTCAGGGAGATAGGTGATATCAAGAAACAGAAGAAATCGGTGGAGGATCATTCCCCATTGATGCCCCGGTCGCTGAACTTCGACACTCCAGTCATAACTTCCCAGTAATCAGCAGCTCCGGACGTGCAATACTTGGGTGAATTGCCAGGAAGACGTTATGGAACAACAACAATGACTCAGGCTCCAGGATCTTGCCTTCAACCTTCCGGAGCCTCTGTCCAGCATCAGGGATCCTTCGTCAGCTCAGGAGGATATTCGGGAATGCACTCGGTTCAAGGATCCTCCTCTCAGCCTCAAGGATCCTCCCAGGTCCAAGGATCCTTCCCGGTCCAAGGATCCTCCCAGGTTCAAGGATCCTCCCAGGTCCAAGGATCCTCCCAGGTCCAAGGATCCTCCCAGGTCCAAGGATCCTTCCCGGTCCAAGGATCCTTTCTGGTTCCAGGATCCTTTCAGGTTCAAGGATCCAACATCTTTCAGGATCGAGGATCCTTAAGGAGTATGCAGCCTCCAAGTTCGGATGTTCATCAAGGAGACTTCATACCAATGCAGACCATTTCTTCATCTGGTCCTTCGATCATACCGGAATCCCATCAATATGGATTCACATCTGGAATTCCAAACATGAATCCTCTGGGAGGTAACACTTTCAATAATTCATATAACACTAACCATGGCTCTATGCAGGATACAGGTATCAATCAGGCTATGGCTAGGGAGCTACAGAAACTTAAGGATATGATATCCAGTGTACCAGGAGTGGTTAAACCTATTCCTGAGATTGCAGATGGTAGCCATATGATATCTCGTTTTGCACCACCCTTATGTGATGCTGAGATACCCAAAAGATTCCAGATACCATCCATGAAGCTGTATGATGGTTCAACGGATCCAGAGGAGCAAGTGGCTCAATACAGGGAGAGGATGGAGATCAATCCAATTCCTAAGAGGTTAAAAGAAGCATGTCTGTGCAAGGGATTTGGATCCACACTCACAGGATCTGCCCTTAAATGGCTGCTAAGTCTTCCCCCTTACTCTATTACTTCATTTGCTAATCTAGTTAATTTGTTTAATAGTCAATTCTCTTGTAGTAGAAAATTTGAACGATTAACTAGTGATCTATATAGGGTAACACAAGGTCAAAATGAATCACTTAGAGATTATATCACTAAGTTTAGTAAAGAATCCTTAGATATTCCTAATTTGGATATTGCTATGGCTGTAGAAGCCTTTAAAATGGGATTGCTTAGGGATTCATTATTCTATGATGATCTTGTTATGACACCTTGCAGGAATCTTGATGAAGTAAGAACCAGGCCCTTAGGTTCATCCGCCTAGAGGATGACAAAAGGATCCAGGATAGATTGACAGGATCCTCAAAACAGGAGAAACAAGGATCCTACTTCAGGAACAACAAATCAAAGTCCTATAACAGATCTGATAACCAGAACGTGCATGCAGTGGAACAAGAAGAGGATGATGAGGATTATCCTCCTATTTCTGAATACTGTTTTTCTGTTGATAACAATGAACTAATCCTTGCAATGCAGAATCTAGGTGAGAAAGCTAGGTGGCCGAGAAAAAGTGATAAACCAGCTGCTACAAAGGATAAGTCCAAGTGGTGTGCATATCATGAGGATTTCGGGCACCTCACCGAAGAGTGTATTGCACTAAGAAAGGAAATTGGTTACTTGTTGAGCAAGGGGCATCTGAAGGAACTTTTGGGACGGAAGAAGTCAAGGATCCAGGATCCTGAAAGGATCCCGGAAAGGGCTCCTGCTCCTCCAGCAGATGCACAAGTTATAAACTTCATATCCGGAGGATCAGACATTTGTGGTACTTCCTTTTCAGCAGCAAAAAGACATGCTAAGGAAACCAAGATGGATAATGGAGACAGACCCGTCCGGACCTCCATTGTTACCCAGGATAAAGTCATAACCTTTGATGAGGATGATCGTGTTGATGTCCAGGATCCTCATCATGATGGTCTTGTAATTACATTGTTTATTTCTAACCACTTTTTTCGCAGGATCCTTATAGATGGAGGAAGCTCTGTGAACATCATTCAGCTTGATGTCCTCAAGAAGATGAATATCCCGGAGTTTGATATTGTCCCAAGATCCTCAGTGCTTGTGGGATTTAGTGGAGAAACTAAGAATACATTGGGGGACATCAAACTCCCAATCTATATTGAAGGATTGCATTCATATCAAAAATTTTGTGTTATAGATTGCTTATCTTGTTGCAATGTTATCCTTGGCAGGCCATGGATACATGACATGAAGGCAGTCCCATCCACCTATCATCAATGTGTAAAGCTTCCAAGTCCGTGGGGAGTGGTGAAAATTGAGAGTGATCAACAAGAGGCTAAGAATTGTTATACATCATCAATGAAGCCAGCCTCAAGATCAAGGGAGCAATAGCAATTAAAGTATCCTTCAAGAGATGTCTTGGAGGCAAGAGAGCAGGATGTAAAAGAAATCCTCATGGATCCTGATGATCCTGAATCCAAGATCTTCATAGGATCAGGGATCCTTAGCGACATTGAACAGGAGCTAGTATCCTTCCTTAAAAGAAGGAAAACTACCTTTGCCTGGAAACATGAGGACATGACAGGTATATCTAAAGATATAATCACTCATAAACTTGGCATTGACAGGTCATTCAAGCCAATTCATCAAAAGAGGAGGAAGTTTGCACCTGAAAGGAATGCTATTATCCAGGAAGAGGTAGACAAACTACTTCGGGCAGGTATGATAAGAGAGGTTAAGTATCCAAGATGGTTAGCCAATGTGGTTGTTGTTCAAAAGAAAAATGGGAAGTGGAGGGTATGTGTCGATTTTACTGATTTAAACAAGGCATGTCCCAAGGATCCTTTCCCATTACCCCACATTGACTCCATGGTGGATGCTACCGCGGGTCATGAGTTGTTGACTTTTATGGATGCTTCATCTGGATTTCAACAAATTCAGATGGAACCATCTGATCAAGAGGATACAACCTTTATGACCCCAACTGGTATATATTGTTATATTGCTATGCCATTTGGACTAAGGAATGCAGGTGCTACTTATCAAAGGCTAGTCAATATGATGTTCAAGGAACAAATTGGACACACTATGGAAGTCTATATTAATGATATGGTGGTTAAGTCCAAGAAAGCTGAGGATCACCTTAAAGACTTGGAGGAAGCATTCAATATCCTTGATAAATTTAATATGAAACTAAATCCTTCCAAGTGTCATTTTGGTGTTAAGGCAGGTAAATTCTTAGGCTATATGGTGACAAAGAGGGGCATTGAAGCAAGTCCAGAGCAAATCAAGGCTATTGTGAATATCAAATCTCATGCCAATGCTAAGGATGTGCAAAGATTGACAGGTAGGATCGCAGCCTTGAACAGATTCATATCCAAATCCTTAGAAAAGTGCAAAGAATTCTATGACATCCTGAGGAAGAACAAGAAATTTGAATGGACTGAGAAGCACGAAAGCGCCCTCAAAGCTCTTAAGGATTACCTATCCTCAGCCCCGGCCCTGATGAAACCAGAAAAAGGGGATATATTATCCTTATACTTAGCAGTATCCTCAAAAGCAGTAAGTGCGGTCCTTGTTAAGGATCACCAAGGTACACAACATCATGTTTATTATGTAAGTAAGAGTTTACTTGATGCTGAATCCAGGTATTCACACTTAGAGAAACTTATCCTTGCATTAATAATGGCATCTACTAAATTAAGACATTATTTTGAGACTCATGCCATTATCGTTAAGACTAATTTTCCAATTAAGAATGTTCTCAGGAAACCTGAAATGTCAGGAAGGATGGCTAAGTGGGCAGTGAAGCTGAGTGCCTATGATATAAGATATGAACCAAGGACTGCCATCAAATCCCAAGCCTTAGCTGACTTTGTGGCAGATTTCAGTAGTGACTTGCAAAAGGAAGCTGAGTTAGAAGTCCAACAGCTTGAGGAAACTAAGGATCCTTGGATACTCTTTACTGATGGTGCTTCTAATGTCAAAGGAACAGGATTTGGAATACTACTAAAATCGCCACAGGGGGACATAATACCCCACTCCATAGCTTGTGAATTTCAAACTACCAACAATGAGGCTGAGTATGAAGCCTTGATAGCTGGTTTGCAAATTGCCAAGCATATGAGGATCAGGTATCTTGAGAGATAGTCAAAGAATTGGCACTCTCTTTTGTTTCCTTTAGTTTGACACAGGTACCAAGGGAAGAGAATGAAGAGGATGATGCATTAGCCAATCTAGGATCATCCTTGAAGACCCCGGAGGATATAAGGATCCCTATTATCCATATCCTGACCCCTGCTATCGAGGATCATGTAGCTATGGAGATCGGAGAAGATTCTGCAATCATCCCTAGTGATGATACTCAATTTCATTCAGGATCATGGATCCTTCCAATCATGAGATACATACAACATGGAGAGATTCCTACAGGAGAAAACCCCAGGGCTTTCAAAATTAAGGTATCTCAATTTAGAATATTGAATAATATGTTGTATAAACGATCTCTTGCAGGACCATATCTAAGATGCATTGAGGATCTTGAAATCCAAGAAGTCCTAAAGGATTTCCATGAAGGAGATTGTGGAAACCACACTGGGGGCAGGGCATTATTCTCAAGGATCCTGAGGACAGGATACTATTGGCCAACTATGAAGAAGGATGCTGTGGAATATGTCAAGAAGTGTGATCCTTGTCATAGACATAGTAATATCCTTCACCAACCAGCAGAACTTTTGCATCCTATATCCTCTTCTTGGCCATTTATGAGATTGGGAATGGATATAGTTGGTAAGCTTCCTAAGGCACCTGGTGGAAAAGTATTCATGCTTGCTATGACTGATTACTTCTCCAAGTGGATAGAGGCTGAAGCCTTTGCTCAAGTCAGAGAAAAGGAAGTTATATCCTTTATTAAAAGAAACATTATTACTAGATTTGGTATCCCTTCTGAAATTGTTTGTGATAATGGATCCCAATTTATTGGGAATAGAACTACTAACTTTTGTGACAGCTGGGGGATTAAGATGATAACATCAACACCAGTCCACCCACAAGCTAATGGTCAGGCAGAATCATCCAACAAGATCATCATCAACAATTTGAAGAAGAAGCTTGGATCCAAGAAAGGAAAATGGGCAGAAGAACTACCTTATGTGCTTTGGGCCGATAGGACAACTCCCAAGAATGCTACTGGCCAAACTCCATTTTCTTTGGTATTTGGGGCAGAATCAGTGATCCCTACAGAGATGGTGGTTCCAACTGCAAGAACAAGCATTCGTGATCCTGAAGAAAATGCTGAAAACTTGGTTCAAGACTTGGATACTATAGAAGAAATCAGGGATTTGGCAAGGATAAGGATGGCTAGTTATCAGCAAAGGATGGCTGGAGCCTACAACAAAAATGTCAGGATCAGGAAATTCCAAGTTGGTGATATGGTATTAAGGAAAGCATTTCAGAATACCACCAATCCTGCTGATGGAAAGTTGGAACCAAAATGGGAAGGCCCTTATTTGATTGAAGCTGAAGCAGGAAAGGGGGCATATCGATTGCTAACAATGGAAGGTGATTTGCTGCCAAGAGCTTGGAATGTTGTCCATTTGAAGAAATACTTCATGTAATAAGGATCCATGATCCTTACCTGATAAGTATCCTTGAAGGATCCTTACAGGACAGATGATCCTCATTTTGGTAATATTCTAATCTCAAACTATTTCATTCTTTAATTATCTTATATAAGGATAAGGATCCTGCATCCTTTATCCTCCTTTCACTTGATTCTGAGTTTTGAAGGTTCAGGTATCCTTAATAAAGGATTGAGTAACCACAGAAGTATCCAGTTATTTGGGCTTGACCCCAGTTATTTGGGCTTGACCCCAGTTATTTGGGCTAGTCCCCAGTTTGTGCCTGTCCCCAGTTTCGCCAGTAGCGCACGATGATCCTGGTATAGTTCATCGCAATGGGACCAGTACTCGCTTTAGGGGATGACAATTTCATTGTACTGGCTATATTCAGGATCCTACGTATAATGGTAGACGTACCATACATCCGTTCCTAAGGTTTCTAACGTTTTCACGTTAGCTAAGGTTTTGGCATTTTCATGTCACTAAGTTTGGATAGTCGCCAGTGAGGGCCATACTCCAGTTTACATACGATTCTTTGGGCTTGTCCCCAGTTATCCTTTGGGCTTGTCCCCAGTTATCCTTTGGGCTTGTCCCCAGATATCCTTTGGGCTTGTCCCCAGTATATTGGGCTTGTCCCCAGTTACTAACTCTTATCTTAAATTGGCTTAGTCCCAAGTTGTATCCTATTTTAGGTTTTTGGAGATAAATGACCAAGGATCCTTGATCCTTACCTTATATTAAGGTTTGTCTTTTGGTTATCCTGATTATAAGTGTTAAAGGTTAGGATCCTAACTTGGATTCTCAGGTATGATCCTTAACTATTTTGAATTTATTCATTATTCATTTGAGTGACCCTTATCCTTTGACAACTGAACTTATGATCCTTAAAATATACTACTTTTCGAATCTTGTCGACTATAGGATATGTGATCCTTGATCATATCCTAAACTTTTTGAGGATATTTGTTAAATTTTTTCTTTGCTTGATAAGTTTACACAAAATGAATATCACAACAATTGAAAAATAAAGTACTAACAAGGATAGCAACACGGGAGATATCCAAAAAGTTAAAGTTATTTTATTCACAAAACGTTAAACCCTTTAAGGTTGTCAAAATTGCCAACCCACGTTTCTACCAGCAAAACGTGGCCCGTCCACATGGGTTGGCAAAGGGTGTCCATTGTTTACGGGTCTTTGTAGTGCAGGAAATAAAAGATGGAAGGATAACGAGTGGCTTCATCCCCCAAACAGAGGATCCATCCACCACCCATTATCCTGCCTATTGTTCAAGGATCCATGATCCTTCACCCTAGAAACTATTGTCTAAAGTTATTACAACCCATCATTGTTCAACAAAAACATCATAACCAAACAACCAAACTTAAAAAAAAAAAGGGCTCCGGCTACGTCTAGAAATGTCCTTCATTGCCCATTCCTGCAGCTTACACCTTTGCTGCATCACCATCTCCTCCAGCTCCAGCATCCTTCACATGATCCTTGCCACTGCCACCAGCCTCGATTGCCAGAACCTCATCAGCCTCTTCTTCGTCCTCCAACTCAGCCAGCCTAGCCTTCCAGCCCTCCATGTCCCAGTTGCTCCTGTCAAAATTAGGATCCTGAGCTTCTTGGGCCATCTGCAACTTGGTCTTGTACATGGCAATGGCAGCGGAGACTTTAGCATCCTGCATGATCTCGTGCTTCTCATAGTCAGCATTGATCTGAGCTGCAACCGCCTGAGTTTTGGCGTCATTGAGGTCCTTTTCGAGAGAGGCAATCTTGTGATCCTTAAGCACCGCCACTTTTTGGAGGTCAGAGTATTTCTCCTCAATCTCTTCGACGTTCCCAACATAGTCCTCGATTTCAGCAAATTTTTGCAAAGAAGACAATGCAAAGCTCAGGATCACGTGATCCTCAAGTGGGCAGGATAACTAAGCTAAGTCAGTGATCCTTACCTCAGCAAAATACTCGAGGAACTGATGGCGGATCAGAGGCAAGCCTTCTAGATTGTCAGCTTCAGAGGTCTTCCTTTTCTTTCCACCTCTTCCCTTTGAAGTGGTTGCCTTGGGGATCGTGACAGCTGGGCTGGCAGCAAGGTTCTTCTTTGAGGATCGGACAGTGTCAAGGTCAGTGACACTGAATTTGGAGGCATATCTTGAAGATTTTCCAGCGCCTACACATCCAAAACAGATAAGTATCCTTATTTCTTTTCAATTTAAGCATTTAATTACATATAAACATGGATACTTACTCGACATAGTGACAGAACCTGAGGATACTTCTTGAGAATCCTGGGTGTTTGTTTTAAATGATCTTCTTGCAGGATCAAGTCTCCGGAAAGCGGCAAGCCTTTCCTGTGTTGCAGGTGTTGTGATGAGGTGCGCGACAGTAATAGCTGCAAAATAGAAACAAAAGGACGTTAGTGATCCTTAAACAGAAACAAGCTTGTTCGGTGATCCTTCTAAGGATCCTCTACCCTACCATGGGTGGTCCACTTCGTTGGCAGATCCTTTCCATCAGGGATAGAATCCCTTCTGACAAAGAAGAATCGCCGTTTCCAGTTGGTGTCATTCTTAGTTGCTTTGAAGATGGGGTGTTCTTCACCAGGTTTATGTTTGAGTAGATATCGGTGGGATCCATGGCTAACGAGGTCATACATCTCTGCAAACTCCGACATTCCCAGATCAATTCCTTCTTGCTCAATGATCCTTTCAAGGGTATATAGGACCCTCCTGATCATTGGCATCGCTTGAATGTAGGAGATGCCGGTGAGAGAGAAGAAAGACTGGGTGAATTCAGGGAAAGGATACGAGTATCCTATTATAAATGGTGTGACTGGAAAGGCTACCCAGGTTTCAGAAATATAATCACTTAGAACGGTGGGATCAAATGGTTTGAAATCGGTGTTTGCCGGAAAGCAATGTCGGATCCTGTCTATCTGTGGATCGGTGAAGCAACATCTTTCTTTCGTAGAATCTTTGATGATCCCCTGGGACTTCTAGGGACTTTCCTTACGGTGATCCTTAGCCAACAAAGATCTCAACATCATCTTGATCACAGATAAAGATGAGGAAAGAAGGAACAGAGAAAGAAGATGAAGAGGGAAAGGAGAAAGAAGTACCTGATTAAGTCTTCGAATGAAGATTTAAAGGATGAAACGCACGAATTTAAATGCTCCCTAACCCTTATCTCTAACTTCAATTTATAATGATGATCTTGCAGGGTAGTCACTTCAGTGACGTCAGGATGGTAACGGCTAGTCCGACTACAACGGCTAGTTATCCGTTGATTCGTTGCGGATAAGAACAGAAAATATAACTCGTTATTTACATTATTACTCCTTATATTTTGGGGGCAATTGTTAGGGGAGGATTTTCCAATGATCAGTGATCCTCAATTACTGTTGGGTTTAGTGATCCTCACTTCTATTTCTATTAGTGATCCTCAGAAGTATTGCAGGATCAGGATCATGGATCATCGTAAGGATCCTTATACTAACGATTGTCTACTTTGAATATGATGTTGTTTTGCAGGAGTACGAGCTTGGACTTGGTCTTGGCGATATTCCTGGAGCATATTCCATATTTATTCCGCACGTGCATGGCTGAAATGGACGTTGTGGAGGTCGTGGAGGACTTGCACCAATTGCGGAATGTTTGTTAGCTTAGATATTTTTCATTTTAAAAGGGATAGCTAGCTAAATAGAAAACACTTGGCTATTTTTAGCTTAACACACACACTCGCAACTGCTCTCACCAGCTCTTGACAATTCACTTGGCGATTACACACTTTTTTGCACATTACACTATAGTGATCCTTGTAATTAGCTCGCTATCATCCGAAGTTGTAATACATTTCTTGTTTAAGCTGAGTTGGTGATCGGTAGTTTCCATCACCCGGGGTTTTTTATGCCAAAGATCATTCATTGATCAAGGGCTTTTTCATCGTATAAATCTTTGTGTCACTTATTCATTTCATTTCTAAGTGATCCTTAGTATTGTTCATAGATTCAAGCATCATACCTCACAACAGAAAGTTTGGTTGCATTATCATTGCTTGATTTTTGACCAAAACAGTTGCGTATGTAGAAAAGTATCCCATAATAAGGTATTCCTTGTGGGCATTATACTTGTGGTGTGTCAGTTAATCTTGTCCGACTCTTCTAACCGGCCCTAACGGACGACAAACATATAAATCTGTATACAAGATTATTTTTAAAATAATTGTCCCAAGTTATAAAAGATATTTTGTGCCTTGTGCATTCAAACCAATTTTCTTAAATATTTTCAAAATGAGTCGGTTAATTGTATTAACAGTGTAAACTGATGTATTTTCCAAAAAGGCTAAGTGCAGGTACTAAACGGAATAGGCTGGCTACTCCTAGCATCAATAAAGAGTCTTGCAAGCTTAGATGCTATAAATCTGCTGAACAGTGTTTCTTTTTAACTTCGATCCGCCTGTGGATCCTTTACAACCGTTTTGTAATAAATGATATTACTTTCATTCGGTTTGTAATGGTTTTATCTTTCGACTTCCGCTGTGTATATAAACTGTGAAAAATTGTCTATGATGATATCAACTACGTCACGATACTCTCCACCGGGCCCACCGGTAATACGTGGAAATATCGGGGTGTGACTTTTATACAAGGGCAAATAACTGTAGGTCCCGATTCTCGGAGGATCGATTAACGAAACCAAATCACTTGTTTATCACAAACACGGTCACGAGTGCGGAATCCCCGTGACTATGCCAAACCAAACACAGATAGAAACAACACAACGTAACCAATGAAACACAGTCAATTGATTAAAGTGGATGAGAACAAGATCAAACAAATACGCACAATGTTTGACACTAAGCTTTCAGACAGGGTATGCTCTCATAGTTTCAAAGTGAAACCATGTGTGGTTTATATAGCAGCCCAGGCCCAAATGTTGACGAAACACTAATTGGGCGTGACGAAACATCCTGGACGACGAAACTCTAGGAGTTTCATCACCCATCACGACGAAACATGGGGTTTGTGACCAAAGGGACTTTCGTCATGCATATACTCGACGAAGCTTGGGAGTTTCGTCGAGGGCTGCAATTTCTGATGTGCTGCAAACTGTTAACAATTTGCAGCAAACACTATAAACACACAAGTAAACATAAACCAAATATGCAACATGCATAGTTTCATATAACATTACATAACGGACGAGACAAACTTGTCAGACACAAGTAGGATAGGAGGATATCCGACTTAGCCGACGGCGAATTACAGAGTCGATAACATAAAAGACTATACAAAATACATCGTTAATTAAGACAAGTGACAGACACCAAAATATGCATCAACAAACTCCCCCTTGTCTGTTACTGTCTTCGGTCTTCAATCTTCTATCTCTAGTGTTTCTCGGACCCCGAACTGCCGGCATGAATTCCACGATAGTAGCAGAAGCAAGCGACGCGCTGAAATCGCAACGCTTGATGTGCGTCCTTGTCTTCGTAGAAGATATCGTGCCGATACAGCTTGTTGATGTCGGCCGCTAACATGTTCACGATCCACATCGGATCTAACATCCAAAAATTCTCATGATCATCATTAAAAACAATCACCGCCTCGTGCGTATCTGAGTCGTAGCACCATAAAGCCATGTCTTCCAAAAAGTTCTGCTTCATCGGCATTAACGGGATCTTGTCCATGACCTTCGCAGGCTGATACACAAGCTTGTAACGCGCCGTGTTGGTCACTGGATCTAAAGTGAACTTTATCTGTTGATAAATGGGAAACTGAGGCTTGTACGACTCGTCTTTCCAGCCTGTCCTTTTGTTAAACTTTATCTTGCACTCGAACAATGTAGCTCCTTCGAAGTTTGAGCGATTAATGAGCTCAAGCTTCGTCAAAGCTGCAACATCGTAAAAAGGTAAGGACAATATGCTCAGCAACGACCGAAAATATTGAATACCGAATTCCCGTTTGATGGCTACGCAGTGGATTTCCTTCACGAACATCCAAAAGAGAATTCTTCCATGTAATTTCTTTTTCTCAAACTGTAGGTAATCAACTTGAACGTCGGCTGGCAAAGGCTTGGAAACCTTAGATAAGAACTGCTTTCGCCACTCGGAGAACGCATCTGTGGCATTTTCAGAAGTATCACGGTTCTTTAAATGCTCATCTATGACGTCCATATTCTCTTTTAACCATTCTTCGTTGAAAGGAGCGAACTCAGTCCTGTCTTCACGCACATACGAGGACTTCTTCTCATTTCCTTCAAACACAATCTCTTCAATGTTTTCAACATTTTCAGTTTCTAGTTCATCCGTCATTTTATCAATTTCAGCATCATCAACTTCTTTCATCGCATTCAAAGCTAACAACTGCTCGTGTGATAGATCAGAGATAATCTCTCCTTCTTCTAGAATTTCTCCAGCAATCGGATGAACAACCTACAATGCAAGATCAGCTGTACTAGGAACAGAAGATGTACCAGGCAAAGATTCAAGCTGTTGTATTTCTTCAACGGTTCCACTGGAGGTTCCTTGAGCAGATTCGAGCTGCGAAGGTTTAAAGACAACCAATTGTGTAGAGGCAGAAGCTGGCGGTTGTTCTGAAGTGGCAGAAGGATCGGGGTTCCCTTGATCTTCAGGATCATCATCCTTTTTCTTCAAAACTTCTTGTTGCTTGCATCTATCGCCCCACAAAGTATTAACCCGCTTTCAAAGAAACTCATAGCCTTCATTTATTTTCTTGACCCCATCAACTATCGTGGTGTTTCGAGAATCGTACCACTGTTTCATAAAGTCATGTCTTTCTTTGAGAGCATCGGCCAACCTCTGAAGTTGAGAGCTGTTTTCTTTCATGCGGTTCATTTCAATACCGCGAGTATTGTCTGCCGCACGCATCTGTTGCAACTGTCTCTCTCTTTCTTCGTCTGCAACTTTCAAACTGGCATTTTCTGCCTTCAATTGCTCTATCTCAGCCTGTTGGCGAGTGATCTCTGCTGCTTGTCATCCAACAGTGGCATTTAACGTGTTAATTTCCAACTGTTGCTTGATCATGTCGGCTCTTGTAGCTTTGATCATGTCCGTTTGTCGATTGATTTGACCTGCAGCAGCTTGTAATTGAGAAAATAGGAAATCTACCTTCTCATCCTGCTACATCTGTTCGAATATACTTTGTATGCGTTCTACGGCAGGCTGCGAGGTCGTTGCACGAATGGATGATGCAATAGAGTAAGTCGGTGCCTGAGGAGTCACTGCAGGAGTTTCAGGTGTTGAACTCACTGTAGGAGTTGGTTCGGTAGACCTCGGAGGAGATGGAATCATTTCAGAAGCTTCAGGGGCTGTGAATCCAAGATTAGGATCCATTTCCGCTTCTTGTGTAGGCTCTTGAGGAACGGATTGCTGTGCAGACAAAGAACCAATGTTCTTTCTTGCTTTCTTCTTTCGTTTGACAACCGTTTTCTTCCTCTTTAAGCGTTCCGCTTCGGTATCCGAAGGAACGTATTCAAGATCATTTTCTTGCCTAATCCTCCTGATCCTTTTAACACCACGTTCATCAAAGTAAACTTCATATCCGGGCTCAGGTGGATTGTCATCAGATTCAGAATCCTCCTCGTCGTTACTAGCTGAAGTGCCACCAGCTGCACCAGCAGACGATGCACCAACAGTAGACGCACCAACGGCACCAGCACCTGCATCACCACCATCACCAGCATCATCATCATCATCATCATCATCACTATCACTGTTAGACGAACCTGAATCCTCTGGACCAAACTTTTCAACCATCTTTTTTCAACTCCGACTCTTCATCATCTGATTGGCTATCATTGTGACGCCATTTATCATCTGCCGGAGCAATGTAGTCTGGTTTACCAAGGGCACCGATCAATTTCCTAGGCGGCTTGCTTTCTTTGTATCTCTTGGCAGCAAGCGCCTTGAATATCCTTAAGGAATTCTCGATCATAGTTTCTATCTTTAGGATGTCGTTATCGGCTTTTGGAAGACCGGGATGATGAACATTCATGATCATCTGTAGAAAACGAGGATACATCCAGAATTTGTTCCCGGTTGTTCTACTACCAGTCCTCGTCATATTCTCTTTCATATTGGCAAAGATATACTTTGAGATGCTAAACGATTTGTTCAGCACCAATGCCACCATGAGACCTACAAGGTCATTGCTTGCCATATCATATCCTGCACGCCTGTTGCTGATACACTGAATAAGAACGTGCAAAAGGAACTTGTAACGCAACGGAAAATCTCCCTTGTTGATTTGAGAACCGAAGACGTCTCCAATACAATTCATCCGTAATAAGCAGCCACGAGTACACATGATTGGAATTGAGGAAGGAGCATCCGGATCGTCTTGCAGCTCTAAGACAGTGTTTAAGATTTCCGGTGAGACAATCACGTTCAGATCATTCACTTGCCCTTGAATGACTTCGGTTCCATCAACTTGCACCACACTTGCGGAATCCCAGAAAGCTTTAACGAGCGACTTGTAAACAGGCGTTGAAAATGTGAAAGCTTTATTAATCCGCGACTCCCTAATCCACTGTGTAATTTCTTTCAATTCGATGATCTTTCCTTCGGGATCCAGAAAGGCAATTTGGTTGTGACGCTTCTCGGACATCACTTCTTCTTCTGATTTGTTTTCCTTCTTAGTCGGGGCCTTGCATTTTCTCTCTTTCGGTGCCATCTGTATGTGTAAAACATCCACAATAAGTTAACATATCATATTATGTGCAATAACATATGTGTGTACATGTTGATGTATGAATTGGACAGTTTGACAAGTATAAATACATCTTTTGTGAAAGGAGCACCAAACTTGAAAATTTACTAAGCCCTGGACGACGAAACTTTAAGACTTCGACGAAACTCCCTTCATCACGACGAAACTCCCTTGGTCAAACCAAGTCAGAGTTGACCGTTGACCAGTGAGGTTTCGTCGACAGGCTTTCGACGAAAGTTCTTCCAATTTAAAAGGGTTTCGTCACAGTGGGGTTTCGTCGTGTACAGTTTAAAGAAACATAGGTTTCGTCGTCCAAGGGGTTTCGTCAACAGTTAAGGGTTTCTTCGATTTGGGGGTTTCATCATAGTTAGGGTTTCGTCGATTTGGGGTTAACAGATGAATGATTCCAAAAATCAAACAATTTTGACACTTTGTGTTTTACCCAAACAAACTAAAAACAACCTCATATGCAAAACCGACATGATTTTGGACCGAAACCCACACAAAACGGTTTAATCATCAACAATCATCATCCCCTGTTTTTGTTTTCCGAAACCCAACCCAAATCAAAGAACAAATCAGCACATACAAACACCATTATTATCAGATTTCTTGATAAACAAACACAATAAACAGATTTTTATACAATGAAATCGATAAACATATGGGTGACCAAGGGTTTGTTAACAAGTTTTCGAACAAAAGCATAGGGTTCCTAAGGTTCGAATCATGTAGAAAATCCCTTTTTATATACCTTGATTTTGATAAAAAAAATGGTGAAGATAATGAAGGGTTTGAGAGTTTGAAGTTGGTGAAAATGGGGTATGGGATGTTGAGTGTGGAAAAAGATGAACAGCAGAGTGGGTTTGAAAAAGTGATACACTGATTGACCTAGGACCCCTATATATACCAACTCACACAGCGAAACTTCAGTCCTCGACGAAACCTAGCGTGGGCTTGACGAAACTCTAAGTTGGGCTTGGTTTGGGCTTAAACAGTTAGCCCATGACAAAAGGTTAAAGGGCCGGTTAAGTTTCGTCGTGACCTCGACGAAACCAGGAGTTTCGTCATGAACCTAAACCAATTTTGACCATTTTGACCACGTGTGAAAACAGTTGACTTTTGACCATGGACTTTTGTTAACATTAAGAAGTTTCGTCGACCAAAAGATGTTTCGTCGACAATTTTCCCAAAAATTCACTAAGTCTTTGAACATTGCACACTGCACACTTTTGAACAGATTTTGTTTAGATTTCCATTTTGATTGAGTTTTCCAAATGCAAGGACATTTTATGAAGTAGGCTTCAGGCTTTCGGTAGAAAACACCAAGTTACAACTTCGGCTAATTCAAAAATGAACTTTACAAGATACACTAAAACAGAATTTAAAGTGCGCTAAACTAATCGAAAAGCTATAAAAAGCAATAAACAACTGTACAAATGCAATCTTTTTGCGAATTTCAAGGATAAGGAATCATACCAGCTTACGGTCTTAGTCAACATGATTTTTGTTCGGTTTAAAGCTCTAGATAAGTATACTACCTCGATTAACGGTATTGTTGTCCACATAAGCTCAAACTGATTAGATGTAATCATAATTAAGAGATACGCTTTACGGTAAGGATTATACTTACAAGTCGATGTTCATCCACTCACGACACATTCCCGTATCAAGGTATGCACGAGAGTTCATCTTACCGGTGAGTATACCGTTTATCATCTGTTTGACCGTATAAAAGAATGTGAGATACTCACTTATTTTTGATTGAAAACAAGCCCTATGTGATAGAATCACTTTTTGGATTTTTGATTTTTCAAATGTTTTTGTATTTTCTTGAATTTACTCCCCCTAAAATGCTAAAAGATTACGAAATTGAAAATCTTTTTGTATTTTTAGAGTTTTTAAGAAAATATTTACAAAAACGATTAGCCAAAGAAGTTTTACTCGGGTATCACCTTAATGCCATTACCAAAAGTAGATAATCAAAACGTGATTTATCAAAAGCTTTTGTGAACAGGTCGGCACGTTGGTGATCGGTGTGAATTTTAACAACATCGATTACTCTTTTGTAAAAACAATCACGTATGAAGTGATATTTAATTTCGATGTGTTTGGTCTTGGAATGCTGTACAGGATTTCTAGTGATCTGTAAGGCAGCATTATTATCAACAAAAACAGGAGTAGATAGGAATTCAAAACCGTAGTCGCGCATTTGTTGTTGTATCCAAAGAACTTGGGAGCAACAACTAGAGGCAACAATGTATTCTGCTTCACAGGTTGATGTAGCAACACATGTTTGCTTCTTGCACTGCCACGTGACTAGGCGATTTCCTAAGAATTGACATCCCGCTGTTGTTGACTTGCCATCAATTTTGCAGCCACCAAAATCAGAATCACTGTATGCTGTCAAATCAAAGCTATCATCCCTAGGGTACCATAGACCGGTGTCCGGGCAACCCTTCAAATAGCGGAAAATCCTCTTAACAGCTGCCAGATGTGTGGCCTTCGGGTTGGCTTGATATCTTGCAAGCAGGCATGTAGGATACATGATGTCAGGCCTTGAAGCTGTGAGATACATGAGAGATCCGATCATAGCGCGATAGTATGAAGAGTTAATGCTTTCACCCTTCAGATCCGGAGTAATCCCGTGATTCTGCGGAAGTGGGGTACCAAGGGGGCGTTGCATCAAACATCTGGAACCGGCTCAAGATGTCACCAACATATTTAGTCTGATGGATGAATATCCCAGACTTGGTTTGTTGAACTTGTAGGCCCAAGAAGAAAGTCATTTCCCCCCATTGCACTCATCTCGAATTTTTCTTGCATCACACGCTCGAATTGCCTGCACAAAGAATCATTAGATGAACCAAAAATTATATCATCAACATATACCTGCGCCAACAGAAGATCTCCATCTTGTTCTTTGATGAAGAGAGTGCAGTCAATAAGACCTCGCCGAAAACCGTTCTCCAATAGATAATTGGATAAGGTTGCATACCAAGCCCTAGGTGCCTGATGTAAACCATAAAGAGCTTTGTTGAGCAACCAAACCCGATCTGGATGAATAGGATCTTCAAAACCCGGAGGTTGTTCGACATACACCTCTTCTTCAACCACACCGTGTAAGAAAGCACTTTTGACGTCCATCTGGTAGACTTTGAATCCTTTAAATGAAGCATAAGCTAGAAAGATCCGAATAGCTTCCAGACATGCAACAGGTGCATAAACTTCATTGTAGTCAATGCCTTCAATCTGACGAAATCCCTGAACAACCAATCTCGCTTTGTTTCGAATGAATACTCCACGATCATCCATCTTGCATTTGAAAACCCAACGTGTGCCAATTTTCTTGTAGTTTTCCGGCCTATCAACAAGCTTCCAAACACCTAGCTTTTGAAATTGTTGCAGTTCTTCCTGCATGGCTTCAACCCAAGAATTATCCTTTAAGGCTTCTTTCCAAGACTTCGGTTCTTCTTGTGAAACGTAACACGCGAAGGACCAATCTTTTTGAAGACCATATTCTCTAATGGCTGAATACAAACCATCATTCTGGTTGTTTCTCAGCTGATTACGCGTCTGCACCCCGCTATGGACATCTCCAATAATATTCTGCTGCGGATGGGTATCATGAATTCTTGATTCAGGAACATCAGGGACACGAGTATTGATACCCAAATTGTTAAGATTAAGATCAACAACCAACTCTACACCAGGTATCGACGTAGAAGTGGATGCATTCCCTTCAGCAGTATCTACATTCTGCACATGAGGAGTTGATTCAAAAGCACCTTGAACAGGAGCAACCGGAGCTGAAGTGCCTTATTCGCATCATGGTATTCATCATCTTCCGATGACTCATTATAATCAGTAGCATCTTCAAATACCTCATTTTGTACCGTGTTGTTAACCGAATTAGAACCTTGGGGGTTAACAATAACAGGTCTTGCCAATGGCGAGCCAGCAGTTTTGTCACTATCAAATAACATTTGAGCAGCTGCAGAAGCTTCATCAAAGGTTGGCAGATTATAGGAGTCGAATAGCCCATCGTAATCGAACATCCAAGGATCACCCGAAGCTCTAACAGGATTTGTATACCTTTGAACCCTTACTTCACTCCATAACTCAATCTTTTTGGTTGCCAGATTCCATACACGAAAATTTGGAGTAGCATATCCAAGGAAGAAACCCTCAATAGCTTTTGCGCCAAACTTTCCATCCGGCTCTATCATAGTGCATGGACCGCCAAAAGGTTCTAGGTAAGAAAGACCCGGTTTCCTTTTCTGTAGAAGTTCGAAACACGTCTTGCCATGCCTTTTAACTGTGAGAACTCTGTTTAGCGTGTAGCAAGCAGTCGACACAGCCTCCCCCCAGAACTGAATAGGAAGCTCCGACTCTACTAACATAGTTCTTGCGGTTTCAATTATCGTCCGATTCTTCCTCTCAGCGACACCGTTTTGTTGTGGAGTGTAGCGAGAACTGTATTCATGAAGAATGCCCTTAGAAGTACAGAACTCATCCATCACACGGTTTTTTAACTCAGTTCCATTGTCGCTTCTAATCTTCTTTACTTTCAACGTGTACAAATTTTCCAGCATAGTAATCAGATCCTTGAGGATTCCAGGAGTTTCACTCTTGTGTGCCATAAAAGCTACCCAAGAAAATCTAGAATAATCATCAGTAACCACTAGACAGTAAGCATCCCCAAAGGTTGTCTTATGTTTCATAGGTCCGGAGAGGTCCATATGAAGACGTTCGAGAGGCATGCTAACAGTGTTGATTTTCTTAAGCAGGTGAGACTTCTTCGTTTGCTTCCCTTTCTGGCACGAAACACAAATATCTTGTAGATGAAAACTTCTCACAGGCACACCATTCACAAGGTTGTTTTTCACCAAATGATTCATTTTCCTCAAGTGAATGTGCCCCATTCTTCTATGCCAAGATATAGACTCCTTCTCTGTGGCTTTCGAGACAAAACACATCACTTGTGCAGATGTCGTAATCGCTTGGCTCATATCAAGAATCTAAAGATCATTAACTCTTGGAGCCGATAAGAGAATCCATTCTTTTGGAATTTTGAAACCAGGTTTCAGCACATAACAACCGGCATCATCAAAATGCACGGTGAACTTTTTATCGTAGATTTGCGAAACACTCAGAATATTGTGATCAATTTGACGAACATAATTGATCTTATCGAAACATACAACACCATTGGAGATCATTCCCTCTCCAGTGATGTATCCACCTTTGTCTCCAGCAAATGCGACATAGCCTCCTCTAATATTTTTCACATCATACAGAAGACGTAAGTCGCCTGTCATGTGCCTAGATGCTCCACTGTCAACAATCCAATGACTATTAACAGTTCCTCCTGGAACATCCTGCACATTTCATCCAACGATCAGTTGAGGATGGGGACCCAAGCCATAGTGGTCTTGGGTCGTCCCTGAGCATCACGAAATGTGATCTCAATTTCCTGATGGTTTTCATAAACAGTACCTCCCCCTGAACTTTCACCTGTTTTAGGTTTCCAAGTTTGTTTTTGTTTACCAGTTTGATTCTTAGTTAAAGATTTTGAAACTTTTGGTTTTAATGATTGTGAAGAACTTGGTTCCCTATTAACAGATTTGACTTCGGATTTTAAAGCCTTTTTCAACTACTTTGATGTTTTGACGTCATTGTTTTGTTTCTTGTTCTTTAACGGTTCTTTTATCATGTTTTGGTGAAACAGGACGACGTTGTGGGTGAACCTTTTCAGGTGGGGCTTTCTCAATAAATTTCTCTTTGGGAGTGTTAGTACAATTTTTAATGATATGTCCAAACTCCCCACACTTAAAACACGTTCTCCTTTCAACAAACTTAGGAGAATCCGATCGACGAATAGATGTCGAACCTGTAGAACCTGAGGTACTTGCTTTTTCATCACACCCGTTTATATGTTAAGTGTAATTGTTTTGACTGTTACGTTTTAAAATCATGACTTGTTGGACAAAATCGGTGTTTGATTTGTTTTCAAAAGTCTCAATTTTATCAGTACCCTTCGATGCTACAAATTTGACATCACTGTTTTTCTTCTGGTAACGAGCTCCTTTTGTTTCAAATTTTGATTGAGAAACTTTAGGCTTTTGAGCTCGTTGAACTGGTTGTTTACCCTTAGAAGCAATAGGTTGTTGCTTTGTCGGTGATTGTTGATTTCCAAATTGTTTTCTAATTTCAGATTTTGGAATTGGATCACATTGAGTTACAACAACTCCTGGGATCGTCTTTCCCAAAAACTTGCTTGTGTTATCTTCAAAAACTTTATCAATCGAAGATGGATTGACATTTTTAATTGGAAAATCGTTGTCTGAATAAATTTTAGCATCTCCGGCCAAAGTATACAACACGTTATTGCTCTTAACAGTAGACACACATTCCTTGTCATCCTTGACAGGATTAATCACTTGTTTTGCAACAAGTTGCACAACAGGAGTAGGAGGATCACAAAGAATGTAATTCTCAATAGGAATTTCTACTCCTTTCATCTTATCAAGTGATTCATCCTGGTCACTCACATCTGATTCATCATCAGACGAATCATACTCCTCAATGACTGGAGCACTTTGATTCGTCAATGTTAAAGTGTCTATTCCTTCATATGAGGTACTCGAGGAACTGTCCGATTTGAACCCTAAACCAGTAGTAACTTCCTCGTAATCAAGAGGCACACTGGGTTTAAAACGTGGCATTTCTTCTTCATCGGGCATTCGAGTATAGTTGTGTCTCAAAGGGGACGGACACTTCTTATACCCAACGCCTTTCTTGTTCCCTTTTAGCTGTTGAGTGTCGATGATGTGATCAAGCACATATCGGGAGTTAGAATAACTCTCCAATTTGAGCTTGATTGCATCATGCTCGCATTTGGCAACGGCTAGCTCTTTCTTGGTTTCCTCAATGATATTAATGTAATTGTTAATACCAATTTGTTTGTTAAAAATAGTTTTTGTTAATTCGGAACCACTTTTCTTTAAAGTTTCGATTACATCTTTGAAATCCTTTTCATTTTGAGCTAACGCCATGTTTGCCTCCTTGCACTTAGACAGCTCAATAACCAAACTTTGATTATGACTATGAACCTTTTCGGATTCCTCTTTCAAATCTGCACACATTTTACAAACACTAGGAGTAGGAGGATCAGAATTTACCTGACTCGTCGAGGCCGCGACATTTGCCATAAAGGCAGCCTGATAAGAAAAAGATTCGTCTTCAGAAAAGAACTTCTCCATTTCCTTTGATGCTACAGCAGCCTTCTTGATCAGAATAGATTTCTGACTCTTCAACTCCTCAGCTTCATTTAATAAGTCTTCAACATCAGAATTCACTTCTTCCTTCAAGTCAGATTCAGAATTATAACCAACCGAATTAGAGCTTTCTTCATCAGAACTCCCGCTATAACCAGAACTATCATCACTTTCATCAAATTCTTCCCTGTGAACGTGCTTGATGTGATTGATTATCTTTGCATAACACACGGTTCCTCCTCCTTCTTGATCACCATCCCCAAATTGTACAGACCAATTACACCCTTCATCAGCTTGAGCGACTAATGCTCTGGTGTGTTGGAAGTACTTGTATGATTACGGAAGGGATTTTGATTGCCTTGTCTGCTCGGTCGGGTGCACTCACCTTTGAAGTGACCCTTTTCGCCATAATTGAAACATGTAACCGCATCCTTATCAAATCCGTACTTCGTATCCTTCTTGCTTTCCAAGGATGTTCTTCCCGTTCGAGTCATATAATCTTTTGCCCTTCTAACAGCACTTGCGAACGCCCACTTTATATCCATCAACTCCATTTCATCACGATCTATTGGTTGATAATCTTCATTGGTCAAATTAATGTTTCCAATTTGACCTGCGACCAATCCGCAGTAGGCACTAACCATTGTATTAATGAGTTTTATATACTCCTTTGCTACTTCAATGCTAACTTTCGAGAGGTTTGAAGTATCAACTCTGACTGTGTTGGGGTTTTGGGGTGGAGGGTTGTTAGTATAACATGCTTGCTGTTGTTGTTGTTGTGGTTGGGCTTGTGGTGGGGGCAGAATATAAGCACTTGGATCAAATTGAGGTTGAGTAGTGGAAACTTGAGGTGGAGGTTGGGGTTTAGGTAGCCACGCACTTGCATTGAATTGAGGTTTTGAGAAAGCATGAGCTTGAGCAATCATATGCGGATAAGCACTCGGATCAAAAACCGGTGGAGGAGCTGACTGTGGAAAGGGAAACGAGCTTGTATTGGACACAAACGCCGTTTGTAGCTTAGGTTGCTGAACGGAACTGGAACTAGCTGCAGGATTAAAACCACTGAGGTACATGTCAGTATTTTGAGGAACTGGAATCCGTTTCGCTTTCCGGATCTCTTCATCATTCTTGTGTTCCAACTTCTGAATGAACTCATAGATACTCACAGTATCTAAAGTACCCGTATGCTTCAACAATTCAATGAAAGAACTCCACTTTGGAGGTAGAGCATCAGCAAAGCTTGCAACCACTTCTTGCTGAGTTGCAGTAACACTATAAGAATACATTTCACTAATTAAATGATAAAAATGAGTTGTCATATCATTTAGTGTTTCGTTATCCATGAACTGAAATGATTCAAATTCCTTCTTCAACAGATCATGCCGTGTCTTTCTTGTAGCCGCATTCCCTTCTCCTCTTGCTACCAATGCATCCCATAAAGCTTTCGTGCTAATACAATAACCGAATTGATGATAGATGTCTTTGTGGAGTGCTTGTGTGAGAATAGAAAACGCCTTCTTCTCAAGATCATATGCCTTTTTGTCGGCTTCTTGCATATTCGCAAAGGTTGTGGCATTTGATCCTGCTTCTTCAAGAGCTGTGTTGTATGGCGAAATGAAGCACGCCCATAACTCGGTGTTTTGCCCTAGAACATATGTGTGGAAACGAACCTTTCCATGTCGGATATTCGTTCATGTGATTCAACTTGGGCGGGCGGGCGGTTGTTGCTACCCGTTTCATTTTCGCTTATCAATAAATTTTGAATGCTTTGATTCTGGTTCTTCACGAATGCCCATTGGCTTGCACTAATGGATTGTTGAGGCATGACGTTCCTTAACCAAACGGCCGTGGAGGTCTGATCTTCACCTGGTCTTGGGTCCGTACTCCAATCCCAAGGACTAGTACAACTCATGATTGATATATGAAAGTGAAAACCTGGTTAAACACTTGAAAACAAACTGTTATGACACTTTTACAAGTCTTCTGTTAAGAATTCACAAGTTTCACGACGAAACTCTTCCCATGAAACTCAAGAGGTTTCGTCGAAGACTCTTTGACGAAACTCTAGGGGTTTCATCGATGTACCTTTGACGAAACTCTAGGGGTTTCGTCGAAGTTCCTTATGGCGAAACTCAGGGAGTTTCGTCGCTAATTGGTTTCGTCGAGATAAGGTCTCAGAAGGTTGGTGAAAGTAGGTGAAAGTTGGTAAGATTTTTCAAAACAAATCTTATCCTTTTGTCTGACAGAGGACACACGATTTCAACCTACAACATACTCATCTTACCAAACAAGTATGGGCATCAACATTTTAATCCATTTTAACTTATCTTTTAATTTTAAATTTAAGAACACTTTGAAGATCCTTTGAAGATATGAAGAAACAACCCAGAATGTATGAACACGTCCCCAGAATATATGAACTTTCCGGCAAGACTTTTCACCGGAGAAACTTCTGTAACACGGATTTGCTTAAAACTTTCACTAAAAACCCGGTTTTACCACGTGAACAAGCAAAATAACAAGGTTTTTGATAAAACTTTTTAGCAAACAAGCAAAAACCAACAGATTTTAAGAAGATTTTTCAGAAAAGTATGAACTTCAAGAACAATTTTCAGAAAATCACAAACAACAGTTTTCAACACTTGATAAAATCAAATATGTTTGGTTTTAAACAAGGATAAGAGCCAATGCTCTGATACCACTTGTAGGTCCCGATTCTCGGAGGATCGATTAACGAAACCAAATCACTTGTTTATCACAAACACGGTCACGAGTGCGGAATCCCCGTGACTATGCCAAACCAAACACAGATAGAAACAACACAACGTAACCAATGAAACACAGTCTATTGATTAAAGTGGATGAGAATAAGATCAAACAAATACACACAATGTTTGACACTAAGCTTTCAGACAGGGTATGCTCTCATAGTTTCAAAGTGAAACCATGTGTGGTTTATATAGCAGCCCAGGCCCAAATGTTGACGAAACACTAATTGGGCCTGACGAAACATCCTAGACGACGAAACTCTATGAGTTTCGTCACCTATCACGACGAAACATGGGGTTTGTGACCAAAGGGACTTTCGTCATGCATATACTCGACGAAACTTGGGAGTTTCGTCGAGGGCTGCAATTTCTGATGTGCTGCAAACTGTTAACAGTTTGCAACTGTTAACAGTTTGCAACTGTTAACAGTTTGCAGCAAACACTATAAACACACAACTAAACATAAACCAAATATGCAACATGCATAGTTTCATATAACATTACATAACGGATGAGACAAACTTGTCGGACACAAGTAGGATAGGAGGATATCCGACTTGGTCGACGGCGAATTACAGACTCGATAACATAAAAGACCGTACAAAATACATCGTTAATTAAGACAAGTGACAGACACCAAAATATGCATCAACAATAACAAGTTGGTTCTGATAATTACGGTTGCTATTTAAAATCCAAGTGTAAGTGATCCGATGTATTCTTTATACAAAAGTTTAAAGTATATATAAAAAAAATAAGAAACATAAAAAATTCTTGTTAATCCTAAAGAAAACTTGAAATTAGAAACAATATCAGCCAAATTAATTTTTGTCCAAATTATTAACAATTTACAATTAATTTCTTTCCAAATTATTAACAGTTTACAAAGAAAAAGAAACAAAGTAGTTGAGATCGGAGACGATAAATTAAAATAATGAAAACAAAATCGAAACCCATAAAATAATCGAAATTTTGATTGTATTAGAAGAATATAAAAACATCGACACATGTGAAAAAAAACCTACCTGAAATCAGGGTCGGCTTAAGAAGGAGTGAAATAAATAAGCTTTCTCAAATATTAAATTAAAAAATTATATGTATAGGTGTTTTGGTTCATAATCTATATTTATACATATATATAGATGATATATGGATCTAAAACATTTTTTTTAGTTTTCCTTTTTTACGTAATTGTTATCACATGTAAATATTCATACAATTATGTAGGGTATATAGCAGCATTGATTCGTTTGACAAACTGTGAAACAATGACATCATGCATGATCAAAACAAATTCATCTTCATTCATCTTATTTTATTGCGTGGTGGAAACGTAGAATTAATCTATTGAGTCCCAATATTAATTTCTCATAATAATTAAGAATAAGATAATTTTAATTACGTTTAATTTATATAAAGAAAAAAGTATGTGGGGTGATGAAGTCTCATGCAATCTGATGATTAGGTGCATGCACATTCAAACGTGCTTTGCATGTGGGACATTATATTTTAACAAACTTTTGTTTAAAGATACAACATTGCGTTTATGCAAAATATAACTTTGTAAAATGTTCTAATTATAAAATTGTTGCCTTTCTAAAAAAAAATATGGTTCACGTTTATAGCGTCTCTGAATTGTATAGCAATATAGAAAAATGTATGAACCAGAAATAAAATTATCAACTATTAATTGAAAGTAATTAATTGTGATTGCTAGTATCAACTATTAATTGAAAGTAATTAATTGTGATTGCTAGTAGAAAAAATGTTTCAAGAAGTCACTAGCTAAATAACTTTCAATGTTTACACATATCTGAGCATGCTTAGGCTATAGGGTGTGGTTGGAGCCCCCAAGGGGCTTTATCAGTCCACGTCAGCGCCATGTCATCCTTGGGGCTTTATCACACCCCTCTTTAACTTGCATGGTGTGGATGGAGCCCCATATTAATAAAAAATAAAAAATAAATTTCATTGGGTGAATTTACATGGGCCCCACCTGATAAAGCCCTTCGAGCTCGTTACCATGGTGGCGAGAGTTCAATGGCGCCCCTCCATGGTGCTTGGGGTGTGGTGTTATAGCGTTGGGGGGCGCTATAGATGCCCAGCTGGCGCCCCCACACCCTCCAGCCTTAGTTTGACGGCCCGTGTTATAATTATTGATATCATGGAGATCAAATTTCATTTCTACGTATGATTAGTTTGCATAAGTGAAGGATATTTGAATTTTTTAAATTTATAATTTAAAATTCATTTACAATGTATTGAAATATTATTTACTGATTCAAAATTTAGCCAAAAATGTATCATCATTATTAAGTTATGTATATTATTTTAAGTAACATTATAATATTAATTTTTTATTGTCTATTTACTTCTACTCTATTTGTATATATTCTTACAATATAACATATATAGAGAGAAAGTTTAAAATACAAAAGTCTGTTAACGTACGACAGTACGCGACCACAAAATAATGTGCATAATTATGATATAACATGCATAATTAGGGTAAAAAAACCAACCCAATTAGGGTAATAAGAGTTTGAAATTTATAACGTGCATTATTTACAAATGAACATTCATAATTAAGTCGTGTACGATCGCACGTTAAGGAGCTATTGTACTTAACATTCCCATATATATGTGTGTGTATATATTTATTATAATACATATAAGAATATTAAAAAAGGGAAATTTATATGATTTTAAAACTTTATAACTTTTTAAACATATGGTACGATCGTTTAAAACATATTCGTACCTTTAAACCCACTTATCCCACGATTTGTTAAACGACTATATTTTTTAATACTTTATTATTTTTCAAAATATTAAACCATAAAAATGAGCATTTTATTATCTTTAATTTGAGTATGTTATTGTTATAGTTTTTTTAATCAATTATAATTAACATGTTACATTATTACTAAATATATGTATTCCCTATCGTATCACACGGCAAACACCTCTCTAGTGTGTGTATACGTGTAAAATCTAAAAGGAATTATGTTTTGATGTTCTGAGTAACATAAAATAATATACCTAATAACCTATTATTATTATTATTATTATTATTTTAACCAATCTAAATCGTTATTTATTACTGTAAATTAAGCTCATATATATTTTCCATACCTTTAAAAGGGTGATTTAAATTGCAAATTTAGTGAACACGTATTTACCACCGCGTTATAACACTAAACACGATTTGACATAACCTTAATGATATAAAGATAATAGGTCAGTTGTGTTTAACATCTTTAGTGAGATCAAAATATGTGTGTGTATGGATACACGTGTAAGGGTTTTTTCAACTTCTAAATAAAGAAATGGATGTTTTAAGTTGCCGATTTTGAACTCATATCCACCATATCATAGCACTACGCACTAACTAGCACTAAGTCTACTTAATGCCAAAATATAGTGTTTTGAATATGGATGAATCCGGTACAACTAGTTAACCTAGAAATTCTTAATGATATATATTAATTCAGTTACAAATCAATAGATCAAATACAAATAAATCCAGCTGGTTTTACAAGAAACATACGAGACTAGCGAAAATCGAAAATCTCGAAGCAAAACTGTTCCAAACCAATGAAAAACAACCTGTGCTTACATCCTTCCTTTTTTGGTCGACCGGTTTTAAATTAAGACCGGGCAAACACACCCATGAGCATCTGGTGACTCCATGCATGGTGTTCAAAAAATTGGTTATTTTTATATTTGCTTTTGTTAAAACCGTAAAGTTATAAAATCAAAGAGAATTATGGTGTTTTTAGTTGTAAAAAAATTCCTTAATTTTTTTTTTAGTTTTCCGTTTCCTATCTTTATATCTATTAAAATTTAGTAAAGCTACCCAAAGAATAAGATCAGAAAAATGGAAAATATACCGTAAACAGGACGGATAGGGCTGTAAACGAACCGAACGTTCACCGAATCATTCGTGAACCGTTCGGCGGAAAGTTCGTTTAGTTAATGAACAAACATGAACAGAAATATTTGTTCGATTAGTTAAATGAATGAACATGAACAATTGTCTCGTTCGTTCAATTGCGTTCGTGAACGTTCGGTAATGTGTTCGTGAACATTCGTTCATGTTCGTTTGTTTATGTTGTTCATTAAATATTTTTTAGCATTTATTTACATAATCTAAACTTTATATATTCCTTTATTTTTCTTTATCTCATTACCCAAACAAATAAAATAGGAAACCCTACCTCCATCTTGTTTATGCACCGTTTCCCTTTCTTTCTTATTATTCACAACGAAAAATACTATCGAACTTTGTCAATTTTATCTGTGTTCGTGAACCGTTCATGAACACGTTGGTTTCCTTAATGAACGAACAGGAAAAAAAATTCCGTTCGGTAAGTGTTCATAAACCATTCGTGAACACATAATATCCTTAACGAACGAACACGAAAAGGGCCTTGTTTGTGTTCGTTCGGTTCGTTTACAAACTTAGGGGCGGATATACCTTAGGCAGAGGGGTAGCCCCCGTTGCCCCTTGACGCTCCGACGGTTGTGTAAATTTTGAAAAAAAATGACGTTTTTTTTCTATTTCGCTGCCCCTATAGATTTTTTTTTCGAAACGTTGTCACTATAATTATTTTCTAGATCCGTCGACCATCAACATTTGGTGGTAGTGGTGGCCACGCCCGTGATGGAGGCAACATGCACGGTCGTGGAAGTGGTGGTTGTGATAACGATATAAGTGATGGTGGAGCCGCGGAGGCGTCGGCTGATGTTGGTGGTGGAAGCGACTATGATGGCCGGTGGAGACGATGTTAATGGTGTCCGGAGGCGATGATGATGGTGGACAATAAAGGTGACGACCGGTGGTGGTAGAGGCGATGGGCGATAGTGATAAATGTCGTTGGGTTGGGCACAAGGTTGCTAGTGGGGTCTTGTTTAATATGGAAAAGTTTGAAAAATGTGACGAGGTACATAAAAGAACATGCTTTCTCTAGTTTAATTAAATTACAATTTTATTACTTTTACTTATAAAAAAGAAAACTGAATATTTTAGTTTTAATAAACACGTCTTCTGAATACCAAGTTTTCAGTAGAAAGGTTTCGATTAAATGTATTAGGGGAGGAGGGGTGGTTCACTAGTGATAGTTTCTATCACTCCCACTATCCAATCAAATCATGTCATGTCAGCACCCAATATTCTATCACTAGTGATAGAAATGTAGGGGGGTGGTATCACTAGTGATGGGATTCCAATGTACAAGTATTAATGCACAATGTACAAGATACACATTCATCACCCTCCAACTTCAACGCGTTATATATATAACTCGTTATACTCTATCACTAGTTATAGAATTGGGCGGGGCGGTGTTCCACGAGTGATACAATAGTATCACGGTATATAACTTGACCACCCCGTGTGGCCTTATATTTTTTTAGAAAACTTTTTATTTGTGTGTGTGATGGATCATTCTGTATAAATAAAAGAAACAAGGTTTTAAAACCTTACAATATTCTATAAGTTTCTTTAAATTTTATTTATCTTTAAATATACAAGATTTTATTTGTGTGTGATGTAATTTAATTAAATAAATTATATAAGTTTCTTTAAATTTTATTTATCTTTTAAAAAACTGGTATACTTCATTTCTCATATCTATCTCTATTTAACTATGTAATTTTCATTTATTCTTTTTCCCATTTATAAACACTCACACAGTATATATTCATCTACGATAAGTAAATAATAGATGAAACTACTAAACTTTTCTTCATATTACAGAGATGAGGATCATAGTCGGAACCCAAGTTATATAAACTCTAAATTAACACATTTGGTAACCTTATAATTAAGGCAAAAGAAAAGAACACTAGTTATAAGTTTAATAAACTTATTATTTACTATTTACGTATTCCCTATATGTATATACGTCTCTCTCTCTCTCTGTATATATTACATAACACTAAATCAATGGGTGAGAAAACAAAATAAAATAGAAATCATTTTTCTAAATCATTGGTTCATCTTTTAAATGTTGTATCTTCCACAAGAGTAGATTATGTATATCAAAACCATCAAACTTCTTTACGTTTCTTTATCATTTTTTTAAATTTTCAGAGCGAAACATTAAAAAAAAAAAAAATTATATCATTTTTTGAATTTTTAAGTTCTTGAGTATTGTAAAAATAAATAATTTTTTTTATCAATAGAAGATTTAATATCATTTCTAAAGCAGAGTCCAACTTATTTCATGGTTTTTTATTAAATCAAATCACGATTCATATTTTGTGTCATTTGAAAAGTAACGTTTATTTCTTATGTGCTAGAAGCCTAGAAGAGGTGTGATCCATATTAAAACATTTTAATTTATTATGTAAATATATCATATGTTATATATAAATTTTGGAGTTTTTTGTTAGAAAGATAAATTAAAATTCACTAATACTAATTAATTTATTTATGAATTATGTTACTTGTATATTTAAAAAAATCTTTATATATAATAATTGAGTATTACAGAACTATGTGCTAAAATGACTGAAATAATTTATTTAGGGAACTGAAGTTTTAAATCATTAGAAGTTTGAAACAAAGACTTCACTTGTTTTATGGACTAAAACGTTATAAAATAACAAAATTGGATTCAAAACGTTATAAAATTAGTGGTCAGGGAGTTAGGGTGTTAAACTTTTTGATTTTGGACTCAAGTGGTTAAAACCACTAAAATATAGGAACCCATAAAATATTTTACTCCAATTAATATATGGATTTTGATTTAGGAATCTTGTGATGAAGAGTGGTTGTAAAATGACGACCTCTTGTTAATTCGTATATTAATTTTTTTTTGGAAATTGACTTTCATTAACAACACCGAACCCGAAAACCGAGCCGGCTGTAGGATCGATTTCGGATCCGAACGAGTCGGTTAGAAGAGTTTTTCACCAAAACAAGAGGCGGAAACAAGTGTTTCGGTGTAATTCAGCAAGTATTCACCTTTAACTGTTGTTTTTATTGATATGCAATCGATTACAGACCTGACAACACTTCGGCAGCACTTCGTGGCTCACCGGAAGACAATCACCTAGAACTCTCTACTTAGATCCGCTTGAAATGACTACCTATATATAGGTGAGAAGGGTTCGCTTATACGGTCATGTCCGTATAAGCGGACCTACAACAATGACATATAAGCGGACCTATGACCATGACATATAAGCGGACCTCCATATGTACATATAAACGGACCTAGACATTGACATATGAGTGGACCTAGCATGACACATGAGCGAACCTACTTGATACATATTGACCGAATTCATCATCTAACTCTTCATAAATGCTTTTGTCTCTTGTGAAATGATGTCATGATGACTTAATCATTATGATGTCATCATCCAAGATGATAACATCACTCTCTTTCAGATCCGCAACGAGACTTAGACTCGACATAAGATGAAGACGACAGATGTATGCATCAACAGACTCCCCCTCAGATGTTGACGAGTCTTAAGTGTCGAGTCTGCACAATCTTCAGTCTTTATCAGTCTTCGATCTTCCTCTGAAGTATTTGTCATTGCAAGAATCCTCATTCTCTATCTTTATCTTCAACAAACTCCTCTCTCTCAAATGTTGAATATCATGATGTCTTCAGACTCCCCATCTCAATCTGCTGGGATCGTAGTCTGGAATTCACAAGATCATAACCTGGCTTTCATCCTGCTCTGAATCGAAATCTGGCCAACCTGCAAAAACTCTACCCAAAAATAAATTTTCTGATAACAATTTGTGGATAAGATTTTCAAATCTAATTTACCACTTGCAGGAATAACATTTTTATTGTAAAACATTTCTCATTTCATTTCAACAATCTTCAAACACTTTCACCCAAACCATTTGTTCATCATGTTTAGCACTCGGAATTTTGAAAATCAGCTCTTCAACACCAGTTGTCGAAAATCTTTTTGGATTTTTTAAAATTTATGTTAAAACACACTGAAAATCTTTTTGGATTTTTCGAAAGAAAATAAATGCAGAAATAAAATATTTACAGACAATATTTTTGTGAGTTCGTGCAAGAGGATCATATCAGTTTTTGAGACAAATCACCAACACCGTTAAGCTTGATTTCATTTTAAGCTCTAAACGATTCACTTAGATTGTCAGTATGTTTGTCCACTTAAATTTTCACACAAATTTCAACTGCTTCGAGATACGAGATTAATGTCTTAAGTACTTAAACTCAATCGCGTGTCCCACCTCAGAATATACTCCCGTATCCAGATCCCAATATTCAGTCTTACAGGTGAGTATACTACAATGATATCTGTACATAAATTAGGTAATGCGAGGGCCGAGGGATCTCAGGTCGATACTTCCGTATACGCAGAGAGATATCAGCTTCGACTTTTCGGTATGTCCCCTTTAGAGGATCTTTTAGCAACAACAGCAGCGACTATCAATTTTATTGTTTCATCTTCATGCTGAGGGTTTATGCTATGTTTCAAGCATTTGCGGAAAGTATTATCCAAGGACTAGGTCAGAACCATCGTTCAGCAGAAGTCCCGGAATAATACCCCAGACATCATTGAGTATAAAGACCTAGTATATCAGATTATGAGACCTTTCAAACGAGATTTCGGGGGTTACCCATATATCCGAGAGATGTATCCCCACGATATAAGCAAGTTTGAAATTTAGGTTTATATCTCGTCACAATCTACTAAATGTGTAAAAATCTACTGGCACATCATCAGTGAGACCGTTTATCACTTTTTAACTTTCCATTTCTTTAGCATGTTGTGATATTCCACTGATGTACTGTCATTTCCTCTTTTATGCAACAAAAACTCATTTTTCATTTTATCATGTTTTTGGCTTTTTCAAATTTTCTAATGTTTTTGGATTTTCTAAAATTTCTTACTCCCCCTAAAATGCAAACACATTTTAGGAAATTTGAAAACAAACTGTATAGAAACGTAACAACTGATATCGAATTGCCTCAATTCTCCATCCACTTGGCATAAACAATCAGAACTCCCCCTCACAACAAACTATTTTCCCATTGTGATCTCAAAACACTTAAGTTTGTTTTAATCAAAATGGTTTTTCCGGAAAATAAGTTTTGTTGATTTTGTAAACCATTAGTAGGTTAGGGATTTGGTTCATCACATTGTTTTTCAACCACTTGTAGGAAATCAGATACAACTCAATGTCCCTGATTTACCACTTGTAAGACCAATCCAATTCAACTTCTGAACCACTTGTAAACATCACAAACATACAACTCAAACCTGTTTTTCAACCAATTACCATCTGTTGGTTGAATTCTCAAGGTGCCGATTCCTACTCCTCGCTTACAAACCTGGGAGTTCCGGCAAGTCCTGCTTTTCAAAAACACATTAAACATGATAAAGAATGATGCCGATTCATGATCCACGATTACCAACTTGGGATCTCCGGCAAGTCAGGTTTTTATTCTTTGAAAAATATATCCACCCAAGCCTGGCCTTCCTTGGGTGTAACAACTTCTTTTTCATCTTTTCTTTCAACGAACCTGTGAACTCCTCTTTTGGCAGCATAAAATTCTTTAACACCTTTGGCTTTACCATTGACCATTTTGCCAAAAATGTGTTTCACAGTTCCATTGAAAGCCTTATCAACATCAAATTTTTTCTTGTCAGAATAAAATTGATTTGAAATTTCAACTTTCCCAACTTTCTTCATAAAATTTTCAGCACGCAAAGGTGGAAAATTCTCATCGTTCATAGTTGGAACTGATTTATCAACCTTTTTCTCAATACGTGGCTCCTCTGATTTTGTGGAATCAGATTCATCACCAGAATTATTACCTGAACCTTTCACAACCCATTTTTGATTTATTACATTTTCTTTTCTTTTTACCACATTCTTTGAACATTCACCAATCTCAAAGGTCGAATTTTCAAAGCCAGTAAATGGTTTGGTTGTAAGTTCAGTTTTCTCCACAACTTTCTCTTTCAATTTACCAGATACTTCCTGTTTTGGTTTGAATGTTTTCGGACAATTCCTAGCAACATGACCAGCAATCTTGCACTGAAAACAGGTTCTCTTTTCAATCTTCTTTGGAACAGCATTCTTCTTCAGTTCTTCTTGCTTCTTGGCAAGGAATTCCTGATTCGTCTGTTTTCTGAATGCTTGCTCTTTCTCATCATCTAAAGAATTTCCTGAAACAAACACAGTTTTTGGTTTAGAAAATTTTTCATTTTTATAATTTTTTGGTTGATTAAATCCTAATCCTTTCTTTTTGAAATTACAATTATGGTTTGATTTCTTTTGGAAACTATAACCACAATTGTAACCCATTTTCTTGTTAAATCTTTGTTGATCTCTTGAAGTGTATTGTTTAGGTTTTCCAGAAAGATTTAAATCTTTTATTTCAGAAATATTAATTTCTGTGATTTTGAAAACCTTTTGAATCATTTCAAATCTGACACTTCTTATTGGAAAACTCTCATCAGAATATAATTTGTCAGAACCTTTCAAAGTATATGCTACTTTGACTGATTCATCATTCAAATTAGATTTTGATAACAAAAATTGTTTGTCATAAACCCGTTTGTCCTTTTTGATTGTAGACTTTGACACATCGGATTCAGACTTTGACTCGGGTTTGAACTCCATGTTTGACTCCTCACTGTCATCTTTTTCTAACACTTGATCGACCACACTTTTTATCAACTTTGACTCATGATCAGTGTCGGACGACATATACGTGACATCAATATTTTCTGGCAAGTTATCCAACGTCCCAGACTCCCATTGTAAGTTTATTGCCTTTTCGACTCTTTCGGAATTTGGATTTCGAGGTAAAAATCCATTTTCGACCGAAGGCGGACATTTGTTGTAAACCACACTTGGTTTCTTACCAGAAATCTTCACTTTATCTTCATCTTTTGTCACAGATTTCTTTTCTTCGGACGTCTTCACATCTTCAAACGTCTTCAAATTCTCCACAACTGGATAAATCCTGTCAACAACAAAAGTAGAACATGAGTAACTTTCTAATAACTTGTTGACTCTCTCAGTTTCTATCTTTTGTGTTGCTAACTTCAACTCTAGATCAGCACATTTCTTTATGTGAAAGTTGACATCATCCAACTGTCTCAGATATGCTATCTTCAGTGTATTCATTGCCACAACTTGTTCACCGTTTGAATCAGTATACTTGTTGATTTCTCTATTCATTGTATCATAGGATTCTTTCAATCTGTTTATGTTATGCAGCAACTCATTGTTCTGCTTGATTAAAGAATCACAGTTCATGCACTTTTCAGGAACTTTGACAGGTTCAGCATCAACTTTGACTTCAAATTCAGGAACCTCTTTGACTGTTCGGTTTGATTGTAAAAATTCAGCTCTTCTCTTTTTCTCAGCTTTAGCTTCAGCTTTTAATCTCTCTTCCTCTTCTTCCTCTTCTTCAAGCTTTCTCCGTCTTGCTTCAGCAGCTTCCATGACTTTTCTGCACTTTTCAGCACATTTCAAATCATAAGCATTTGCAATGAAAGCATTAACATTTGAAGTGTTTTTGGACATCTCTTTGGCCATAAATTCTTGATCTTGGAAAAAATTGTCCCAACTGAAACCTTCAGCCAGTTTTTCATCATCTTGTTCTGCCAAACACACTTTGCTGTTTGTTGGAACATATTTATCCCAACTGAATCCACCATCCTTTCCCAGACAAGCTTTCTTTGAATCTTTAATCTCCATCATTCCATGTGCAGTTTGTGCCTGATGCAGTGCTGGTGGTGTAATTTGATGATAAATCGCCTTTTTGTGATAATCGTTGTTTCCAAAAGGATTCTGGGCTCCAGTAGCTTCACGATTTTTGCACTCTCTCTTAAAATGCCCCTTTTCCCTGCAACGAAAACATGTAACTTTAGATTTATCAAAGCCTAAATTTGAAACACTTGCATCAAGAAAATCATTTCTTCCCGTAATTTGTTTAAACTTCTCAGCTCTTCTTATTACACTGGCCATGCACCATTTAATATCTATCAATTCCATTTCCTCAGCATCGATTTGATCGTAATCCTCTTTCGTGAGCATTGGATTACCGATCTTTCCGGCCACAAAACTACTATAAGACTCTAGAACCATTCCCAACAAAGACATTTGATTTTTAGCTATTTCTTCAGAATAATCTTGATCACTTTCAAGATTTAATACAATATTGCATTGAAGTTTTCTTCCGTTCTTTGTTGCAGAAATGTTTGGATCGAATGATGAAAATCTAGTGCTGCTTGATCCCTGGGATGATTTCTTTTCAGAAGAATCTTTCACACTGTAAGCAGTTTCAATTTTTGGAGAATAATTTGACTTTTCGTTGACACCACCTTTGTAATACAAGCTGATATCTTGTTCTCCATCGTAGTTCTTCATCCTGGCAATCTTCCTCTGTTCCATCTCTTGAGCTTCCAGGTGTTTGATGAAGTCTCCCAGTGTCAACTTTTTATAATCTTTCCTGTTTGATCTCAGCATCATCAGAAAAGTTCCCCATGTTTCATGCGGTAGCGCATCTGCAAGTTTTTCAATCAATTCATCAGTATCTTTTTTAATACCAAGTTTTGTCATATTTCTCACCAAGTTACAATATCTATCAATTATTTGCTTGGTGTTTTCAGATTTCAAACCACGAAACAGATCAAACTCTTTCTTCATGAGAGACATTTTGTTTTTGAGCATATTATCACTTCCAACAAATTTTGCTTCCAATTATGTCCAGATTGAATAAGCAGTTCCATCATGTTGAAGCAGTATCAAGATATCTTCTTTTATCGCTTGCTGAAGTAGACTCACCATCAATTTCTCATCCCTATATTTCTTTTTATCTTCGGTACTCATTTCTCGAATTGTTTGCTGCACACCATTTGTTGTGGGTTTAACATAAGGTTCCTCAGTGTGTTCCCACGCATCCAAATGATACGCCTCAACCCAATTTCCAAACCGTTCAGACCACCCATTGTAATCATCAATATCCAAGAGCTTTGGCGGTTTCTGAGACGTCCCGGTTTCATTTTCATGCAAAGCACTCTGAGTGATTGTAATTGGACTAGCAAAAGCATTGTAGAACTCGTTCTCCATATTTCAAATTTTCAAATGAGCGGTATCACCTTGTAAAATACCTGACAACACTTCGGCAGCACTTCGTGGCTCACCGGAAGACAATCACCTAGAACTCTCTACTTAGATCCGCTTGAAATGACTACCTATATATAGGTGAGAAGGGTTCGCTTATACGGTCATGTCCGTATAAGCGGACCTACAACAATGACATATAAGCGGACCTATGACCATGACATATAAGCGGACCTCCATATGTACATATAAACGGACCTAGACATTGACATATGAGTGGACCTAGCATGACACATGAGCGAACCTACTTGATACATATTGACCGAATTCATCATCTAACTCTTCATAAATGCTTTTGTCTCTTGTGAAATGATGTCATGATGACTTAATCATTATGATGTCATCATCCAAGATGATAACATCACTCTCTTTCAGATCCGCAACGAGACTTAGACTCGACATAAGATGAAGACGACAGATGTATGCATCAACACCGGCAAAACAAACAACTACAAAAACAAGCAAAGAAAACAGAAATCACATAATTACAAATTTACACCAATTGCACCACGAGATAGAATGAAAACCCGACCTATGCTTGAGCCAAAAGAAACCCATGGATCTAATGTCACTGAAGACTTCCTCCACACCAAGCCGGGAACCTGAAAAAACCACCTTGTTTCTTGCCAACCAAATACACCAACACGAAGTAAATATGATACCTTGCAAGATAAGCGATTCCGAACGCCCCAAGTTGCTGAATTTATGAACTTCCAATAAATCTTTCACCGAGAAGGCAAAAATAGGCGAGATTCGGCACCATCTACTAATCTTCATCCACAACTCAGTAGCAAGCTGACAAGAGATAAACAAGTGTGACACAGACTCATCTTCATTGCCAAAAAGAGGGCATGAACCAATTTGATTTAAAATGCCTCTCGACAATAAAGCATCAGACGTCGGAATGCGATTCATATCAAGCCTCCAAACAAATATATTACACTTCAAGCGAATCCACTTACACCAATAAAAAACGAACGAATTCGGAGCGCCGGAGTCACGTTGCAAGAAGTCCTTCACCGACTTGACCGAGAAAATACCAGCAGGATCATTCGACCACTTCCATTTGTCACAACCAGATCTGAGAACAACCGAAGAGACCAAGGCTGAAAGAGCAGCCCATACCTGCACCTCAAATACTGAATCCGGATCATGACGCCACAATCACAGCCCATCACCTGCCAACCGATCACTCACAGTGCAGTTTTTAACTACCTCTAAGTGAAAAAGACAAGGGAACATCTCTTTTAAAGGGGAGTCGACGATCCAGGGATCTAGCCAAAATAAAATATTGATGTGCGCAAAATGCAACATATAAATTACATCAAATGTGGCATAAAACTAACCCTTTTTTAGTATTAATGTTGGAAAAAGTGTGTTTTTGTCTTCCTTTTGTATTTTCAGGAATAAATGAGCTCAAATGAACAAAAGAAGCAAAAATGCAACCAAATCTAACATAAATACAAGAAAAGGAACAAACGTGGCATGCCCGACCCCCCGACAGCATCCTCTCAAGCAAAAACAAGAGAACAGAAGGTTGAACACGCCCCGTGCTCAGTGAGCACGGGGGCGTACCCAAGTGTCTGTAGAAAAGACAAAGCTGTAGAAGCTTCTATCACCCACCACGGGGGCGTGCCCAGCGGACACGGGGCCGTGGTCAACTCTAAGATTCGCAGAATCTAGGGAAATCTTGATAGTACAGATAAGCTTCTGCACACGGGGTCGTGCCCAGCGGACACGGGGGCGTGGTCAACTAATGCAGACAAACTACAATTAATGAAGAAAGAGAAGATGGGTGGACACGGGGCCGTGTCCGGGCTTCTGTGCAGACTATAAATAGGGGTGCTTGGCTCATTTGCAAACCATCCCTTGGCAAACCACCTCTCTCACACTTCACCCACCCACCACCACCATCACAACCCACATCCACCACCATCATCCATCATCCATCATAGAGTGTGTTAGTAGTCTCGGGATCCAAGATTGATCGTAAGAGTTCTTGACAATCAAAGGCCATGTTTGCCTAAGTCTCTTACATCACTTGGTGAAGACAAGTGTTTAGTGTAATACTTTTTATTTTTAATCTTTTCGCACTTTTTATTTAGTTCTGTATTAATGACTTTAATAACTAGTTTCTTATGTTGAAGGTGAGTCTTCCTTATCGTTTGTCCGTGGTGTCTTGGCATTATTTTACTGTCTATATAAAATAAAAGATTTTCACCATTCATATCTCCACGGTCTATATGGAGGTATGTTGGCTACCTGGTCGGGGTTAAGGAAACGGTTTGGTAAGAGTCTTGCCTTGTTCAGTGTATAGATCCTGCAAGGACCTGGGTCAACTTTAGTAGGACCGCCATTCAATATCCACTGGTATTGGATGGCGGGGGTCCGAACTCCTTGATCCCCTCATATGTAAACTACTATTAAAACTTTAACCCGGCTACTTAGGACTGTATCCCTGCTGACTCGGACTACTTAGCCGAGGGTAACGTCACCTCCAGAAGAGATGCCTACCACAATATGCATTAATAACTTAATTAATTATCTTTCAATAATCCAACCCTTTAGGATTGTATCCTTGCTGACTCAAACTACTTGGTTGAGGGTAACGTCACCTTCAGAAGAGGAGCCTACTACAATAACTAAGATAATCTCTTAAAAAGTGCAAAAGTGCGGAAAAAATCAAAGGTTACTCTAAACACGAGTCGGATCCAAGTGATTCATCTTGTCTATCTGTTTTTATTTTTATTTTTATTTTCAGCATTTTTTGTTTTTATTTTCTAGTTTAAAACCCTTTTTCTAACTTTTTGATTTGATTAGACGTTGAGGATAAACCGGTATTAAAAGCTCTTGTATCCTTAGACGACCTCAGTATCTTACCAACACTATACTACGCTCACGATGGGTGCACTTGCCCATATGTGTGTTTGGTGTTAGTAAAATATCGTGTTTTATAAATTTAAAACTTGACTAACGTGTAAAAAGGGCTAAAAGTACATTAAAAAATCTATCACACCACACGCGCATCAAGTTTTTTTTGGCGCTGTTGCTGGGGACACAAGGATTTTAAGAAAGCTTAAAATCGACGGCCTAATCAGTTTTTCAAAACTTTTTCAAAACGCGCACACATTTTTCTGCATTTTAGTTAGTTTTGCATTTACAGTAGGTTGAACACGGGGCCGTGCTCACTGAACACGGGGCCGTGCTGCATATTTTTCATAAAAACACCCAGATACAGAGTCTGAACACGGGGTCGTGCTCACTGAACACGCCCCCGTGCTGCACAAAACCAGTAACTTTTATTTAAACGCCCAGATACAGATCCTGAACACGGGCCGTGTCCACTGAACACGAGGCCGTATCCAACCTCTGTTTCCGTTTTTATTTTTGTTTTCTGGTCCCGAAACTCTGTTGTGGTCTGCTGAGTGATTCTTATGTATCAATATTCAGGAGGTTACAACTACACCTATGAGGAGGATGATTATAGGGAAGACTATTGCACTAATTGTGGTGACCCGCACTCTGTACAATATTGTGACTTATTTCAACCATCCACTTCATACACCTACTATAAGGAGCCCAGGTACGAGCCATCGACTTCATACACACCCTATGAAGACCAAAGGTATGAACCTTCTCTCTCATACTCATATTTTGATGAACCAAGGTATGAGCCTTCATACTCATACTTTGAGGAACCAATATATGAGCCACCACCTTCATATGCTTATTATGAGGAACCATGGCGTGAACAACCCACCTCATATGAGTATTATGAAGAACAAAATTACGACCCTTATCCATCATATACTTACAATGAAGAACAATGGTGTGAACCATCTACTTCCTATGAGTATTATGAGGAACAAATGATCGAACAACCGGATTCGAGCTTTGAGGATCCCGATCCTTACTCTATCACCGACATAGCCGATAGGATAATAGAACACATTAAAACTATCGAACGTTGCATAAAAGAATCTCGCGCTAGGGAAGAGGAGTCCCGCGCAAGAGAAGAATTAAATAAAAAAGAGATAGTTGAAAATGTAAAAATGGAAGAACAAATAAGTGAAAAACCGACACATTAGTTAAACAACGAAAAGGGTGAGTCCGATAACATTAAAATTCAAGAAGAAACTTATTTTGAAGAAATTAATCTCTTGTCACCTTCTTTCGAAAATCATTGTTTAGTTCCCACTCATGCTAAGTTTTTAAAAGAGTTAAACACTAACACTAAAATTGACGAAACGGTAAGCATTAAGTTAACTAATGATCAAACTTCGCTAATAAAAGAGGATCCATTTGAAATTAACATGTAACACCTCGAAAATTCACGTCCTATAATATACTGACACGTGTCATAAGTTTGAACGTGTGAAAGAATGTTCTAAAAGGACTAAAGTTGACAATCATGGAAAGTATGTGAATATACGAGTTCGAAATGTCAACAGTGAATAAATATATTGTACATTAACCCTACATGATGCTCATACCTTCAAGCGAATAAATCATGGATCATACGAAGCTAATTGTGAATGAAAGTGAGAGATTACAAACTACAGGGGTTAAATGTGTCAACATATTTAAGTTATACCTCTGAGTGACCTTTTAACAAACCCGAAGCTTTTTACGTAATTGTTATCACATGTAAATATTCATACAATTATGTAGGGTATATAGCAGCATTGATTCGTTTGACAAACTGTGAAACAATGACATCATGCATGATCAAAACAAATTCATCTTCATTCATCTTATTTTATTGCGTGGTGGAAACGTAGAATTAATCTATTGAGTCCCAATATTAATTTCTCATAATAATTAAGAATAAGATAATTTTAATTACGTTTAATTTATATAAAGAAAAAAGTATGTGGGGTGATGAAGTCTCATGCAATCTGATGATTAGGTGCATGCACATTCAAACGTGCTTTGCATGTGGGACATTATATTTTAACAAACTTTTGTTTAAAGATACAACATTGCGTTTATGCAAAATATAACTTTGTAAAATGTTCTAATTATAAAATTGTTGCCTTTCTAAAAAAAAATATGGTTCACGTTTATAGCGTCTCTGAATTGTATAGCAATATAGAAAAATGTATGAACCAGAAATAAAATTATCAACCATTAATTGAAAGTAATTAATTGTGATTGCTAGTAGAAAAAATGTTTCAAGAAGTCACTAGCTAAATAACTTTCAATGTTTACACATATCCGAGCATGCTTAGGCTATAGGGTGTGGTTGGAGCCCCCAAGGGGCTTTATCAGTCCACGTCAGCGCCATGTCATCCTTGGGGCTTTATCACACCCCTCTTTAACTTGCATGGTGTGGATGGAGCCCCATATTAATAAAAAATAAAAAATAAATTTCATTGGGTGAATTTACACGGGCCCCACCTGATAAAGCCCTTCGAGCTCGTTACCATGGTGGCGAGAGTTCAATGGCGCCCCTTCATGGTGCTTGGGGTGTGGTGTTATAGCGTCGGGGGCGCTATAGATGCCCAGCTGGCGAGGGTGGCGCCCCCACACCCTCCAGCCTTAGTTTGACGGCCCGTGTTATAATTATTGATATCATGGAGATCAAATTTCATTTCTACGTATGATTAGTTTGCATAAGTGAAGGATATTTGAATTTTTTAAATTTATAATTTAAAATTCATTTACAATGTATTGAAATATTATTTACTGATTCAAAATTTAGCCAAAAATGTATCATCATTATTAAGTTATGTATATTATTTTAAGTAACATTATAATATTAATTTTTTATTGTCTATTTACTTCTACTCTATTTGTATATATTCTTACAATATAACATATATAGAGTGAAAGTTTAAAATACAAAAGTTTGTTAACGTACGACAGTACGCGACCACAAAATAATGTGCATAATTATGATATAACATGCATAATTAGGGTAAAAAAACCAACCCAATTAGGGTAATAAGAGTTTGAAATTTATAACGTGCATTATTTACAAATGAACATTCATAATTAAGTCGTGTACGATCGCACGTTAAGGAGCTATTGTACTTAACATTCCCATATATATGTGTGTGTATATATTTATTATAATACATATAAGAATATTAAAAAAGGGAAATTTATATGATTTTAAAACTTTATAACTTTTTAAACATATGGTACGATCGTTTAAAACATATTCGTACCTTTAAACCCACTTATCCCACGATTTGTTAAACGACTATATTTTTTAATACTTTATTATTTTTCAAAATATTAAACCATAAAAATGAGCATTTTATTATCTTTAATTTGAGTATGTTATTGTTATAGTTTTTTTAATCAATTATAATTAACATGTTACATTATTACTAAATATATGTATTCCCTATCGTATCACACGGCAAACACCTCTCTAGTGTGTGTATACGTGTAAAATCTAAAAGGAATTATGTTTTGATGTTCTGAGTAACATAAAATAATATACCTAATAACCTATTATTATTATTATTATTATTATTATTATTATTTTAACCAATCTAAATCGTTATTTATTACTGTAAATTAAGCTCATATATATTTTCCATACCTTTAAAAGGGTGATTTAAATTGCAAATTTAGTGAACACGTATTTACCACCGCGTTATAACACTAAACACGATTTGACATAACCTTAATGATATAAAGATAATAGGTCAGTTGTGTTTAACATCTTTAGTGAGATCAAAATATGTGTGTGTATGGATACACGTGTAAGGGTTTTTTCAACTTCTAAATAAAGAAATGGATGTTTTAAGTTGCCGATTTTGAACTCATATCCACCATATCATAGCACTACGCACTAACTAGCACTAAGTCTACTTAATGCCAAAATATAGTGTTTTGAATATGGATGAATCCGGTACAACTAGTTAACCTAGAAATTCTTAATGATATATATTAATTCAGTTACAAATCAATAGATCAAATACAAATAAATCCAGCTGGTTTTACAAGAAACATACGAGACTAGCGAAAATCGAAAATCTCGAAGCAAAACTGTTCCAAACCAATGAAAAACAACCTGTGCTTACATCCTTCCTTTTTTGGTCGACCGGTTTTAAATTAAGACCGGGCAAACACACCCATGAGCATCTGGTGACTCCATGCATGGTGTTCAAAAAATTGGTTATTTTTATATTTGCTTTTGTTAAAACCGTAAAGTTATAAAATCAAAGAGAATTATGGTGTTTTTAGTTGTAAAAAAATTCCTTAATTTTTTTTTTAGTTTTCCGTTTCCTATCTTTATATCTATTAAAATTTAGTAAAGCTACTCAAAGAATAAGATCAGAAAAATGGAAAATATACCGTAAACAGGACGGATAGGGCTGTAAACGAACCGAACGTTCACCGAACCATTCGTGAACCGTTCGGCGGAAAGTTCGTTTAGTTAATGAACAAACATGAACATAAATATTTGTTCGATTAGTTAAATGAATGAACATGAACAATTGTCTCGTTCGTTCAATTGCGTTCGTGAACGTTCGGTAATGTGTTCGTGAACATTCGTTCATGTTCGTTTGTTTATGTTGTTCATTAAATATTTTTTAGCATTTATTTACATAATCTAAACTTTATATATTCCTTTATTTTTCTTTATCTCATTACCCAAACAAATAAAATAGGAAACCCTACCTCCATCTTGTTTATGCACCGTTTCCCTTTCTTTCTTATTATTCACAACGAAAAATACTATCGAACTTTGTCGATTTTATCTGTGTTCGTGAACCGTTCATGAACACGTTGGTTTCCTTAATGAACGAACAGGAAAAAAAATTCCGTTCGGTAAGTGTTCATAAACCATTCGTGAACACATAATATCCTTAACGAACGAACACGAAAAGGGCCTTGTTTGTGTTCGTTCGGTTCGTTTACAAACTTAGGGGCGGATATACCTTAGGCAGAGGGGTAGCCCTCGTTGCCCCTTGACGCTCCGACGATTGTGTAAATTTTGAAAAAAAATGACGTTTTTTTTCTATTTCGCTGCCCCTATAGATTTTTTTTTCGAAACGTTGTCACTATAATTATTTTCTAGATCCGTCGACCGTCAACATTTGGTGGTAGTGGTGGCCACGCCCGTGATGGAGGCAACATGCACGGTCGTGGAAGTGGTGGTTGTGATAACGATATAAGTGATGGTGGAGCCGCGGAGGCGTCGGCTGATGTTGGTGGTGGAAGCGACTATGATGGCCGGTGGAGACGATGTTAATGGTGTCCGGAGGCGATGATGATGGTGGACAATAAAGGTGACGACCGGTGGTGGTAGAGGCGATGGGCGATAGTGATAAATGTCGTTGGGTTGGGCACAAGGTTGCTAGTGGGGTCTTGTTTAATATGGAAAAGTTTGAAAAATGTGACGAGGTACATAAAAGAACATGCTTTCTCTAGTTTAATTAAATTACAATTTTATTACTTTTACTTATAAAAAAGAAAACTGAATATTTTAGTTTTAATAAACACGTCTTCTGAATACCAAGTTTTCAGTAGAAAGGTTTCGATTAAATGTATTAGGGGAGGAGGGGTGGTTCACTAGTGATAGTTTCTATCACTCCCACTATCCAATCAAATCATGTCATGTCAGCACCCAATATTCTATCACTAGTGATAGAAATGTAGGGGGTGGTATCACTAGTGATGGGATTCCAATGTACAAGTATTAATGCACAATGTACAAGATACACATTCATCACCCTCCAACTTCAACGCGTTATATATATAACTCGTTATACTCTATCATTAGTTATAGAATTGGGCGGGGCGGTGTTCCACGAGTGATACAATAGTATCACGGTATATAACTTGACCACCCCGTGTGGCCTTATATTTTTTTTAGAAAACTTTTTATTTGTGTGTGTGATGGATCATTCTGTATAAATAAAAGAAACAAGGTTTTAAAACCTTACAATATTCTATAAGTTTCTTTAAATTTTATTTATCTTTAAATATACAAGATTTTATTTGTGTGTGATGTAATTTAATTAAATAAATTATATAAGTTTCTTTAAATTTTATTTATCTTTTAAAAAACTGGTATACTTCATTTCTCATATCTATCTCTATTTAACTATGTAATTTTCATTTATTCTTTTTCCCATTTATAAACACTCACACAGTATATATTCATCTACGATAAGTAAATAATAGATGAAACTACTAAACTTTTCTTCATATTACAGAGATGAGGATCATATTCGGAACCCAAGTTATATAAACTCTAAATTAACACATTTGGTAACCTTATAATTAAGGCAAAAGAAAAGAACACTAGTTATAAGTTTAATAAACTTATTATTTACTATTTACGTATTCCCTATATGTATATACGTCTCTCTCTCTCTCTGTATATATTACATAACACTAAATCAATGGGTGAGAAAACAAAATAAAATAGAAATCATTTTTCTAAATCATTGGTTCATGTTTTAAATGTTGTATCTTCCACAAGAGTAGATTATGTATATCAAAACCATCAAACTTCTTTACGTTTCTTTATCATTTTTTTAAATTTTCAGAGCGAAACATTAAAAAAAAAATTTATATCATTTTTTGAATTTTTAAGTTCTTGAGTATTGTAAAAATAAATAATTTTTTTTATCAATAGAAGATTTAATATCATTTCTAAAGCAGAGTCCAACTTATTTCATGGTTTTTTATTAAATCAAATCACGATTCATATTTTGTGTCATTTGAAAAGTAACGTTTATTTCTTATGTGCTAGAAGCCTAGAAGAGGTGTGATCCATATTAAAACATTTTAATTTATTATGTAAATATATCATATGTTATATATAAATTTTGGAGTTTTTTGTTAGAAAGATAAATTAAAATTCACTAATACTAATTAATTTATTTATGAATTATGTTACTTGTATATTTAAAAAAATCTTTATATATAATAATTGAGTATTACAGAACTATGCGCTAAAATGACTGAAATAATTTATTTAGGGAACTGAAGTTTTAAATCATTAGAAGTTTGAAACAAAGACTTCACTTGTTTTATGGACTAAAACGTTATAAAATAACAAAATTGGATTCAAAACGTTATAAAATTAGTGGTCAGGGAGTTAGGGTGTTAAACTTTTTGATTTTGGACTCAAGTGGTTAAAACCACTAAAATATAGGAACCCATAAAATATTTTACTCCAATTAATATATGGATTTTGATTTAGGAATCTTGTGATGAAGAGTGGTTGTAAAATGACGACCTCTTGTTAATTCGTATATTTTTTTTTTGAAAATTGACTTTCATTAACAACACCGAACCCGAAAACCGAGCCGGCAAAACAAACAACTACAAAAACAAGCAAAGAAAACAGAAATCACATAATTACAAATTTACACCAATTGCACCACGAAATAGAATGAAAACCCGACCTATGCTTGAGCCAAAAGAAACCCATGGATATAATGTCACTGAAGACTTCCTCCACACCAAGCCGGGAACCTGAAAAAACCGCCTTGTTTCTTGCCAACCAAATACACCAACACGAAGTAAATATGATACCTTGCAAGATAAGCCATTCCGAACGCCCCAAGTTGCTGAATTTATGAACTTCCAATAAATCTTTCACCGAGAAGGCAAAAATAGGCGAGATTCGGCACCATCTACTAATCTTCATCCACAACTCGGTAGCAAGCTGACAAGAGATAAACAAGTGTGACACAGACTCATCTTCATTGCCACAAAGAGGGCATGAACCACTTTGATTTAAAATGCCTCTCGACAATAAAGCATCAGACGTCGGAATGCGATTCATATCAAGCCTCCAAACAAATATATTACACTTCAAGCGAATCCACTTACACCAATAAAAAACGAACGAATTCGGAGCGCCGGAGTCACGTTGCAAGAAGTCCTTCACCGACTTGACCGAGAAAATACCAGCAGGATCATTCGACCACTTCCATTTGTCACAACCAGATCTGAGAACAACCGAAGAGACCAAGGCTGAAAGAGCAGCCCATACCTCCACCTCAACTACTGAATCCGGATCATGACGCCACAACCACAGCCCATCACCTGCCAACCGATCACTCACAGTGCAGTTTTTAACTACCTCTAAGTGAAAAAGACAAGGGAACATCTCTTTTAAAGGGGAGTCGACGATCCAGGGATCTAGCCAAAATAAAATATTGATGTGCGCAAAATGCAACATATAAATTACATCAAATGTGGCATAAAACTAACCCTTTTTTAGTATTAATGTTGGAAAAAGTGTGTTTTTGTCTTCCTTTTGTATTTTCAGGAATAAATGAGCTCAAATGAACAAAAGAAACAAAAATGCAACCAAATCTAACATAAATACAAGAAAAGGAACAAACGTGGCATGCCCGACCCCCCGACAGCATCCACCCAAGCAAAAACAAGAGAACAGAAGGTTAAACACGCCCCGTGCTCAGTGAGCACGGGGGCGTGCCCAACTGTCTGCAAAAAAGACAAAGCTGTAGAAGCTTCTATCACCCACCACGGGGGTGTGCCCAGCGGACACGGGGCCGTGGTCAACTCTAAGATTCGCAGAATCTAGGGAAATCTTGATAGTACAGATACGCTTCTGCACACGGGGTCGTGCGCAGCGGACACGGGGGCGTGGTTAACTAATGTAGACAAACTGCAAATAATGAAGAAAGAGAAGATGGGTGGACACGGGGCCGTGCCCAATGGACATGGGGCCGTGTCCGGGCTTCTGTGCAGGCTATAAATAGGGGTGCTTGGCTCATTTGCAAACCATCCCTTGGCAAACCACCTCTCTCACACTTCACCCACCCACCACCACCATCACAACCCACATCCACCACCATCATCCATCATCCATCATAGAGTGTGTGAGTAGTCTCGGGATCCAAGAATGATCGTAAGAGTTCTTGACAATCAAAGGCCATGTTTGCCTAAGTCTCTTACATCACTTGGTGAAGACAAGTGTTTAGTGTAATACTTTTTATTTTTAATCTTTTCGCACTTTATATTTGGTTCTGTATTAATGACTTTAATAACTAGTTTCTTATGTTGAAGGTGAGTCTTCCTTATCGTTTGTCCGTGGTGTCTTGGCATTATTTTACTGTCTATATAAAATAAAAGATTTTCACCATTCATATCTCCACGGTCTATATGGAGGTATGTTGGCTACCTGGTCGGGGTTAAGGAAACGGTTTGGTAAGAGTCTTGCCTTGTTCAGTGTATAGATCCTGCAAGGACCTGGGTCAACTTTGGTAGGACCGCCATTCAATATCCACTGGTATTGGATGGCGGGGGTCCGAACTCCTTGATCCCCTCATATGTAAACTACTATTAAAATTTTAACCCGGCTACTTAGGACTGTATCCCTGCTGACTCGGAATACTTAGCCGAGGATAACGTCACCTCCAGAAGAGATGCCTACCACAATATGCATTAATAACTTAATTAATTATCTTTCAATAATCCAACCCTTTAGGATTGTATCCTTGCTGACTCAAACTACTTGGTTGAGGGTAACGTCACCTTCAGAAGAGGAGCCTACTACAATAACTAAGATAATCTCTTAAAAAGTGCAAAAGTGCGGAAATAATCAAAGGTTACTCTAAACACAAGTCGGATCCAAGTGATTCATCTTGTCTATCTGTTTTTATTTTTATTTTTATTTTTATTTTCAGCATTTTTTGTTTTTATTTTCTAGTTTAAAACCCTTTTTCTAACTTTTTGATTTGATTAGACGTTGAGGATAAACCGGTATTAAAAGCTCTTGTGTCCTTAGACGACCTCAGTATCTTACCAACACTATACTACGTTCACGATGGGTGCACTTGCCCATATGTGTGTTTGGTGTTAGTAAAATATCGTGTTTTATAAATTTAAAACTTGACTAACGTGTAAAAAGGGCTAAAAATACATTAAAAAATCTATCACACCACACGCGCATCAAGTTTTTTTTGGCGCTGTTGCCGGGGACACAAGGATTTTAAGAAAGCTTAAAATCGACGGCCTAATCAGTTTTTCAAAACTTTTTCAAAACGCGCACACATTTTTCTGCATTTTAGTTAGTTTTGCATTTACAGTAGGTTGAACACGGGGCCGTGCTCACTGAACACGGGGCCGTGCTGCATATTTTTCATAAAAACACCCAGATACAGAGTCTGAACACGGGGTCGTGCTCACTGAACACGCCCCCGTGCTGCACAAAACCAGTAACTTTTATTTAAACGCCCAGATACAGATCCTGAACACGGGCCGTGTCCACTGAACACGAGGCCGTATCCAACCTCTGTTTCCGTTTTTATTTTTGTTTTCTGGTCCCGAAACTCTGTTGTGGTCTGCTGAGTGATTCTTATGTATCAATATTCAGGAGGTTACAACTACACCTATGAGGAGGATGATTATAGGGAAGACTATTGCACTAATTGTGGTGACCCGCACTCTGTACAAAATTGTGACTTATTTCAACCATCCACTTCATACACCTACTATAAGGAGCCCAGGTACGAGCCATCGACTTCATACACACCCTATGAAGACCAAAGGTATGAACCTTCTCTCTCATACTCATATTTTGATGAACCAAGGTATGAGCCTTCATACTCATACTTTGAGGAACCAATATATGAGCCACCACCTTCATATGCTTATTATGAGGAACCATGGCGTGAACAACCCACCTCATATGAGTATTATAAAGAACAAAATTACGACCCTTATCCATCATATACTTACAATGAAGAACAATGGTGTGAACCATCTACTTCCTATGAGTATTATGAGGAACAAAGGATCGAACAACCGGATTCGAGCTTTGAGGATCCCGATCCTTACTCTATCACCGACATAGCCGATAGGATAATAGAACACATTAAAACTATCGAACGTTGCATAAAAGAATCTCGCGCTAGGGAAGAGGAGTCCCGCGCAAGAGAAGAATTAAATAAAAAAGAGATAGTTGAAAATGTAAAAATGGAAGAACAAATAAGTGAAAAACCGACACATGAGTTAAACAACGAAAAGGGTGAGTCCGATAACATTAAAATTCAAGAAGAAACTTATTTTGAAGAAATTAATCTCTTGTCACCTTCTTTCGAAAATCATTGTTTAGTTCCCACTCATGCTAAGTTTTTAAAAGAGTTAAACACTAACACTAAAATTGACGAAACGGTAAGCATTAAGTTAACTAATGATCAAACTTCGCTAATAAAAGAGGATCCATTTGAAATTAACATGTAACACCTCGAAAATTCACGTCCTATAATATACTGACACGTGTCATAAGTTTGAACGTGTGAAAGAATGTTCTAAAAGGACTAAAGTTGACAATCATGGAAAGTATGTGAATATACGAGTTCGAAATGTCAACAGTGAATAAATATATTGTACATTAACCCTACATGATGCTCATACCTTCAAGCGAATAAATCATGGATCATACGAAGCTAATTGTGAATGAAAGTGAGAGATTACAAACTACAGGGGTTAAATGTGTCAACATGTTTAAGTTATACCTCTGAGTGACCTTTTGACAAACCCGAAGCGTTGTAACGGTTAATTATGCTCACTAGAATGCACGATATAAATTTCATAAAGTTTCGTTATCGTAGGAGAAAGTTATGATCTAATCGTGCATAGGACTTCAGTAAGTATGCTTAACCTTTCTTAGTTAAGTTTTTGCTTAGTTTTAGCTTAAAATTCAAACCGTCGTAATTAACGGTTGACTTAGCGATTAATCATTGATGGTTCAGTGATTAGTCGAATTGAAAGTAGTTATAAGTTGGTAATTATGTGGGCAATAAACCCTTAAAAGGGCACCCTCTGATTCCCACTCTAACTAGGTCTAATGTCGGGTCAAACTTGTTATTAAAAAGTCAACATAATGCTTATTTTCCTATTTATGCATAATTAGCAATGTAGAACCCATACAACCTGTTTAATCATTAATATAACTTGGTAATTAGTGTAAGAACATGTCTAAACATGTTCAACCCGACAATTTTCTGTTTAGGCCCGGTTCGGAACCGAAAGTCGCAAAACTTTGACTTTTGCTTTGACTTCAGTTCTGACCCGTTTTAGTATGATTTGGAATTGCCTTAGAGCTTATTTAGGACCATGTTACATGCTAGTATAACCCTCTGTGATTATACACCTTGGTTCATTAGTTAACCAATTAATATGCATGATTCCGTTAATTGCCTATATGTTGACCATTATGCCCTTTTCACCTTAAAACGTGATTTTTGAAAATGTAAAAGAGTAGAAACCTAAATTACTGATATATAAACTTGTACCCAAAATTTGACATCAGTTTGAGGTGTAGATTGAGAGTTATGCTCATTAGCGTAATTATAAAGCTTTTTAGCGATTTAACGGCGTAATTAGCATATAGCCTATTTAAACCTACTTTTTGATATCAAACTTGTTACCCACTGATGTAATATATTATTTTAGGATTTTTGAAGATTTTTAATTAATTTTAGGCTGAGCATAACTTGGAGTCGTAAGCTTGATTCGGTAATTGTCGGTTTTGCCCTTTCGGGCTATAAAATGAGTTTTACATATCTCTTTGACCCCAAACCTTTTGCTACTGATTTTGTATGATAAATAAATTATTTTAGACCTTCTGGAATAATAAAAATATCATCTTTCGATATAGAACCCGGAAACGGCTTCTAATCGCCTTTTTAAGCGTTTTTAACGCATAGTATGTACTAAAACTATTTTAAACATACAAGGGTTGATACCTACTGATATTTTAGGTAAATTATAATATTTTAACAGTAAGCAAAAGTTTTTTAACTCAGACTTCAGTTTTGAGCTTTTCGGCTTATGTGAAATTACCAAAATGCCCCTACCGTGCATAGTTTGGTTATAATTGATAAATTTCACATATATACTTTACCCTACTGTTATAACTTATTAAATTAAGTATTTTTGCTGATGATATCAGACCTGTAACTCAGGTTAATACTTAAACTCTTTTATAACCTTATAAATGACCAAATTACCCCTACGGGGCATAGTTTGTGTTTAATTTCGTTTTGGGCATAATGGAAGGTATCCTACTGATATCACAACATATTAAGGAATATTAACTTAGGAAACCTGTATATGGCTCTAATAATTACCCGTTACGCCTCTTGCGCGTTCGGTTCGGTTTATGTAACTAGTTTACATAAATTAGCCGAAACGGGTCAAACCTTATCGGTTTTATCTCAAAATCCAGAATGTGTATGAAATACCCATATTAAGCAAGTCTTCAAACTTGTCGGGTATAAATCACATTCTATCCGGTCTTCGCTTAATCGTGCGTACGAACCGTATCTTTGAAACTAACCGGTCTAAGCTTAAGCTTAACTAAAGACCCGTTAGGATTCTAATAGGTTATTATAAACCTTCGTTCCAGATTAGGAGGACCAGTAAAAGCTACTTGCATTTGCTTATTGTGATTATTACTTTGCTCAGGTAAATACTTTTAACTTATTTTCCCTATACGGGCTTGGGGTACGGTATATAAAATACCGCTTGGTCGGGCATTAAATCTTCCATCGTTTGGTGGCTAATTGATATTTGATCGGCCCGTTTAAATTGTTTTGTTTGCTTAAAGCCTTTGGGAGGTTAATGACCATGTCCCGGATATCCTTGGCATCATTTTACGAAATGGCCACGACCTAAGCACGGGGTGTAGGCGTACACCTGTCAGTTGCCAAATAAATAATGTGGTGTGTCTATTGACCTTTAACCCGGCACGACCCGGGATACTGAACGCATAAGGAACATGTAATTCTTTTACGAGATTATATATTTAAATAATTATCCCAAGTTATAAAAGTTTGTGCCACGGCATTCAAATCAATTTTATTAAACTTTTCAAAATGAGTCGGTTGAATGTATTTACCAGTGTAAACTGACGTATTTTCCCAAAAAGATTAAATGCAGGTACTAAGCGTAATAGGCTGGATTTCTCCTTAGCATCAAAAGAGTCTCGCAAGCTTAAGATGCCTGAAGTCTGTTGAACTACTGTTTCCTATATATATTTTTGATCCTTCTGTGGATAAACATTCGACTATTGTGATACCAGATATTACAAATTATTAAAGTTGAATTGTATCTTTTATTTGCTTCCGCTGTGCATATTAAATATTGTGTTGTTGACTGTAATGTTGCCAACCACGTCACGATACTCCCCCACCGGGCCCACCGGTGACACGTGGAATTCGGGGTGTGACAGGTTGGTATCAGAGCCAACACTGAGTGAATTAAACACTAGCCTTTTGTGTTTAATCTCAGTTACACAATTGCACATTCCAAAAACTTTCGAGTCTAGACAAATAACCTAGGACAAATTCTACTTTGTTTTGTTTTGTTTTGTCCTTTATTTTATATATTCTTGTCGTTATCTCATGTTGTATTGACAGGATTAATTATGCCGCCAAGATTCTTTCGACGAAGAGGACGAGGCAAGGGGCCAATCACCGCCCCCAATGACGACGAGGCAGGTCCTTCGCACATGCGAGCTCCTACCACCACTGCGAGTGCTGACCCTAGAGAAAACCGGAGGAACCTTTTTGAACCGGCTAGACGATCTGTATCGCACAGTTCGACGCATCCCATTCATAACTCTTATGGGCCACATTCGGAAAATGAGCCCGACAACCCTCAACCTTCTTAAATACCTCTTCAGCGATCCCTATCGCATAATTCCTTTGGTAACCCCACACCTGTTTTTAGGGGCCGGTTTAACCCGACAAATTACATACAAGAACCAGTGGGTTTTAACCCATTGGGGCCAGAGGATCATTACTCCGGCGATCATGCAGAGGATATGGACGAGGACACCGATCCCGTCGAGCCCGCAACCGGAACTCCCAACCATCCCATCGAGGTCTCGGATGGTTCGTCTTTTCATGGATCACCCTACCATGGTCCGGACAGTTATCAGGCACGATTTAATCAACACGAGTGGTATTTTACACCCTCGCATCATTCGTCGCCTCACCAGCAGCAGCAGCATCAGGATCCCTCTGAGGATTCACGATTCGTGGCAGTCACGCCACCGCCTCCACCGCCACCAGTTCAGCCGGCACCTCCGCAACCGCCGAGGCGTAGGAGAACCGGAGCACGTATGTCTGCACGAGGAGGGGACTTTCATTTTAGCTCTCCTCGACAATCAAGTGGCAGCCATTATCCGCCAATTCCAGAAGATCCGCAAATGGGTGGACCTTCAAACCCCGTTGCACCGCAACCACCACCGATGGGTTTTGATAACCCGATACCAGCATACACGGGTTCTATGACATACAACCCGTTTGGGCCGCCGGTTCACACCAACTACAATTACGCGGAAGCCGACCCATACTTGGTAGCGGCCAATTACAACGCCTTTAACCCTGAAGGACCGTATGGAGCTCCTTGGGGAGCAGGGTACCCAACTCATGGGTACCAAATACCTGCTAGACCTATAATTCGGACACAATCGCAGCCGCCACGGTTTTCTCCCCCAGAACGGGAGGAAATTCTGCAGAAACTAGACCAGGTCGAGCGAGACTTTCACCGAGATCGCAGGGAGCGACAAACTTTCTTCCAAGGATTGACAAGCCTAATAAAAGGGAAGAGCAAGAAGGACCATTGAATCCTTCCACTGTTGTTGTAATTTCCTTGTATCAGTTGAACCCCTGCGTGGGCCTGTCTTGCTGTATTAGCCCCTGCGTGGGTATGTTTGTTTGTTTGTTTTGAACCCCTGCGTGGGTCTATCTTTCTGTTAACCCCTACGAGGGTGTGTTGTTTGTTTAAGTCCCTGCGTGGACTAGTATTTCAATTTGACCCCTGCGTGGGTATGTTGCTTTATTAAAAAGTCCCGTTTAGGGCGACGTGTAACCTATTAATAATTAATGGAATGTTTAATTTATAAATTTCATTTTGCTATTATATGCATAAATATATTATATGGGATAAATAAATCAAAATCATTCCTTTTAATAATAATCTGCCTATTTAAATATTGAATAAGAATCTTAAGAGTGAAACCTAGCCTGAGTGTCATTATGAAGACCTGGCCATGATGGTAAGACCTGTTTAAAAGATTCAAATCCCTGTTAACATCTGTAAACATGTTAACGCTCCTGGCAGCTGTGATTCGTTAAAATCACACACGTCATTCTTATATAAGGATTCTTCAAAAGATTCCTAACCCGACTTAATGATCTCTGAATCATGGGTTTAAATCATCAATTAAGATGATCATATTTGACCATACATTGATAATATGGTACCTACGGGCCTTGCTCATTTCTACATGAGCCAAAAGACAGTGGTAGCTATGACTTCCTGTCCGAAAAAGGTAACGAACTATGTTCAAGCCTTAAAAGCTTTGATTCTCTGAAATCATAGCTTATAATTTATAAATGTCCTTGTGACTAGGCCTTTTGTGCCACTAATAAAATTGTTATTGTTTTTATAATTAGGATAAATTGTAATAAAAATCCTAAATAAATATGATTAACAAATTAACCAAATATGGTTTATGTATACCATGGTTAATGAATTGCCATAAAAGACAATTCTATGATAAACTCCCAAGTAAACTATTGTCCTTGTTTTATGTAACAGTTCAATTAAAATGGCTGACTCAGATGAAATTAATAGTCACCCAGTGGAGAATAATGATAACGCCCAAATTAATATAACGGGTGCTGAACTGAAAGCGTTAGTAGACGACGCAGTTACAAAGGCCTTAGAGCGGCAGTACGAAGAATATAGTGGGACTCGAAGTAGGACCCTATCTACACCGCATTCGAAGCCACCTTCCAAGAAGGGAGAACCGAAGAAAGATGACGATCGACTCTCCTCAAACCACCACAGTGCTCCATCTCAACAGATTGTACCAAATCAAGAACCCCGTAGTAAGGGTTGCTCCTATAAATACTTTGTTTCATGCAAACCTAGAGATTTCACTGGGGAAAAATGAGCCATTGACTGCATGACGTGGTTAGATGAGATGGATACAGTAGTGGATATCAGCGGGTGCGCTGAGAGGGATATAGTCAAGTTTGTGTCGCAATCTTTTAAGGGCGAGGCTTTAGCCTGGTGGAGATCACTGATTCAAGCCATTGGGAAGATCCCATTGTACAACATGTCATGGGAACAATTCGTTGCCCTCATCAGGGAGAACTACTGCCCTCAACATGAGGTTGAGAAGATAGAGTCTGATTTTCTATCGTTGGTAATGACCAATCTAGATTGCCAAACTTACCTCACGAGCTTTAATACCATGTCGAGGTTGGTTCCGTATTTGGTGACCCCGAAACCCAAACGAATAGCTCGTTTCATTGGGGGTTTAGCCCCCGAGATAAAGGCAAGCGTGAAGGCCTCTCGGCCAGCTACTTTCAGATCTGTAGCTGACATATCTCTGTCCCTCACTCTGGACGCGGTCAGACAAAGATCGCTGAGGAACAAAGATGCTGAGAAAAGAAAACGTGAAGATGATAATTCACGGAGGTCAAACAAGAAGCACCGAGGAAATGGTGACAACAAGAGGGGGTTTGAGTCAAAGAAGGAGGGGCATCAGTCTGGTGATAAGCCCAAGTGCAAGATTTGCAAGAAACAGCACTTTGGAAAGTGCAGATTTGAATCGAACTCGCAGACTCAGTCGAAAACATTTGCATGTGGAATATGCAAGTCCAAGGATCACAAGACCTTGGATTGCAAGAAGCTAAAAGACGCAACGTGCTACCGTTGCAATGAAAATGGGCACATTAAGACCAACTGCCCGAAATATGCAAAGAAAGACGACGAAGGAAAGAAGACAAATGCTAGAGTCTTCAGAATGGATGCAAAGGAAGCGGTTCTAGACGACAACGTGATCACAGGTACTTTCATGTGAATGATGTCTATGCAAGAGTACTTTTTGATTCAGGCGCTGATAAGTCTTTCGTAGATAATAAGTTTTGCAAATTGCTGAATTTACCTGTCAAAACCTTAAGTGTGAGTTATGAGGTGGAGTTAGCAGATGGCACCATAGAAACCGTCTCAACTGTATTAGATGGATGTGTTATATCCATTAAGAACCACTCTTTTCCTCTGTCTCTACTTCCCTTTAAGTTAGCCGGTTTTGACATAGTTTTGGGTATGGACTGGTTATCTCATAACCAGGCCCAAATTGTCTACAACAAAAAGCAAGTGGTGATTAAGACTCCGTCTGGTGAATCACTTACCATTCGGGGAGATACCCAGTATGGACTGCCTGAGCAAGTGACTATGCTCAAGGCCTCCAAGTGTTTAGAGAAGGGTTGTGTCATCTACATGGCACAAGTGATTATTGATGAGCCTAAACCGAAGATAGAAGATATCCCCGTCATTTCTGAATGCCCTGAAGTTTTTCCTGAAGAACTACCTGGTTTACCACCAGATAGGCAAGTAGAATTCAGAATTGACATCATCCCTGGAGCAGCACCTGTTGCTAGAGCACCTTATAGGTTGGCACCAACGGAGATGAAGGAATTAAGAACGCAACTAGATGAATTGCTAGCTAAAGATTTTATTAGACCTAGTTCGTCTCCTTGGGGAGCACCAATCTTATTTGTCAAGAAGAAGGATGGATCGATGCGTCTGTGCATCGATTACCGTGAGCTTAATAAGGTCACGATCAAGAATAGGTACCCATGCCCAGAATCGACGATCTGTTCGACCAACTTCAAGGGGCAAGTTACTTCTCCAAGATTGACTTAAGGTCAGGCTATCACCAATTGAAGGTCAAAGATGAAGATCTACACAAAACTGCATTTAGGACTCGTTATGGTCATTACGAGTTCCTAGTGATGCCTTTTGGGCTCACAAATGCACCTGCCGCATTCATGGATCTCATGAATCGCTTCTGCAAGCCCTACTTAGACAAATTTGTCATCGTCTTCATAGACGACATCCTCATCTACTCAAAGAACAAGGCTGATCATGAGAAGCATCTTCGATGTATTCTTTCATTACTTCAGCAGGAGAAGCTCTATGCCAAATTCTCTAAATGCGAATTCTGGCTTTGAGAAGTCCAATTTCTTGGACATGTAGTTAGCGAACGCGGAATCCAAGTAGATCCCGCTAAGGTTGAAGCCTTCATGAATTGGCAAAAGCCAAAGACGCCTACAGAGATTCGTAGCTTCCTGGGATTGGCAGGATATTACAGGCGTTTCATTGAAAATTTTTCAAGGATTGCTGCACCCCTAACTTCCTTGACTAGGAAGAAAGTAAAGTTTATTTGGGGCCCTAAGCAGCAAGAATCCTTTGATATCCTTAAACAGAAGTTGAGCAACGCTCCTGTACTGACGTTACCTGAAGGTATTGAAGAATTTGTGGTTTACTGCGATGCATCACACACCGGGATGGGATGTGTGCTTATGCAGAGAGGCAAAGTTATTGCCTACGCTTCACGACAGTTAAAGGTGCATGAAAAGAATTACACCACCCATGACTTGGAGTTGGGTGCCGTTGTATTTGCACTAAAGCTATGGAGGCACTATTTGTATGGGATCAAGTTTGTGATCTATTCTGATCACAAGAGCCTCCAGCACCTGTTCAACCAAAAGGATTTGAACATGAGGCAGCGTCAATGGATGGAGACGTTAAATGATTATGATTGTGAAATCCGATACCATCCAGGCAAGGCAAATGTGGTTGCCGATGCCTTAAGCAGGAAGGAAAGGGTGAAACCCATCCGAATCAATGCCAAGAGCATTGAAATAAAGAACAGTTTGAATGAAGGGTTGTTAGCTGCACAGAAGGAAGCTGTGCTGGAAGCTAACTATCCTAACAAAAAGTTAGGAGTCACTGAAGAGCAATTATCTCAGGGCAAGGATGGAATCCTGAGGTTAAATGGAAGAATATGGGTTCCAGTTCATGGAGGACTTCGAGATGTGATCCTCCAGGAAGCCCACAGCTCTAAATATTCCGTTCATCCTGGAGCTGATAAGATGTACCAGGATCTAAGGGCAAACTATTGGTGGATAGGCTTGAAGAAGTCTGTAGCTGCCTATGTAGCGAAATGCTTGACATGTGCGCAAGTCAAAGCGGAATATCAGAAGCCGTCAGGTTTGCTACAACAGCCTGAACTTCCTACGTGGAAGTGGGAAATGGTAACTATGGATTTTATCACCAAGTTACCCAAGACAAGGAAAGGAAATGATACGATATGGGTAATAGTTGATAGACTGACTAAGTCAGCACATTTCCTACCCATAAAGGAGACTTATAGCTCCGACATGTTAGCCCAATTATACGTAGACAAGATTGTAGCTCTACATGGCGTACCTGTGGCTATTATCTCTGACAGAGATACTAGATACACGTCACATTTTTGGAAAAGTTTCCAACAATCTTTAGGCACGCGTTTGAATTTTAGTACGGCTTACCATCCTCAGACGGACGGTCAGAGTGAGCGTACTATTCAAACTTTGGAAGACATGCTTCGAGCATGCGTGATTGATTTAGGTGGCAGTTGGGATAACCACCTACCATTGATCGAATTCTCCTACAACAATAGCTACCATACCAGCATTAAAGCTGCGCCTTTCGAGGCCTTATACGGTAGAAAGTGTAGAACGCCCGTTTGTTGGGCAGAAGTTGGAGATGTCCAACTGTCAGGTCCAGAAATAGTTTTTGAAATGACAGACAAGATTGTCCAAATTCGTGACCGCCTGAAAGCTGCCAGAGATAGGCAGAAAAGCTACACAGATTTAAAGCGTAAATCCTTTCACTTCGAGGTAGGTGAAAAGGTGTTGCTTAAAGTATCACCCTGGAAGGGGGTGATGCGATTTGGTAAGAAAGGCAAGTTGAGCCCGAGATATATAGGACCCTTCGAGGTTATCGAACGTGTCGGATCAGTTGCCTATAAGTTAAACTTTCCGGAAGAGCTCAGTGGTATACACAATTTATTCCACATCTGCAATCTGAAGAAGTGTTTCGCTGATGAATCACTGGTCATACCACATGCAGATGTGCAAATAGTAGAGAGCTTAAAGTTCGTTGAAAAACCTGTGTCGATCGAGGATCGACAGGTCAAGAAGCTTCGAAGGAAGCATGTGCCTATTGTGAAGGTAAGATGGGATGCCCGTAGAGGTCCCGAATACACGTGGGAGGTTGAGTCCACAATGAAAGAAAAGTACCCTCATTTATTTCAGTAAATATCGAGGTCGAGATTTCTTTTAAGGGGGTGAGGATGTAACACCTTGAAAATTCACGTCCTATAATATACTGACACGTGTCATAAGTTTGAACGTGTGAAAGAATGTTCTAAAAGGACTAAAGTTGACAATCATGGAAAGTATGTGAATATACGAGTTCTAAATGTCAACAGTGAATAAATATATTGTACATTAACCCTACATGATGCTCATACCTTCAAGCGAATATATCATGGATCATACGAAGCTAATTGTGAATGAAAGTGAGATATTACAAACTACAGGGGTTAAATGTGTCAACATGTTTAAGTTATACCTCTGAGTGACCTTTTGATAAACCCGAAGCTTTATAACGGTTAATTATGCTCACTAGAATGCACGATATAAATTTCATAAAGTTTCGTTATCGTATGAGAAAGTTATGATCAAATTCGTATACAAGGGGTTAAAGCGTCAACGTTGAAAGTTATGACTTTTCGGGTAACAATAAAGTTAACCGAGGACTTAACAAAGTGGGTATATGTCTTAAAGCCCTTATAAGTCAATTTGGAGGGTTCAAAGTGCAAGAAATAAAGTCCTAGCAAAGTTTCCAAGAGCCAAGGACCAAAGCATAAAAATCAGAAATATGAGATTTGATCAGAAGGGGCTTCGCGCCACGCGAAGGCCCTTGGGGGGGGGGGCTACGCGTGACGCGAGGGGCTGTCTGCTCCGAAAACTTTGGGTTCTTGTCTTCCATTTGCATTCTAACCGACTTATAAACGTTTTTCCTCATCTTGCACGACCCCTAGGCAACCCCTAGACACTTAGGGACATCTGGAAGTGATCCATGGCCATGCTTAGACTTGTGTGTCAACAATCCATGAGTTCTTGAGCACTATATAAAGGGCCAAGGTTGCAACCAATTCTTCACACCTTCCTTCAGCATTTTTGATCATTTCTGGAGCTCCAAAGCAGGCTCAAGTGATCACTAATCGTGCATAGGACTTCAGTAAGTATGCTTAACCTTTCTTAGTTAAGTTTTTGCTTAGTTTTAGCTTAAAAGTCAAACCGTCGTAATTAACGGTTGACTTAGCGATTAATCATTGATGGTTCAGTGATTAGTAGAAGTGAAAGTAGTTATAAGTTGGTAATTATGTGGGCAATAAACCCTTAAAAGGGCACCCTCTGATTCCCACTCTAACTAGGTCTAATGTCGGGTCAAACTTGTTATTAAAAAGTCAACAGAATGCTTATTTTCCTATTTATGCATAATTAGCAATGTAGAACCCATACAACCTGTTTAATCATTAATATAACTTGGTAATTAGTGTAAGAACATGTCTAAACATGTTCAACCCGACAATTTTCTGTTTAGGCCCGGTTCGGAACCGAAAGTCGCAAAACTTTGACTTTTGCTTTGACTTCAGTTCTGACCCGTTTTAGTATGATTTGGAATTGCCTTAGAGCTTATTTAGGACCATGTTACATGCTAGTATAACCCTCTGTGATTATACACCTTGGTTCATTAGTTAACCAATTAATATGCATGATTCCGTTAATTGCCTATATGTTGACCATTATGCCCTTTTCACCTTAAAACGTGATTTTTGAAAATGTAAAAGAGTAGAAACCTAAATTACTGATATATAAACTTGTACCCAAAATTTGACATCAGTTTGAGGTGTAGATTGAGAGTTATGCTCATTAGCGTAATTATAAAGCTTTTTAGCGATTTAACGGCGTAATTAGCATATAGCCTATTTAAACCTACTTTTTGATATCAAACTTGTTACCCACTGATGTAATATATTATTTTAGGATTTTTGAAGATTTTTAATTAATTTTAGGCTGAGCATAACTTGGAGTCGTAAGCTTGATTCGGTAATTGTCGGTTTTGCCCTTTCGGGCTATAAAATGAGTTTTACATATCTCTTTGACCCCAAACCTTTTGCTACTGATTTTGTATGATAAATAAATTATTTTAGACCTTCTGGAATAATAAAAATATCAGCTTTCGATATAGAACCCGGAAACGGCTTCTAATCGCATTTTTAAGCGTTTTTAACGCATAGTATGTACTAAAACTATTTTAAACATACAAGGGTTGATACCTACTGATATTTTAGGTAAATTATAATATTTTAATAGTAAGCAAAAGTTTTTTAACTCAGACTTCAGTTTTGAGCTTTTCGGCTTATGTGAAATTACCAAAATGCCCCTACGGTGCATTGTTTGGTTATAATTGATAAATTTCACATATATACTTTACCCTACTGTTATAACTTATTAAATTAATTATTTTTGCTGATGATATCAGACCTGTAACTCAGGTTAATACTTAAACTCTTTTATAACCTTATAAATGACCAAATTACCCCTACGGGGCATAGTTTGTGTTTAATTTCGTTTTGGGCATAATGGAAGGTATCCTACTGATATCACAACATATTTAAGGCATATTAACTTAGGAAACCTGTATATGGCTCTAATAATTACCCGTTACGCCTCTTGCGCGTTCGGTTCGGTTTATGTAACTAGTTTGCATAAATTAGCCGAAACGGGTCAAACCTTATCGGTTTTATCTCAAAATCCAGAATGTGTATGAGATACCCATATTAAGCAAGTCTTCAAACTTGTCGGGTCTAAATCACATTCTATCCGGTCTTCGCTTAATCGTGCGTACGAACCGTATCTTTGAAACTAACCGGTCTAAGCTTAAGCTTAACTAAAGACCCGTTAGGATTCTAATACGTTATTATAAACCTTCGTTCCAGATTTGGAGGACCAGTAAAAGCTACTTGCATTTGCTTATTGTGATTATTACTTTGCTCAGGTAAATACTTTTAACTTATTTTCCCTATACGGGCTTGGGGTACGGTATATAAAATACCGCTTGGTCGGGCATTAAATCTTCCATCGTTTGGTGGCTAATTGATATTTGATCGGCCCGTTTAAATTGTTTTGTTTGCTTAAAGCCTTTGGGAGGTTAATGACCATGTCCCGGATATCCTTGGCATCATTTTACGAAATGGCCACGACCTAAGCACGGGGTGTAGGCGTACACCTGTCAGTTGCCAAATAAATAATGTGGTGTGTCTATTGACCTTTAACCCGGCACGACCCGGGCTACTGAACGCATAAGGAACATGTAATTCTTTTACGAGATTATATATTTAAATAATTATCCCAAGTTATAAAAGTTTGTGCCACGGCATTCAAATCAATTTTATTAAACTTTTCAAAATGAGTCGGTTGAATGTATTTACCAGTGTAAACTGACGTATTTTCCCAAAAAGATTAAATGCAGGTACTAAGCGTAATAGGCTGGATTTCTCCTTAGCATCAAAAGAGTCTCGCAAGCTTAAGATGCCTGAAGTCTGTTGAACTACTGTTTCCTATATATATTTTTGATCCTTCTGTGGATAAACATTCGACTATTGTGATACCAGATATTACAAATTATTAAAGTTGAATTGTATCTTTTATTTGCTTCCGCTGTGCATATTAAATATTGTGTTGTTGACTGTAATGTTGCCAACCACGTCACGATACTCCCCCACCGGGCCCACCGGTGACACGTGGAATTCGGGGTGTGATATAACATTACACTGGTTCCATGTTTTTTTCAAAATTCATTTATTAGCAATATCACAATTTATAAGGATCTTTGTGTTAACATAGTGCCAAACTACATTTTTGAAAAATTAAGTATTGGTGATTTTTCTTCACTTCAAATACCCATTTTTCTATCCAATCGGAAAGTAATAAAATCATTCGGTGTAGTTGAGGATGTCTTGGTTCAAACAAATCAAATGGTAATCCCAACCGACTTTGTCATCCTTGATGACGCTCCTCTAGTGTTGGGACGACCTTTTGTAAAAACCCACAAAGCTTTGAAAAACCGGAAGTACAACAATCTATCTATTCAATTAGGGGCATTTAAAAGGAGCATCGATCTTGAGCGTTCAATGAAATATCCATTCGGCAATAATGACCCCCTAATTGAAGATGAAGATGAACCACCCGATACAAGTGAAAAGATTGACCACTTTGTTGAAGAAGAGGTCGCCATCGAACAAACTTTTAAAGTTCTTGATCAAAATGAGCAACAAAATAAGGAGTCTCCTAAAGACCCACCTCTTGAGCTCAAAGAACTTCCAAAAGGTTTGGAATATGCTTTTCTAGACAAAGGGGGTAAATTACCTGTAATTATTTCATCAAAATTAAGTAGGGTAGAAAAAGAAAAATTAATTACACTTTTGAAAAAACACAAAAATGCGATCGGATGGAAGCTTGTAGATATTAAAGGAATAAGTCATTCCATGTGCACGCACAAAATTTTAATGAATGATGACTATAAATCGGTAATACAACCACAACGTAGAGTAAATCCAAATGTACAAGAAGTGGTTAAAAATGAAGTCATCAAATTACTTGACGCCGGACTTATCTACCCTATCTCCAATAGTCCTTGGGTAAGTCCCGTACAAGTAGTTCCAAAGAAAGGAGGTATGACGGTAATAACTAATGAGAAAAATGAATTGATACCAACGAGAACCGTCACAGGATGGAGGGTATGTATAGATTATAGACGATTAAATGAAGCAACAAGGAAAGATCACTTTCCTTTACCCTTCATTGATCAAATGTTAGAAAGATTATCCGTTCATAAATTTTATTGTTTCTTGGATGGTTTTTCAGGTTACTTTCAAATCCCGATAGCACCCGAAGATCAAGAAAAGACAACATTCACATGTCCCTATGGAACTTTTGCGTATCGACGCATGCCATTTAGTCTGTGCCATGCCCCCGCAACCTTCCAACGTTGCATGGTGGCCATCTTCCATGACATGATAGAAAAGACAATGGAAGTCTTCATGGACGACTTTTCTATTTTTGGGGATTCATACGACCAATGCCTTGATAACCTTGAGCGAATGCTATCCCGATGTGAGGATACTAACCTCACCCTTAACTGGGAAAAATGCCATCTCATGGTAACGGAGGGAATAGTACTCGGTCATAAGATCTCGAGCGAAGGAATGGAGGTAGATCGAGCCAAAATAGACACTATTTCTCGATTACCACCCCATCCTCCGTTAGAGCTATCAGAAGTTTCTTAGGGCATGCCGGATTTTATAGGCGATTTATCAAATACTTTTCTAAAATCTCAAGGCCTCTAACAAAATTACTTGAAAAAGATGTCCCTTTCATCTTTGACAAGGATTGCAATCAAGCATTTCTAGCACTCAAGGAAATGCTAGTCGATGCACCTATCATGATAGCGCCTGATTGGAAATTACCTTTCGAAATCATGTGTGATGCAAGTGACTTTGCGGTTGGAGCCGTCTTGGGACAAAGAAAAGAAAAGCATTTTCACCCAATTTATTATGCTAGTAAAACACTTAATGATGCACAAGAAAATTACACAACAACAGAAAAAGAGTTACTAGCTGTGGTATTTGCTTTTGATAAATTTCGTTCTTATCTTGTTCTTTCTAAAACAATAGTCTATACAGATCATGCAGCCATTCTATATCTCTTCAAAAAGCAGGATGCTAAACCACGTTTGATTCGGTGGATTCTACTCCTCCAAGAATTTGATATCGAAATCAAAGACAAAAGAGGAGTAGAAAACACCGCAGCAGATCATCTTTCGCGGTTAGAAGACCCAGCTTTGGAGGCAACCAGGGATGAGCAAATCAATGAAAATTTTCCAACAAAATTCTTGGAAATGGTGGAATATAGAGAAGAACCATGGTACGCTGACTACGCTAACTACCTAGCTAGTGGTATAGTCGCAAAAGGTTGGTCACATCATCAAAGAAAGAAATTCTTTGTCGATGTGAAACATTATTTTTGGGAAGATCCTTATCTTTTCAAAATGTGTGCCGATCAACTCATCCGCCGATGCGTACATGGTAGTGAAGCAAGAAGAATTCTCCCCCATTGTCACGAAGGTCCATATGGAGGACATCATGGTGCCGCTAGTACCGCACGAAAGGTATTTGATTCAGGGTTTTATTGGCCAACCATTTACAAAGACGCCCAAAGTCTTGTCAAGACATGTGATGCTTGCCAAAGAACAGGTAATATTTCTTTCAAAAACGAAATGCCACAAAATGGCATTCTTGTTTGTGAAATCTTTGATGTGTGGGGACTCGACTTTATGGGACCTTTCTCACCGTCAAAAGGAAACAAATATATACTTGTGGCGGTAGATTACTTGTCTAAATGGGCCGAGGCCGAGGCACTTCCAACAAATGATGGAAGAGTCGTGGTGAGATTTCTGAAAAAATTATTCTATCATTTTGGAACACCTAAAGCATTAATAAGTGATAGAGGTACCCATTTTTGTAACCATCAACTCGAAATTTTTTTAACAAGATATGGGGTCTATCACCGGGTCTCGACAGCATATCACCCTCAAACAAATGGACAAGCCGAAGTGACTAATAGAGGTTTAAAACGAATACTCGAGAAAACCGTGGGGTTAAATAAAAAGGAATGGGCCGACAAATTAGATGACGCTTTATGGGCTTTTCGAACTGCTTATAAAACAACAATAGGTACAACTCCATATAAGCTCGTCTATGGAAAAAGTTGTCATTTTCCAGTAGAAATTGCACACAAAGCCTACTGGGCAATTAAAAATGTAAACTTAGATTTAGAATTTGCCGGTAAAAACCGATTTTGTCAATTAAATGAATTAGACGAACTAAGGAATTATGCATACTCTTACTCCAAAATTTATAAGGAAAGAAAGAAAAACTTGCATGATAAACACATTAAACCTTATGAATTTCGAGTAGGGGATCAAGTTCTATTGTTTAATTCACGACTTCGATTATTTCCTGGTAAATTAAAGTCTAGGTGGTCAGGACCTTTCTCCATTACCCATATTTTCCCACACGGTGCAGTAGAAATTAAATCTCAAAATGGAAATCCATTTAAAGTCAATGGCTAACGGCTGAAGCTCTATCAAGGATTCATTGAGGATGATGAGGAAGAAATCTCTCTTCAAACGATCGAAGAATGAAAGCATCAACATCATACCTGGTGAGTTACAAACAAGCGGGTTGACATCTAAATCGGTAAGTCTTCTAACCGAGTTTTTGGGAAACAAGGGCACTCACACGAGCACGTAAAAATAATAATAATAATAATAATAATAATAATAATAATAATAATAATAATATATTGCCCGCCCACGGGGCCGTGTCCGCGCAACTGTCGGGATAAAACCCCTTTTCCAAACAGTTTCTTCATTTCCACACGCCCCGTTTCCCTGAAAACTCTCTGGTTCAGGCGATTTTTCTGCAAGATTCCGACGTCTCCTCTACTTCTAACAACATCAAGGTATGATTCTATTACCATTAGTAGTTAGATTAAGCATTTGCATGTAGTTAAAACACCAAAAATTTGGGGAAAAATCTAGGGTTCTTAAACTTCATCCGGATCGAGCCTCAAATTTTTGCTTAGATCTGTTAGCATTAGTATAGATACATGTTATAGGAAGTAAATCAACTTGTATTGTTTGTAGATTTGCCCGATTTCTCACAAAAACCCCAAACCCTTGTTTTTGAACCGAAAAAGATAAAATTGAAGGGGTAAACGGTTTGTTTTGGGAAAAACGGCACTTGGGGTTTCATTTTCGGGGAAAACCGCCCATACTGGACCAAAAATTTTCAAGTTTTCGGGACCGGGTCGAAAAATGAGATTTTTGGGAAACAGACGTCTGGACACGGGGTCGTGCTCGCTGAGCACGGGGGCGTTTCCAGCCAATTTTAGGCCAACTCGGGGCGTGTCCGCTGAACACGGGGCTGTGTTCCGCCGACTGTTTTCATGTTTTCTCCAAAAATTTAACTGTTTCATGCTAATTGTTTGGTGTTTCCTTTCAGATGTCCAAGAAATTCACGCGGTTCAATGCAAATGAGTTAGATGCTAAAGCAAGATATGATGTGCTTCGAACCAGGCCGGAGGAATACCCACGAACAGTATGCATGGATCTTCTAGGAGCAGTGAACCAGCTTGACCGATTCAACAACCTAGTCACCGGCCCACTGAGAGCCGCTCTGTGCACTCGACTTCGTTCAGTCCACGAATATAATCTGGAATTTTACAGCAGATTCGCGTTCAAATCAAGAGCCGCCCCATTTGATAATGATGGGGTAACATTCCGATGTGGGGGAACTGTGTACTTGATCTCGATGGCATAGTTTGGGTCAATAGTTGGGCTATATGCGGAGGAAGATGCGGGTGATGAACAAAACACCGGAGGTTTACGTGAAATATCAGAAAACCAACGCCAGGCTGCATGGGCGCAAATAGGAGAAGGCAACTACAATCCAAGCAGCACTAAGAGCACTAAGTTGAGGGACCCTCTTTACCGCTACATTCACAGGGTCCTCACATACTCTCTTAGTTAAAGGCACGATAGCAGCGGTGTTGTAGGTTTGAGGGATCTACTAGTCCTTCATTGCATTCATACCCGCACCAACCTTGATGTTCCATACCTCATGCTCCGAAACATGCATTGGAACCAGCTTGCTACTCCCCCGACTCCTATCTTCTTTGGGGGTGGATATACCGTCTCTTCAAGCATTTCGTGAACATGCCCAGGTCTTTCGAAAAGAGCCCATGGTCGGGAAGAGTGGACATGGTCATCTGCCGCTCAATGAACCTGATTTATGAAGCAGAAGGCGGGACGGTCAGCTTCCAAAGAGTCCAGGGGCATGCATGGAACCCGCAAGAGGCACTCGTCTTACATGCTCCACACTTCCAACATCCTCCTCAGTACCATTACCAGCCCCAGGGTGATCCGGGTCATCCTCCTCACAAGGAGGCGGTTTTCCTAACTTTCAAAGTTTACATGATTTATTGCAGGGAAACCTCATGTGCACCAGGAACACCTACAATATGGCCAACAACACGTACACCCGGGTCGGAGCAATAGAGAGAAACATATCCGACATACAGGATGACATTGGGAACATCCGGGAGTACATGGCGGGGCATGGAGGAGACGATGATGATGAAGACGAGGACATGGATTAGGCGGGAGGAGTGGAGGTAGTTGTTCATGGTTGGAGGTCCACAGGTTAACCCTCTTTTCTCACGAACAATTTCCGGCCTGCGTGCCGTGTGTTGAACAATTTACTTTCCTTTAACTCTTTTTACTTTCTGCATTTATTTTTCTTTTTAACTTTGTGGTATGGATGTTTGAACAATGGTAATTTAGGATGCTTGCTATGGTTTCGTGTAGTGTTTATTGATAAAACAGGTACATATGAGGCTTAGAGTACTAAACATTAGTGCTACTAAAGCCGGGACAGCAAAACCGAAGCCAGAAACCTGTTTTACACCTTTGCAGATTGTCTACACGGGGTCGTGTCCAGCCAACACGCCCCTGTGCCCATTGCCCCAGACCTGCTGTTTGTCAAAATTCTGCAGATTTTATCCAGACACGGGATCGTGCTCAGCCGACACGCCCCCGTGTCCACCTTCTGTAAGTTCTCGTTACTGGCACTCTGACCACGGGGCCGTGTTCATCCGACACGGGGCCGTGTCCAGATGCCCAGTAACATAAAAATTTGTTTTTAAACATGCTTTTACACATTCAGTCAACCTAAAAACTTATTTTTGGGACACATTGAGGACAATGTGTAATTTAAGTGTGGAGGGGATGCTAAAACCTTGAATTTTGCAAGTCCTAATTACAAGCCTTACACAAAACTCTATTAGAACCGCTAATCGTCTAGGTTTAATTTGGGAATTTCAAGTTCTAAAAAAAAAGTTATATTTTTACAAATTTACAACCGATAGCGTCGTGATAAAAAGAACCAACATAAGAAAATTACGAAACGACATGACAAAGATTTAGTTAAAATTTGATTATATATACTTGTGTAAATAGCCGCTTGGTTCTTACAACTCTAGAACTTGCCATGACGATACATTCCCGGTCCTTACCAACTTAAACCCGAGTAAGTAAATGATGGAGGCATTAGGACTAACCCTTTTTATTTCAACACCATTATTTTTCTTTTTTTTACCACCTACACAAAATCCCCCTAGTTAACCCCTTTAAGGCTAAACATTTTCATTTCTTAGCCCAAAACAAACACCCTTTTTACCCACCAAAACCCTTTTTCATTTGAAACCCTTTATTTTAGTAACAAAGCTCGGTTTTTCTTATGACTTCTAATATATATATATATATATATATATATATATATATATATATCGGGGAAGGTTCTATGCAGAACACTAAATATTGCGAGAACATGCAGAACAAAATGAATCACTCATTTATTCAATCCTAAAAACCTAAAAAGTAAATGAAAATGTTATAAATATAAGATTTATTGTTTCTCACACTAGAATTTAAAACAAAATATGAAAAATCTTCAGTTTTTAAATAACCTACACACATGTAGGTTATATGTAGGTTAAATTACCTACATGTATGTAGACTATGCGTAGGGAAAATATATGATTTTTTATGTAGATCTAATACAAATATGAATGTAAGAAATATAAAATTTAAGAAATATTAACCTTATATCCCAAAATTTAGTGATTTGGAGTTGTTCTTTTTGTTCTCGCAATAATTAGTGTTCTGTAATAATCCTTATCCTATATATATATATATATATATAGGGTAGGGTTCTAGAGTGAACAATGAGTTAGTTGTGAACAAAGTGAACATATCATGACCCTTCATTTATTAGATGATGAGATTTAGAGTTAATGGCAATTTTGTAATTATTTGAAAAAATATAATAAATAAAATTATGAATAGGGATATTTAGGTAAATTTACACCTGGGGTATTTTTGGGAACCAGCAAACGTAATTGATTTTATATGATTCCATTCTCTCTCTAAAAATAAGAACAGAATTGCCATCCTCCCTCTCTTTTGACGATCGGAGATACTCAGTATAATACATCGTGCGGCATTTCGGAGAGGAAGATCAACAAAAGCTTATCATTGGTAAGTTTATATCTACTATATCGATTCCGGCTGTGTATAAGTATTACTTCTTTTACTTCTTTTAATTTGTAAAAAAAAAAATTCAAAAAACAAATGTCGTGTGTGTAGTTTTGAGCACCACAAGTTTGTGTTTACGGGTAACGTAAATTTGAAACAAAATTTACGGTTCCCGTAAACACAAACTTGTGGTGCTCAAAACTACACACACGACATTTTTTTTTTGAATTTTTTTTACAAATGTGTTTACAATACACGCATCTATGTTTATGAAAAAAAAATTTGGTCCAACTTGCCCCGTACGGTGTAGTTCTCATGGTTCTTACAACTCGAGGTGATTTTCATTTTAGCGGTCCCCTATATTTATATATATACACACACACACATATATATATTCATATAGTGGGAGTTAGCTACAAAGTCTATTTTTCATACAAAGTGTAAAAAGTCATAAAACATCATAATCTTAGTCATAAAACACACTCAAAACCCACAAATAACAAAGTGAAGATTACTAAAACACAATATTTAAACCCTAACAATCCATAAAAACTTCAAACACACCATCGTAGAACTATGAATATAAAACACAACATGATAATCAACATAAAACACATTAATGTTAGTCATATTTTTTTAATTTGTTATGATAGAACCTTAAAAGACCATTTTGCCCTTCATTAAATGGGAGGAAAAAGACAGAAAAGCTGGATACTAACTAAAAAATCTGACCAGATTTTGATTTTGGATGAAAATGACAACAAAATTGAAACAACGGGGACCAAGATTCAAAAGGTTAATGTGGCAAAAATGACCCAACCTCAGAGACCATTTTTGCAGTTTACTCTTGTTTTTAAGTACATTAAATTTGTAACTTATTTTTAAAATATATATTTTATGAAATTCTCGCGGTTCTCATGAAAGAAGGCTTGAACCTTCACCATAGAAACGTTCACCATTTCAACACCATAGTAGCATTAGGCCCACATGCACTTTAGTTAGATTCTTGATATATAATTTACGCATTCAACATCTACAAACCATTATATATACCAGATTCATTATATTTAAATATCAATTACAATTTAAGATAATCACAAGTGTATTCATCAAACAATAAATCCTTTATGAAAATATAACTTTTGACTGCACCAATCCAATTTTTTTAACATGGTCAAAAGTTCATGATCGTGTGCATATCATTCCAAGAAAGGACAACTACTTTATGGACTATGCCATAGTTTTTAAAAGAGAATAAAATAACGGGCATGTCTATTCACACACCCATGTTGTCTATCCACACACCCCCCAGTGTCGAGCTATGGTCAGAGCGCGGCGTTTTGGTCCGGTCAACCAGACAAAGACTGACGGGTGTCTGACGGGTCTGTTGACCGGACCAAAACGCCGAGCTTTGGCCGCGTTCTGGTCCTGTCAACCAGACAAAACACTGACACCCGGTCTGTCTTTTGGCTGGTTGACAGGACCAAAACGCGGCCAAAGCTCGGCGTTTTGGTCAGGTCAACAGACCCGTCAGACACCCGTCAGTCTTTTATCTGATTGACCGGACTAAAACGCCGCGCTCTGGCCATAGCTCGACACTGGGGGGTGTGTGAATAGACAAAAGGGTAGGTGGGGGTGTGTGAATAGCAAGACCCTAAAATAACCAATAGCTTTACATAAGGCTAGAGGGTGTGGGATGGAGCCCCTTGGGGGTTATAAAGGACACCTCAGCGCCACCTAGACGCCACGTCAGCCAGGGGGCTTTATAACCCCCCCTTTAATTTGCAGGGTGTGAGATGGAGCCCCGTCATCATTACCTAATTATTTTTTATTTTTACATTTTACTTTTTTAAATTAAATGGCCATTTTATATAACTAGAAAATTAAAAAAAAACATAATTTCATCCTAAAAAAAATAAAAAACATCACAAAGTCATTAAAAAAAATAAGAAGGTACTAGAAAAAAAACTACATATATTTCGCCCTAATTTGATTCTTGCGAGCCTCCATAATGCGTTGATCCGTCAACGTTAGATGTGAGAAATCTTTCGCTAGAAAATCCAAGTCTTTCTGAATTAGTTTCTCCATCTTCATTTCTTGGTCCTTTTCCCTGATCGAGATCATTTTGTTGAGACTTGTATGGAACTTGCCCAACTTTGACGGCTCATCCGATGACGTTGAAGTACCCTTTCCTCGTGCCGCTGCCTTACTTTTATCCCGACCCCTTGGTCGAGGCAGCTCCTCTGGTTGTTCGAACTCCTCATCATGGTCGTTAAGATTAATTGTCGTACGAGCATCGGACCCGGATGGTTCCGTTGTGGATGTTGATTTGGACCGTTTTGACCGAGGGCGGGTTGGGTCGAACGGTGGCACAAGATGCCACTTGGGAGATTTGTGAAGAAGCTCCCACGCATTTACATGCGTAAAGTGATGACCATGGTACACCCTATAATCGGAGTGGGCTTGGGTCATCACGTCCACATCGCTCGAACCGCTTTTCCTTCGAGTGTTGTTGACGAGATTAGTATGTATGTTGTTAAAGTTGCTAATCTCCGTCCTCATTGCGCCCCATTTTCCCGAAATAGAGTCGGGCCGTCGATATACGCCGCGACCCATGGCGGTGAAAAACTTGTCACGAATACGGGCCCAAAAAACCTTTATGTCTTGGTCGTCACCTATAAAAAAAATATATTTACAAAGGTATATGTTTGATTTAAAAAATAAGTTTACAAAACTATATTTTTGTAAAGGTGTGTAAATTTTACCAACAATCTCGTCCTCCGATACGTTGAGCCATGCTTTTGCCAACTCGAACTCTTCCGTAGGCGTCCAATATTCGACCTTTTTGGTAGCACGTTTCTCGGACTCAATCTTCTTTTTATGGTTTCTTTTTTTTCTAGAAGAGGGTTCGACTTGGGTTTCGGGAACGGATTCGGTCTGGGTTGTGTTTTGGGTTTCGGGTATGGATTGGGTTTGGGGTATGTTTTGAGGAATGTGTTGGGGTATGTTTGAGGGAAAAAACTGGGGTTGAGAATAATACCCAAAAAAACTGGCCATCGGTTAAGTGATGGGATGAGGAGAAGTTGGGGTTGTTGGTGGCATTGGGTAATATCTAACCTCACCCGTACGCGAGTCTCGGTGATACCGGTCCTCCTGCTCGTTGTTTTGCCAGTACGGATGGTTCGGGTCCCATGGGTTTGGGTTGTTGGGAAACATTGTAGAGAGGGGTTTAAAAAAAATTAGAGTATTGTATAAAAATTTGAGAGAAAGTGGGTGAAATGAGATGGAAAAATGGAGAAATGGAATGGGTATTTATAAACTTTGAATTTGAAAAACAAATTTTTTTTTTTTTAAAACCTGACCGTTCAACGGTCAAAAAGATTAAATGTGCCTCGATCTGTGTGTTGTCCTCTCGTTACCATGTTCGCGAAACAACTATAGCGCCCCAAGTTAATTAGGTGGGTGTGGGTGTATAGCGCCCAGGGCACCATAGATGGTGACCTGGCGAGGGTGGCGCCCCCCACACCCTCCGGCCTAAATGGGAGTTGCAAAAATCAAGAAGGCATATTCTCATACTTGCCTACAAAAGAATCATTTTATACCAACTAACATGGACTGTCTTACCCAACAAACAAATCAGAGACTTTTATCAAATCTAGACAGAAAACTTCATAGCTCTTTTTTTTAATGGCAAATTTCTTTTTATTCATGTCGTCTGTGGAACTTGAACTCAAAACCTCCTTTCTCAAAGTATTTAAAGGTTTCGTCTTTGCTAATGGACCACCACCCCATTCGTTCATAGCTCTATTTACTAATTCAAAAACATTGCCTCCTTTCATATATACACACGGGTTTGCATTCTCCTTAATATGAGTTTTTCAACAAACATCAAAAACATTGCTTCCTTTTATATATACACAAACACACACGGGTTTGGATTCTCCTTAATATGAGTTTTTCAACGAACAAAGATGTATCCAAATTAAAGGTAATGTGAATAAGATATCAATGTTTGGAAAACTAAATTTGAAGAATTCATGTTAAAAAGGATGTTAATGATTCTGTGTACTTAATTAACAATTTTGAAACTCAAAATTTGATGATAATCGCACCTGTAAATAAACCCTTGATCAAAGGACACTTTGGTCTTACGGTACTAAGATGTGTAAAGTGTTCTACAATCTTCATAAGGTTGATGATTTAAGTCCGAAAATAAACAAATGATATTAGATCATTAATAAAACAAAATAACCTGGGACACGTGGAGACTTCTGGTAAAGTCTAAAAAAATTTCCACCCCTCCGTTTTAAATGAAAATAATTTTAATTAAACAATCAAAATATCTAAAATATAAATCTTCTTATTCTAATACTTTATTATAAATTACTAAACCATACAATTTGATTATATTTTATCTTAAAATAGAAATTCATATTTTTTTAATTTATATATATATATATATATATAATTAATAAATCTCTAAATACATCATACGACTGAAATTACATTTTTACATATGATATTGGAAACGATCAATTAGAGTCGTATTTTATCGGAAAGATTTAACTGAATAATATGTTTCATTAAAAAAACGAAACCGTGAAATAACAAAATGTGTCAAAAGTATTTGAATGCTTAAAATGTTTTTAATCGTTTTATTAAAAAGAAATCTTATATCATACTTTTTATAATATGTTTTCGGTACTCATAAACAATACATCACACATTACAAAATGTGTGTATATATATATATATAATGCACAAAAGGTGTTGCAATGTTGGCCTAATATGACTCAAGTCATTTTGACCCGTAAAAAATCACCCGTTTTGATATGAACCCGTTACAACAACCTGAAAAGAAGGATATATAAGATTCAAACACTTCCCATTAAAAAAAATCAAAAATCCTATTACAAATACGTGATTGACCTGAGTAATTCTTAATATTCACCTTACGCATAAATTAGTGTGAAATAAAAGAATGAATCGGAAACCACAACTACTATGTGGAATATGAAAAATTATAGATCATATGAAAAAAGCTTAAGCATGATTATTCATTTTAAAAAGTATTAAAATCATAGGTTTTAAAATTATAGATAGCTGTTGTTAAAAAAAGTTGAAGTATTCTTTTAATAAAAAACTTTAAGTATTTTTTAATCATCAATATTGAATTTTACTTAATATTAATATTAATAGCATAATATTATTAATAATCATTAATTATAATTATATATTAATTAAATATAGAGAAAAATGCTCGGATAGTCCCTGTGTTTGCCCATTTTTCATCTTTAGTCCCTAAGTTTTTAAAATTACACCTATAGTCCCAAAGTTTTTGAATTTCGTTCCCGGATAGTCCCTAGCGTGGATGGGGGTTAGTTTTTTGTGTTAGGTGCGTGTGAAATGACAAAAATACCCTTACTGTCAAATTAATAACTAAAAAGTTAAAAGAAATATAATTAATATTTTACAATTTATGTGGGACCCACCACCCACCCCACCCACTTCATCTTCCCCACTCCACACCACCATCTCCACCTTCAACCACAACCACAACCACCATCTACCCCCCCCCCCCCACTTCACCGTAACCACCACTGCCAAAACCACCACCGCCGCCATCATTACCGCTATAATTTGGTACAATTGTACCTCCCCATTCTATCACTAACACAAAACCAGCGCCTCTCAACCATTACCGGTGCCGTTAAATCTAAGCTTCCTCCACTTCTTCACCTCAGCCTCTCGCCGGAAACCTTATCGGCGTTTCCTCACTTCACCGGCCATGTCCACTCAACCTTCATCCACCAGAGCATCCACACCTTCTTCCTCTTTATATAACGCTACCGATGACGCTGATTCACTTCGACGGCAGCGAATTCTATCGAGCAAACTCTATTTTGATGTACCTCTTTCTAAGGTTTGTACTGAATTAAACAGGCTCCGATAATCTATTCGACTTCTTATGACATTTCTTTTCTTGGAATTGAAAAATTGTAAGTGTATACCTAAACCTAAGTGCTAAGTGTGTTTAGTGACTTACAGATTCTGATCATCAAGCATTATGTAATGTAACACCCTTAATATTTAGACGGAATTTAACTAATAATTATACTAAATAAATACTAATCCGAGTTTACAAAAACTTTCGTGTTTAAAGACCAAACCTACTTGTTGTAGTACCCAAAACAAACATAAGTTAGTGCATAACAAGTTTAAAGTTAACCCTTACTAGTCAACTAACAACTAGTTTAAAGGGTTCAAACACGAATAACAAAAGCATTTACAACATGATTAAAGTCTAGACAAGATTTAGTTTAGTGCGGAAGCTTCAAAATGCGTGTTCGGTTCTTGACAATGTACTTGATCACCATCCGAGAGGACTTCATCCATACCTAGGGTCAAACACTAAAAACATTAGTTTTGACATTAATACGTTACATATAAACGAATTCCGACATCGAGAATTAACAAATAAAATACAAATTTTCTGGGTTCCACCGTAACTTACGGTGTCTACCGTAAGTTACGGTAGACCTTGAGTGTCTCTGGTTCTGCCGTAACACAGGAAGGACTCACCGTAACACTTTGATCTCCACCGTAAATTACGGTCCATTATCTAGCGATGTATGAAACTTTCAAGTCTCTACCCACTTGATTCCTTTACAAGCCTCATTTTGACCCGTTTGACTATCTAGTGAAGACCATCACTTTATTGACAGGCCAAACCCGATTTCAATTCTTTATTTTGACCCGTTTGGCTATCTAGTGAAAACCATCACTTTATTGACAAGCCAAACCTGATTTCAATTCTTTATTTTGACCCGTTTGGCTATCTAGTGAAAACCATCACTTTATTGACAAGCCAAACCTGATTTCAATTCTTTATTTTGACCCGTTTGATGGTCTAGTGAACTTCGCCACTTTAACGACGCATCAAACGCATCCATTACACTACGACATCATTTATACACTAAAACCTAACATCTTTACATAATGTAACGAGACTAAAGTCACGCACCTTCAAATCACACCTTTTCCACGCGTATCCCCTCCGGTGTGTCCGCTTGACGTTCCGGATTCCTTGCCTATAGAGTTCAATTCATAACAAGTTTTAGAACTCTTTCATAAGCTTTAACGCATTATTTTTTTAACATAGTCAAATCTGCGTTTTCATCCAACTTATAACATTTTAGCCCTCATTTAGGCGTTTTATCAAACATCTTGCGGGTCAAATTTCTACATGATCTAAACCAAGTTCACAACTTGAATTTACCACCCAAATTAACTTCAAATAGCCAATATACCCATATTTTAACATCAATGATTTTAGAGATTATCTCATAATTTCAGTTTACACCAGAACAAGAGTCTTAATCCTAGTGTTTATCAAGTTCTACTATCTTATTAATCACCCACTATAGTGATTTTGATCCTTACAACTAACATGCAAGGTTTTGACAAGAAATCATCTAGGGTTTGTCCCTAGACCTCACATTACTTCCAATTTCATGTTTTACATCACATAATCAAGCTCAACCTTCGATTTCAATCACATGCAAGAATTTGAGTTGAATCAAAACAACCTAATTTGACATACCTTATGATCTCCTTGACGAGGTGATCACGATTCTATGTTCAGATTTCGATTACAACATGATTTGAGCCATCAATTTGAGAGTTTAGTAGAAGTTAGGGTTGTGGAAGTGTGGGTGTCGCCCCCTGTGGTTCTTGATCGACCAGACCCCCTCTAATGGGATGTTTGGTTTGTTTTTAATCAAAACTAATAACAATAGTTTCAATTTTAACAATATTGGCCCTTCTACTTTTATTGAACTTATAGTTTGGTAATTTTAGCCTTAATTCTAGTTATTCATAGACTTATAGTTAACTAGGTTATAATTTCCTAGTTAGATAAATTCTTGTTTATTTAAACTTTATAATTCTAATATAAAGTTTTGTATTTTCGGGATGTTACAAGTCTACCCCCCTTAAAAAGGGTTTCGTCCCCGAAACCGTAATACGTACCAAATAGTTTAGGGTAGAGCCGTTGCATCTCTTCTTCGGACTCCCATGTGGTATCCGCACCTTTCCTGTGTTCCCATTTAACCTTCACTTGGTTAATTACTTTGCTCCTCAAACTCTTCTCCTTACGATCTAATATCGCAATTGGCTTTACTGCATAGTTGAGGCTGTTATCCACCTCGATATCATCATAGTGAATGCGAGCGGTTTCATCTGCTAAACATTTTCGGAGATGTGACACGTGGAATGTGCTATGAATCCCACTCAACTCATCGGGTAGTTCGAGACGATATGCTATTTTACCAACCCGTTCGGTGATTTTGAATGGCCCAATAAATCTTGGTCTCAACTTCCCTCTTTTTCTAAACCGTATTATTCCCTTCCACGGCGATACTTTCAGCATTACCTTATCGCCCACTTGAAATTCAATCGGTCTATTCCGTTTATCCGCGTATGCTTTTTGTCGATCCTGAGCCGCCTTTAGGTGAGCTCGGACCAAGTCGATCTTCTCATTCGTAGTTCGGATTATATCAGTAGGTGCTAATCCTCGTGGTCCCACTTCTCCCCAACACACCGGGGTTCGACACTTTCTACCATATAACATCTTATACGGGTCCATTTTAATGCTCGATTGATAGCTATTGTTATATGAAAATTCGACCAAGGGTAGATAGACATCCCAACTACCCCCGAAGTCAATAATGCAAGCCCGCAACATATCTTCCAACGTTTGTATCGTTCTCTCACTTTGCCCATCCGTTTATGGATGGTAAGCGGTGCTAATGAACAGTTTAGTCCCCATTTGTTCTTGTAAGTCGCGCCAAAAATTCGAAGTGAACCTTGTATCTCTGTCTGACACAATGGATATCGGTACCCCATGACGTGCTATGATTTCATTGGTGTACACCTCCGACATCTTCTCGGACGTATAAGTCTCACGAATCGGAATGAAGTGAACACTTTTTGTCAATCTATCCACGACTACCCATATAGCATCAAACCCGCGGTTGGTTTTGGGTAATTTGGTCAACAAATCCATGGTGATTTGTTCCCATTTCCAAACTGGGATATCCAACGGTTGCAACTTACCATATGGCTTTTGGTGCTCTGCTTTGACTTGTAAACAAGTCAAACACTTCTCCACATACTTCACAATGTCTCGTTTCATTCCCGGCCACCAATAATTTTGTTTTAAGTCATTATACATCTTGGTAGCCCCCGGATGTATCGAATAACGAGACTTATGGGCTTCGTCAAGTAGAAGCGCCTTGGCCCCACACGTATTTGGAACCCAAATTCTCCCAAATCGAGTTTTCAATCCTTGGTTATCATCCTCCAGGTCTTTTAGCTGCCCAACTATCCTTTCCCTCTTCACATTTTCTTCCTTGATTGCTTCAATTTGAGATTTCCGGATTTGTTCAATCAAACCCGATGTCACAATTATTTGCATCGATCGTACTCGAATAGGCGTATAATCTGTCTTTCGGCTCAACGCGTCTGCCACTACATTAGCCTTCCCGGGGTGGTAATGTATTTCACAATCAAAGTCTTTGACAGTTTCTAACCACCGCCTCTGCCTCATATTTAATTCCTTCTGATCGAAGAAATACTTTAAGCTTTTATGGTCGGTAAAGATAGTGCACTTCACCCCATACAAATAATGCCTCCATATTTTCAAGGCGAACACCACTGCTGCCAACTCGAGGTCATGGGTAGGATATCTCTTCTCATGAGTCTTTAGCTGCCTCGAGGCATAGGCTATAACCTTGCCCCGCTACATCAAAATGCAGCCAAGTCCCGAATGCGACGCATCCGAGTAAACAACCATATCTTCCGTCCCATCCGGTAATGACAATACCGGTGCATGGGTCAGTTTCTCTTTGAGCGTTTGAAACGCCCTTTCCTGATCTTCACCCCAAATAAACTTTTCGTCCTTACGGGTTAATTTGGTTAATGGCATGGCGATTTTGGAGAAATCTTGCATGAACCTCCGATAATAACCCGCAAGCCCCAAGAAGCTTCTGATTTCTGAAGGATTTTTCGGTGGATTCCATCTTGCCACAGCTTCTATTTTCGATGGATCTACTAACACCCCATTTGCACTAATGATGTGCCCCAGAAATTGCACCTCTCGTAGCCAGAAGGCACACTTTGAGAATTTCGCATACAATTTCTCTCTTCTGAGCGTCTCCAACACTTCACGCAAATGACTTGCGTGTTCTACTTCACTCTTTGAATATATCAAGATGTCATCAATGAACACTATCACTGACTTGTCTAACATGGGTTTACAAACCCGGTTCATAAGGTCCATGAAAGCCGCGGGTGCATTAGTTAACCCGAAGGACATCACGAGAAACTCGTAATGTCCGTACCGTGTACGGAAAGCCGTTTTCGGTACATCCTCCTCTTTGACTTTCAACTGATGATACCCCGATATGAGGTCAATTTTTGAGAACCAACTTGCACCTTGTAATTGGTCAAATAGGTCATCAATTCTTGGAAGCGGATATCGATTCTTTACCGTGAGTTTGTTCAACTCCCGGTAATCAATGCACATACGCATGCTCCCGTCCTTCTTTCTCACGAATAATACTGGTGCGCCCCATGGAGACACACTTGGCCGAATAAATCCCTTGTCGAGCAATTCTTGGATTTGGGACATCAATTCTTGCAATTCTGATGGCGCTAACCGATACGGCGCCTTAGCCACAGGTTTCGCGCCCGGAATCAATTCAATTCCGAACTCTACCTCCCGTTCTGGCGGTACTCCCGGTAAATCGTCCGGGAATACATCAGCGTATTCACGTACCACTGGTACGTCTTCAATCGTTGGTGTCTCTTTATCAGGTTCATTTGCGTATATCATGAATGCTTTACATCCGCGCCTCATAAGTTTGTGAGCTTTTAGTATTGAGCACGTAACGGGACTACCCCCTTTTTCACCATAGATAGTAACATGCTTCCCACTTGGAGATGTCAATTTTATCTCCTTGCGGAAACATATTACTTTTGCATGATGTCGGGATAACCAATCCATCCCGACCACTACTTGAAATTCTCCCATTGACATAGGGATCAACTCTATTAAATATTCTTCATCATCAATACTTATTTTGCAATCTCGACATACATCACATACAAGGAAACTTTTGTTATCACCTATTTCTACCTCTAATGGCATAGGCAATTTTGTTAGTACAAAAGAAGGATGTCGAATAAATCCATGTGAAACAAAAGATTTATTCGCACCCGTATCAAATAACACATATGCAGGAATTGAATTTATGGCAAATATACCTGAGACCACATCGGGCTCTGTTTTTGCCTCCATTGCTGTTAACTGGAAAGATCTCGCCTTTGCTCTTGGTGTCTCAGTGTGTGTATTCTTGTCATCTTTCTTTCCAATCAACTCCGGGCACTCAGATTTCTTGTGACCCGGTTGGTAGCATTTGTAACACACCGACACCTTCCCCGGGCACAATGCAGTTGCGTGCCCCGTCTTCCCACATATAGGACACGGTTTGTCCTTGAACCGGCACTCACCTTTGTGCCCCTTCCCGCATATCTTGCAGTTTGATGACCCGCCTTTCCCTTCTTGTTTCTTTGAGGATTCTGTTGTGCGCGCCTTTTTCGTTGGGCTTGGATTGACTATCTGAGCCCTTCTTTCACCTCTTTCAATCTGTTTCTTCAACTCTATCTCCCGTTCCCGAGCGACGTTTATAATCTCGGTGAGAGTCTCATACTTTGAAGGAGTCATAAACTCCCTATACTCGGCGCTCAACATATTATAATAATAATAATATATTTTCTGCTCCTCATTCGTTATCAATTCATCACAAAACTTCATCTTATCCATGAACATTCTCGTGATTTTATCAATAGATTCACCCTTGTGTCGAAGCTGCATGAATTCTTCCTTGATCTTGTTAATGACTGCTTTGGGACTATGATGTTTAAGAAACGGCGTCTTAAAATCGTCCCATGTCATAGCTTTAGCCGCTTCGCTTCCAATTTCTTTCTTCTTGTTATCCCACCAGTCTTTCGCTTGACCCCTTAACTAACCCGTGCCATAAGCTACGTAGTCGTCTGGATCACAATGAGTCCTTTCGAATACCCCATCCATATCGCTTAGCCACCGCTGGCATATTATCGGGTCAACCTCCGCATTGTAAATTGGCGGTTTGCACGCCATGAACTCTTTATAAGAACAAGATTTTCGTCCTCCCGACTTCTCTTTTGCTAAATTGGTATTATCCTCCAATTTCTTAATTCTTTCTTCCACCACAGATAATACCGTGTTTTGGATTTTGTCAATGAAACCCGACAAACTGTTTTCGATTGCTTTTCCTACCTCCTCAGCAATCACTTCTCTCGTTTGCTCGGTGACTCTTGGCACCGCATCATCGTTACCTTTATCCGTCATCTTTAACTGAAATGTTTACATTAAGCGTTAAACATTTCATCTATGACATATGGTTTATTTACTTTGGTTTATTCAAGTTCATAACTTGTTCTCACCGTTCTTATTTAATGCACTTTCCGGGTTTGAGTGTGTTAACGCGCTCTTCCCATGCATTTCCATTCATTATTTCCCTTTTTATACTTAGTAACTCTACTTTAGAACAATTAACTCTTACCGGATGTTTGATCAAGCTTGAACCGAACACACTTGTTAACAACCTTGGGCTCTGATTACCAACTTGTAACACCCTTAATATTTAGACGGAATTTAACTAATAATTATACTAAATAAACACTAATCAGAGTTTACAAAAACTTTCGTGTTTAAAGACCAAACCTACTTGTTGTAGTACCCGAAACAAACATAAGTTAGTGCATAACAAGTTTAAAGTTAACCCTTACTAGTCAACTAACAACTAGTTTAAAGGGTTCAAACACGAATAACAAAAGCATTTACAACATGATTAAAGTCTAGACAAGATTTAGTTTAGTGCGGAAGCTTCAAAATGCGTGTTCGGTTCTTGACAATGTACTTGATCACCATCCGAGAGGACTTCATCCATACCTAGGGTCAAACACTAAAAACATTAGTTTTGACATTAATACGTTACATATAAACGAATTCCGACATCGAGAATTAACAAATAAAATACAAATTTTCTGGGTTCCACCGTAACTTACGGTGTCTACCGTAAGTTACGGTAGACCTTGAGTGTCTCTGGTTCTGCCGTAACACAGGAAGGACTCACCGTAACACTTTGATCTCCACCGTAAATTACGGTGATACCGTAATTTACGGTGGACACTAGTGATTTGCCATTTAACTATTTTGTGGATTTCTCTCAAATCCGAATACCGTTTTAGGCCATTTCTTTTCCTATATGTCTGTAAATTTATTACGGACATGTTCATTTCAACTATCGTACCAACAATCGACTCACCGATCGTATGGCTAAAAGTTTCTATACTACCAATTATTTGACCCATTCTAACTATAAGTGTTTGTTTCCAATTTCTTATTCCAACCCTTTAGATGCCATTACCCAAGTTTCCGGGCTTGTACATCTTGGTGTGTTTACGTTATTCATAGTTTCATGTTTCCTTGAAACTGAAAGCTCTTTTTCTTGGAAATTCATCATTCCGTTTCAAACGACACATTTTATTGACCTTTAGTGTTTGACCCGATATCACGGGTTCATAACTTAAATTAACATAACCAATTTTATTGGTGTGGTACCGTCCATTATCTAGCGAGGTATGAAACTTTCAAGTCTCTACCCACTTGATTCCTTTACAAGCCTCATTTTGACCCGTTTGACTATCTAGTGAAGACCATCACTTTATTGACAGGGCAAACCCGATTTCAATTCTTTATTTTGACCCGTTTGGCTATCTATTGAAAACCATCACTTTATTGACAAGCCAAACCTGATTTCAATTCTTTATTTTGACCCGTTTGGCTATCTAGTGAAAACCATCACTTTATTGACAAGCCAAACCTGATTTCAATTCTTTATTTTGACCCGTTTGATGGTCTAGTGAACTTCGCCACTTTAACGACGCATCAAGCGCATCCATTACACTACGACATCATTTATACACTAAAACCTAACATCTTTACATAATGTAACGAGACTAAAGTCACGCACCTTCAAAGCACACCTTTTCCACGCGTATCCCCTCCGGTGTGTCCGCTTGACGTTCCGGATTCCTTGCCTATAGAGTTCAATTCATAACAAGTTTTAGAACTCTTTCATAAGCTTTAACGCATTATTTTTTTAACATAGTCAAATCTGCGTTTTCATCCAACTTATAACATTTTAGCCCTCATTTAGGCGTTTTATCAAACATCTTGCGGGTCAAATTTCTACATGATCTAAACCAAGTTCACAACTTGAATTTACCACCCAAATTAACTTCAAATAGCCAATATACCCATATTTTAACATCAATGATTTTAGAGATTATCTCACAATTTCAGTTTACACCAGAACAAGAGTCTTAATCCTAGTGTTTATCAAGTTCTACTATCTTATTAATCACCCACTATAGTGATTTTGATCCTTACAACTAACATGCAAGGTTTTGACAAGAAATCATCTAGGGTTTGTCCCTAGACCTCACATTACTTCCAATTTCATGTTTTACATCACATAATCAAGCTCAACCTTCGATTTCAATCACATGCAAGAATTTGAGTGGAATCAAAACAACCTAATTTGACATACCTTATGATCTCCTTGACGAGGTGATCACGATTCTATGTTCAGATTTCGATTACAACATGATTTGAGCCTTCAATTTGAGAGTTTAGTAGAAGTTAGGGTTGTGGAAGTGTGGGTGTCGCCCCCTGTGGTTCTTGATCGACCAGACCCCCTCTAATGGGGTGTTTGGTTTGTTTTTAATCAAAACTAATAACAATAGTTTCAATTTTAACAATATTGGCCTTTCTACTTTTATTTAACTTATAGTTTGATAATTTTAGCCTTAATTCTAGTTATTCATAGACTTATAGTTAACTAGGTTATAATTTCCTAGTTAGATAAATTCTTGTTTATTTAAACTTTATAATTCTAATATAAAGTTTTGTATTTTCGGGATGTTACATGTAATGGCTGATTTTAATTGTTAAGAGATATTACATCCTCCTTTGAGAAAAATTAAAAACATAACTACTGATACAACTGTGAAAATGTTGGTTTGAGGGGATAATTTGGTGCGTTTAATGCAGGAGATGATCATTGACTATAACATCTTTCGTCAGATGAAGCAGTTTATCCTGATTGATGGAATCATAAGCTGATTTCGTGGAAACTACCAAACTGGTTCCATTTTTAGACAAGATAACCAAACTTGATTTCGTGGTTGAGCAGCGGTGATCTTGGCGGCAGTGGTGGTTGTGGTAGTAGTGGTTACGGTGAAATTAGGGGGGGGGGGGTATATGGTGGTGGTGGTGTGGAGTGGGGAAGATGAAGTGGGTAGGGTGGGTGGTGGGTCTCACATAAATTGTAAAATATTAATTATATTTCTTTTAACTTTTAGTTATTAATTTGTCAATAAGGGTATTTTTTTCTTTTCACACGCATCTAACACCAAAAACTAACCCCCATCCACGCCAGGGACTATCCGGGAACGAAATTCAAAACTTGAGGACTATAGGTGTAATTTTAGAAAGTTAGGAACTAAAGATGAAAAATGGACAAACCACAGGGACTATCCGAGCATTTTTCTCTTAAATATGTTATTAATGATTTGTAGAAGAAAATGCTAAACAACATTAGTTAGAATTTTGAATGAGAAAATATCATGTGACATTAGTTGAAGTATTTTATTAGAATTAGATTTATAATTGATAGATCTTTATTATTTGTTATTCATCAATGGTTGTTGGCATACAACATACAAAATCTCTATCATAACCAATGATTTTAACAAGTTGGATTTATTCTAACAATGTAATACATTGATTTCTAACCTAGTATATAAACAAATGAATGATATAAAAGCTTTTGAGTATATGTGTAGCTAGAGCATTAACAATCTATGCAATAGTTTTAGGCTCTCACTATTCACATACCCCTAAAATTTTATTTTCACACCCCTACATGTATATGACCCGTATAGAGTTATACGAGCTGTATAACTGATTGTTGCACAAAAAATGTCAGAGAATGTTTTTGTTCATGTATACGGGCCATATAACATTATACGACCCATATAATGTTATATGACCCAAACCTCATATAATACTATATGACCTATCTAATGTTATACGACTCATATAGAATGTTATACGGCCTAACAATTTCTCTATGTATACGAGCCGCTTAACATTATTCAAGATGAATAACATTATACAGCCCAATATTTGTCATGTCAAATTATTTTATACGTGTCGTATAACGTTATGCAGCCCGTATATGTCGCAACCCCCGATCCCTTATCTGTCCCGGGAACGGGCGGACGCGAACTCAGAGTTTCGGTGGTATCAGTTGGTTAAATTGGCAGCGGAAATTACATCATGACCGTAGTTAGAAAATGTTTATCAGAGTAAAACCACCATATTTGATATTAATAATCACATGGGTAAAACCCAAGTTTCTTATTACAACATGTTTATAGGGATAAACCCTATTTTATTAAATTTAAAACATCGTCTTTTAGGTAACTTTTATAGCCACATTTTTCCCAAGCCTTCAGTGCTTTCCAGCTGGCTTTTTACTAATTGGCTGTCACATTGTGTTACCTGAAACGCGTTTTAAAAACATTTGTCAGTGGGAAATACTGGTGAGTGAATTCCAGTTTAATCAAGAAATATTTGATTAATTAATACAGTATTGAGAGTGATCACATTGTTTATTTCTACACAATTACTCATTCAGTAGTGTCAATCCTGACTGGAGGGTCATATTACACATTGGCTACCTCGTCGTCCAATGGTAATGTATTGTCGTCCCGACTTACTACTCACAGTGTAGTAAATTTTGTATACAAAACCCCAACATACCGGCAGTAATTGAAGAACTACAAAGACTCAATCACTGCTTAATCACATTGTTAAGCATTTAAGGTTTTGTAAAATATTACAAAAAGGTTAACAAAAAGAGGATAAACTCACATTGCTATCTTAGACTTCGCGTAAGGGTTTCCTGGGATTAAGCTATAATTTACACAAATGTACATAGGTTAGTATAATAACCCTTTGATAATATTAATGATACCCTCCCCGAGACGGTATCCCAACAACTACATCGGGCAGAACCCGGACAGTTGTTACGGAACCCTAAATCAATCGGGCAGCGTATCTAATACGAAACTGGGGTTATAATACTTACAACGGAGCAGAACCTCGCTAATTAGGGGGTATTATACTCGAATATTATGCCTATAACTTCATAAATTCGCTTAGAAAGAAAGAAATGAGCGACTGAAAGTGAAATCCCGAGGCCTCCTTATATAGTGCTGAAATCTGGTTCTCTCGCGGCCCGCGTAAGAGTAGACGAAGGTCTACGCGGCCCACGTCAAAGCTAGTCAACGGACTAGCTTGTCCGGCTCATCAGGTAGGTCCGCCACGATGTTGACACGTGTCGGCCTAGGGTGTCTCTGTGTTATTGATCTCACGCGGCCCGTGTTAACTTAACAGGGGTCTTACGCGGCCCGCTTGAACTTAAGAAAATCAACGAAATCGGGTTTCAACCCTGATACCGCCCGCGTAAGGTTTGGGTGGGTCCTACGCGGCCCGCCTCAACCTAATAATCAAATTTTAAATTTTATTTTTAATGCTATACAATATTTCGGGCTCGGTTTTCACATACGGGGTATATTTAAAGACATATTGGAACATTTTAAAATATAATGGGGAGTCAGAAATATTATGAGGGTGTCGGTTTATTGAGGATTGTTACATCCTCCCCACCTTGTTTTAGAGCTCGTCCTCGAGATCTACTGGAACAAGTGCGGATATTTCCTTTGCATTTCTGATTCAAGCTCCCATGTATACTCAGGTCCTCTTTTGGAGTCCCACTTTACTTTGACCAGAACTAGTCTCTTATGCTTGAGATTTTTGACTTTCCTGTCTTCAATTTGTAGAGGCCTCTCTACAAACTTGAGTTGTTCATTTACCTCTATATCCTTAAGAGGTACCACTAGTGATTCAGCAGCTAGACACTTTTTGAGATTAGATACATGAAACACATCATGTATTCCTGCCATTTCCTCTGGCAGTTGTAGCTGATAGACTACAGGTCCTATTCTTCTAATAATCTCAAAAGGTCTAGCATACCTGGGACTTAGCTTTCCCCTTTTGATGAATCTTACCACTCCTTTCCAAGGAGAAACTTTTAACAATACCTTATCTCCTACTTGGAATTCCAATGGTTTGCGTCGGTTATCAGCATAGCTCTTCTGTCGATCACGTGCTGCTTTCAGTCGTTCCTTGACTTGAATAATCTTGTCGGTTGTTTCTTGTACTATCTCAGGTCCAGATAGTTGCTTTTCCCCAATTTCTGCCCAACAGACTGGGGTTCGGCACTTTCGTCCATAAAGTGCTTCAAATGGTGCAGCATTGATACTTGTGTGATAACTATTATTATAAGAAAATTCTATTAAAGGTAAGTGATCGTCCCAATTACCTCCGAAATCAATTACACAAGCTCTAAGCATGTCCTCCATTGTCTAAATCGTCCTTTCACCATGTCCGTTCGTTAGAGGATGATAAGCTGTGCTTAGATTTAACTTGGTTCCCATGGCTTTTTGGAAACTTGACCAAAAATGAGAGGTAAAACGACTATCTCTATTAGAAACAATTGATAAAGGAATCCCATGTAAAGAAACAATTTCATTTACATATAATTTGGCTAGCTGTTCCATACTGAAAGTTTCCTTCATTGGTAGGAAATGAGCTGATTTGGTTAGTCTATCTACAATCACCCAGATTGTATCATTTCCTTTCTTTGTTTTGGGTAATTTGGTAACAAAATCCATTGTTATCAATTCCCATTTCCACACTGGCATTTCTAATTGTTGTAACAAACCTGAGGGTTTCTGGTGTTCAGCTTTAACTTGTGAACAAGTTAAACATTTAGAAACATAAGTTGCTATGTCCTTTTTCATTCCTATCCTCCAGAAATTTTTCTTCAAATCCTGGTACATTTTATCATTTTCTGGATGCATCGTATATTTAGATTTTTGGGCTTCTTCTAATATACGATGACGTAGGTTTCCTAATTTAGGTATCCACATTCTCTTTTTATGGAATCTCCAAATTCCATCTGTTCCTTGTTCTAATTCCTTAATCATACCCTTTAATTTTTCAGTATCATCCTTGATTACTGATTCTTGGGCTTCTCTAATTTGATCATTTAAATCTACTTGTAGATTTAATTTAAGAGAACGTACCCTTTTTGGCTTTTCATGATACTTTCGACTTAAAGCATCTGCCACTACATTTGCTTTTCCTTCATGATACTGGATATCACAATCATAATCACTAAGCATCTCCATCCAGCGTCTTTGTCTCATATTCAACTCTTTTTGCTTGAAAACATACCTTAAACTCTTATGATCAGTGAATATGGTAAACTTACTACCATAAAGGTAATGTCTCCAAATCTTAAGAGCAAAAATTATAGCTCCTAATTCTAGATCATGGGTTGAATAATTCTCTTCATGATTCTTAAGTTGTCTAGAGGCGTAAGCTATAACCTTTTGACGTTGCATCAATACACATCCATAACCTAATTTAGAAGCGTCACAATAGACTACAAAGTCTTCAGTTCCTTCTTGTAACGCTAATATGGGTGTATGGGTTAATTTATGCTTAAGAATTCTAAATGCTTCTTCTTGTTTTAATCCCCATTCAAACTTAACAGATTTACAGGTTAGCTTAGTTAAGGGAATGGCTATTCTAGAAAAATCTTGAATAAATCTTCTATAATAACCGGCTAATCCTAAGAAACTTCTAACCTCGGTTGGTGATTCAGGGGTTTTACATTTAACAATTGCCTCGATTTTTGTTGGATCCACATGAATTCCTTCATGGTTGACTAGGTGTCCGAGAAACTATACCTGCTCTAACCAAAACTCGCACTTTGAAAATTTAGCGTAAAGCTTTTCCTTTCTTAATAAACTTAAAAGTGCGTGCAAATGCTTTGCATGATCCTCTTTATTCTTAGAATAAATGAGAATATCATCTATGAAGACAATTATGAATTTATCCAAATATGGATTACATATTCGGTTCATTATGTCCATAAATGCGGTTGGGGCATTGGTAAAACCAAATGGCATGACTGTAAATTCATAATGGCCATACCTTGTTCTGAATGCGGTCTTAGGAATGTCCTCTTCCTGCACCTTTAATTGATGATAACCTGACCTTAAATCGATTTTAGAGAAAAATCGAGCTCCTTGTAGTTGATCAAACAGATCATCGATTCTTGGTAATGGGTACCGATTCTTAATCGTGACCTTATTTAATTCACGGTAGTCAATGCACATATGCATTGATCCGTCCTTCTTTTTAACGAATAAAATCGGTGCTCCCCACGGTGATGAGCTTGGCTGTTATCCTTTCTTTAGCAATTCGTCTAATTGTTTCTTCAATTCTTGCATTTCTACAGGTGCCAAACGGTAAGGTGCTTTGGTAATCGGTGTTGTTCCTGGTATTAAATGGATTCTGAATTCAACTTCCCCATCTGGAGGTTGCCCTGGCAATTCCTCTGGAAATACATCTGAAAACTGGGATACTACTGGAATATCCTTCAAATCCTTTCCTTTAGTGTCAGTGATTATAGAAATCAAATACACTAATGATCTTTTTCTTATGTAACTTGCTGTTTTCATCACAGAGATGATTTTAGTAGATTTGGAAGTTTTATATCCTTTAATTGTGATCTTTTCACCTTTTGGTGATTTTACTTGAATTGACTTTTGATCACATAAAATACTAGCTTTATTGGCTATTAACCAATCCATTCCTAAAACGACATTGAATCCTGCCAAATTCATGGGGTAAAGGTTTGCAATAAATTTCTGATTTAAAATTTCTATTCTTGCTCCCTGCAAGAGTTCAGAAATCCTAACAGTATATGGAGCATCTTCCTGAATGCTTTCTTTTGCAATTCTTACAGTAAGGTGCAGATGTGGAACCTACATTTTCCCACGATTAAAATTTCCAGAACGAAATTCTTGTGTGAGCTTCTGGGTTAGGTTCCTTCTTTGATCCTCTTCTCGTGTACGTACTAATTCGTCTGTCAAGGTATTTGCTAGTTCTAAAGCTTCTTCTATGGTTTGAGGTCTAGCTGCCTTGACTACGTGTCTTATCTCCCCAATTAATCCCCAGATATAACGGGAGATTAACACTGGTTCAGGTGAAGCAAGAGTTGGCACTATTCTAGCATATTCGAAGAATAATTTAGTGTACCCCTTACTATCCACACCAGTCATCCTAAGGTTCAGGAATTTGTTTTGCTATCTGTTCCTTCTCATTGGGTGGGCAGGATTTCCTTTCTACCTTGTCCTTAAATTCTTCCCATTCCATATTGTAAGTTCTATCACTTCCTCTTGATTGGAGGATAGTGTTCCACCATTCTAGTGCTGAATTCTTAAACAGATTAGAAGCAAACATTATCTTATCTTCTTCAGCACACTTGCTTATTCTTAAGACTGCCTCAGTTTTCTCTATCCAGCGTAGGGTTGCAAAGGCCCCTTCGTTGCCCGAGAATTCCATTGGTTTACAAGACCAGAATTCTTTATAAGAACAACCGTAAGATACGGTTCTCCTCATTTTGGGAATGGGCACTTGCAGTACGGGTCCATTGTTCACGTTGTTTTCTGGTTCGATTGGTCGCTTACTGCTATGCTTACTTTTATTATTCGCTTCTTGAATCGTTTGAATAATAAATGGCATTGCATCTATGATTCCTTGTGCCACTATATGTTGAACGGCACTATTATCCATTTGGTTTCCATTGTTATTGATGCTCGGATTCTCATTAACCACGTTAATGTTACTTTGGTTATCGTTATTCAGATTTCCTTGATTTCCTTCGTCGGCCATCTGAATTTTAAACATTTACCAATCATTAATAGAATAATTAAATAGTTTAAGTAACAACCACATAATACACATATTGGTCAAAAGCGTCGTGCATTGCGACTTTACTCTTTTTGCTATAGTATGCGTCAAATACACACTAAAACAGAAATTAAAAATTACAATACTACTATGCCTCGTTAACCACAGAGTGGTCTATACTACGATAGATTTATTATTATTACACATATATTTTATTTATTATTATCAACTTCACCATTTCCTTCACGGGTATGGATTTTCCCTGAAATCCATCTAACGCTCATCGTATTTCCATACGAGTTGCTCTCCTACATACCTCATCCTCTCGCTACTTTATTATTTCCTCTCCAAAATTCCGGAGTTCTTGCAAATTCTCTGCACTCATTGGGGGTGCAGGTAGTGGTATTGGCTTTGGGTACTGAGGTACTGGATTCTCCCGAGGGTATGGATTCTCCAAAATCTCCCTAATGTATTCTTCGTTGTCATAATAGGGATCTAGAGGGTCCAAACCTGGATATGCTGCTAAGTTTGGCAAAGTTTCTTCGTTTAAGTGATAGCGTGGCACATAATCTCTAAGATCATCAAACCAGGGATCATAATTTGGATCTAGAGGATTAGGGGCTGGTATCCTAGGTATCTCCTCAGGGTTAAAATCATGCATTTATACCTCCATCGGTTGAGTGGGAATCAAAGGTAAGGGTTGTGGGGCTACTAGTTGTTCCAGACTTGGGTCAGCAGCAGTTGTAGCTAGGATATAGAAATTAGCTAGGCTTCTATTAAGCATATCCTGTGTATGGGTATCTGACTCTCGCTTAGCAGCTGCTAGAACTCTTTGCTGTTGCAACTTTCGCATTCTTTTCCTACGCGCAAATGCTTCCTTACTGAACCATCCTCTTTTTATGAGGGAATGGCTCTTCCGACTGAGCTTTAAAGGCAAACACCCTTCTTCCTGATCAGCAGAATACCCAGAAAGGGCAGGCTGTGAAGAGGTACCTTCACTCCTAGGTGAATCAGACAACTGACGACACATGTCTGAGGGTCCTTGATCACTCATACTGTAAACTAACAAATAGTCAAATAACATAAAACACATAATCACATAAATTATTTCCTAACACAAAATTTAGATTTTAAGTGTCAGCAGAACACTTCTTTGGCTTAGACCAGTGGCTAGGCTCTGATACCACCTTCTGTCGCAACCCCCGATCCCTTATCTGTCCCGGGAATCGGCGGACGCGAACTCAGAGTTTCGGTGGTATCAGTTGGTTAATTTGGCAGCGGAAATTACATCAGGACCGTAGTTAGGAAATGTTTATCAGAGTAAAACCACCATATTTGATATTAATAATCACATGGGCAAAACCCAAGTTTCTTATTACAACATGTTTATAGGGATAAACCCTATTTTATTAAATTTAAAACATCGTCTTTTAGGTAACTTTTATAGCCACATTTTTCCCAAGCCTTCAGTGCTTTCCAGCTGGCTTTTTACTAATTGGCTGTCACATTGTGTTACCTGAAACGCGTTTTAAAAACATTTGTCAGTGGGAAATACTGGTGAGTGAATCCCAGTTTAATCAAGAAATATTTGATTAATTAATACAGTATTGAGAGCGATCACATTGTTTATTTCTACACAATTACTCATTCAGTACTGTCAATCCTGACTGGTGGGTCATATTACACATTGGCTAACTCGTCGTCCAATGGTAACGTATTGTCGTCCTGACTTACTACTCATAGTGTAGTAAATTTTGTATACAAAACCCCAACATACCGGAAGTAATTGAAGAACTACAAAGACTCAATCACTGCTTAATCACATTGTTAAGTTGTAACACCTCGAAAATTCATGTCCAATAATGTAATGACACGTGTCATAAGCTTTGAACGTGTGAAAGAATACTTTAGAGGGACTAAAGTTGACAAACAGAGAAAGTATGTGAATATAAGGGTTCAAAGTGTCAACAATGGATAAATATACTTTACAATAACCCTACACGATGTTTATACCCTTAAACGAATAAATCATGGATCATACGAAGCTAAGTGTGGAAGAAAGTGAGAGATTACAAACTACAGGGGTTAAATGTGTCAACATGTTTAAAGTACACCTCTGAGTGACCTTTTAGCAAACCCAAAGCTTTGTAACGATAAATTATACTCACTAGAATATGTGGTAAAAATTTCACCAAGTTTCGTTATCGTATGAGAAAGTTATGACAATATTCGTATACGAGGGGTTAAAGCGTCAACGTTGAAATTTATGACTTTTCGGGTGATCAAAAATGTAACCAAGGACTTGCCAATGTTTAAACATGTCATGGAGCCCTTAAAAGTAAGGTTAGAGGGCCAAAAGTGCAAGAAAAGTACTTAAAACCACGTTTGGAAGTACCAGGGACCTAAAGTGCAAATAATGAAAACTTGTTGGCTGGTTCTGGGGGTCATACCAGGCGCGTAAACCCCCTGGGGATTCTTACGCGGGGCGCCTCAACATACCAGCGATAGAAACTTTGGACAGGTGCCTGTTAAGGCTGTGTAACCGACTTATGAGCCTGTAAAATGATACCAGGGGCTGGGCAAATGGATTTTCATGCACTAGGGACAGTTGTGATGATCTGAATCCATGCATAGAGTTGCTTGGCATCATCTTGTGAGATCAAATTCCATATATAAGCATCCCTCTAGTTGCAACATTGAACTCATTCATTTGCAAAGTTCACAAGACTCACTTCTGGAGCTCCTCTGATCAGGAACAAGCTTTCTTAAGATCCCTAGTCGTGCTTAGGACTCTTGTAAGTGTCCTTAACCCTTCTTAATTCAGTTTAGCTTAGTTAATTAGCTTAAAGTCAAACCGTCATAATTAGAGTTTGACTTCGAGATTAATCAATAATTGTTCAGTCAAATATCGAATTGAAAGTACCTATAGGTTGTTAATTATGTGGGTAATAAACCCTTAAAAGGGTAACCTCTGATTCCCACTTTAACTAGGTCAATTGTCGGGTCAAAGCTAATCTTAAAAAGTCAACCAAAAGCTTATTTTCAAATTAATGCATAATTAGCAATGTAGGAGACATGCAACCTGTTTTATCACTAATATAACTTGGTAATTAATGTAAGAACATGTCTAAACATGTTCAACCAGACAATTTTCAGTTTAGACTCGGATCGGAACCGAAAGTCGCATAATTTGACTTTTGCTTTGACTTTCAGTTCTGACCCAATGTAGCATGTTTTAGAAATGCCTTAGAGCCTTATTAGGACCAGGCTTCATGTTGGTATAACCCTCTGTGATTACACAACTTGATTCATTAGTTATCCGATTCATTTACATGTTTCAGTTAAATGCTTAAATGTTGACTATTATGCCCATATGACCTTAAAACGTGATTTTTGAAAATGTAAAAGAATAGAAACCTTAGTTACTGATTATTAGACTTGTCGCTAAAATTTGACATCAGTTTGAGGTATAGAATAGGAGTTATGCTCATTAGCGTAAATAAGAAGCTTTTTATTAATTAAACGGCGTAATTAGCATATAGCCTATCTAAAACCGATTTTTAATACCAAACTTTTTACCTACTGATATAAAATAATATTTTGGAATTTTTGAAGATTTTTATTTAATTTTAGGCTGAGCATAACATAGAGTTCTAAGCTTGATTCGGTAATTGCCGGTTTTGCCCTTTTGGGCTATAAAATGAGTTTTACAAATTATTTTAATACCAAACCTTTTTCTACTGATATAATATGATAAATAAAACATTTTGAGCCTTCTGGAATAATAAAAATATCAGCTTTCCTTTAAAAACCCGGAAATAGCTCAAAATCGCCTTTTTAAGCGTTTTTAACACATAGTATGTATTAAAACTATTTTAAACATATAAGGTTTGATGCCTATTGATATTTTCAGTAAATTTTTATATATTAACAGTAAGAAAAAGTTTTAAACGCAGATTTCCAAGTTTTGACCTTTTAAGCCTATGTGAAATTACCAAAATGCCCCTAAGGTGCATAATTTGGTTTTAAATGATAAATTTTACATATATATAACACCCTACTGTTATAACTTATTAAATTAAGTATTTTTACTGATTATATCAGACCTGTAACTCAGATTATTATTTAAACTCTTTTATAACCCTTAAAATGACCAAAATGCCCCTACGGGGCATAGGTTGAGTTTAAATCCATTTCGGGCATAATAGAAGATATCCTACTGATGTCACAACATATTTAAGGCATATTAACTTAGGAGACCTGTATATGACTCTTTTGGTTACCCGTTATGCACTTTTCGCATTCGGTTCGGTTTATGTAACTAGTTTGCATAAATTGACCGAAACGGGTCAAACCTTATCATTTTTGTCTCAAAATCCAGAATGTGTTTAGTTTACCCATATTACACAAGTCTCCAAACTTGTCGGGTCTAAATCACATTATATTCCGGTCTTCGCTTAATCGTGCGTTTGAACCGTATCTTCCTTTAAAACTAACCGGTCTAAGTTTAGGCTTAATTAAAGACCCGTTAGGAATCTAATAGGTTATTAAAAACCTTTGTTCCAGAATAGGAGACCCGGTAAAAGCTACACGCACTTGCTATTTGTGATTAATACTTGCAAAGGTAAATACTTTTAACTTATTTTCCCTATACGGGCTTGGGATACGGTATATAAAATACCGCTTGGTCGGGTATTGAATCTTTAATCGTATGAAGGTTAAATCATTGAAATGTCCCGTTTAAATTGTTTTGTTTGATTAAAGCCTTTGGGGGGTTAATGACCATGTCCCGGATATCCTTGGCATCATTTTACGAAATGGCCACGACCTAAGCATGCGGGTGTAGGCGTACACCCGTTAGTGCATATATAAATAATAAGGTATAACCGCCGGTTTCGGGAATAACCCGCCGCGGGACTATATCATGTGGTGTGTCTATTAAGCTCTAACCCGGTGTCAACCCGGGCTACTGAACGCATAAGAAACATATAATTCTTTTACAAGTTTATATATAAATAATTATCCCAAGTTATAAAATGTTTTGTGCCTGGTGCATTCAAATCAATTTTTTTAAACCTTTTTCAAAATGAGTCATTTAATTATATTTACCAGTGTAAACTGACGTATTTTCCCAAAAAGGTTAAGTGCAGGTACTACTCGAAATAGGCTGGCCTCTCCTTAGCATCGTTAAGAGTCTCGCAAGCTTGGATGCATTTAAGTCTGATGAACTATGTTTTCTGTTTATTTGATCCGCCTGTGGATCCGTTTCAACTACATTGTGATACTTAATATTACAATTTTATTCGGTTGAAATAAATCTATCTTTTGCTTCCGCTGTGCATTTAAATTGTGTTGTTTGACTATGATGATATCAACTACGTCACGATACTCCCCACCGGGCCCACCGGTAATACGTGAAAATATCGGGGTGTGACAGGTTGGTATCAGAGCCAACACTGAGTGAATTAAACACTAGCCTTTTGTGTTTAATCTCAGTTACACAGTTGCGCATTCCAAAATTTTCGAGTCTAGACAAAGAACTTAGGACAAATCCCGATTTGTTTTTAATTTTGTCATTTATATATATCCCTTGTTGTTATCTTTGTTTATGTTGACAGGTTAAAAGATGCCACCAAGAGTCAGAGGGAGAGGAAGAGGCAAGGGGCCACACGTCGCCCCGAATGACCACGAGGCCGGGCCTTCGCACCGGCGAACACCATCAGATTCACTTAACCCGAGTCCTCAAGATAACTGGAGGACCTATACTGAACCAGCAAGACGCTCAGTTTCATTGAGCTCCTCCCCTTTGTTTCAAAACTCCTTTGGGCCTCATTCTGAAAACGAGCCCCATAATTCCCACCAATCTTACATTCCTCTCCAGGGCCACAATTCACCTTTTGATGACCCAACGCCCTTTTTCCAGAGCCGGTTCAACCCGGCTAACTACCTTGGAGAACCAGTGGGTTTTAACCCACTAGGACCTGAAGACCATTTTTCTGGTGACCATGCAATGGACATGGACGAGGACACCGATCCCGCAGAGCCACCGTCCGGAACCCCTAACTACCCCATCGAAATTTCTGATGGGTCACCTTTCGTGGGATCACCTTATAATGGTCCCGACAGTTATGAAGAAAGGTTCCAACAGATCGACTGGGTGTTTACTCCCAGTTACCACAACTCTCCACAGCAACAGCAGCAGCAGGATCCCTCCGAGGATTCTCGTTATGTCGCGGTCACTCCGCCACCACCACCAGTTCAGCAACAGCCTCCGGAGCCACCGAGGCGAATGAGAACAACTGCACGGATGTCCGTGCGAGGAGGAGTGCGTATCAGTACCCCTCAACCTACTAGTGGCAGCCGCTACTCGCCACTCCATGAAGAGCCGCAGATGGGTGGATCTTCAAACCCCGTCTCGGAAGTAAACTCTGCGCCTGTCGCGCCGCCACCATTGGGTTTTGGAGACCCTATACCTACATACACCGGTGCGGCGGCGTATAATCCCTTTGAGCAGCCGGTCCACACGAACTACAATTATGCAGAGGCCGACCCTTACCTGGTAGCAGCGGCAAACTACAATGCCCATCATCCGGAAGGATCCTTTGGGATCCCATACCAAGCCGGATACTCACACTATGGGTACCCACCTTATGGGTATCAGCAACCGCCGCCTCCTCAACCTCCGCTATATCAGCAACCCCCGCAGCCGCCAGCGATGTCGCCACCGCAGCATCAGGAGATCCTTCAAAGGATTAATGAGGTGCGGCAGGAAGTACGGGAAGACCGCAGGCAGAACAGAGGAATGTTCAAGAGTCTGGCAAACTTAATTAAAGGAAAAAGCAAGAAGGATCATTAAAATCCTTTATTTGTTTGTTTGTTATTAATGTTGTAATCATGTCCCTGCATGGGCATTTGTTTCTGTATTCTGCACGTGCGTGGGCATGTCTTTCTTTTGACCCCTGCGTGGGTATGTTTGTTAGTTTAGCCCCTGTGCGGGCATGTTATTCTTGTAGAAGTCCCGTTTAGGGCAAATTTGTACTTGTTTAAATTTTTGCAATGGAATGATTTAATTTAAATTTTCATTTTTATTAAAATTATATACATAAATATAATATGTAAAATAAATGAAAATATAACATTCCTTTTTAAGACTTATCATTATAATAAAATGATAAAAATCTAAAAAGGACAAGACCTAGCCATGTGTCATCATAAGACAGGGCCAAAATGGTAGTCCCATAATTAGATTCAGATCCTTATTAACACCTCAATTTAGGATTGTTCTGCGTTAAATATTAAAAAGAATCTTACAGGTAAAACCTAGTCTATATGTCATTGCAGACATGGCCAAGATGGTAAAACTTATTCAAAAGGTTCCAATCCTTGTTAAGATCTGAAAACATGTTAACACTCTTGACAAAATGTGATTCGATAAAATCGCATGAGTCATCCTTATATTGGATTATCCCAAATACTTTTAATTAATTAAAACATCCATTAGGGATATAACGCCTACGGGCTATACTCATTGTCATATAAGACAAAAGACAGTCATGGTCTTCGACCCCCTGTTAAGAAGAGGTGATGAATTATAATTAAAACCCTCAATACCATGACCATATAAGATCATGAATAAAGATTTAAAACTGTCCACGTGACTAGGCCTTTTTGCCATTAATATATTTTTTTAAATCTAACTAAGGATTATTATAATATCCTGAATATATATATGCTTAGCAAATTAATCAATAATGGTTCTTAGATACCATGATTAATAAATCATCTAGAATGATAAAACTGTTATAGACCTCTGAATGATTTAAAATCATTATTTTATGTAGCAATCAAGCTACATGGCCGGGTCAGACGAAGCCAACAGCCACCCCAGAGATAATCATGACACCTCCATAGTCAACATAGCAGGAGCAGAATTACAAGCATTAATAGATAATGCTCTGACGCGAGCTTTGGAAAGGCAGTTCAATGAATCCAGTGGTACGCATGTCAGGACCCAATCTGTACCACACTCTAAACCACCCTCAAAGACTCATACTGCTCACAAGAGTGATTCTCATCACTCAACGAACCAGAGAAGTGTTCCATCTAAGAGAATTGTGCTGAACCAAAAACCACGTGCTAAAGGTTGCACCTATAAGTACTTTGTTTCCTGCAAACCGAGGGATTTTACTGGGGAGAAAGGAGCAGTTGATTGCATATCATGGTTAGACGAGATGGACACTGTAGTAGATATCAGTGGTTACGCTGAAAAGGATGTGGTAAAGTTTGTATCTCAGTCATTCAAAGGCGAGGCACTTGCGTGGTGGAGGTCGTTGATTCAAGCCACTGGGAAGATCCCATTGTACAATCTGACATGGGATCAGTTTGTTGCTCTCATTAAGGAGAACTACTGCCCTCAGCATGAGGTTGAAAAGATGGAATCTGATTTCTTGTCTTTGGTTATGAAAAACCTAGATTGTCAAGCCTACCTTACGAGCTTCAACACTATGTCAAGACTGGTTCCGTATCTGGTAACTCCGGAACCCAAGAGAATAGCTCGTTTCATTGGGGGTTTGGCCCCAGAAATCAAGGCCAGTTTGAAGGCCTCTAGACCAGCTACTTTTCGGTCTGCAGCTGATATATCATTGTCCCTTACTTTGGATGCGGTCAGGCAGAGATCGCTGAGAAACACAGACGCTGAGAAGAGGAAGCGTGAGGATGACAACTCACGACGTTCAGACAAGAAGCCTAAGGGAAACAATGACCACAAAAAGGGTTTTGGAACTAAAAATGATGGTCATCAGTCGGATGATAAGCCCAAGTGTAAAATCTGTAAGAAACACCACTTCGGGAAGTGCAGATTCGAGTCGAAATCCCAGTCGCAGCCAAGGCCTTGTGGGATTTGTAAATCTTCTGAGCACAAGACCTTAGACTGTAAGAAAATCAAGGATGCTACGTGCTATAGTTGCAATGAAAAGGGGCATATCAAGTCCAACTGCCCAAAGTTTGCTAAGAAAGCTGAGGAAGGGAAAAAGACCAATGCTAGGGTCTTCCAGATGAACGCAAAGGAAGCTGTCCAGGACGATAATGTCATAACAGGTACCTTCCTTATTAATGATGTTTATGCAAGGGTGTTATTTGATTCTGGAGCAGATAAGTCATTTGTTGATGATAAGTTTGGTAAGTTGTTAAACCTACCTGTTAGAACTCTAAGCATAAAATATGAGGTTGAGTTAGCCGATGGTACCATAGAAACCGCATCAACCGTGTTAGATGGATGTTTCATATCCATTAGGAATCACTCTTTTCCTTTATCCTTACTTCCTTTGAAGTTAGCCGGTTTCGATATAGTAATAGGCATGGACTGGTTATCTCATAACCAGGCCCAGATTGTTTGCAACAAGAAGCAAGTAGTGGTCAAGACTCCGTCTGGTGAGCCACTTACCATTCAGGGAGATACCCAGTATGGACTGCCTGAGCAAGTGTCTATGCTCAAGGCATCCAGATGTCTGAAGAAGGGTTGTGTCATTTATATGGCACAGGTAACTGTTGATGAGAAGAAGCCCAAAATTGAAGATATTCCAGTCATTTCTGAATATCCCGAAGTGTTCCCTGAAGAACTACCTAGTTTGCCACCAGATAGGCAAGTAGAATTCAGAATTGACATTATTCCAGGAGCAGCACCTATTGCAAGGGCACCTTACAGGTTGGCACCAACAGAGATGAAAGAGTTGAGGACTCAGCTAGACTAGTTGTTGGCAAAAGGTTTCATTCGTCCTAGTTCATCTCCATGGGGAGCACCAATCCTGTTTGTGAAGAAGAAGGATGGGTCGATGCGTCAGTGCATCGACTATCGCGAGCTTAACAAGGTCACTATCAAGAATAGATATCCATTGCCCAGGATCGACGATCTGTTCGATCAACTGCAAGGGGCAAGTTACTTCTCTAAGATCGATTTGAGGTCAGGATACCATCAATTGAAGGTTAAAGATGAAGATGTACACAAGACTGCATTTAGGACCCGTTATGGTCATTACGAGTTCCTAGTGATGCCTTTTGGGCTCACTAATGCACCAGCAGCATTCATGGATCTCATGAATCGCGTCTGCAAGCCTTACTTAGATAAATTCGTCATCGTCTTCATCGATGACATTCTCATTTACTCAAAGAGCCAAGCTGACCATGAGAAGCTTCTTCGATGCATTCTGAAACTGCTTCATCAAGAAAAGCTCTATGCCAAGTTTTCAAAGTGTGAATTATGGCTTCGTGAAGTCCAATTCCTTGGACATGTTGTTAGTGAGCATGGTATCCAAGTAGATCCCGCCAAAGTTGAAGCTGTCATGAATTGGCAAGAGCCAAAGACGCCTACAGAGATTCGTAGCTTTCTAGGTTTAGCAGGATATTATAGGCGATTTATTGAAAACTTCTCAAGGATTGCTGCACCCCTAACTTCATTAACCCGTAAGAATATTAAATTTGACTGGGGTCCTAAGCAGCAGGAATCCTTTGACATTCTTAAGCAAAAGTTGAGCAATGCACCTGTATTGACATTGCCTTATGGAATTGATGAATTTATGGTATATTGTGATGCATCGCACACAGGTATGGGATGCGTGCTTATGCAGAAAGGCAAAGTTATTGCCTATGCTTCTCGACAGTTAAAAGTGCACGAGAAGAATTACACCACCCATGATTTGGAGTTGGGTGCCGTTGTATTTGTATTTGCACTAAAACTATGGAGACACTACTTGTATGGAACCAAGTGCGTGATCTATTCAGATCATAAGAGCCTTCAACATCTGTTCAATCAGAAGGATTTGAACATGAGACAACGACGTTGGATGGAAACCTTGAATGATTATGACTGTGAGATAAGATACCATCCAGGCAAGGCAAATGTGGTTGCCGATGCCTTAAGTCGAAAGGAAAGAGTGAAGCCTATAAGAATCAATGCCAAGAGCATTGAGTTAAAGAATAGTTTGATTAAAAGGTTGTTAGCTGCGCAGAATGAAGCTGCATTAGAAACTAACTATCCTGATGAAAAGCTAGGAGTAACTGAAGAGCAATTATCTCGGGGCAAGGATGGAATCCTGAGATTAAATGGATGAATATGGGTTCCAGTGTATGGAGGACTTCGGGATGTCATCCTCCAGGAAGCCCATAGTTCTAAATACTCCGTTCATCCTGGAGCTGATAAGATGTACCAGGATCTGAAGGCAAATTTTTGGTGGATAGGCTTGAAAAAGTCTATAGCTACCTATGTAGCCAAATGTTTGACGTGCGCGCAAGTTAAAGCTGAGCACCAAAAGCCGCCAGGTTTGCTACAACAGCCTGAACTTCCCACCTGGAAGTGGAAAATGGTGACAATGGATTTTATCACCAAATTGCCAAAGACAAAGAAAGGGAATGATACTATTTGGGTGATAGTAGATAGACTGACTAAGTCAGCACATTTCCTACCCATTAAGGAGACCCATAGCTCCGACATATTAGCCCAGTTGTACGTAGATAAGATTGTATCTCTCCATGGCATACCAGTGTCTATTATCTCGGACAGAGATACTAGATACACATCGCATTTTTGGAAAAGTTTCCAACAGTCTTTGGGCACGCGCTTAAATTTTAGTACGGCTTACCATCCTCAAACGGACGGGCAGAGTGAGCGTACCATCCAAACCTTGGAAGACATGCTTCGTGCATGTGTGATTGACTTAGGTGGTAGTTGGGATAACCACCTGCCATTGATCGAGTTCTCCTATAACAATAGCTACCATACAAGTATCCAAGCTGCACCATTTGAAGCCTTGTATGGTAGGAAGTGCAGAACGCCCGTTTGTTGGGCAGAAGTTGGAGATGTCCAACTAACAGGACCTGATATAGTCCTGGAGATGACAGATAAGATTGTGCAGATAAGAGACCGTCTCAAAGCTTCAAGAGACAGGCAGAAAAGCTACGCATACTTAAGGCGTAAACCTCTAAAATTTGAGGTAGGTGATAAGGTTTTACTTAAAGTATCACCCTGGAAGGGAGTGATGCATTTTGGTAAGAAAGGTAAGCTAAGCCCGAGGTATATAGGACCATTCGAGATCATCGAATGTGTAGGATCAGTGGCTTATAAGTTAAACTTGCCTGAAGAGCTCAGTGGTATTCACAATGTATTCCACATCTGCAATCTAAAGAAATGTCTAGCTGATGAATCGCTAGTAATACCACATACGGATGTGCATATAGATGAGAGCTTGAAATTTGTGGAAAAACCTTTGTCGATCGAGGATCGAGAGGTTAAGAAGCTTCGAAGGAAGCATGTACCGATTGTAAAGGTCAAATGGGACGCCCGCAGAGGTCCCGAGTATACGTGGGAGGTAGAGTCCACAATGAAAGAAAAATACCCTCATTTGTTTCAGTAAATCTCGAGGTCGAGATTTCTTTTAAGGGGGTGAGGATGTAACACCTCGAAAATTCATGTCCAATAATGTAATGACACGTGTCATAAGTTTTGAACGTGTGAAAGAATACTTTAGAGGGACTAAAGTTGGCAAACAGAGAAAGTATGTGAATATAAGGGTTCAAAGTGTCAACAATGGATAAATATACTTTACAATAACCCTACACGATGTTTATACCCTTAACCGAATAAATCATGGATCATACGAAGCTAAGTGTGGAAGAAAGTGAGAGATTACAAACTACAGGGGTTAAATGTGTCAACATGTTTAAAGTACACCTCTGAGTGACCTTTTAGCAAACCCGAAGCTTTGTAACGATAAATTATACTCACTAGAATATGTGGTAAAAATTTCACCAAGTTTCATTATCGTATGAGAAAGTTATGACAATATTAGTATACGAGGGGTTAAAAGCGTCAACGTTGAAATTTATGACTTTTCGGGCGATCACAAAGTTAACCAAGGACTTGCCAATGTTTAAACATGTCATGGAACCCTTAAAAGTAAGGTTAGAGGGCCAAAAGTGCAAGAAAAATACTTAAAACCACGTTTGGAAGGACCAGGGACCTAAAGTGCAAATAATGAAAACATGTTGGCTGGTTCTGGGGGTCATACCAGGCGCGTAAACCCCCTGGGGATTCTTACGCGGGGCGCCTCAGCATGCCAGCGACAGAAACTTTGGACAGGTGCCTGTTAAGGCTGTGTAACCGACTGATGAGCCTGTAAAATGATACCAGGGGCTGGGCAAATGGATTTTTATGCACTAGGGACAGTTGTGATGATCTGAATCCATGCATAGAGTTGCTTGGCATCATCTTGTGAGATCAAATTCCATATATAAGCATCCCTCTAGTTGCAACATTGAACTCATTCATTTGCAAAGTTCACAAGACTCATTTCTGGAGCTCCTCTGATCAGCAACAAACTTTCTTAAGATCCCTAGTCATGCTTAGGACTCTTGTAAGTGTCCTTAACCCTTCTTAATTCAGTTTAGCTTAGTTAATTAGCTTAAAGTCAAACCATCGTAATTAGAGTTTGACTTCGAGATTAATCAATAATTGTTCAGTCAAATCTCGAATTGAAAGTACCTATAGGTTGGTAATTATGTGGGTAATAAACCCTTAAAAAGGTAACCTCTGATTCCCACTTTAACTAGGTCAATTGTCAGGTCAAAGCTAATCTTAAAAAGTCAACATAAAGCTTATTTTCAAATTAATGCATAATTAGCAATGTAGGAGACATGCAACCTATTTTATCACTAATATAACTTGGTAATTAATGTAAGAACATGTCTAAACATGTTCAACCCGACAATTTTCAGTTTAGACTCGGATCGGAACCGAAAGTCGCATAATTTGACTTTTGCTTTGACTTTCAGTTCTGACCCAATGTAGCATGTTTTATAAATGCCTTAGAGCCTTATTAGGACCAGGTTTCATGTTGGTATAACCCTCTGTGATTATACAACTTGATTCATTAGTTATCCGATTCATATGCATGTTTCCGTTAAATGCTTAAATGTTGACAATTATGCCCATATGACCTTAAAACGTAATTTTTGAAAATGTAAAAGAATAGAAACCTTAGTTACTGATTATTAGACTTGTCCCTAAAATTTGACATCAGTTTGAGGTATAGAATAGGAGTTATGCTCATTAGCGTAAATAAGAAGCTTTTTATTAATTAAACGGCGTAATTAGCATATAGCCTATCTAAAACCGATTTTTAATACCAAACTTTTTACCTACTGATATAAAATAATATTTTGGAATTTTTTAAGATTTTTATTTAATTTTAGGCTGAGCATAACATAGAGTTCTAAGCTTGATTCGGTAATTGCCGGTTTTGCCCTTTTGGGCTATAAAATGAGTTTTACAAATTATTTTGATACCAAGCCTTTTTCTACTGATCTAATATGATAAATAAAAAATTTTGTGCCTTTTAGAATAATAAAAATATCAGCTTTCCTTTAAAAACCCGAAAATAGCTCAAAATCGCCTTTTTAAGCGTTTTTAACACATAGTATGTATTAAAACTATTTTAAACATATAAGGTTTGATGCCTATTGATATTTTCAGTAAATTTTTATATATTAACAGTAAGAAAAAGTTTTAAACGCAGATTTCCAAGTTTTGACCTTTTAAGCCTATGTGAAATTACCAAAATGCCCCTAAGGTGCATAATTTGGTTTTAAATGATAAATTTTACATATATATAATACCCTACTGTTATAACTTATTAAATTAAGTATTTTTACTGATTATATCAGACCTGTAACTCAGATTATTATTTAAACTCTTTTATAACCCTTAAAATGACCAAAAAGGGCATAGTTTGAGTTTAAATCCATTTCGGGCATAATAGAAGATATCCTACTGATGTCACAACATATTTAAGGCATATTAACTTAGGAAACCTGTATATGACTCTTTTGGTTACCCGTTATGCACTTTTCGCATTCGGTTCGGTTTATGTAACTAGTTTGCATAAATTGACCGAAACGGGTCAAACCTTATCATTTTTGTCTCAAAATCCAGAATGTGTTTAGTTTACCCATATTACACAAGTCTCCAAACTTGTCGGGTCTAAATCACATTCTATTCCGGTCTTCGCTTAATCGTGCGTTTGAACCGTATCTTCCTTTAAAACTAACCGGTCTAAGTTTAGGCTTAATTAAAGACCCGTTAGGAATCTAATAGGTTATTAAAAACCTTTGTTCCAGAATAGGAGACCCAGTAAAAGCTACACGCACTTGCTATTTGTGATTAATACTTGCAAAGGTAAATACTTTTAACTTATTTTCGCTATACGGGCTTGGGATACGGTATATAAAATACCGCTTGGTCGGGTATTGAATCTTTAATCGTATGAAGGTTAAATCATTGAAATGTCCCGTTTAAATTGTTATGTTTGATTAAAGCCTTTGGGGGGTTAATGACCATGTCCCGGATATCCTTGGCATCATTTTACGAAATGGCCACGACCTAAGCACGCGGGTGTAGGCGTACACCCGTTAGTGCATATATAAATAATAAGGTATAACCGCCGGTTTCGGGAATAACCCGCCGCGGGACTATATCATGTGGTGTGTCTATTAAGCTCTAACCCGGTGTCAACCCGGGCTACTGAACGCATAAGAAACATATAATTCTTTTACAAGTTTATATATAAATAATTATCCCAAGTTATAAAATGTTTTGTGCCTTGTGCATTCAAATCAATTTTTTTAAAACTTTTCAAAATGAGTCAGTTAATTGTCTTTACCAGTGTAAACTGACGTATTTTCCCAAAAAGGTTAAGTACAGGTACTACTCGAAATAGGCTGGCCTCTCCTTAGCATCGTTAAGAGTCTCGCAAGCTTGGATGCATTTAAGTCTGATGAACTATATTTTCTGTTTATTTGATCCGCCTGTGGATCCGTTTCAACTACATTGTGATTCTTAATATTACAATTTTATTCGGTTGAAATAAATCTATCTTTTGCTTCCGCTGTGCATTTAAAATTGTGTTGTTTGACTATGATGATACCAACTACGTCACGATACTCCCCACCGGGCCCACCGGTAATACGTGGAAATATCGGGGTGTGACATAAGCATTTAAGGTTTTGTAAAATATTACAAAAAGGTTAACAAAAAGAGGATAAACTCACATTGCTATCTTAGACTTCGTGTAAGGGTTTCCTGGGATTAAGCTATAATTTACACAAATGTACATAGATTAGTATAATAACCCTTTGATAATATTAATGATACCCTCCCCGAGATGGTATTCCAACAACTACGTCGGGCAGAACCACGACAGTTGTTACGGAACCCTAAATCAATCGGGCATCGTATCTAATACGAAACTGGGGTTATAATACTTACAACGGAGCAGAACCTCGCTAATTAGGGGGTATTATACTCGAATATTATGCCTATAGCTTCATAAATTCGCTTAGAAAGAAAGAAATGAGCGACTGAAAGTGAAATCCCGAGTCCTCCTTATATAGTGCTGAAATCTGGTTCTCTCGCGGCCCGCGTAAGAGTAGACGAAGGTCTAAGCGGCCCGCGTCAAAGCTAGTCAACGGACTAGCTTGTCCGGCTCATTAGGTAGGTCCGCCACGATGTCGACACGTGTCGGCCTAGGGTGTCTCTACGTTGTTGATCTCACGCGGCCCGCGTTAACTTAACGGGGGTCTTACGCGGCCCGCTTGAACTTAAGAAAATCAACGAAATCAGGTTTCAACCATGATACCGCCCGCGTAAGGTTGGGGTGGGTCCTACGCGGCCCGCCTCAACTTAATAATCAAATTTTAAATTTTATTTTTAATGCTATACTATATTTCGGGCTCGGTTTTCACATACGGGGTATATTTAAAGACATATTGGAACATTTTAAAATATAATGGGGTGTCGGAAATATTATGAGGGTGTCGGTTTATTGAGGATTGTTACAGTATACAAGATGTGAAATTAAGATTTTAGGGTGTGGGATTATTAGTACCCTAGTTTTAACATCAAAATTTTATGGTACATTAATATTTAGAAGACCAACAATAATAATCTGTATTGTTTTTTTTTTTTTAAATATGTTTGATACAAAATGTTTCTACTTTGATCATAAGTAGAGGGGCGGGACCGTTAAACCAAATAAAATATAATATAAAAACGTTAATCCTTGCACAAGCGTTGCAGCATGTTAATTTAACAAAATAGACCAAAACATAAAACAATAACTAACCCGACTTAGGACCCGTGTGTTACGACGGAGCTTTTAAACCATAAAGAAACATATATAAAAGGTTGAACCTTAGTTGACTGTTATTTTTCTTTTTTGTTTAATATATAAAAACACATTTAAAATTGTTATCACAAATTCCTAATTAGCTTATAAAAATATAATTTCTTTCAATGGAGTTAGTTACTTGTTTAAAAAAAATAGAAGTAAAACAAATGTAAAACAATATGAGTACAAAATCTTAAAGATGTCCGCATATATAAAAATAATAATTAAATTTTAAATAATAAAATAAACTTTAAGACAACAAATAATAATAGCATTTCAAAAACAAATAATCTAAGATATGTGTGTAATGGTTTCACAAAAAAGAGTGAAATGGGAATTGAAAACAATAATAGTACCTCACTATTGGATGATGAGGAAGAAGGGCGTTGGTATTTAGCTGTAGTCCATTGGGTGCATCAACACAGAGGAAGAAGGAAGATGGCCGCTAATGTTACTCAAAAGTTCAAGGTTTTAAGTAACCTTTGACTTTGATCTTGTATAGAATTTTATAGATTTATAACGTAAAGGCTGATATAAGTTATAGGAAAAAAATAATATACATTAAAAAGAGCCCAACCTAGTCAATGTATGATAATATAATGAGAGATCTACATGTATGTACAAAATTATGTTTGTTAATAGTAACATTACAAATGAGAGGACCTTCAATGATGAAAATGTTTGTTTGTAGCCTCTCAGTGAAGATAGTAAATGTGGGTAATACGTCGGTGAAAGTATGTGGGGAAATAGGCATGGGAAAAGGCTTCATTGAGGGATCAAGTACATAGATTGCCAGTCATCAACAGATTACCGACAATGGTCAAGGTCGGATCGTCATGTCAACATCATATATGGATTAGCAACATCACATTTATCTAAGGATCATGACGAAATTTTCACCAACAAATCAACTTTGGAATTTTCACCAACTCACCGTCATCGGACTTGTCTGTTGGTGATATTAATTGTTACATAAGAAAATAAATAATAATAATAATAATAATGAGTCGATGTAAATGCAAGCTCTACATTCTAAATAAATTAAAAAATCATTTCATTTAAATTATGTAACATCACGCAAAAATATTGATTAGTTCTTAACGCCTCTAAACCCTAAGAAGAAATCTCATTCGAGATCTAATACTTAAATATTTCCAACAGAACATGTATCATAAATACTAACTCATCGATCATAGAGGATACCGATGATATGATCCCCATACTCTTCGTTGTAAGGCCCCAAACCAAGGAAGCCTCGTAGTTGGGTTCAAGAATCAAAACACAGTTCTCAAACTAATAAAGATCATGCATAAGCAGCTGAAAACATAGAATTATCCAATACATCAAGTTTAAACATAACAATACAAATCAAAAGAAGTCAACTATGGTCGATAGGATGCCAACCTTTACGGTATGGTAAAAACAGTCAGCTACTAATGTGTGTGTTTTAGGTGTGTTAATTTAGTAACCTTTGAAAACGGTTATCAATGTTTTTAATTTATAAGAAATGATTTTTATTTAGACTTAACACACACATTACTCATGTGTACCTATCGTTTGTAGTAAAATTTATGTAAGAACCAAGTATCGAACCTAAAGGACACGACTTTTACTACTCAACTTTTCTTTTGTTACCAACTAGTTTAAATAATTATCTTTGTTTGGTTTGTAGGCAGTAAAATATAAAACTTAAAATGAATGAGAGTAATAGTGATGACTAGAGAATATCATATCACAGAAAGTATTGCTTTGAGATGGAATCCACTTGAGATTAATTATAGTTAAGTTATTAGCATTGTAGTTTATTGAACATATTACAAAATACTCGGCTGCTAGCTAAAGGTACAAGTGGGGTTTTCTTAAATTTTCAAAATATATTTTTAAGGTTAAAATAGAATGGCTTCTAGAAAGGTTACTTAAACCCTCATCCTATTTGAAAGCTTATTTATTAAAACCAACACCAAGGTTTAGATTAAAGACATCTAACTACTTTTTTTCTTCTACAACATCACCACCCCGCGCGCCTTTCTAGTTGTGATCCCTTTACAGGTCCAACAAAGACATAAGTACTTGTTGATATAACGGTGTAGTCACTGATATGCGTATAAATATACATGTTTTTAATATCAAAATAATCCTACTTTGTATTGGTTTTGTTAGAAATATAATTTAAATAAGCTTAGTTTTTTTTCAGGACAAAACAAGCCCAAAACCAACAAACGAACCAATTCTGGATGAAAAACAGAAGATTTGCTGACATGGAGTCGAGGTATGCCCCGCGCCTCAACTAAGATGAACAATGACATCTTCTGAGGATCGTTCTAGAAGGCCGTTGAAGAGAAGGAGAGACACGCCCCACACCCCGACCATAAATGACAAATCATATCTCAGAGGATTTTTAAAGATCCAGTGGGGCCAATAAGAGCTTACCACAGGTCGTGTCCCCTGGACACGCCTCGTACCTGACAAACAACATCCAGTCACCTTTGTCCAGTCATGGACAATGCCATCTAGGCACACCTCATGCCTCGCTACCATACCATGTAAATAGAGCCTCATTCTTCTCATTTTACTTGCTCAATTATTTGCTTCTCTTCCACAGTACATTCTTCTTCTACCCACTTTATTAAGCATTGTAATCATTAAGAAATTGTAATAACATCATTAAGTAATTATCAATCTTGTGGTCATTAATGTAATATTTCCAAGTTTGTTAAAAACTATTTTTAAAGCTACGAGTATGTAGCTAAGGCTTTTGTGGGTGTCTGGGGAACCAAACCCCTTGATAAGGAGTCAACAAAAAAAACTATGGATTAACAAGGGTGTTAATGTCATTAAGTACTAAGTACCACATTGAAAATGAGTTTATTAAATCCTTAAAAACAAACTAATAACCTTGTGTTTTGTTAATTAAAAACATTCATGTTTTTTATGTCTATGTAGAGTCAAACATGCTAATTGTTTGTAAGAGGGTTAGAGGTGTAGGTTTAGGACTTTGAGTTTGGTAAAGTCTTGCCAAAGTGAGGAGATAGGATCAAGACATCGAGGACTTGGTTTATAATATCGTCACTACTCTTGGGGAGATAGAGTCAAATCAAGAGGATACTTCATAGTGATGGGTAATATAAACCCCTTATGACTACTTTTTACTTAATTGTAAATCACAATGGTCTATAGTTTCTCTGTTGATTCAGTAATATCATTTTGATCTACTTCCAACCTTGCGAAAAATTTCCCTGCTGATTCAATATGGTTAAGGAGTGAGAGGGTCCCTATAAAATAACTCCATAACTTTATGGCATTAATAGAATACCACTATTTACTTTAAAGTGAGCTCTTGTGATCCATAGTAAAGTTTAATTAACAAAGCATCAAGATATAACAAATAAATCAAAACCCCGTTTCTTAAAACTGATTATAAAACTATCTTTTTATTTATTTTTATGTTTTATTTTATAAAAACTACAAAAAAAAACTCTTGTTTTGGTTTGACTAGACGTTGATGACAACTCGGTACTAATAGTTGTTTGTATCCTTGGACGACCTCAGTATCTTACCATAACTATATTGCCCTCAATGTACAAAACAAAAGCAAAGTGAAGTAGTAAAAAGGAATTGGAACTTCTCTAATTGCGTGAAATGCAAAGTGGCTTTGAAAATTTTGTAACTTATTTGTCTGTCCCGCTCTTGATTGCACGGATACCATACATCAATAACTATAACAACAAACGCTAGCCATCAATAATTACAATCTTACAACATTTCGCATCAATCATAAACATGTAACATCAAACATCAGCGAGTAACAACTAACAGTCACAACATGTAGTTCGAATCATAAACATACAAGGTAGCATGTATATCATCCTAAAATAGTAAAAGGAAAATAAGATACATCTAGAACTCATCTAGGAGTTAGATTTTCTTACTTATTACAACGGGACAATTAGGCCTGTAAACAAACTTAACATTCATGAACTTGTTCGGTGGGAAGTTCGTTTATGTTCGTTTATTTAATAAACGAACGAACACGGACAAAAAAATTGTTCGTTTAATTAAATGAACGAACATGAACACACCATGTGTCCGTTCATTTATGTTCGTGAACATTCGTTTATGTTCATGAACGTTCGTTTATATTCGTTCATTTATATTCGTGTTATGTTCGTTTAAATTTTAGTAAATACATAAATAGTTATATTTATATAAATATTAGGTTTTCTAACTACATGTATAAATATAACTAATTAGTATATCTATGAACCCTAATTTAGATGTGTTTTCGAATGAACTGTAATATATATGACTTGTTTGTTTAATCATGTTAATTTATTTTTATTCAAATATGTTCAGTTAATTTTTTTGTTTATGTTCGTTTGTGTTCGTTTATGTTTGTGAACCGTTCATTTAGGCTTTAAACGAACGAACATAAATGGACACGAACATGCCTGATTTCTTAATGAACGAACACGAACAAAAAAAATGTGTTTGATTATATGTTCGTGTTCATGTTCGTGTCCGTTTAAAGTTAAATGAACGAACACGAAGATTCCTATGTTAGTGTTCGTTCGGTTCGTTTACAAGCCTACGTACAATTCGTCGCTTGAACACGTAGTTGACTAGTCAGAGATTTACATGAAACTACATCAACTTTTCGCATGCATCAAGCCCTTAACTTTCATATGAAAAACATAATTTTTGCATCAAACATCATGTGTGAATACTTAGACCATTCACATGAATACCTCATGCAAATGCTTAGACTACTCCTATGAATCCCTTATGCGAATACATCATCATGCGAAGTTTTTGTGTGGACAAAGTTTTCGCGTGGATTAAGTTTTCGCTTATAATTACAACATTGATCTAAAATGTTCACATACACTTATTCGTATAACTTTTCTTCTTGCAAAATCTAGAACTATTCGTGTAAGCAGGTTATACAAATACTATCATGCATAAACTTACTATTCGTGCGAATTCTTACAACAGAATACATACTCTCTTGTAAAAAAACCTAAAACTCGTGAGTACTCAGATCTGAACTTTTTTCATGTCAGAATCCTAACTTTATCATAGGATATGCATAAGGGTCAACCCATAACCCCATTACAAGTGGCAAATATACAGATACATGTAAACTTTTATGTGAATCCTGCCCCCTTTATAGTGAAAACCCTAACCCAAGCTTGAAACCTTCAAGATCCGATTGCAACAGCCCTTTCCTACATCGTGAACGCTTGGAGATGGTGAAATGAGGATTTTATGCTTGTCCTCTTCGAACTCGTGAGAGAAAACAATGCTAAACACCCTGATTTACACTTTTCCTCTCTCTGGATCTCTCTTTCTTTCTCTTTATCTCTCCCTAAGCCTTGTGGTGAGGTTTGTTGCAAATGAGGAGGTTGGTTCAAGCATCATTTCCATAACATGATTTTACATATAATTACCCCTTTTACCCTTCATAGGCCTAGCCATGTACATTCTCAATATGGGCTTTTATTCACAATCCATTTTCTATGTCTTTTTTATTTATCTAAATTAAAAAGCAAGGTGTTACATTCGTACTTGTTCCTCTCAACATGTTATCTTCTATGAAACTACCTTCTTGGCTCTTATATTAGTCTTTGACCTTGAGCCATCGACTACTACTATTAGTCCTCATTGTGACTTACTTAATTTGTTACAAAGAGTTGGTCTTAGTAAGTGTTGTCCATTATCTACCTCGTTTTCTCCTAGGCAACAACTTTCTAGTTATTCAAGGGTGCCTCTAAAGGATGAAGGATTCGTTTACTAACATAGATTAACTTGGATTTTTGGCAAATCTTTTGTATGTTCTTGGATTTTTTACATCATATAAAATGGGGAGATTGTTGCGGCATACATAGCCACTATATAAGTTTTATTTTGATGATGTTAAAATACAAGACATATGGGTTGAAAGATAATTCTAAGATGTAGATATTTTTATATAACAAAGCTTTTTCATATGTTAAGATCAAGTCACGATTTAACAAGTGAAAGATGAAGCACTAGAAAGATCAAATGTCCAATTAGTAAAATTAAAGTCTATTAGTGTTAATGAACAAATGTATTACATTCTGAGTGAATAGTGAGAATTAAATGTGTGATTCCAAAAGAAAATGTAAATTTTAGTACCATTCTGATAGCACAAAGGTAAATGGAGGGAAGGTATTTGTGTTTGTGGACAACTAGATTAAATGAGTCAGGATATAATATGTAACACCCTTCTAATTATTACTTGAATTTAATAAAAAATTCATACGATTTATATAAAATGTGTCTAAATTAAAACATAGTTACCAAAACAAGGTTCCGAGTAATCAAAACTAGTCAACCAACGACTAGTTAAAACATTCATGACCTGATTTGCAAGTTATTTACATTCAAAAGAAATAGAAACATTGTTTAACAAAGTTATGAAATCGCGGAAGCTTCAAAAGTTGTGTTCGGTTCTTCAAAAACTTGCTTGATCGCCATCCGTACACTTGCAATACCTAGAAACTAAAATGTTTTTAACAAAAACTAATATTAGAGTTCTTAGAAATAATACATAATCGAAACTACGCTCAAAAACGGGTTCGATTAACAAGGATATGCAAAATTTAATATAAATGTCAAGGCTCAACCGTAACTTACGGTAGCCACCGTAAGTTACGGTAGAAGCTGGATCACTTGTGTCTGCCGTAAGGCAGTATAGAACTGCCGTAAAGTTTTATTTTCTACCGTAAGTTACGGTGGAGACCGTAACTTACGGTAGGTGCTGTAACTTTGTTGTTTGACCCATTTAATCATTTTACCCAAACTTCCATGAACGGGATATCTCTTCTAAACGAGAAGATCCCAATCATGGGTTCTTTATTTTCAACACCCACGCTCCCATCATCGGTTTGCGTGTTTAGTATTTCGCTACCCGTCACTCGGGTTCAAAATCTACAATAGCCACTCATTATTTGATTATTCGGCCCGTTTGGCTCATCTACGGAATCCTCCATTATGATGACTACCAACGAAACCTAACCAATTCTTGACCTATTATTCAATATAGCGAACATTATCGCTTAAAATCAACACAACTTTTATTCTACATTTCGACTACACATATGCTAATTACCAAAATTCACCCAATGTAACGAATCAAGTTACATACTTGCATAATTCATCAACATTGGTATCTAACCATAATTACCCATCACCGGGCTTGTCAATCTTAGCGTTTCACATCCATTCCATGGATTACGTTTTTATAACTCAATCATAATGAGTGACGTTTTAGTCACTTCAACACTTACAAATTCAACAATTGTTTGACCCGTTTGGTTGTTTAATGGGAACCACCATTTTACAACATACCAAACTTGTTCTAACCAACATTTAACCCATTTACTCATCTAGTGTTTTTCGTCACTTCGACTAGACATCCAAATTCATACACTATTCTAAATTCAAGTCTACTAGTAAAAATACATAATAAACATAACGTAACGAAACCGTGGTTACGTACCTTCCAAGCGTTCCCTTCAAACGTGTATCGCCATTAGCTTGTCCGCTTGACATTCTGATTTCCTTGCCTATAGAGTTCAACCATAGGTGTTTAGAACTCTCTTATAGTATATAACGCATAATTTACCACACTAATAAAATATGTGTTTTTAGTCCAAATTCTCTACATTTATCTTCTCTTAGGCATTATATCAAACACCTAATGAGCATGATTTCATACAATTCAAACATCAAGTTCTTGACTAACTATTTAACCAAGATTTAAACATCATTTCACATGTTCATGACAAATTTTCATATCAACAAATCTGGATTTGCTTCATAGAGCTCAAATACACTAAGTTAACAAAGACAATCCTAGTGTTCAACATAATTCTACAAAACCCACTTATCACCTTCAATGGTGATTATGAATTTCACAAGAAATAGGCGAAATTTCAACAAGTAGTTGACTAGGGTTCATCCCTAGACACTATTTCATTCCAAACAACTAACATGCAACATCAATTCTGAATTTCATGAATTCACTCAGAAATTTAGATGAAGGTTTTCCATGGAAATTACATACCTTATGATCCTCTTTCAGAGGAGATCACTATTCTATGCTTGGATTGCGATTTGGAACGAAATTTGGCCTTCAATTTAGTCAATTCTTGATAACTAGGGTTTGAGCTTGGGGAGCCTCTCCTGGCTCTGTGTTTGTGCGCGACCAGAACACACCAAGTATGTGTTTTGGTGTGTTAATTAATAATTTTTTTTAAAACTAATTAGCACATGTTCCACTTTGGTCCCTTATCTTTACTTGAGTTACCCTAAGGTTTTTTTATCCAAGTTCCTTTGTAACAACTACACTTATGACTAACTAGGTTATTTATTCCTAGTTAGTTTGTTTTTGTTTACTTTATACTTTATAATTTTAAATATAAAGTTTTATATTTTCGGTGTGTTACAAGTCTACCGAAACCTTCGTTAAGTAGTTCTTTGGTTTGGACCGAACTAACTTAGTTTTGTTTTTCAGACCTTATTTCTTTTAGTCAAAAGTTATCATTTGCCTCAACGCATGCATTTTCCACATGTAAGTCCTCATGGACTTTAACTTGTGTCGTGTGTTTTTTTTTATCTTATCGCCTATTTGTCCCAATCGTCAATTGATCACTCAATAGTATGAGTTTGCCCACATGTTTACTTTATACTAACTCTATATTGACAAGGGTTTTGTATAAATCCCAACACTAATTTGACTCCATACGGACCCATCGGCTAGACTGATTAGTCACCATCACTTCATGCCCCATAGATTTCGGGTCTATCCCTCCTTGCCATAATCGAACTTAGGTAAGTTTACGATCTTCAATCCCATAACTCATGCTACAACATGACTATATTCTGTATCACTTTTCTTAACCGTGATCGTATCACGTCGTGTTTAAGTTTAGATAATCTTTTTGTTATCAATATCTTCTTTCTAATGTATCGTCTTACACCCATCGGTGTTAAGACCTATGTCTTTTATTATTAACTGTTTTCTAATTTGTCTCATAACACTCATTTTCGTTAAACGTTGTTCCTTACTAAAACTGAATTTCTGTTTAACGTTTATCTCTTTTAACTTATGTCAATTACCCATATCCGGGAATTGACGACAAGAATTTATTCTTATCCGCTATTATATTACGCGGGGAGTCGTATCCAGTCCTCTTACTATATCCCGAGTGACCCGAAGGTTCTTTTGCTTAGCCTCGTAGGTTATTTCTTTAGGCTTTCATCCCTTTTGGTTCATTTCTTTCTATTGTTGACGCTAGATTTATTTAGTCCTTTAAACATTTACTTTGTTTATAATTCCAAAGGTTATGACGATCCCATAGATCATCTTTACTTGTGAAGTTTTCATATACTTAGAAATACATTCATGGTATCATGGTATCATGGCATCCCTTTCGAGCCTAAAATTCATTTATCTTCGAATTTTTTTATTGATTCGACCGTAGTCCAAGGCTACGCCCGCTTTCTTTCGGATCATCCTTCCGACTCTATGGCTTCTTATGTCACTTTCGTGTCGATTTATTTCACTCATACCGTTATTTGATTTACGCCCCTATTCCTTTCAACCCGTTACCCGGGTTCTTTATCTTAATGTTTTTAACACTCCGATTTTATTGGTTTGCATTTTCCTTTCCATACTCTTTTACGACCTATCACACAGATTCAGTAATATTTCGCACTTCCATTATTCGTTTTGCGCTTACTTGAAATATTAGGTATTATACTTTATTCAGCCCGTCCGGCATTGCAATAGTTGAATATAACTATCGAAATTTCTGTTTTGCGAAATTTCATCGTCTTTTAGTCATAGCTCTTAGTCCGAGTCTTTTGACTTTTAATATGCGTCACCGTCTCTTGGTTTACGCATATATTCGTAGTCCTACCCATCTATCGGTTATTTTACCGAAGTCATTATTAGAGTCATCATTCCTACATGCATTAAGATTTCGTTTTGATTTATTCTGTGGTATTAGCGTAACCCGTCGCCTTTATTTCACCAATTCCTTAATTCTTCCATTTATTTTGTTTGACTTGTTCTGATGAACTTTATTACTTATAATAGTCAAACTTTATCCTTGTGCCTTAACATTCTTGTTTGTTAGTTTATAATTTTAATTACCTTGATTCTTATCCCTTCCCTTGGGCTCATTACCTTAATGTAATACGCTCCCGTTATCCGGCTTCCGTTTACCTTTATTATCACGCATTTTACTTATTTGATCCGAACACCGCCTTTCTTTTGTTAGCGACCCTTAGGTCTATTTCTTTTGCTAATGTCCCGAAGGCCTATTTCTCAAGTCTTATTTGGTAAAACTACTGCTATTGTTATTCGACTTTTGGGGTTTACCCGTCCTTATTCTAATACTTTCATAAAGTTTATTTTACTAATCTTTTATATAATCACATCCATTGCTGTGATCATCCTTCCTCATAAAGGTTTGATTAATAATGTGTTATTTGGATGGTTACCCATACCCAACTTTCCAAATTTGCATTTATTGATACTTTGTTATTCATAGTAGCGAATAGCACGTATCATCCATTTGGTTTCTTTCTCGAGGATATGTTTGGTCTGAGTCGTAATTTCTCATCTTTAACCTTAATCCTATTGTAACTATAACAAAATCAATTCGTTTCGTTTTATTATTCCATATCATTGTATGAAATTTATCCACATCGTTTATTTATATAACAAAGTTTCTGCATATTTTATTTGGTTTGGCCAAGTCTATAACCTTGTCCTTGTCGTCTATTTTTATTGCAAATTTCCGTGTTCGAGTGTACGCGCACTCCTTCCCACGACTATATTGACCGTGATTACTTTTGCCTTGGTTTCACATGCTTACCATTGTTTATTTTCTTATGCATATACATTTCTTTCACATAATTCGCCCGTTTCACTACTCATGTATGCCCCTATGCAACTATTGTTCACACTAGTATTGAATAAAATTTATAGTGAAATTAAATTTGTAATAAGTATACCTGGAACAACATCAGATTCAGCTTTAGCCTCCGCGGCTATCGTGTGGGAAGACCTTGTCTTCTCTTTCGGGGTATCAGGCTTTAATTTCTTTACGGGTCTTGGGTCCATATCCGACTCACTCCCGTCATCTTTTTCTTATGAGAGACTATCTTTTAATTCAGTCATCATATCCTCTACTGCTAGCAAAATTGTGGTTTGTAGTCTCTCGGCGAACTGCAGTAGACTGGCTTCTATTGCCTTTCCGACTTCCTCAGAAATTTTAGCTTCCATCTCTTCAGTTAATTGAGATGCTAATTCGCTCTCGGTTACACCGGACATTTCTTTCATCTGTTCGGTGACCTTCGGCACCGTATCATTATCGTTGCCTTCATCAGTCATCTTGAATCTGAATGTTTATATTAATTGTTAAACATTTCATTTTGTATCATTTGCATCTTTTGCTTTGGTTTAGCCAAGTTCACTACTTGCTTTAACCGTTCACTTTTGGTGCACTTTCCGGGTTTGAGTGAGTTAACACATTTTTCCCATGCACATTAATTCACATCTCATTTCTTACATAAGATAAAATCTACTAAAATAATAAATTAATTCTTACCGGACGATTGATCAAGCTTGAACCGAACGCTTTGTTGACAACCTTAAGCTCTGATACCAACTTGTAACACCCTTCTAATTATTACTTGAATTTAATAAAAAATTCATACGATTTATATAAAATGTGTCTAAATTAAAACATAGTTACCAAAACAAGGTTCCGAGTAATCAAAACTAGTCAACCAACGACTAGTTAAAACATTCATGACCTGATTTGCAAGTTATTTACATTCAAAAGAAATAGAAACATTGTTTAACAAAGTTATGAAATCGCGGAAGCTTCAAAAGTTGTGTTCGGTTCTTCAAAAACTTGCTTGATCGCCATTCGTACACTTGCAATACCTAGAAACTGAAATGTTTTTAACAAAAACTAATATTAGAGTTCTTAGAAATAATACATAATCGAAACTACGCTCAAAAACGGGTTCGATTAACAAGGATATGCAAAATTTAATATAAATGTCAAGGCTCTACCGTAACTTACGGTAGCCACCGTAAGTTACGGTAGAAGCTGGATCACTTGTGTCTGCCGTAAGGCAGTATAGAACTGCCGTAAAGTTTTATTTTCTACCGTAAGTTACGGTGGAGACCGTAACTTACGGTAGGTGCTGTAACTTTGTTGTTTGACTCATTTAATCATTTTACCCAAACTTCCATGAACGGGATATCTCTTCTAATCGAGAAGATCCCAATCATGGGTTCTTTATTTTCAACACCCACGCTCCCATCATCGGTTTGCGTGTTTAGTATTTCGCTACCCGTCACTCGGGTTCAAAATCTACAATAGCCACTCATTATTTGATTATTCGGCCCGTTTGGCTCATCTACGGAATCCTCCATTATGATGACTACCAACGAAACCTAACCAATTCTTGACCTATTATTCAATATAGCGAACATTATCGCTTAAAATCAACACAACTTTTATTCTACATTTCGACTACACATATGCTAATTACCAAAATTCACCCAATGTAACGAATCAAGTTACATACTTGCTTAATTCATCAACATTGGTATCTAACCATAATTACCCATCACCGGGCTTGTCAATCTTAGCGTTTCACATCCATTCCATGGATTACGTTTTTATAACTCAATCATAATGAGTGACGTTTTAGTCACTTCAACACTTACAAATTCAACCATTGTTTGACCCGTTTGGTTGTTTAATGGGAACCACCATTTTACAACATACCAAACTTGTTCTAACCAACATTTAACCCATTTATTCATCTAGTGTTTTTCGTCACTTCGACTAGACATCCAAATTCATACACTATTCTAAATTCAAGTCTACTAGTAAAAATACATAATAAACATAACGTAACGAAACCGTGGTTACGTACCTTCCAAGCGTTCCCTTCAAACGTGTATCGCCATTAGCTTGTCCGCTTGACGTTCCGATTTCCTTACCTATAGAGTTCAACCATAGGTGTTTAGAACTCTCTTATAGTATATAACGCATAATTTACCACACTAATCAAATATGCGTTTTTAGTCCAAAATCTCTACATTTATCTTCTCTTAGGCATTATATCAAACGCCTAATGAGCATGATTTCATAAAATTCAAAAATCAAGTTCTTGACTAACTATTTAACCAAGATTTAAACATCATTTCACATGTTCATGACAAATTTTCATATCAACAAATCTGGATTTGCTTCATAGAGCTCAAATACACTAAGTTAACAAAGACAATCCTAGTGTTCAACATAATTCTACAAAACCCACTTATCACCTTCAATGGTGATTATGAATTTCACAAGAAATAGGCGAAATTTCAACAAGTAGTTGACTAGGGTTCATCCCTAGACACTATTTCATTCCAAACAACTAACATGCAACATCAATTCTGAATTTCATGAATTCACTCAGAAATTTAGATGAAGGTTTTCCATGGAAATTACATACCTTATGATCCTCTTTCAGAGGAGATCACTATTCTATGTTTGGATTGCGATTTGGAACGAAATTTGGCCTTCAATTTAGTCAATTCTTGATAACTAGGGTTTGAGCTTGGGGAGCCTCTCCTGGCTCTGTGTTTGTGCGCGACCAGAACACACCAAGTGTGTGTTTTGGTGTGTTAATTAATATTTTTTTTAAACTAATTAGCACATGTTCCACTTTGGTCCCTTATCTTTACTTGAGTTACCCTAAGGTTTTTTTATCCAAGTTCCTTTGTAACAACTACACTTATGACTAACTAGGTTTTTTATTCCTAGTTAGTTTGTTTTTGTTTACTTTATACTTTATAATTTTAAATATAAAGTTTTATATTTTCGGGGTGTTACATAATAGGAAGTTTATTTGGGTAGGAAGTCTAAAAAGTAATCTTGACTATCTATTTATTAATCAATAGCTAAGATTAAATGAGTGAAATTGAAAAAAAAAATGAGGCACATGGGTTTGTGTAGGGTATTCTAGTCAATCTAATGCAATAGTTTCTCTCTCCTCCAATTCCCCTCATTTTTAAATATTAATAACTCTTTCATACGACATTACTTTTTTTTATAAAAATTGCACAAAAAAACGAGTGTTTTTTTATCTTTAAAAAGAGTATACTATTGATATATTTTCGAAAACCCATTTGCGTAAAACGCAATGGACAAAAAGCGTAAAAAATAACTTTTTTCTAAAACTCAATGGACAAAAAACACAAAAAATGTCTTATTTCTAAAACGCAATTGCCAGAAAAAACAAAGAAATGTCTTTTTTCTAAAACGCAATAGCCTAAAAACACAAAAGAAAGTGTTCTTTCTAAAACACAATGGGCTAAAAACACATAAAAATGTGTTTTACCTAAAACGCAATGGACTAAAAACACTTCAAAATATGTTCTTCTAAAACGCAATGGACCAAAAAACACATAAAAATGTCTTTTTTTTCTAAAACGCAATGGCTAAAAACACAAAAGAAAATGTTCTTTCTAAAACACAATGGACTAAAAACACATAAAAATGTGTTTTACCTGGACTAAAAACACTTCAAAATGTGTTTTTCTAAAACACATTGGACCAAAAAACACATAAAATGTTTTTTCCTAAAACGCAATATATAAAAACACAAAAGAAAGTGTGTTTTTTTTTTCTAAAACGCAATGGACTAAAATCACATAAAATGTGTTTTACCTAAAACGCAATGAACTAAAAACACAATAAAATGTGTTTTCTAAAACCCAATGGACTGAAAATACAAAAAAAACAGTGTTTTTAATTACTTTGTAAAACGCAATGTCTTAATTCAAAAACCCAGATCGTAAAAATGCTATTAAAAAATTTCTTATATAGATCGAAGCCGATTTCTTCAGATTTCTTCAACAATTGACAAAATTTGAATGTTAGAAACACTTATCAATGATCGAATCGAACGAATCGAGTGATTCACTTCAAAATCACTGGAAAAAATGAGATATTGTATGAAATTAAACTGGGTTTCTTCAAAAAAAAAGTTGAATAACACGTTGATTGGGTGTTTGAATCATTGATTGGTGACGAAAATCGCACTATAATGTAGTGATTATTGAGATAGAAAGTGAAGAAAATGTTGAATTTGGTGAGTTTTGAAGTTACCGAGAGAAGAAGGGAGAAAATTGGATAAAATTGGCTAAAATATCCTTGCTCATTATTTTAAGTTTTACCACATGTCATAATTCCATTTTTTACTATCCTTTCTAACCAAAATAAACTTTCTATTTGATCTCTCCCAAGATTAAATTTAAAAAAAATCAAAACTATAAAGAAGGCCTTTTAAATAGTTCCGTGTGGTCAAAGCCGGTGTCACGTTAGCAACAAATTGGTTTTAGATAATGTTTTACACCACCGGGTAATCATTGTCAATTGAGTAAACTGCAATTTTACCCCCTGAGGTTAGGGGTGATTGGCACCCTTACCCCCCCTAAGGAAATAATTGCAATTTTACCCCCACTGTTTGTTGTTATGTCGCAACCTTACCCCCCGGCCTCAAATTTGTTGACTAATCTGTTGACTATAACTTGAAATGACTATAATGCCCTTTCATATTACCCCCTGTGTTTTGTGCACTCTGTGATATTACCCCCTGCCACCACTGCCACCGCCATTCTCCACCACAACCACCACTGCCACCTCCAGCCACCACCCTCAACCATTTTTCAGTGTTTTGTCACTAATTAAGGAATCTTGCACATGTTTATCATAATAAATTAAGCAATCTTAACATCCTCCGTAGCAACTTCCATCAACACCGGTCATCTTCTCCGACCACTCATCTCCGGTGTTGATGACAGGGGATGTTCTTGCTCTGGTTAACAAGAGTTTTTTGCAGATCTAATGCTATTTTTGAAAAAGATGATCAGGTATGAGGAAACTGATTGGAGAAGATGGATGGTACAGTGATGATTGGAAGATGGCTCACAATGAGGGTGGCTGGTTCTTCCAAATCTCCATATAAATAAGTACCCACACACATTCACTAAACATCACTCTCTGAAACACCATACCCACCATTCCAGTCACTCTTCACTTCCGATCCTTGATCTGGTTATTTCCGAATAATAAAACAACTGCAAACGATGGGTGGTTTTTCCCGTTTCGGTGCCAGTACTTTACTTTTTCGATACTATACACAGAACACAGACCTATTCCTGCTTCAACTCGGATCCAGATCAACAAACATGGAGATCGGAAGACCAACCGCCGACGAGTCGTCGTCGGCAACAATGGCGGAACTGCTACCGTTAGCCTCTGTTTCGCAACAACCGTACGTCTCCGAACTCCTTTCCTTCACTCTCGATCGCCTGCACAAGGAACAAGAGCTTCTCCGCGTCGATGCTGAGAGAATTCGACGGCAGATGCAAGAGGTTGCTGTCAATAACTACCGCTCGTTCATTTCCGCCGCTGATGCTTTGGTTTCAATTCCACATGAAGTCTCATGCATCGATAAACACCTGGAATTGTTGGTAAATCGTTTGTTTATGGTTATAAGGACTTTGTTTTGATGTGGATTTGATGTTATTAGCTGCTAGGGTTGAGATTTGCACATATGTAGCCAATTAGATACATAGGTTTGTATATGTATATTAGAAAATGTGATGGTAGTAAAATTAGAAAACTAATAGGAGTTGATTAGTATCACAATTATTACTTAGAAGAGGCCTGGACATATGTTGATCACTTGATTGATAAATCTCTGATTGTTGCAGTTTGTAACTACATGTTCAGTGTATAATCTTAAACTAGTTTAAGCAAATGCTTCCAAAATTTTTAGTATGGACAAGCTCAGCAACGTAGGTCGAGTGGGTTCATTGCCTAATTGTCAATTGGTGGTTTACTTATAACCAGGTGGGTGGTGGAGCCTGATGGTGGTTGAGGTGGGTGGTGGTTTACTTATAACCAGGTGGGTGGCCATTGGACGCCGTGCTCTGTCATCAACACCGGAGATGAGTGGTAGGAGAAGATGACCGGTGTTGATGGAAGTTGCTACGGAGGATGTTAAGATTGCTTAATTTATTATGATAAACAGGTGCAAGATTCCTTAATTAGTGACAAAACACTGAAAAATGGTTGAGGGTGGTGGCTGGAGGTGGCAGTGGTGGTTGTGGTGGTGAATGGCGGTGGCAGTGGTGGCAGGGGGTAATATCACAGAGTGCACAAAACACAGGGGGTAATATGAAAGGGCATTATAGTCATTTCAAGTTATAGTCAACAGATTAGTCAACAAATTTGAGGTCGGGGGTAAGGTTGCGACATAACAGCAAACAATGGGGGGTAAAATTGCAATTATTTCCTTAGGGGGGTAAGGGTGCCAATCACCCCTAACCTCAGGGGGTAAAATTGCAGTTTACTCTTGTCAATTTCTTATTTCTTACATATTAATTGTTTTTTTTTTCTTGATGTACAGAAATCTTGAGAATACGTGAAGTTTAGATTACGGATAACTTAAATCAATTATGAATGTCTTAATGTCTTTGTATATATATTAATTTGAAATCAGTAGTCATTCCTATCCACATAATTTGTCAAGCTGCCTAAGTTGATAGCCCATTTATGATGTCAATTTTTAGGTGAAAGTTTGTTGGATAACTAGCACGTACATTACATGTATCAACACACACACACACACACATATATATATACACACACATTCATAATCAAATAACAACTAGGTGTGTGTGCTTATAAAATCTATAAGAACTAGTCAAATGTATATACTTTATACATGTAGTTGACAAATCCGTAATTTGTATATTTATAATGGAAAGTTTAATAAAGTTATTCTTTAAAAAGTGACAAATACATATATCCAGAGGTGTATCAAGATGTACACATATTTTTTTAATGGTCAACGAATAAAAGCTCGCTACCTGGGGTAACCTAATGGCAAAAGACGACCTTACTCCCTTAGAAACCTGCGACCGTAGACAACGTTAGGTAGCTCAAGCCCACCATCTCAAGTTTCGGACATTGTCAAAGACCCACTACGGTAAAATCTAGTTGAAATCATATTCGAACTTAAGACCTATGGCCTCAAACCCAAATCTTCACTTTCACATCAATACCAATTAGTGAACCTTATTGGCAAGATGTATATTTAATTTTTGAATTTTTTTTTTGTCTTTAATACCTTAGAATTTTATCTCATATATCAATAGACATAAAGTGATAAAACTCAAATATTGAATTAATTACATGGTTGGAACATTTAGTTTGCTTATGATTTTCATACCTATTTATTGAAAATTACATAATTGATATCAACTTTTACAAAAATCATTTCACCATAAGTACATCACAAGTATCGACTATGTAATAAATTTAACAAATCACAGGTACTAATGGTGAAATAATTTGTAAAAGTTGGTACGGATTGTTTAATTTTCAATAAATAGGTATTAAAATGGCAAAATAAGTAAACCACAAGTACTCTAACCATGCAATTAATTCTTAAATACTTCAATAAACAATATAAAATAATAAACCCGTACATACGTACTGTTTTCGACGTTACTATCTATCTGAAATCTCTCAATTTCAGAAATGTATTATGTGTTCTTCTAATATGATAGTTTGAAATTTTGATATAGATGGAGATTGATTTAGACATTGAACGATAATAACTTTGACTTCATTAAACCTCACGTTTACTTCGTTAATTTTATCCCCTACATATGAAAATGTAATGGAAAATAAACATAAATAAATGTATTAACTAATACTAAGATAAACACAAACATAACATATAAATGTAATGGAAAATAAGGACCAACTTAAAAAGAGTGTTAGCAATAGCATTATTGCAAGATAGTGATGCGACTGAGTGTGCGTGTAAAGTTGTTAAATCAGTAGCTTTAAGTTTTACATTTTTTAATGAAGTAATTAACTTTAATACATAAACAAAATAAAAATCACGGTGAAATTATTGATAGATTTAGTAATTTAAAGATACTATCATCAATTTGTTAGTGGAAAGGTGATTGTACATAGTAAAAGTAATAAAAGTATATCAATATGAAACAAATTTAAAATATAGATATTATCATGTTCATTTTCACATACTAAAACAACAAAACAAATGTCTACAAATAAACGACAGTTGATGCATAGATGGACTAAACACAATCTACCATTAATCATCTAGAAAACCTAAGTCTTAATTTATCCAATTACTAAAAATAAATAATAATGAAAAAGCTTAAAACTCTTGGAACTTCATATTCCTTTCTCTCTCTCATCTCCGTTTCCCCAGATCACCTGTAAACAAATAAGACAAACACAAGAAGGAAACTACAGCTGAGCCAAACAGTTGTTCAGTAACAAAGAAATCAGCAGTAAAAGTAATGACAAGCATACGGAAAGCGACATAGAACGGTACTGACATTAAACAGATTTAAATGATGCCATTGAAACATATACTTATATAACTTATACAAAATAAATACTGAACATAATTAGATGCATATAAACATATCAAACTTATCATAACGGATACAAGACATACGTTACTACACATAGCAATAAAATAAATCACATAACATGGAAGCACTCACGAGCCTAAAACGACAGGTACACAACTAGCTAGTTCATGCACCAAGGAGACGGTACGTGTAGGCGTACACAGATTATTCTATCTCAAACAGGAGTCAGAGCTAAGATTGATCTATTCGCCTCTAAGTGGCCAAGGTACTAATCCAGTACAAGTTAGAAACACTATGAACTTTAGTTACGCACTATCACGATGAGTACCATGTCGTTAACGCCCCAACGACAAGTCTTAACATATTATTGCTCGTGTGACAGAATACAAAGCCATATCAAAGTAAACGTATCATTGACATAAGATATAACAATAATATATGGATTTTAGTAATCGAGAAAATCTTATTTAAAAACTCATATTATATCTCCATATATTTTGAGCTGCCCCGTATCCGTATGATATCATATTACGTATGACAGGGTGTTTTAGATATATTGTTTTTTCAACAACGTTTAATTTGAGCTGCCCCGTATCAATTACCTATGACTGGGTGTTTGTTTTCAACAACGTGTATCAATTAACATGACAATATTAAATAATATACCTTTTAAAATGCATCCTTTTCATACGTATATATATCTTAATAATAAAATTTACGTAGGTTCAAGATTTGTAACGGTCACGTATTCTACAAAATCGAACGTGCCACTTATTTAGATTACCCATTACCCAACAACTTTTAACCTAATACTCATGCACCACTTTTGGCACAAATAAATATTAATACTTATTTCGTATCATAAATAATGTTATTTAAACCATAATGAATCGGATAATTACATCTGCATAAGACCATGGAAATATTGATTTTTTAACTAAAACCTCTAAAATAGAGACGCCTACGTGTTTTACTCAAATGTTATCTTTAATCATACCATGACTTATTAATAATCTGTTATCAAATGAGATCAGATAACAAGTAAGAAGATGAAGATAGAAAACCCATAAAACTAAATTTATAATCTTTATCACAGTTCGTATTGTTCGTTTAAGTGTACTTAATATGATGTGTGTATATATAACTTGTAAAACATCCATTATGTAAATAAACTAGTTAGATTATCCGTGCTATGCTGCGGAGTTTCGGTCGATATCTATTTTGTTTCAGTATATCAAACGAAAGAAATATGCTCAAAAATATATCTACACATGTTTTACATCCACCAAAAACTCTAAAAATAAATTTAAATTGGACAAGATACGGGCTAATTTTAAATTACCTGTAAATGGATACGTAGATATTATCTTAAATATAACTTTAATGAAAAATTACGTCTAAACGTAAACCAATTTGAATTTATACCGACATGTGCATAGAAATAAGCATGTAAGAAAATATTGTTTTTAAGTTAAAGAATGGTAGGACGCGTTGCGGCGGTGTCTAAACGTAAAGTGACTCGAACTTATACTGTCTAATGAAAATGTATTATATTTGACCCAAGTCGTTTCCGAACAAAATTTATGTCAAAACGTAGACCAATTGAAAGCGTACATAAAAATAAGCACAGAAACATATTATATTTAACCCGACGCATTTCATAAAAAATCAAATTTACGTCAAAACGTAGATTAACTGAAATATTTGACCCAACTCATTTCTGGGAAAATTTAGGTCGAAACGTAATTCAACTTGAATTAATACCGACACATACATCAATACGTAAAACTCGATTACGAAGTCTTTAGAAAGTTAAGAAGTTATACGTGTCAATGCTAAAAATTGAGGGGTAAAAGAAAGAAAAAAACACGCACACAAAAAGACCAAAAAAATAATAAAAAGCGAGAACACTATTAACAAACGTTGCTAATTGTATTTATAGTTAAAGTTAATTAATTAATTAATAGTTAATATAAAAATTAAGAGGCAAATTTAAACATAATGATGTGTAATACTATGATATGTTTTCAACCATTCAAGTAAACAGTATTTATAATTCTCTCCTAAGATTGTCCAAGATCAAAAGAGCGATTGAGTTGTAATAGTTAATAAAAAAAATTAAGAGATAAATTTAAACATAATGACGTGTAATAGTATGAAATGTTTTCAACTATTCAAGTAAACAATATTTATAATTCTCTCTTAAGATTGTCCAAAATCAAAAGAGCGATTTAGTTGTAAAAAATAAAGGACGTTTAATCATCTTGTTATTTGTACATGAAGATTCGCATGTCTTACAACCGACACAAACCTTTGTTCTCGGAGCAATGAATGCTGAAACAACTGGCCTAACGTCTATTTCTTTAGGGTTATAGTCTAACGACATAAGCATAAGTGTGACATTACTTTTCGGAGGATTATACATTTTTTTTTGTTCCTCTATGCACATATCTCCACAATTGAAATGACTCGGAATAAAAATACTCATCCGAAGAACGGGAAATGGCAGCTTTGTTTAGGGCGTCTTTCATATAGAAAGGAGACCGTTCCTTGTCAGGTTATCCTATTATTGTATCCTCTCACTTGTGGCCCAGTGGTAGGAGGCTTGGGTTTTTCAATAGAGACTCAAGCTTAATTCCCACTTGTGTCATAATGGGGTGGATATATGCAATAAAAGATTTGGACTAGGCCTTTTATGAGGTTGTCAGTTCGATTCCCAAGCCCAACCGGGTTTTCGTCTCACCGTGCATTACGCCAGAGAATTTTGCTCTTGTGGTGGCACAACGACTGTCAAGTGGTAGCCGACGGTATGGTTTCCCTGGGGAACGCCAAAAAAAGCCAAAATTTGAAGCCAACATGGGCTCAGTTAAGACAACATAGTCTGGCCAAAGTAGGGCAATACAGGGCTCTCCAATTTGGAGAGTCTGGTAACCTTAGGGTGAGAGGGGTGGTCACCTTGTAACACCCTGTGTTTCGGAAGTCAAAGTCAAGATTGAAGTCAAAGGGAGACAAGATTGCTAATTGCGATCTGTCACTCCTTGCTCAATTCATGTTTTGACTTCTTTGACTTGTAGATAGTCTATTTTATGCTTTACGTTAGTTGTATTATGTGGAGTACTTATCAACAATCGAGGTTTATTCGATATTTATCGCATGTTTAATCGATTTATCGCTTATCGCAATCGCACTCGCAACTCGAATTACGCGCTCGGGGTATTGTTATATGTGTGTGTGCCTTATGTGTTACTTGTGCATGTTTATTTACGTTTATGTTGTGTGATTAATCGAAACGCAAACGCTAAACGAATATGAACTAAGGATGCTTGTATGTTGATATAGTAGTTGGGATTAAAAGTAATTTGAATAGGAAACTCTATCGCATCGCAACGCTCGGCACACGATTCGAAATCGCAAAACACACCGCGCTGTGCCCTCCACTCGAGTGGCCAGCCGATCGAGCAGCCACCCGACCAGGGTAACCACTCGATCGACCAGCCCCTCTTCACCCCTTTCCTTTTATGCTAAGCCTATAAATACCCCCTGTCAACATCACAAACTTACCATTTTTGGCATCTCTCGTCCGACCAGCGCTCCCTCCCCACTTTTCTTCAGATTTCTCGCGATTCTTGTAAGTTTTCTATATAAATCTTGTACTTTCTTAATCTACACGCACCCCTACACCTTTCCATCTTTTGAATCTTAAATTTTAACCGTGAAATCACTAGATTTGAGGTGTCCTAGGATGATGTCATCATGGTGTTCTTATGAACCTCATGTTCTGGCTTCAATCCACCAAGAACAACTTAGATCTGAACAATTTCCATACAAATAAACAAAGATCTTGCAAAGATCTGAACATATTCAGGGTGAAAAAGGATTGAAAGATGGTTTTCCAACTTTCTTTCAACTCTTTTACACTTAATGCACTCAAAACCGATAGAATCGGAGCTTGTTCTAACCTTCTACACTTTCTTGTTGTTGTGTTGGTTCGAGATCTGGATTCTATCCACGAGATTACCGATTTCGGGTTAAACATGGAACACCGTCTCGAACAGTTAGCTGATCGGATTTGGGTGATTCCTGTCCGATCAGGTTACTAGGTCGTGACGATGTTTCTGTTGTCTAATACGTTATCAAATCATCTCGATAAAACGACAAACTATCAAAATGACCAAGGAAGAAGACGATCAGGTCGACCAGGTTGGAGTGTCGCCTGATCGGACTACTGTCCGAACGGATTGTCACCCGATCGGGTTGCCACCCGATCGGCTTGCACTTTGGCCCCACTCTTAACTATTATTTCAAACTTCAAGAGTTTTGGAACACCGAACGGATCGCAGTCCGAACGGGTTGCTACCCGATCGACCGACCATCCGACCATGTGATGTTTTGGAACTTCAACACTTAAACAATTTTCAACATGTTCAATGCACCAGGGTTGCCACCCGATCAGACTACCATCCAAATGAGTGACAAACTGCTGTGAACTTGTTCTTACCAAAAGTGTCCAACCAATCGGTTTGTCGTCCGATCGAACGGTTGTTCGGTCGACCGACCTGAAAGGTAGAGATACTTCTCTATCTCCAAAATGCTAGAACGAAAACTTCAAAAGACAAGCCATCATACACAAACACATCTTTCCCAAGCGAAGTAACAATCCACTCGAAAGGTCACCCGATCGGATGACCATCCGAGCGGATTGTCACCCGATCGACCGGCTACCCGATCGGATTGTTGTTCGACCCACTGACACTCTGTTTCGTTTTACGCGCCGATTATCGTTATGCTATCAATCTGTTCAGGCTAACCTTACTCTCTAGTGCTCCCTTCAATCCATCAATCGCTGTGAGTATACTCGATACCTTTTTGCTTTACGCACTTTTGGGTGTTACGTACGTTACTTATACAAAATCACATCGAACACACTACGCAATACATTAAACGCTAACCGATTACCGCATGTTATACGTGACTTAATGAATGCTTGTTTGTTATGTTTACACATGGAATGTTGTCTACCTGCCTTAGCAACGATAGTACTATTTGTTTGGACTCAGCACCTGTTCACTCAGGGGTTGTTAAGGACAATTTGTTACATGGCTCACAGTGGTGAGTGTGTATTACGAACTGCCTTGGGCAGTCAACCTGCAGTCATTGGTATCGATAGGTTCATGTCGATAACTAACATGCCTCATTTTACACTGTGTACGTGCTGGTTATGCGTAACGATTTCGAACTCTATATGCTATTATCAAACTTGTATGCTCACCTTTACGCTATGTGTATTGACTTTTACTTTAACGTATGTGACAGATGCTTAGGATGCTTATTTGCTTAGCTTGCTGTGAAATCGAGGCTAGGAAAGACCTGGAACAATAAACAATTGTCTGTAATAAAAATCTGAGTTGTCGGAACAAAACAATTTGACTAGATCTTGTCTGTAATAATTATGTTATCTTTTATGACATGGTATGGGACATGTTGCTTTAAATAATTGGTAATTATAGTTGTTGTGGAAACTTCTGGACAATCTGTTTCGCTCAGTGCCACGCCCCGATGTTTCCGCCATCGGTTGGGGTGTGACACACCTTGTGGGGAGTGGTAAACTCTCACAAAAACCAATCAAAGCATGTCATGTTAACTCCACTCTCCATTGCCACATTTTACACTCAATCACAAGGGGTGGTTCACCCAAATATTTTGTTTCTTAAAAAAAAAACTATGATTGATCGAAAGAGAGTGGTGTCCACCATTAATCCCCTCTCTCTCCTCTTCCCTCAAGCGGTAACTAGTCACCACGTTTTATGGTTTACCGCGTGGAATAAGGGGTTGGCGGCGGTGTTACCGTGCGGTGACTCCACTCATGCACCCCGTTCACCGTTAAAAAAACATGTTTAATACAAAACTAATTTTAGGTAGAGAATTACCGAAATAGTAACTACTTTGCTAACTTAATGAGAGATACAGGAAGAGATAAAAGTGTGAGGATAATTTTATATAAGAGTTAATTGCCCGGATGGTCCCTGTGGTTTCATGTTTTTTCACGTTTAGTCCCCACCTTTTGAAAATAGCAGGTATGCTCCCTATAGTTTGTCATTTTGTTACTCGGATAGTCCCTGAGTAGATGTTAGTTAGTTTGGAAATTGCATGTATGCTCCCTATGGTTTGTCATTTTGTTACTCGGATAGTCCCCAGAGTAAATGTTGGGGGACTATCCGAGTAACAAAATGACAAACCATAGGGAGCATGGATGCTATTTTCAAAAGGTGGGGACTAAACGTGAAAAAACGTGAAACCACAGGGACCATCCGGGCAATTAACTCTTTATATAATAACAAATCTTGAAAGGCCTTAGCAATAGTTCCCGTTTTTAGGTATCTCATGACTGGCATCTGCCGGTCATTCTTTTATGTTTTTGTCAGTCTTGAGTTTTAGAGAGAACGGGCTTCAGAACCACCACCACAGACCCCTACTCCGACTAAAACAGTCGTTGCCGCCACCGGTGCGTTGCTGCATTTGAAATTTGTGTTGAAACCAAAACCGACAAATTCAGATAGTGAAGCAAATGAAGAAGGCGAGCGTTGACAATTTGTGGTAAACAGCCGCTAATCCGGTAGAATCAAGTGACAATGATGGTTACAAGGTTGGATCGGGTCTTGTAGCGGTGAGTTAGGGGATAAATCGGAAATTGATGCGGATGAAGTCGGCGACAGGGGACTACGGGTAGGTGTCGACGGTATCGTTTGGCAGCCGCATTTGCCGATCTCCGGTTAGTAGCTACTGAAACTGGTGGATAAGGGCGGCAGTAGATGGTGTGTTTGAATCCATGGCGTACCCAATTTTTGGTTACAACTGGTAGGTTTGAGAGTTTTGAAAGTATTTTGAGTGTAATTTAGGTGTGAGTGTCAAGCATGTTAATGATGATTAAGAAGAGTGGGTTATTTACCCATGGTTTTAGGGAAAAAAAAACATTTACCATTGTATATGCTTTAAAGTTTACTAAACTTGTAAATACAGTTGATGTTTTATATATTTATATAAAACATACAAAAATTTAATAACAAGCTGTGGTGTTTAAATTGAATTAAAATGAATTATTTTCATACATTTTCCCTATATTAATTTGCAAAAAGCTGATGTGAGGTGTTCTTACTGTTCAATTTCTTACAAGTCTTTTACAGCTATGTGTACAACTGGTAAAGCACCAAAACCGTTCCCTCCCCCTCTCTCTTAAAAACCCTTCTCCCTTTCTCTTTCTCTTTAACCACCAGTCTATCACCCCATGTTTCCTTCTTACATTCTCAACGATCATTGCACCACTGCTATCCGATGATGACGCCGTCGATTGTGGTTTCCGATGCATTTTAATTTTGTTTCTTTTCCTCGGTTACACCACCACCGGAAACCTGGAAACACCCACGGTTGCTGCGAAAAACATGGCTTACAAACTCATCCAAGTCGGTTTCCTTCGCTAGCGAACTATGGACGGGGTCGGACTTGGGATTGGGCAACGAACTGAAGAGGTGAACAGAGCTGGACCAATCGTGTCGACTGAGGAAAAGAGAGGAGTAACGGTGACGTAGTGATGTGGTGGTGGCGGTTAGGTGGTGCTGCTGCACGGTTGCGATGGTGGTGTGGAAGGTCGATGGAAGACGGAGAGGCCGTAAAAAAACAAACAGTTGTTGCGGTGGTTGTCGAGAGGCAACAGCCAAAAACCAACAACAGTCTTTTGCAGCTCTCGTTTCAAAGTATTTTAAATATTAAACGATTTATATTTGTATTTTGCAGTATAAGATTTGCGGTAAACCTTCCTTGGTTTCTTTTTCAAAGTGTTACATTATTATTTATTATATTACGGGAAAATTTTTACTTTAAGAATTTTATATTTTCACTATTAAAAGATTTGTTGACCAAAATGATATGGAATATATACCATGATATCATTTAAATAACTTTGTGAATATTATAAATTCAAATTGTTTTTACATACTTACAAAATCTTTCTATAATATTTTACTTTAAATGATGAATCATTATAATGTTATTTTGTTATATTTTTTTTATCTTTAACTTAGATATTTTGTTTACTATAATTTTTTACGTTTCGGTCTCAATTTGACGTCTTAACACCCCGTAAATCTTCAACTTGGTTATTTTTTTTACTATAATAATGTTTTACGTTTCGTTCTAAATTTGACGTCTTAACACTCCGTAACGTATGTGTGTGATTCGATGTTTTTATGTCTATTTTTATTCGGTTTAACATTCCCGCCACAACGTGCGGGTCCTAAAAACTAGTTATATATGAAATGGTGTTTTTAGGTGATATTTTGAAAGGACACACGCATAACAATGTCTTTATAGCTTAAAATGTTTCATCCCAAGTAAAACTTAAAACTGATTTAATATTAACACTTTATTTTATTGAAATCACTTTGACGCAGAGTTTTCATTTGGTGTAATTCATCATTTGTTATAGTAACTTTTTTTAATCTGAACAAGTTTCGTAAAAAAAAGTCGACAAAATTGTGTTGATTTATCCAATAGGTCATCCCGGATTGATATATTATTTATATTAGCAAAGTGGTTTAAAATTATAAAATGCGAGAACCGTTGCAAAGCGCGAAACTATCTACTAGTTATATAAATGTATTATGTACTCCAATTCAAGCAAAATATAGACATGTTTATGTCATTTTATTTACTTTGGTATTTATTCTTTATTGAACAAGCTCTAAGGGATAAGGGTTTATAACAAAATAAATTATAAATTGTTCAAATTTCTGTTAACTGTAACAATCTTTGAATAGGAATCTACGTGACCTTTTGGTGTATTGAAAGGGAAAACAAAGGGTTAAAAATTTGGAAATTAGATCTCAAATTTAGCAGATATACACGTTACTTTTGAGTAAATAATATTTTATTGGACTTTATATAGCCACGTCGTCAAAGTACTCATTAATTAATTAAAATATCCTTAATTAATGATAAACACAAACAAATTAATTAACTAATGATAAACACAAACAAATTAATTAATTAAAATATCCTTAATTAATGATAAACACAAACAATTTTTAATGAGGATGACTGTGAAAAGTAAAATTTAGAAATAAGTTATTGTTTAAATGGGACAGGTGTCTCCTGTATAATTAGATAATATCTTGGAGATTGCCCCCTAATCACTTGAAACAATTCCTGTTGCACTATAGAAAACAATTTGGAAAAATTCAAAGAACTTGATTATTTAATCAAATTATAAAGTACTCGTATTTTAATCTTTATTTTAATTTAAGTGATGACTTCAGTAATAATCCACTTAATTTGTGGGATTGCCAGATGTGGTATCAAAACTTTAGTTTGATATATCTAAAATATGATTGAATTAAATTATGCTAAATATATTTTTTAAAGTCCAAGTAAAATATAATCCAATACCATATAGTATAACTAGGTTAGAACCTCGTGTATTACACGGGTTAATAAATGTAATTTTATATACTAAATTAAAACAGTTATTCTTTAAAAATCTCGTTTATTACATGAGTTGAACAGATGTAATTTTATATATTAAATAATAAAAAAATTATATCTCTAAGAACCCCATGTATTGTACTGAATAAATGTAATTTTATATACCAAATAATAAAAATCCGTGTATTGTACGGGTTGAATAAATTTAATTATATATACTAAATAATAATAAAAAGTTATATCTTTAAAAACACTGTGTATTACACGGGTTAAATACATGTAATTTTGTAGCCTTGTATACCGCAAGCGGGACGAATATATTCTAAATAATAAAATTATATCTTTAAAAACACCATGTATTACACGAGTTAAATAAAAGTAATTTTGTATAGTAAATAATATGCTATTGGATTCGTTTAAAAAATCATAAATTTGGTTTGGTTTAATTCGAATCAAATCACAAACTTGGTTAAGTTTAACTCGAATTGATTAGAACCCCAATTTGAAAAATCAAAAACAGAATTATATTATTAGCTTCTCTTCCTAATTAGTGTTTTTTTAAGTTTGATCTAATGTCTAATAAGTTATTTTGTATATTTTGTTTGTACTTTAATTTTTTTATATGAGCGTATTATTGTTTTTTTAAGTTTAAGATTATTGTTTTGTGTTATTATGTAAAAAATATCTTTAATTTATAACTTAAATTTAAAGATAATATATTATTAGAAAAATAGAATGATTCTATCCGACATTCAAAGTAAGATAAGATTTAATATTAATTGATTATTTATTATTTAATTAATTGATATAAGATAAGTATGAAAAGGCAGGAAATTACAAATATAGACGCCTTCAATGAATGACACGTGTCACTCATTGGTTTCTTTTATTAGAGCATCCACGATAAGGGAATATTTTGGTGTTTTTAGGGAGAGAGAAAGTGATGTGGAGGAGAGAGGGTGTGAGATGGAGGAAAGAGAGTGTGAAGATGTTTGTGAGGAAAAATGAGAAAAAATGGATGAGTGTGAGTTATGTGAGTGTAAAGAGGAGAGAGGAGAGAGGAGAGGAGAGAGAAGAAATGTGTTTGTGAGGGGGGCAAGTGAGAGAAAGATGATGATTGGTTGGCCAACTAGGCACCCTCAAAAATGAGAAAAAAATACCCCTTATTGGGGATGCTCTTATAGTAGATAGATACTAGGGTGGGAATTTCAACATTTAGGTCGTCATTATCGCTACAACGAAGGATGAGGCTCTCTTTTTACATTAGAAGGCTTTAACTGATGACCCCTTTTCACATTCCTCGTTTGAGCTCATTCATGGGAAGAAAGTGGCTCTCTTTTTACATTAAAAGACTTCAATAAACGACTCCCATGTCTCTCTCTTCCCACCTCCTTGGTGTCACCCATCTCTTCAACATAGACCACAAATCGCCTTACGGGCACCACATCGAAGAAGGTCTTAATGAGAAAGATCAGTTTCAACGTATTAGTTGATATGAAGTGTAACATGTAAAAATACAGATATAGAAGAAATATGTAAAATTTATTCAATATGATCCATTACAATTCTACAAATTAAATTCGGATCACTAGACCCTTAATCAATCAAATGTACTTGATACCTACGGGCTACAAATAATATCTTAATCTTCAGTTAAATTAGTGAGTCCATTCAAGTTTAATTGGAAGACAAGTGTCTTTTCCATTGCGAGCATTCTTTTATTGCTCTTGTCGGCAACAACGAGACCATTCAACCTATTTTGAGACCTAAAATTAGTTTCAAATTCGAATATTATTTCATAAAAAGATTTAGAGTAACATCCCTCCAATTTATGCAAATTTAGGTGCGTCAACGATAAATTTTTAAAATCCAAAATTTCAATTAATTTGGTGATTTTGATAAGGGCAGTATGGTAATTAAAGATTTAAAAAAAAGGATTCCATGTTGCATGGAAATAAGTGGAAGACCAATGAGGGCAAGTAAGAAATTTCACATGACGATATTTAAGAAAAATGGAAACTCTAACCACATTTTCACAACCTCATTCTCATCATTCCATCTTTGGAGTTAGAGAGAGAAAGAAAGCTCGAATCCACAATTTCAAGTCGGACTCAAGTGTTAATCAAAGGCAAGCTACGCAAGATCATACTCAATCTGTTTTCGAGCCAAAGGTATGGATCTAAACATGTTTTTGGGGGTTTCAGGGATCAAAGTTTGTGCTCGGTTTTAAAGGAAGAAACTCGCTTTAAAGAGCAAAATTTCATCAACAGTTTTGCATGGGAATGCATGAGATTGTATATTGGGTTGATTAGAATCATAAAGTCTAAAATTTGATTTATTTACAGATCAAGATTACCACAGCTACTATTACAGTTCGGATTTAGGGTTTTCTTGAGTATTAAGTACTTTACACATCCTCATTCACGCGTTGTTTTACACACACGTGAATATGGTTCATGTTTCACGTGTAGCTTTGCCGCGCATAGTATAGATAAAGCTTAATTGGTCACGCTGCTTAATCTAGGCGTAGAGTAGTTCAAGCATGGTAATCTACAAGAAGTCATTCTTGCGCAATGTTATCATGCCAGTAGTAAAGCGCTATGGCTTAGGCAAGATGCAAACTCTGCCCAAGCGCAGAGGGGCGCTAAGCGTCTGTTAGTTTTGAGCGTAAAGCTTACATTGCACCCGATAGTTGAATTATCGTTGACTCGTTTCACATGTAAACCTAAAACGCTTGTCTAGGATCACTAAAGGCCAGGAAAACTAGTGTGTGGTAAACAATATCATAGTATCAAATGTGAGTTTCTAGACCCCTCTTCACATTAAGGTTTTGGGCCGGTGTGCATACTCAATACAGTTTTCAAACTAAAGTATTATGCCTTCAAACATGATAGATTACGATAAAGTTTCGTTAAAGTAATATAAAGTGATAAAATATAAAGTATGCATATTGCATTGATAAAGTTTAAAGGAGACTTATCACGTCTAAAGTTATCGTCGATGTCTAAAGTTAACACCAAATCACAAACAACGTCTAAAGTTAACGATGTGATAAAAAATGGTGTCTAAGGTTAACAATGTGACCAATTGGTAAAGGGGCAGTGCATTTGTTGCTTGTCGGTGGTAAATCAACTATGTATAGTACAATGTGCATGTTACAATTTAGAGTAAAGTGTTATAGTTTATGATAAAGTGTTATGTTATCATAATGCATAGTTATGTGATATAATGATGTGCCTTATTGCTTAAGTGTTTAATAATTGCTAATTGTTAAAGTTTATAGTTGCTTTAATTAAACTAGAACTCACTCAGTATAATTGACTTTTAGTATGCTTATCAAGATAACTGGACAGGTGATTACCGGCTTGAAGCAAGGCTCCCCTGTGGCGACTGCATCCCATCTATGTTACTGCTTTCATGTCAAAGACATTTGTTTTGTTTTGGGTTGTAAAACTTAAAGTTTCCATTGCGTTCAATGACATTTTCCCTTTATGAACTATTGATCGAAATGTAAATCTAAAAGCTGAGGATGTTAAAAACCGTACACTATTCAAAATTAAATGTTTTATAGTTGAGGATGTTAAAAACTGTACATTATTGTATGCTCTATATGTGGAAGATTATGGGTTCTTTAAAGATTTTTTTTTTTGCTCATATGAACTTCAAGCAATCAGCTTCTAATAAAGGTCGCAAATAACCAATGGTTTGTTAATATTAAAGGAAGTTGTGGATTGGTAGGAGAAAAGGAAAAGAAGCTTATGTTATTAGTGACTGACTTTCAAAAGGTATACAATTCTTTAAATGTAATATAGTGGCATGGGATAGTTTCTATTTAAACCCGCATATATAAAGGGGCTGTAAGGCCCATAGGAAAAAATGGTAAATTTCACAAAAACCCTCATATGGAAAGGGATATCTCTAGTCACCATTCCTCATTTTCACTATTTTCCACTTTGAAGTTGGAAAGAGAAAGGGTTTTTAGCCAAAAATCATATTTTAAGCTTTGGTTCTCACACAAAGAAGCTCGTGAATGTAACTCTAGCAAACATCGAGCATTGTAGGAGTCGTTGGAAGCCAAAAATGGGGGACTTGAAGCAGTGTTTAGTGTAGGACTTGTTGCACACAACTCAAAGGTAAGAAACTGTATTAAAACTTGTGTTTTCATCAACCAATGTGCACGTGATCATGTTTAACATGTATTCCAAGTCATTTGGGTGAACAAAGTTCACAACTTGATGTAGTTACAGATATGCAACTAAAAGCCGCCATACACAGCCATCAAGGGTTTGTGAAGAAGAAAAACTAGTATTTTCACATCCCTTGTTCATGCGAAAAGTATAGTGTTCGTATGAATAGTATTCACATGTTTGGATTTCGCATAGCATGATTTTTCGCACTAATAGTGGATTTCGCATGTACTTTTCGTTTAGATAGTTCTCGCATGCTAAGTTTAACGTCAAGATTCATACATTAGGGTTGGAAAAGCCCTGGAATCATGATATAACAACAAAACATGCATAAATCATAAAAAAACATGCAAGTTTTTAACGTGAATCATACCTTTTTCACGTGGTCCTTCTCGCCTAGTTTGAACCCAAGAAGAAAACCTCAAGAAGATATCCCTTTCGCCTGAAAACCGGTTGGTAATGACTAGAAGTCGAATCCCACACGTTTTCCTTTGATCCTTGCTCGATCCGACTATAGAACAAGCTCAAATCACACTTTTATTTGTGTTTTCTCTCTAGAAGTTGTGTTGGAGATGTGAGAATGATAAGGACTTATTTTAGGCTTTTCAATTTAGGGTTTCAAGCATACAATTACTATTTATCCTCTCATCGACTTTCCTTACTATTTCGTGTTTAGGCCTTTTAAATTCCTATGCCTTATTAACTCCATGTTATATCAATAATTCATTAACTCCATCAATTGTTTAATTTTATAATATTTTGTAATCGCAAAATACGCTGAACATTGAATGTTTTAAATAACCGGGTCCGATTTTGGGAATATCTAATCCCCCAAGAGCATTCACATTAGAGACTCCATCTCCATCTATATAATTTAACTAAAAAAAACTCATTTTTTCTTTAAGTTATGTTTATTTTTCAAAGACCTCTCACATTCAACTCTATATATATCTTTATCTTACTCACAAACACTTATTATATTAACCTTTTCTCTTTGCTACACACTCACAATAAAAACATAGAAGATTGGATATGAGCCTTTAAATCCACAGGTGTACATTATATAAAATATAAGGGTGTTTTTGTTGTTTCCTCTACTTCTTTCTCTATATTATATATATAAAATGTATTAATATAGAGGCTCCGATGTGAATGCGCTCGAAGAAGAAGATCTACAATGTCAACATACTGATACAGTTACTAGATAGATATTCATATGGAACCAACATTACACACAAAGGTGCACGTTTCCCATATGACCTAGGTACTAAAGTACTATTATATATTAACACCACTAATCTTGCTTTAATATACAAATTTAAAAGACCTACATTTAAAATCTTTTGAGCATGCTATGATCACTAGATCGCACTACAAGAACTGGCCACCTTTAGCGGCGACAGGTGTCGCCGGTATTGGTCAAATTTGTCGCCGCTATTGACCTTTAGCGGCGACACGTCGCCGGTAAAGGGTCGCCGGTATTGATTGGCCGCTATTGGCCACCTGTCGTCGCTAAAGGTAGCCGTCGCCGGTATTGCTCTTGAACCTTTAGCGACGACAGCTGTCGTCGCTAAAAGGTCGCCGGTATTGCCCTTGGTTGCTAAAGGGTTTAAGTCAATAGCGGCGACATATGTCGCCGCTAAAAGTCTTTTTTTTTTAATACAACTGCTGTATTTACAGCACCCAGCCATTTTTTCGGCCGAAAAAACAGAACCTGCCTATTTCAAACAACACAAACATACGCTACGAACATATACTAAAGGTAATATAATTAAAAACTACGTTTAAGTCGTACATTATAATCCTACAACGTTTAATTAAATCTAAATCATACATTAAAAACAAGTCACTCGTCATCGGATTCATTATCGAATATGTCGTCAGAATCGTAGTCTTTTGACTTTCCTTTTCCTTTCCCTTGTGAAGCAAGATAGTTGTTAAGTTGGTTAAAAAATGACGGAGTTTGGAACAAGCTGTTAACAAAATCCTACAATAATAGATATCAAAACGTATATTAGCATATTAATTAACGCTACCAATATATATTTAACAAGAAAACATGCGTTCGTTTGTCATTTTATAAATTGCGTAGTTTACCTCGGAAAAGGGTTCTTGCGTCCGAGCTTGCGAAGACGACATGTTCGAGGACGTGTTGGAAGAAGGTTTAGGCCCCATCCTGCGGTACCATCCTCGCCGCTCTCCCAACGCTTCTTGATACGGGGCAATTGGAGGACCATCGCCGCTCCATTCATCTGTGGCCTGTTGTATGTTCCGCTGTATTTTACGAAGATGATTAAATATATATGTGTGTATATATATATATATATATATTTGTTATAGAAAATAATACTTAAAAGAAATACTTACGTAATTTTGTTCAACAACCGGATCAACCCAATTCCCTTGATTGTCCGTGTGGGTTTTAGCAGACGTAGGTACCCAATCCATATCCTGTTTAACATTAAACTTAGATTAGACATTAAATAAACAAAAGCTTACACACACGCACACATACATAAAACATTACATTTTTATAGGCGGTGCTACCGTACGACGATGTCCCCCCACAGTATGGGAATTGTTGTTTGTCGCGTACTAGTTTGTTGGCCTTGCTTTTTTTAATATATTTTTCTTGCTGGAAACCTTCGATGGTTCTCAACCAGTTTTCATAGGGCATATCCACGGGATGGTATGCCCTTGCGCTCTCAAGATCATCGTAACCTCCCTTGCTATCAAATAATTGTCTAGCTTCATACTTGCGGTCAGTGTACCGCTTCATAAGCACACTCCTACTACCACCCTTCAAGTTTCTCGCCTCATAATCACGTTCCACTTCATCAAAATTGAAATTTTCCTACAAATTAAATAAAAAAGTTAAAATATCATATATAAATTAGATTTGCATGTGCTTAAATATTTGATAAAATTTTATGCATATAACTTATTTACCCGTAAGTGGTTCATGACGGCATCCTTGTAATGTTGTTCAACGTTATCCCATCCAATTTTATCGAACGAGATGGTCCGCCACATATACATGCCGGCCTCCGTGAAAACATGTCTCTTGATTTACCAACAGGGGTAAACGTGACCTGTCTGTCAAACGTAAGCGATACAGCCCCCCCCCCCCCCCCCCCGCTTTTACTAGACGCCGTAGTTTCTCGTTTTTGGCTTTCCCCCTAACCTTCTTTGGGGGAACAGCTGCAATTAAAACAAAAATAATTAGTAACAACATTTATAATATATAAAATATAAGGACTACAAAATAATTTAGTAAAAGACTTACCGTCAGTCTCGTGCGTGCCATGAAATCCACCAGGAGGAATCGGTGGATCACCAGCACCGTCACCCCCATGTCCCCAGGGGGCTACATCCGCCATCAGATAAGCGAATATCAGCAATACCGAAAACATAATCCCTATAAAGTTACAAATGTTACAGCATGTGTATCTAATAGAAATTAAGGGAAAGTACAACAATCAGCCTCAAATAAATATTTCAAACAAGTGTTTATCAAATACAAATCAATATAAATTACAATAACTTTTCTTTTAGTCAGACTCCACATAATCGGGATCATCCTCATCACAATCAGCCTCGACCTCATCACAATCAGTCTCGACCTCAAACACTTCATCGACGGTAGCCGTTGGGGGATGAACTTCAATTGAAGGCTCACCCGCAGTAACATGAGAAGATCCAATTTGAAAGTATTGGGTCAAGTCAATGACAAGTGGACAGTCAGATGAAGAGTTGTTGTCGACAACGTCAATATCTTCTAAGCGTTTGTCAACATTTTGAACCTTATTGACGCGGTCATCACTTAATGGCCGATCCCAAATTCTTCGATGATTAACATTTTCGACTACCCACCTATGTTTATTTTTTTGGTTTCGAGACGTTTCGTGGATGAAGAACACTTGTTTGGCTTGCGAAGCAAATATGAGTTGATCGTCTTTGTCCCATTCATGTTCAGTGCTTATACTGGTGATATTATTGTCATGGTTTACACCCCTTTGAGTATCAAACCACTTGCACCGAAATAGGACAGTGGAATAATCATTTGTATAACGCAACTCAATAATTTCTTCTAATTGGCCATAAAATTTCACACCGTTCTCTCCAACCACTTCCACCCCAGAGTTTTGCGTTGCGCATTTTGCATCATGTTCAAGTGTCTTAAACCTAACACCGTTGACTATGCAAGCAGTGTAAGTGTAAGCAGTCATTTTCGCACAAATTGAAAGAGCATACAACTCCGGGTGGAATTCTGGAGAATTTTGTGTTTTCATCGAATGGACCTAACAAATATAGAGTAATAATGTTTGTTATATATGTATTACCTAGCAAGTGTAGAGTAATGAGTGTTATATATGTATTATACCTTATGGAGAAACCATCCCAGAAATTTGGTTTTAAGATCATCTTGGGGATGTGTATGTTTGAATTCACTACATTGATGACAAATATAAGAAAGGAATGAAAAATACCAATTAACAGATTATGAAAAGTTAAAGATAGAAGCACTCACTTCATGTACTCCCTAACTTCTGTGCAGTTTTCGAGGACAAACCATTCCATCTTGCTTTTTTCGATGAATGATATATATTTGTCCTTTATTGCGCCAACAGGATGACATTTGGACTCAAACACCCATAACTTTCTTTTTTCAACAACGACATCATCGTTTCTATCTGGGCGATTGAACTTAGTCTGAACATCTTTAAGGTACATTGAACAAAATGTTAGAGCTTCTTCAAACACATAACCTTCAGCTATACAACCTTCAGGCCTTGCCGGGTTTTTGACATAGTTCTTTAGTTTTTTCATGTACCTTTCAAATGGATACATCCATCTAAAAGCTACTGGACCTCCCGCAATCGCTTCATCAGGTAAATGCACAAGTAAATGAACCATAATGTCAAAAAACGCAGGTGGATAGATCATCTCTAACTTGCATAAGATGGTAACAATGTCATCCTTTGCTTTCTTCATATCATCCACCGATAGTGTTCTAGAGCAAAGTTGCTTAAAGAACATACAAAGGTCTACTATTGGTGTAGATGTATCTTTAGTCAAAAGCCCTCTAACCCCAATCGGTATCAAACGTTGCATGAGGATATGACAGTCATGAGATTTCAACCCGGTAATGTTAGCATTGTTATCTGTCACCCTCTTACTGATATTAGATCCAAACCCATCAGCTAATTTAACATTTTTTATAAACTGACAAAAAAGTTTTCGATCATCGGACTTGAATGAGTACTTTGGGTGGGGACTTAAGAACTTGCCACCCGATTGTTTCAGCCATTGTGTCGGCCGAATGTTTAGTTTTTCCAAGTCGGACCGCGCATTTGGCGTGTCTTTGCTCTTATCATTCATTAGAAGAGTACCGAGCAAGCTGTCGCACATATTTTTCTCTATATGCATTACATCTAAGTTATGTTTCAGCTGTAGAGAAGACCAATACTCAAGGTCAAAAAATATGCTTCTTTTGGACCAGTTCAACTCGAAATCTGACCGGGTTATCCTCCTACCTCCAAAATCTGGATGCTTGCCTGGTAGACGATTAACTAAACGACCGAGTTGAGCTTCTATGTCAGCTGGGCTAAACTGTCTCAGAGGGTCTCGTGTCTCGGGTCTCCCGTTAAAGTCGAGACTTGTTCTCCAAGGATAGTTGGCATCTAAGAACCGGCGATGACCAACATAAGCACATTTACCAGTTACACGTATTGAAGGAGTTTCTTGGTTACAAGTTGGGCATGCCATGTAGCCTTGTCCGCTCCAACCTGATAGACTACTACGGGCTGGAAAGTCATTTATGGTCCATAACAACGCCGCCTTCATTGTGAAGTATGTGTTTGTTGCTGCGTCTTTAGTACGTACACCTGTCTGCCACAATTGCTTAAGCTCATCCACTAACGGTCTAAGGAAAACGTCCATGTCTTTCTCCGGTGATTTAGGGCCAGGAATCAACAAGGTCAACATGAATGTGGACTCTCGCATGCATAGCCAGGGAGGCAGATTATATGTGGTGAGTATAACCGGCCACGTGCTATGAGTCGAGGATCCACTACCGTTGTTAAAGGGATTAAAACCGTCAGCTGCAAGCCCTAAGCGAACATTTCGTGGCTCCATCGCGAAGTTTGGGTACTTTTTATCAAAGTCTTGCCATGCAGATCCATCAACTGGATGACGCATAGTCCCATCTTCCGATCGTCCGGTACTATGCCATATCATATCTTTCGTTGTGTGCCTTGAACAATACAAACATCGTAGTCTAGGCGTCAAAGGAAAGTATCGTAACACCTTACGAGCCACCTTCGTGCCTTTTGTGTCTTTATCGACCCATCGACTCTCATTACAAACGGGACAATTTTGCAAGGACTCGTTTTCTTTCCAAAAGAGAGCACAATCATTTGTGCACACATCTATCATCTCATATGCCAAACCAATCTTCTTAAATGTCTTCTTAGCTACATAATACGAAGGGGGAATCTTGTTGCCTTCTGGCATTGACTCTCGCAACAACGAGAGGAGTTGATCTACTGCTTCATTTTGCAAATGGTACGTATCCTTTATATTCAAAAGCTTTGCTAAAAAGTCGATAGAAGAAAACTTGGTACAACCAGGATATAATTCTGTTTCAACTTCCTTTACCAGGTCTTCAAAATCATCAACAACACCGCTACTATCTCCATTCGAGTTCTCTTGGTTAAGGTATGTATCTTCTTCCATACGCTCCCCCCTAATGTCTTCAATAACGTTTACCATACCGTCTTGTGGCGCAACATCGTTTACTTCTGCAATTGGAGTCGTGTCCCCGTGATAGGTCCATTTCGTGTATTCCTTCCAAAAACTGTTAATACGCAAATGGTATTTCATTTCTGCCATGGTTTTTAAGCCGGAATTTTTACATTTGGTACACGGACATCTAACTTCATCGTGGTTTTTTATCACTCTTTCACACATCTCGATAAATGACTTGAGTCCTTGCTTGTAGTGAGGTGAATGACATGGGGAATCAATCCAACTTTTATCGATAGGCATTATGCAACTGAAAGAAAATCTAATTTAGGATTAACAAGACAAGGGTAGGCTGCTAAACCCACTTTTTGAACACTTTATCTCATATGTGAATGTGTATTACATGATTGTTTGTTTAAGAAAAATTCGGCAGCATTTCCTCTTAGCTCCCAAGTATATATGTAATGATATATATACCCGAGGAGCAAAGAGAAAATGATAACCGAATCCTTCATAAACAAACAATCATGTAATACACATTCACATCCTAAATGAGATAAAGTATTCAAAAAGCAGTCCCAAGATAAACGGGGACAACCCGAAATTAATTTCTAAATCAATTTCGGGCGGGTATTTCTAAGCTCGTTATGTTTAAAATGATTAATTCAAACACGGACACAGTTTTTTAAGCTTGTCATGTTCTTAATGATTGTTTTAAATTTTGGGCGGAACGTTATGTTTTAAATCATGATTTCAATTTCGATTGGGTGTTTTCTTAGCTCATTATGTTTGAAATGATGAATTCAATATCAGGCACAGTTTTTTAAATATGTAATGTTCTTCATTTTGTTAGCTCCTTTTGTTTTAAATGGTGATTTCAATTTTGGCGGGTATTTTCTATGTTCGTTATGTTTTAAATGATAATTAAAATTCAAGGAGGGTATTTCCTAACTAATATATATCTTTCAAAGTTAAATATAAATGTTTTCAAACCTAAACACAAACATACTAATTATCAAACTTAAACTTTTTTTTTCAAACCTACACATAAACATACTTACTTACATACACACATTTTGACCAAAAACACAAAATTTATACTTACTTACATACACATTTGCATATTTTATACAAACATACATAATAACATACACATTTTCACCAATTACAAACATTTACATGCACAATTGTTCATCATTTATATACACCTACATACTAACATACACCTACATACATACATTCATAGACTTACATACACACATACATGCTTACATACACCAAAATACACAAATCAATAGATTTTCATATACACATTTTCATCAAATACACCTACATTATACATTTGACATACTAACATACACCTACATACATACATTAATTCATAGACTTACATACACACATACATGCTTACATACACCTAGATACAAAAATACATAGATTTCCATATACACATTTTCACCAAATACACCTACATTATACATTTGACATACAAACATTCATCCTTACATGCACATTTACATACCTAAACCAAAAATTATACAATTTCTAAACTTAAAAAAAAATACATATAAAACTAACCGTATTTTTCAAGTTTCAAGGAGATGAAGACCAAGGAGACGAAGTGGTGCCGGAAAAGTGATGGTGGTGACCGGAGAAAAGATGGTGGTGATCTGAATTTTCTTCCACAAACACAAAAATACACAAAAAAGAGCAAAAATTAAAGCCTATAACATGTATATAACAAATGTAGAGAAGAAATGTAACATAAAACAAGTTAAACTAACCGATTGGGCAAAAAAAACGAGTGTCTCCGGCGGTGGAAGCAAGAGTTTTGGGGGGAAAAGTGAAGAGGAGAGAGGGAAAGGCGCTGATAAACCTGCAGTTACGTTTACACTTTTACCGGCGACAGCCTGTCGCCGCTATTGATTACGTGTCGCCGCTATTAGGTTAACCAGGATAAGATTTGTGTGGCTGGGATTTAATGTGGGACACACACTTTTAGCGGAGACAGCTGTCGCCGCTAATGACCTACTTTGCGTCGCCGATATTGCCTTTTAAATCCCCAATCGTTAGATCAGGATTTTGATCAACGGCTGGGGTTTGGTCTCAGGGTCTGTGACGCGGATCGACCAATAGCGGCGACATTAGGCCTGCGCCGCTAATGGTGTCGCCGCTAATGGCCTCCCATTCTTGTAGTGTCGATTTAGGTCTGGGTTATATGAGATTTACATAGTGCAAGTATTATTATTTTGTTTTATGTGATTAAACTTAAATGCTAGGTGTTTGTAATTGTAAACACATTCTTTACATTATAACGTTACTAGAAATCAATTGGTTTTATGTTATGATGTTAATTAGACCAACAATATAACCTATACAAACAACGGTTTTAATCGAAAAAGCTCACTATGAAACTAGCAGGGGCATGGACCGAAACCTATGTATAGCGACGGTTGAGCATATATAGGTGGGGAAAACGACTTGACAATTTATAATGGACCACAAACATTAGGTAATCAATATTTTGCCACATTATGTTCTAACAAATTTCTATTCTTTACCAGTGAATCATTCATATGAACACATAACCTGTCAACTTAGGCTGTAACAGACTTGTTATTTTGTTTTAGTTATGTATTGTTTTTAATGCTGTTTCTACTGAAAGCTCAAACAATTACTTTTTCACACAAAAAAAAATTATCTTGTATTATGAAAGCATTTTTATATTTATACAAATTTAATGACATTTTTTTTTTGTTTAAGTTGAAATTTTCTGAGAAGTATCTTTAAATATATACTTGCATAAGTGGCTTTAGTCAATACTAGTCCTTTTATAGCGTGTTAACATATGTGGGAGATGGAACTTGTGCCTCCAAGCACACTCACAAATCACAAAGGAGTTTCTCTTTCCTTTTCGGTACCCAAATTTTAAGGACATTACAAGATTTTGTTTATTTTCCTTATACATTATACTCATTCTTCAAATTATAAGGGAAACTAAAGTAAATTTTAGGGTTTACTATTCACCCCTATCTTATTATTTTAATGTGGTTATGAGTGGAAAATGGTATTATTTTATTGATTATGAATATATATATGGGGAATCGGATGTGAAAGATTTTGAAAAATGAATAAATTTTTACGGATAAATGAGTATTTTAGTTAAATTATATAAATAGGATGAGGATTCAATTTTAAATGCTCTGATGGTTCAATTTTTCATAAGTAAAAACATTACCTACATTTTATCCAGACATAAGAATACTATCAATTTTCACACTTTTGTTATACATGTATTTGTAAAAAAAAAAAAAAAAAAAAAAAAAAAAAAAAAAAAAAAAAAAACCATTTAAGGTGATATAACACATTACCTCTAAAAATTATATAAATATGTTTTACAAAAAAGTTGAATGTCACTTAATAACATTTTCACAAATTTAAGAGGTACATATGATTATTTTAAAAATTATTTTACAAATATATATATATATATATAGGGGATGGTTCAAATGAAAACCACTTTTATTGTGAAAACTCGAAAACTAACTAAAAAAAGCCTAAAAAACACACAAATTTTTTTTTTCAATTTTTTTTTATAAATTTCGCTGGTTTTTATATGTGAAAAAAAATTCAAAAAAAAAAATATATTTTTTTTTTGTTGTACTGCACATGTGTAGTACACTAATACGGAAAGCCTAAACCACTTAACCCACCCCCCACCGACACCCCCCAAAAACCTAAACCCCCCACCCCCACCCCCCAAAAACCTAAATTCACCCTCCCACCAAAAGCCTAACCCCCCACCCCCCAAAAACCTAAACCCCCCACCCCCCACCCTCCCGAAAACCTAAAACTAAACCCTAAACATAAACCCGAAAAAAACCTAAACCCCCCACCCCCCAAAAACCTAAACCCCCCTCCCCCCCCCCCCCCCCCCACCCAAAAAGCTAATCCTAATCCTAAACCTCCAAAAAAACTAAACCTAAAAGCTAAACTATACTCAAAAAGCTAATTTTAAGCATGTAATGCAATTGTAGTACATGTTATATTGCACATGTGCACTACTATAATAATAGTATTGAAAACAAGACGACACCATAAATCTTTTTTTATGTCATAAAAAATATGCTCTAATATACTTGAATGAAAGATACAAAAATTGGTGATCTTATGGTGCCATTTTTGTTTTAAAATGATAACGTATGGAGAAATGGGAAATGTTTGAAAAGTTATATATTTTTTTTCCAATTTTACCCCTCCTTCATTAAAAGTCTTCCCCCCCCCCCCCCCCCTCCTTTTTAGTGGTTTTTAATTAGTTTTCGAGTTTTCACAATAACTAGTGGTTTTCATTTGAACCTTTCCCTATATATATAATATATATATATAGGGGAGGGCTATATAGAAAACCCACTTGAGTTGAGAAAACCCAAATAAACCCTATGTAACATTTTTATTTTTTTCTAAAAAAAATAGGGAATGTAATATAAATGTACACGGACCTATTTATGAAAAAAAAATGTAAAAAACGCTTAATAGTTTTTTTTTTAAAAAATGTTGAAAATTTGTATGTTACATTTTTTTTTGGACAAACATATTATGTAACCTGAAATTTGTAACATTTTTTTAAAAAAAAACTACTCAGTGTTTTTTTGTGCTTCTTTTTTAAAAATGTTCAAATATATGTATATTACATTTCCTATTTTTTTTAGAAATGTATCTTGAGTTTACATGGGTTTTTTACAAAGGTTTTCAGGGTTTAGTCAACTGGAGTGGGTTTTCGATTTATCTTTCCCATATATATATATATATATGTGCATTCTAGATAACTCCAAATTTAGTGACTTTAATACAACAAAATTAGGTTTAAAGGTTATTTCATATATATATTTTTTTGACATGTGCATGTTCTTCTAAATGGCAAATTATGTTGAGACTTCTTCATTAAGAAATAAAAAGTTATGTTTGGTTTTTCTGTGACATTACACTTACTAAAATAGTTACTGTTTTTTACCAAAACAAGAGGTCTAGAGTGGGTGGGTGACTTGGGTTAAAACTTAAAAACATAAACTAACCCTGCCACATACCCCACCTCCCCACGCCAGTCTTATGCGAACCAATAACCCACCCTGCTTAAACGTACAATCTTTTGTTGCACAAAGTACACACAACATGCATACTTCTGACTACAAACGAAGATTCAGTTATAGATTAACCAATAATATTTGCCCATCATTCCCTCTTCTATTCGATGCATCACTACATGCCAATGTTTAATCTTTTGTTGCATAAACTACCTATGAGACATATGACCCACCATCCTTTTTACCGACTCAAGGACGTGTACACTTATCACTTATATAAACTGCAAATTACCATTATACCCCTACTTCATAACAACCCATTGTTCGGTCCATTTAGTTGTTTTTCAAGCTATTCGGTTTTACAAATTTGCAAAAAAAAAAAAAGAGTTAACCGTCATTTTGGTCTCTATGGTTTGTCCAGTTATGACAGTCCAGACCAAATTTCAAATTTGTATCATTTCCATCCCTGACTTTCTTAAAACATGTAAATTCAAAAAAGTAAGGTTGAATCGAATAATTTGACTAAAATGGCAGTAACTCATGTTTTTTTGGACGGAACTAGCATATTTCAAGCAGTGACGAAGCTTGAGATTTTTGACTGGGGGGCGGGAGTCACCGCACCTAAAAATTTCTATAAAACCGAGGGGTCGAAACGTATACACCCAAAAAAAAATTATACGAAAACTACATACTCTCCATTACTGAGCGAAAAGTTCGGGGGTCGGCCGCCCCTTAAAAGTTTCGCCCATGATTTCAAGAATGTAAGGGACGAAAATGGTACAAATTTGAAATTTGCCTGAACTGATATGATAGGACAAGCTACAGGGACAAAAATGGCAATTAACTCAAAAAGAATTGATAACCGAACCGACTTCAACACGTTAGGGTTTCATCATTGATCGGTTCGGTTATGATCGAAACCAAACTGTTCATAACTTTAGTTTTGGTGTTTAAATTTTCATAAACCGATCAATTTTAGTTATGAACAATCCAATTTTTTAGTTATAAGGGGGTGATTTGGTTACTTACTTTTTTTATATCCGAGTCATTACATAGTCATTTGCGTTAATAAATATACCTACATTTTGTCCGGAACAAGCACCAAACATAACTGTTAATATAAAGGAAGGAGCATGTTTTTGTGTAAAAGGCGATGTTATGTTGACAACCGCAAAAAATCCGAATAAAGTAGTTGCACATAATGCATTGATTATTGAACGAGATGTGAGGTAGGCATTATGTGCCACACTTTAAAAAACTCATAATTTTTCTATGTGATTCTTGCAGTTCTATGTGTTTTGTATTAAAAGTTGTAATAACAAACTTGTAGACATTAGATATATTATTATACATATAGAGGCTGAACTAAAAGATAGTTTGGTTATTTTGGTTTCGTACACACATATGACATAACCATAACCGAACTATAAAACACGGTTTTTTTTAATGTCTAAATTACATAAATTACACCAATAAATCTAAATTACACATTTGCTTAGGTTTGAACTTAGGACCTCGCCTCTAAGACTGAAGGGAGTGGGGCGACCTTTAGAGGGGGCGTCTTCCGACACGTGGCGCCACGTCAGATCAGAGGATTTTGAGCAAAAAAGGGGGCGTGGTGTTTGGGGCAACTCAAGATGCCAAAGAAAGATGTGATTGGTTGTTTGAAAAGTTAAGGTTTTTTGATTGGTTGTTTGAAAAGTTGGTTTTGAAAAGTTGTTTGAAAAGTTGGTTTGGGGCGTTCTCTGGAAGACGGGCAGGCCAAAATTTTGAAGGAGGTTGCCATAGGGGGTGGTGTAGCAGGCGACTTGGGGGGCGACTTGGGGTGGGAGTCGCCCCACTCCCCATAGTCTAAGAGACATAAGCCTCTAGCAAGTGGGTTACCCCACATTAGTAGTTATAAACACATTTATTAATAATTAAAGAGCGCTTTCTGTTTTTTCGATTATTCTATTTACTTGGGCTACTTTTCGGTTAAACCACGAAATTTTAACTTCACCGTTCAAAAAAAAAAAAAAAAAGGTTTTTGGTTAAACAAAACAAGATTCCTGAATTTGATGGTTGACATAAAAATTCAGCAAGTAGTGCTAGAGCCCTGTAACCAAGGGGGTTGGGGAATACAAGGCAAAGGCATGGTGTAGTCATCAAGTTGATCTGGGCACATGTGAGAAGAAGACAGGCGTGAATGGGAACTACAAATCATCATGTAAACACAAAATTCTAAGACTATTTGATTTAGAAAATGTTGAATATCATAATCTAATATTTTTTTCCCACTTTCATGATCATTGTGGTACTCATGGTACCGACTCTTGTCCCTTCAGGATAAAAGTCTAGTCATGCTTCTATGGTTACAGGACTTTTAGCGAGCGAAGAGAAAGACTAAGGTGGTTTTGCCGGAGACTAGGTGTGTCAAATGAGTCGTGCTCGCAGGTTGAGCTTTAAAATTTGACCCTGACCCGAACCTACAAATCATGCGAAATATATGAATCTGAAAACGGCATGAGTTTTTTTTATAGATTAGATTTACACAAATGCGACATGTTTGTTGGAAAAATAGTGAGTATGTGTTTTTCAATAAGACCATAAGTAGTGGAGTCATTTCACTAGATAAAATGGTGTAGTGGTGAGTCATGTGAAATTAGTGGGTTATATATAGGATTTGGATTTGAAAAAAAAAATTAATGCATAACATTCACTAGCCATTGGCTAATTTTTTTTATTTCCACGCCTCTCGTCTTGTGACCAAGACAATGAGCAGAGGGCAAAAACAACACTTCACAAGGTGAGTGGGCTATGGTGGCCTCGTGGTTGGCCCAACCACGAGCCACTACGGGTGGTCTAAGTGGAAAAAAAGTGTTTTTCTTCACTAACTTTTAACACAAATTATTATATACAATTATTATAATATGGTTATTTTTTATGGCTCAAGTTCAATTGTTTGAGAGCTTCATGAGAAACCAAACTATGGTCCGAAACGGGATTAAGATGAATGAGATGTTAATACTTAAAGTTGTGATTTTACAATCTACAAAAGTGTAAAAATAGGAATAAAAATGTGACATGACAAACCAAACGGGATAAGATGAATGAGATCTTAATACTTAAAGTTGTGTTTTTTCGATCTACAAAAGTTTGAAAATAGGAATAAAAATATGAGAACTTGTCCCATATAAGAGAATGAAACCCTGGAGTAGTTTATATGTTGAAGTGCTACTTAGATATTGTTTTCTTAGTCATAAGAAACAAACATGGACTCTAAAGGGCGCGAAACACACTAATTGTTAACCAGTTGCGACTAATGGCACAATCTGCATTACCACTTATGGAAAGCACTAGCGATTTTTGGTCAAGTTGGTGCTTAGTAGTTTCTATTGATGCGCAGTTAAAACAAAAAATACTTTGTTTCAATCAGAAACATTAAACTAAATAAATTTTGTTGATAACGTATAACACAAATTTATTTTTCCTTTTAAAATATTTTGAGTTGTTTTGATTCTCATTGCACTATAATATATGCTTCTTTGGTGAAAAGAACCCTTAGAATTCACAAATACACAAGTTTTACGACATTCTTTTGATCTTTTTATGTTGTTATTGATTTAAGGTATATTTTCAAGTGTTTGAGTTTTCTTTGGTACTCACTGCCTTGTTGACATACAATGTGAACAAAATTAAGCTCTTTTGCAAGACTTGCAACATAGTTCTAAAAAAGGGATTGATCTGTAATAATCTCAACTAGACGTCATTGATCATTGTCAGTCCCACCTTTGAATATTCCTCATGTCAGTCTCACCTTTCACTTATTTTTCCTCCACCAGTCCTCAGTTAAAACGGGGTTAAGTTTTTTTTTCTGAATTACAAGCTGACGTTTTAGGGCTTTTGATCAGAACGAGGATACGAGTCGAATGATGTAAAACATACCTTGAAATTGTACTCCAAACGATGAAAACGGTGTTTCAATTTGGGTGTTTAAACTTTCAATTAACAAAAATCAAGTCGTTTGGAGCACCGTTTCGAGTTAAGTTTTACATAAATAGACTCGTATCCTCGTTCTGATCAAAAGCCCTAATACGTTAGTTTGTAATCGGTGAGGACCAATGGACGAAAAATAGGTCAAAGGTTGGACAGGCATGGGGAATATTCAAAGGTGAGACTGACAATGATCAATAACATCTAGTTGGGATTATTAGAGGTCAATTCCCCTTCTAAAAACCATATGCTGAACATGAATCATCATCGTCTTGCTCTTCATGCTTTTGTATTTTATCTTATGTTGAAAATTGCGGGAATTGCATTGGTGATTTTGTTTGAAGGAGGAAGATAATAGGATATGTAATTTAGGCATTTAGCAAATGCTTTATGAAAAAAATAGTGTATCTATCTCAACATAATATAAGTTTAAAAAAAGACATTGGCATCTTAATTAATTCCAACATTGCACTAGTGGAGTAGGATCAAATACAAACTATATTTCGCATACAAACCGTAAGAACCATTTAAAAAGTGTCACGTGACATCCAACCAATTATAGAGAAATGATAAAATAATATCCTAAATAATATCAATTATATTGAATTCCCTTTAAATATGATAACAAGCAATTAATTCTTTATTTAGATATTCCTTTTGTTTTCAATGTGTTGATTAAGAAAAGTGCTGATATCATTCAAATGTGTGCTAAAATCAGTTATCTTGATCAAATTTTTATGTGCTAATATAATTCAAAAGTGCTACTTTTATGTATGTATTGTTTTGGTTTGTGCTAATTTAACTTTTTTTAAGTGCTAGAATCTGTTCTTACGGTTTGTAGGATAAATATGGTTTGTACCGGAACCAACCCCTTGCACCAGTAAACAATTTGCATTAAATGATAACTTAGGTCAATTAGGGTTTTTTTTTTTTTTTTGACAAACACCATAAAAAACAACATACATTATGTTTTTTTCCTTGTAAAAGTCCATTAACAACTTGTTGGATATAAAAAAACCAAGATAACTTTTGTTTTTTCTCATAAAAGTCTTTTTCCAAAAAAAAAAAAAAAAAAAAAAAAACAAACAATTGCACTAAAAGTCTAAATTTGAACAAAATTTTGATATTTTTATTAATAAATACTACATGGAAAAATAACTAAGATGAATTAATATTTTAAATCGGACACATGGCAAGGCAAAGTTTCTTAGTTTTCATATTTTCTTTTTCATTTTTAATCCAATAAACTGATAATAATATATCTTTAAAAAATAATACAATAAAAATACATGAGTGTGGATGATGCAACTCAAAATCAATTAAAAAACTAAAAACATATATAATGGTGTGTATATACTATCAATTGAAAAAAACTAAAAACATATATAATGGTGTGTGTATATCAAAAATCGTTAAAAGGTTATAAACAATTGATTTTTATTGTTGTTATAAAATGTATTTTGTCAAATATAGTTTCATTGATTTCATCTAATCTTAAGTGTGTGATATAATTTTTTTTCTAACTTTTAAGGGATTTTTATGATTAAATACAGAAAGTACGTTGGTTGGTTTTTATGTGAAAAAAATGTTAAGAGACTTTCATGAAAAAAAAGAAAGTTGTTAGTTTTTTATATGCAAAAAAAATACTAAGTGACTTTTATGAGAAACGATAGAAAGTATGTTATTTTTTATGATATTCCCCCAAACTTAGGCCATTTTTTTCTAATAATTTTACTTTTATCTAATCGCATGCAACTTTTAGCCTTAAATGACAAGAAAAATACTAAATACCAGGGCAGACCTAGAGTGATAGAAGGGGTAACCTTCGTTGCCCCTTTACGCTTCGACGGTAGTGTAAATTTTTGAAAAATTGACATTTTTTTCGATTTCGTCACCACTTTTTATTGAAACGTTACCCCTATCCAGATATTCTAGATCCGCCACTGCTAAATACTAAGGTGTGTTTAGCTTATTTACTTTCAACATTTCGATATAAGTTATATGAAAAAATAGTTGTATTCAAAATATAATATTTTATTTTGTATCTTAAGCGACACCGAGTGGCGGCACCATAACAAACTAAACTGATACCTACCGGGCATCAATATCAATATCATCATTAGTATTTGTTTTTACAATTTTCGATTGATGTAAAACATGTGTTAATAACCTTTTGGGCATTTCACAAAATTGTGTTTTGTTTTACAAGATGTAACTTTTGTATAACAAGACGATTGTAAACAAACTTATACACATGGATTTTACATTTTTACCAAACCGAAACCATCCGAACTTTGGTACGTGTACCGATATTCATTCGATTCAATTTATAGTTTAGAGTTAAATGACATTTTAGTCCCTGCGGTTTGGGTCATTTTGTCAGTTTAGTTCAAAGGTTTCATTTTGTCGCATGTGGGTCCAAAAATGTTTCATCGTTGCCATTTTAGTTCACTGTGTTAACTTCATCCATTTTTCTGTTAACTAGAAGGGCAATTCGGTAATTTTATATGTAATTCTGTGAACTAGAAGGACATTTCAGTCATATAAAATGACTGAATTGCCTTTCTCATTAAAAGAAATAATAGATGAAGTTAACGAAGTGGACTAAAATAACAACAGTGAAACCTTTTTTAACACACAAACGAAAAATGAAATTTTTGAACTAAACTGTCAAAATAGCTCAAACCAGGTAGACTAAAATGAGATTTAACACTATAGTTTATAAAGAAAAGAGCATTGTACACCTGCTCCGTACCCCACCCACCACCCCTACCCCCTCGTCAAACATGATGAAGTGTTGTATAAATAACGAAGCAACTGCCCTTTTTTCTTTTCCGAGGAAAACGCCCATAATCTCAAACCACCCCTTCTCCTATCTTCGCAACCAATCCACGCTCAAACACACACACTTGAATACAAGGGCAAAACGGGAAACAAAAATCTATCTTTCTGCATCAAGTCTCTGCAACATTTCATGTAAGTCTTTCCTCATCAGGATTCAAACTGAAACATTCACATTACACAAATATGGTTTTTAGTTTTCTTAACACAAATCATACTCTGTTTTCATGTTTCTTGATAAATCCCATGAAAACATACTCTTTTTCATGCAAATTCAACTTTTTTATTTTTATTTTATTTTTATTTTTACCCAGAAGAGTTAGGTTATGAAAAGATACTCAGATCATGATCATTACATTCTCTGTATATATTTTTTTTCAATAATAAACCAATCAGAATTATTACTTTATTAATTATTAGTATATAATAATACTAATAATATTTTGTATCATGGGTAGATTTAAGATTTAAGATTTATGATTGATGATTAAAAAGGCTTTTTATTTTATAATGGGGTTTTGAAAATTCTATTCTTTGATCATCTGGAAGTGTGACAGATCTCAAAATCTTGTAAAATATTCCAAGTGTTTGTTCATCTCTCTGTTTTCTAGTCTGTAAAGTCTCATTCAAAAAGTTATATTTTTTTCATTATCTTCAAGAGAAAGCAACAATCTGGCTCTTCTGTGTATGTTTATTAATTTAGTCAATTTATTTTTTTTAATCTTAATTTTCTGTTATTATTCATAAGATTTTAATCTCTTTCTGCAAGTTTTACTTGCAAAACATTTTTGTACGAATATACTTTTAAAAAAGTTGTATACAGAATATAGAAACTTATCGATTTATTTTAGTCGAATATTCTTTATTTTCAACATTTAAACACATAGTATAATTAATAAATATGAAATGATTTTGAATTAGTATTTATTTATTTATTTATTTCCAAAGTACCACCTTACACATACACGCTGCCTCCATTCTTCCTGCAAATGGGTGTTTTTAAGTTGCTAATAAATCATCATACGAATATTTTAATACGTAAAAAAATAATATATTTGGTATAAAAAATATTACAGTATTAGACACAATAACGTCGTGTAGAGTCAGGCTTGTTTAATTGATTGAGATGTATAATTGTATATGCAACCGGCTACATTTAGTTGGTTTTTGTTAATCAAATAAATATATAAATATCCATAAAATAGTAATTAGGTAACAAAATATCACCTTGTTTTGGTTCTCTGTAAATACATACAAGACACCCACAGTTTTCTTGTTTGTTTAGGTTTTAGGTTCAAAGTTCAAACACATGATTTCGACGCTATTGTAACTCCCCGAAAATGAAAACCAAAAGCATTCAACATTCAAAGGTATGCATTTTTTTTCTTTTTATGATCTAATGATCCACATACCATCCAGACTTGTAGTAGTCGCTAGTCGGGCGATGGGGTAGGGACTAGTGATTAATTGGAATTAATTGTGATTAATCGGCGCCTAGTCAGGATTTTTACGATCATCCACATATCTATTATAATCTCGATAAATGAATATCAGCTTCATAAAAAAAATTGTTTGATAATCTTATTTATTTATTTATCAAACAAACAAACAAACAAACGTACCCAACCCAGTAAATTCAAAATCACACCTATAACAAATAATAATAATAAATAGAATAATAAAGTGGAATATTTGGTTTGAAGGGATCGTGGTCTAAAATGAAGAGAAAGTGGTTGAATTTGAAGAAAGGAGCAGATGGTTTTCATTCTGATTTTTCTGTAAATGGTATGATTTAATTAATTTATTTAGGGTGTACCTATTTGCACATCCATTTGCCTATTGGCACACCAAAAATGTGTTTTTTGTAATCCTCCCCTCGTGGCCCAGTGGGTATTCCCACTTGGGTTAAGTCGGCCGGCCCTCCTTGGAGGTCACCGGTTCGACTCCCACTCGTGGCCTTAGGGGGGGGGGGGGGGGGGGGGGGGGGGGGACGTCCCAATGATGGATCGTATCCTACCGAGGCATGGTGCGGTCCTGAGGGCAACCCGGTTTTACCCAGCTGTTACCCCAGCGAGTCTCTCGTGTGGGGGCAGTATGGTTTCCGGGCGGAAGTCAGCTTACGCGGGGGCCGGGGCCCAATCGAACATCGCGTCCTCAGATGCGGGGCTGACGGGGGATTGTCTTCGACATGAACCCGGTGACCACTGGTCAAGTACATAGAAAGTCACCTTCCAAAAAAAAAAAATGTGTTTTTTGTCCTATATGCATACCCTGTAGTGTCGAGCTGTGGCCTAGCGCGGCGTTTTGGTCCGGTCAACCAGACAAAGACTGACGGGTGTCTGACATGTCTGTTAACCGGACCAAAACGCCGAGCTTTGGCCGCGTTTTGGTCCTGTCAACCAGACAAAAGACTGACACCCGTTCTGGTTGACAGGACCAAAACGTGGCCAAAGCTCGGCGTTTTGGTCCGGTCAACAGACCCGTCAGACACCCGTCAGTCTTTGTCTGGTTGACCGAACCAAAACACCGCGCTTTGACCACAGCTCGACACTGCAGGGTATGCATATAGGACAAAACACATTTTTGGGTTAGCTATCTACACACTTACACTTGGTGTGTAGATAGTTTGAGCCTTTATTTATTTTTGTTAATGTTTGCTATAAAAATGGAAGTGTGAACAATTAATTAATCTATTTGTTTTTTTGGTACGGTGGGGATCAGTTACACCTGATAGGAGTGAAAGAAGGAAGAGTTGCTCCGACGATGGCAGATACGCTGTCGTACCGGAGGAGTTATCAGGTACAACTCACTCATTTCATTTCTTTACATACGGCGGCTGTATAGTTCATTTTCGTACTCCTTCAGCCATCCGATCTGGCACTCTATATAACCATCAAATCCAACTGTAATTTCTGTTTAATTGAAAAGACTTGAATAAAAATGGAAAGTTTTTTTCTTTTTATTTTTGGCTTGTCCTTTTGCTAACATTTCACAGTAGGCGTTTAAACTTTTAAGGGTGTCCGGAGTGGGCTTCGGCAAGGAGTGGCAAACTAGTTTACCACTCGGTAAACACCACCGCCAACATAGTTTGCCACTTCCAAGTTTACCAAATCGGTGGTGGCATGCCGAATCGGTGAGGGGAGGAAGGAGAGAGAGAGGGGGTGTGTGGGTGGGGTGCATTCCATCTTTCAACCAATCACACCTTTTTCCTTTTAAAAAAAAAAAAAAAAATAGTTTACCACTTCACCAAGTGTCTAAACCATTGCCAACACTTTTCACCAAAGTTTAAACACTTTTGTCTGATTGACATGGCGCGCTCTGATTGGTCGGTTTTTTGGTTTGCCACTCCAAAGTGTTTAACCACTCCCCACACCCTAAATTCCTTGAAAATTGATTTTGAATAAATTAAATTTATTTGTTTTATATGTTAAAGTTATTATGGTTTTGTGATGGCAGAAGAATGGTTGACAAATGATGATATTGGACGGTCGAGACAAGAGAAAGTTGATCTCAGGTAGTATTTTTATTTTATGCCCAATCAAGTCCGGTGATTTTTTATTAATATATATATTCAAGTTTTTATATGTTAAAAAAAATTGGGATTAGAATGTTTAAAATAGCCCATGGAATTATACCCTACAGAGTTTTTTATTGGGTTTCATTCTGAATTGGTGTGGTGACAAAATAATATTTCAGTGGTCCATAAGGGAAAAAAAGTAAATTACACTGTAATCTCATCGTAAAAAAAGTAAATAAAAAAGAAAAATAATATAAAAAAAATCTTTTAATTTGAAGTTACTATTGGAAATTCATCATCTTCGCTCACTACCCGAGTCACTGTCTTTCTCATGCAACCCCCCTCCGAATGTGAACAGTTTCAAACAACTGGCGCTGGTAAACGTGGTCACTTTCACAACGAGAGGTGGTGGGGTGTCGTGAGAAAGGTGCTGATGGGAAGAGAAGTATTATTGTTATTATTATTATCGTCACAACGAGAGGTGGTGGAGTGTCGTGAGAAAGATGCTGATGGGAAGAGAAGTATTATTGTTATTATTATTATTATTATTATGGTTGTTTAATCAATTTTTATGTTTTGTTTTTGTAGTATGTTTGTTGGGACATGGAACGTAGGGGGAAATTGCCCAAACAAGGACTTGGACGTGAAAGACTGGCTTAAAACATCATCCCCTGCTGATATTTATGTCATTGGGTAATTCACTTTTATTCTTTTTCAAATTTCATATAAATATTTACAAGATTTTAATAAAAAAAAAAGTAACAGGGGCAGAAATGAAAAAAAAAAAAAACATAATTACACACAACTGTTGTTTTACACTTTTACACCTACCTTTGAGTTTTAACTTTAATTTTTAACCCTCTGTAAAACAGGTTTCAAGAAATTGTACCCCTAAATGCAGGCAATGTACTGGGAGCTGAGAACAAAAGCCCTGCTATCAAGTGGCTATCACTTATTCATGAAGCCTTGAATACTAACCCTCAACTTCCACATAATTACAATCCTACCCCAACAGTTGACCACCATCAGTCAACTCCAAAGCCAAGAGCCAGCTTCTCTGATCTTCTATCACTTGAAGATGAACTTGGTCATGAGGAATTCCAAAGGATTTTCAATAACGATGTTAGTTCTCCGTTAACCACGGTTAATGATCCTGAGACTACGCTGAATCCAGGGTTCAGCTTAGTCGCAAGTAAGCAAATGGTCGGGATCTTTCTTTGTATATTTATTCGCAATGATTTGCGACGTTATGTTAGCGAGTTGAAGGTGTCATGTGTTGGAAGAGGCATCATGGGATATCTTGGAAATAAGGTAACACAAGTTACAACGTTTAATAAATATTTTGGTTTATTATTTAAGATTGGGTTCTAAGATCTAAACATTATTGTATCACATTTTATTTTTAGGGGTCGATTTCCATTAGCGTGACATTACACCGTACTACATTTTGCTTCGTTTGTACCCATTTGGCGTCGGGGGAGAAAGAAGGGGACGAGTTCAAGAGAAACTCAGACGTGACGGAAATCTTGAAAAAGACAAGATTTTCTCGTTCATTTAGAACACTTGGAAAACTCGTTCCTCCTAGTAACATTTTGGGTCACGAGTAAGATTCCGTTACTATTTTATTTTATTTTTTAATTTCTTTTAACGTAATAAATTTTTATGTTTACTAATATTTCTTTTGGTTTGAAGTGCAGAAAGATAATTTGGCTCGGAGATTTAAATTATCGTTTGTCATCGACGTCTGACGATGTGCACGAAATCCTACAGAGAAACGATTGGCAAGCGCTTCTAGAGAAAGATCAGGTGAATTTCATCGCGATTGCATTTTTGTAGACATATAGCCCTTTATTATACAAAAAAATAACATAAATAGTGATTTACAGTTAAAAATAGAGCAAAAGGCGGGGCGAATATTCAAGGGATGGGAAGAGGGAGACATATGTTTCGCACCTACGTATAAATATGTCATGAATTCCGATCGCTATGTCGCACAAACTTCTACTCCTAAAGAAAAAAGACGTACTCCAGCATGGTAAGATTTCAATATCTTCATAAAATTATTTTTAATGCACGTCTAGATTAATAATAAATGTGGTTTGAAATTAATTACAAGCACATGTTGACTTTGTTGGTATTTTGATTCGGTCAACTCTCATTTTATATCATGTGAAATCCAAACCATGAGCCTAGTTTATTAAAGTTGAAATGTTTCTTAAAGCTCCACTTGCTAAAAATCTATGTGTCATTTTGACTTCTAAGGCATGACACACACATGGTTGACTATTCTTATTCTAATGACGTTATTGGCTGTTCTAGATGAATTATTAGTAGAGAATTTTGAGTACCACATGATTTATTGATTGGTATGTGTGGATATGACATGACGATAGGTGTGACCGAATTTTGTGGAAAGGCGAAGGACTAAAGCAGATGTCATATGTAAGAGGTGAATCAAAATTCTCGGATCATAGACCGGTTAATTCTTTATTCTCTGTACAAGTAAATTTGCCTCCAAATGAGAATAGAGACAACTTCAAGGATCCAAACACGAGGTCTTCGCTATTACCGGTTTGTGTAGCAAAAGGCCAAGACCAAGAGCTGTTGATAAGCAAGACAACAAGTTGCATAGAGAGCACCCCTAGGTTGTTGGGGGATGCCAAAAAGTTTAGTAAGTAGAACTACGACGCGTGTCATTTTAGTAAGTAGCCTTTCAATTTTTTTGTTTGGAAAAGTTTGGGACATTGGTGCATTGAGTTGTTTATAGCTTGGATACGACCCTAGGGGTACAATGGTAATGTTACACCGGTGCCGTGGCTGTGGAGAAGATTACAAAAGGGTAAACCTGAAGCCTACATATCAACGTAATTTGTTGAAGGAATTCGGCTGGCTTTGAATATTATATTTTCACTATTTACATTCTTAGGGTTTTGTGAATTGTAATCATTTGTGAAAAGAAAGTATTTTTTTATTTTTAGAAAGTAGAAAACAGTCAAGAGAGGTTTATATAGTCAATGGGCTATCATTGAAGAACACTCTTGCCAATTTTGTCAACCTGTTTTATATGAATCTTAAGCTGCTTTTCTTGAATTTCTTTTTTAATTTGAATTGCTTTGAATTTATTTTTGAATTCGATGTTTTGAGTCTAATAATCACATAAATATATATGTATACTAACCATATAAAATGATAAGAGAAAAAGATAACAGGTTATACAGTTGTAACCTATTAAAAGCGTTGCTACATTTTTCCACTTGAAACCAACTTACAACACATAAACACATTTTGCATATAGAGAAACAAAGATGTATTTAATAAATTTTTCATAACAGGAATCAACTTTTAAAAAACACGACTTAGTAAACAAAAAAGTTAGAATTCTGGGAAAAATACATAAAACATAATGTTGTCCTGACAAGATTAGTATAATGACCCTATCGACGTTTACGTCGACGCTGAGAGTTCATGCCTTTTTTTGTCAAAATGTGACTAATCTTTTTTTATTATCCAGTTAAGACCCACAACATGCTGATTTCTGAGCAGCTTCAGAAGACCCTGCTGCCTGCCCTTGTTGATTAATCTTGATGGTCTGTGGCTGCAATTTTAAATTTAATAAATAAAAAGAGATTTAGGGTTTGCATGTTTTTATCACAAATAAACTAGATGAATATAGTAAATTTCAAAAGGCGTAAATTCCATATATCCCCATCTAAAGTAAATGTAACCTTAATGCCCCAAAATAAAAATACAAAAGGTGTAAATTTCATACATCCCCATCTATAGTTGCAAAAAATATCATGTCCCAAACCACACTTTAAGAACATTGTACGTATTACAGTATTCATTGAAACTCTGAAAGCTTGTGTTCTGAGAAAATATGATACTTTGAAAATTTAGCTTTTTTTCGCTCATTATCAATTGTAACAAATTACATATTACAGTATTCACTGAAATCTTATGTTTTGAAAAAATATGATACTTTGAAAAATTAACTTTTTTTGTTCATTATCAGTTATGACAGATTTTATTGAAAAAATCTGCTATTTTTCATATTTAGGGGTATTATAGATATTCTATTTCATATGTTCAATAACACATGTAAACATTCTATTAGATATGTTCAATAGATATAGCAGCACTTTCTGCATTGAAGCATTCACATGTTTAAATCACGTATCCGCCCCTGATTCCTCTATATTTACTCCGTTTTTAATGTGGCAAAAATAGTAAGAACAATTTCCTTCAATAATTTGCCAAGTCAAGTGTTGCAATTTTCGTTATCAATAAATATCAACATACCTCAGCCTTAGTGTCGGTTTCAGCAAGTCGTTGCTTTATATCCCTAGCTACTGAGAAGAAGACCTCCTCCACATTCATATTCGTTTTTGCACTCTGTTTAGATGTCAAAATATAAATACCAAAATCATATATAATATGTAAAAAGAGTAATCATTATTCATAAGTACATCTTTACTTACAGTCTCAAAGAACTTGATGCCATACTCATCAGCTAACGCCTGACCCTTAGAGGTGGGAACGGCCTGCGTTACCAATTTCACTCAGTGTGGAAAATGCGTAATTACAAATCATTTAATAATTTAATTTGTCTGTTTGTTGAGAGAGAGAGAGAGATGACCCACCCTTTTGCTTTCGTCCATATCGGCCTTGTTCCCAACCAGTATCTTGTTTACATTATCAGAAGCATGTTGTTCTATGTTACGGATCCAATTCTTGATGTCTGAACAAGAAAAGAATAATTATTTCTTAGAAACGGAAGTTGATGGGAGAATGCAAAGAACAGGAAACATATACAAATACAATGGTGATGATGCAAAAGTAAGCATGATAACTGCAAAATTAAGTTGAGGGAGAAAAGGATTTAGAAAAAACTATTTAAAGTGCAAGCTTATAAAAATTTAATTTGTAGATGAAAGGTATAGCAATTACTGTTAAACGATGATTCATCGGTTACATCATAGACCAGCAGAATACCCATGGCTCCACGGTAATAAGCTGCAAAGTAGCAAGAATAGTTAAAATACACACCATGTTAATAAAAATCTCATAAGGCATACATGTTCGCTATTTGTCATAAAATAATACAAAGCTTTTTAACTATGAAGCTACTTGTGTAGCTGGATTCATTTGCAAAAAACAAAAAAGAAAGAAAAAAAACAGAAGAAAATCACACATTAACAAGCATCATACAAAGTACACATGTTATAGCTCAACTCACTAGAACATGGAATTAATCATAAATCATGGAAGTCAAAAACAAAAAAAAAATTGCTACAGATTTACCAGTTGTGATTGTCCTGAATCGCTCCTGACCAGCAGTGTCCCAGATTTGCAGTTTGATACGTTTTCCATCAAGCTCAATGGTCCTTATCTTAAAATCAATACTATAGGACAAGAAAAAGTCAGGCTACAAGTATGCCAGCATAATACTACGGTACTACCAAAATCAAGTTTTTTTAACAAGAAGCAATTAAAAATTCGATATACGAACCCAATGGTTGTGATGAAACTAGTGGTGAAAGAACCATCTGAGAATCGCAAAAGAAGACAACTCTTACCAACACCTGCAGTAGAAAAGTAAAGGATTGTTGTAAGACTGAGCTGAATCAGCTGATAACTTCAATAAATCTAGTAATCTACAAAAAAAAAAGTATTGTAATAAAACTAATTTGAGCTAAAAGACTAAAAACAGTGCAACATTTATGGTTTGATAATAGAAGGTATTACACGAGCTGTGGGAATGGTATGAACATATAACCCTAAAACATTTGGAATACCCTATACAACTACAACCAAGTAACAAACTGAAATAATACACGTACGTTAAAAAATGGATAACAAGCTTAAGTGAGATAGCCTTTATAACTTGCAGAATAAATTATGAACGAAAATGAACCATCTAACTAATACAATCTCTAAAAGAATGTACTCAAGATGTTCAAAATGCATTTAAAAAAACATGAAAAATACTCTGAGCTTGCAAGTACCAGCATATGAAATAAGCGTGTGTCCATTAACTTTATTGGTGTGTCCAGTGTGCTCCATGTGTAGCCCATACTTCTCACAAAGCTTTTGCAATAAAGTCTATATGTACTATTTAATCTAACTTATGTCAAGTGCTTATCAAACCCATCTCTTATAGGACCATAACTTTATAACAAGTTGTCCACTTATATTTTGGCATATGAATTCAATACGTATTAAAAAGATGTAGAGTGTCTTCCATTTCCGAACACACGACTCAAGAGCTAGTCAATACCACTTACACGATTCAAAGCAAAACTAATCTTATGATTTGGTTCAAAAATGTATAAATGACTACCGTAACAAAGCTTCTTTCACCTTTTTTTGTTAAAAAAGCTGACTAAATGACTAGCATAACAAAGCTAATGTATTCGACTTCCATATGCGTCTTATCAATTACACAAACTACTGTTAGCAAACATCTAAAGATCACGATTCGCCTAAACGTTTGTATTACGAAAACAAATAGAAGAAGCTTTGCCTTTGAAACCCTACACAACATCAATCCTTTCACCCACCACTTTTATATCCAACTGTATAGAAATCATAACCCTAACAACAAAAAGTAAAAAACAAAAACTATGCATTTTCCATCTAGCCAATTGAATCAAATTCATACACTCGTCACACATAATCCACAAGAAACAAATCGAAGCAATCGATCAAAACAACAAACGCACAAATCAACATAAATCAAATAAGCGTACATCAGGATCCAAAACAAAGGAATGCATACCGCTATCGCCAATCAAGAGAAGCTTGATGAGGTAATCGTAATCCGCTCGAGCTCTAGCAGGTGGAGCCGCCATTATGGTTGATTAATAATAATAATAAGATTGAACAAAACCCTAGAAAACTGGCAACTCCGTCTGATCTTCTTCCTCTGATGATACAGGAGATAAACAAAATGTATAGATATAGAGATTTGTATGTATATTTAACAGATCGGAATGAAATGAGAGAGAGAGAGAGAGAGATCTAACAAATGTGCGGGAGGAAGATGAGATGAGAAGCCTCTCTGGACGTCAGCACTGGTCGGGCCTTCAAATTCAATAATTCTTTTTATTTATTTCATACACTTTTTTTTCGGTTTTATCTCACTCGTTGGTTTCTGATTCCTACACCCGTTAGGATTTTGCCACGTGTTCTTTTGTTGCTCCCATTACTTGCAAACTAGGTGTACACCCGTGTGAACACACGGGTTTGTTTTAATAACGATCGGAAGCAAATACTAAAAAACATATTATAATATATTATTTAAATTCTTTATGTTTAGTTACATATCTTTATAAAACAATGTTAAAGACAATTTGTTTTAGTGTACATGTTTGATATAGAAATAAGGTAAGTAATTGATAATATTTTGTCGAAAATGAAAGCATGACCTAATTTTATGTTGTCTAATAATTTCTTATATATGATGTAAATTTTTTTTGACACTTTGTTAGTGTAAAATTCAGTAAAGGTCCATTGTTATTGTATAATTCAATAATACTCAAAACAGATTATAATATATGATTTAAATTCTTTGCATTTAGTTACATATCTTTATAAAACAATGTTAATGAAATTATGTGTTAGTGTACATGGTTGATATACAAATAAGCTAAGTACTTGGTAATATGTTGTCTAAAATGAAAACATGAACTAATATGTTGTCTAAAATGAAAACATGAACTAATTTTTTGACACATTGTTATTTGTGACGCAATGGTGAACACACGGGTATGTTTAATAAAGATCGAAAACAAATATTAAGAAAGTATGTGTTAGGACATAAAAATTTCATTACCATGTTACAAAAAAATTAGAGAAAAACGCAAATTGCGTCTCTGTGGTATGTGAAAAACATCACCCTGTTTGACTGTTTCACAATTGTGAAATGTCTTTTATACCCTCAAATCTTAATGATAAACATATATGTATGATTAGAACATTCACACTTCTCAATAAAATCATTTTCATCTTCTCTCAAGTGCCAAAACACAGATCTTCATCTTCATCTTCATCGGATCATCTTCATCGGATCATCTTCATCTTCATCTTCATCGAAATCATCTTCATCGGAATCATCTTCCTCTTCTGTAATCTCCACCGATCATCAGCTTCATCTTCATCATCTTCATCTTCTATAACAATCGAAGGTAATATCACATACCTAAAACATGATCGACACTCTGTTTTTTATATGCTAGAATGTAACAGGTTTTGTGTGAAAATATTGTTTGATTCTTGTGGGTTTTTATCTCGGGTATCAAAACAGAGGTTTGGGTTTTGGTTATTATGAAGGTTTGTTTCAGGTTTTATATGAAAGTAATGTTTGATTCTTGTGGGTTTTTGTCTCGGGTAGCAAAACAGAGGTTTTGTTTGATTATTGTGGGTTTTTGTCTCGGGTAGCAAAACAGAGGTTTTGAATGTGTTTTCGGTTCCTCATATGAGATCAACTGTGTTTTGGTTTTGATTCTTGTGGGTTTTTGTTTCGGGTATCAACTGAGTATATTGTTCAAAATGTATCATTGATTTCTATAGTTTCAGATCTCATGTGATCATTTGGCTGATTCTTGTGTGTTTTTCTCTAAAACAATTACAGTACAGATCTAGGTTGTTTATTGAAACTATGATACTTGTGGGTTTTAGTTTCTGAATCAAATGCGAAGAAACAAATGATGGAAATTGATAAAGCGCATCAGTGTGTAGTTATTTGAACACATCAATATTGATACTTGAAATGTGAAAATTGATTTTTGGTTATTTGAGAATTGTTTAAAAAGATGAACTAAATCAGAATTAAATTTTATACAAATGAACTGATCGGATCAGTTTCGGGTTGATGTGTTCGTCATATTGATTTTTGGTTTGATTCGATGATATGGGTTCCTCATATTGGTCATTTGAATGTGTTTATATTGGTCATTTGAGAATTGTTTAAGAAGATGAACTAAATCAGAATTAAATTTTATACAAATGAACTGATCGGATCAGTTTCGGATTGATGTGTTCCTCATACAACAGTTTGTGGTTTGATTCAATGATATGGGTTCCTGATATTGGTCATTTGAATGTGTTTTATTGTACAGAATGGCTGCGGATGTAAAGATACGCAAAAAACCAAACACGAAGGCGAGAACACTTGACAACCTCCTAGAAGATGGTGCGGTGCACATAAGGAAGTAATTGATCAGAACGATCAATTGTATATGAATGAATATAACCCCAGTGGCAGATATGTAATTAGCGAGCTCTGGAATTTCAAGGAAAATCGAAGAGCTACACTGGGGTTATATTCATTCATATGAATGAATATAACCCAAGTGGCAGATATGTAATTACCTACACTGGGATTATATTCATTCATATCTGCTACATTCCGAAGTGCACCCATCAGCAAGGATCCACAATTGCTTGTGGTGATACGACATTTTGTCTCTGTATTGTATGTTACGGTCTTTTGTTATCGAGTCTGTAAGTCCTGTCAAGTCTACGAAGTTGGTATGACGTGTTTTCTCTGTATTGTATGTATTAAAACTTTACATTTAATATACAATTTAGGCTTTAATAATTTGTTATATATACTATACACATAATTATTAGATTGCATTTATTTAAAAAAGATTTGATTATTAGATTGCATTTATTAGATTTAATATACAATTTAGGCTTTAATTTTTCTCAAAAAATTATTAGTTCAGGTTTGATATAGAAATAATCTAAGTAATTGATAATATGTTGTCTACAAATCCGACTATTAATCATTTCTAAATGTTTTCTAACCATTTGTATCTAAAAATCACATTATTAATCATTTCTTCATGTTTTCTAACCATCTGTGTCTAAATAACCCGAACAACATGCCATATACTTGTATATAGACACGTATGCAAAGGCAATGTCATTTTATTGCCTACTATGCCGTCGATCGCCTAAAACCACTTGGAATGCCCTGCCAAAGTATAGATACCATGATTGCATATCGAGCAGCAAAGGCAAAGCTGATTTTAAGGAACCTTTGCTTTAAACTGGGTTTCTATTTTTTTTCATGTCTAACTGGGATATAAGGTGTGGCCATAAGTATCAGTATCACTAATAAGAAGAAAATAACCAAAATTCTGATAAAGTATAAAATTTCAAAATTTGACAAATCAAAACAAACTCTTAAATAATAAGTCAAGAAGTCGAACACATACAAAAGAGAAATATTGATCATGGTGTTTTCACTTCCATGTTTATAAACTTGCGTATTTTTTTCTATTACATATCAAATTTGACTCTACATACAAAACATGGAATACAAATAACCTTTAACATACCCTAAAAATACCTTACGAACTCACAATTTGTAAACTATGATTCAACCCCAAAACCGACCCTGAATCATTTAAGCATGGCGTCCTGTTTCTGAACTGTTTTGCCAGCCGCAACCATCGCTTATAATGGTTGTTTAGACACCATTAGCAGCCCCAAAACTGCACCTAATTGCATGTTGTTGCTATTCCTTTTGTTGTTTTGTTATGGTACTCGTTACCCCTACTATCCAATGTTATTTGACCACTGTTTACAGCATCGAGGCACCACCCACGCAGCCACAAACAACCCAAATCGCTGCTGCCCCAACACAAGGATTTGCTCAAGAAACCGTAGGACGCATGACAATGTGGTCTGGTTCGCTGCACTTTTATAACAAAGTCCTTATGTTAGTTTTTCAATTATAATTAAATCTCGTTTTACTACACCATTACCTATAGAGTAAACTCAATAGGAAGTATCTAATCGTTAATACGAACTCAAGTTAGCAGAGACTATCATAAATAAGCGGTTGTAAATTTACCTGTTTAAATACGTTGATTTTTTTTGTCCAAATAAGCACCAAGCAATATCAAATCCATTCCACAATGACCATTTTTATGCACTTGATTTTTAAGTCCAGTTGAATGTAAAAACACATCTGCATCAACATCATCAAATAAAGTCTAAGTTTTTAGCACATGAATGAATAAAATTTCGTTCAAAAAGTTCAAAATAATACACTTTACACTCCAATCAATTCTTAATGTTAAACTATGTTTATAATAATAATAAACTGTGTTAAAGCTATATATGGGGTATGTCACTCAAAATTCAATAATCTCAGCATGTACCCTATGATAGAGATTCATTATCTCTATAACTTATCAGTTTATATTCTACAAACTCTTAGCGACCAATTGGGATGAATTTCATTTTAGAATGAACATAACTAAAAGGTTTAACTTTATCACAATTATAATTAGTTCATGATTAATAACAGTTTTAAAATCTAACCATTACCTTGAACCTAATGACTTTCATGCCAAGATCCAGGGATGTTTGGGATACTTAGCAGCAACCTTTCGTACAATATCGTAGGAAAACCCAAACAGTGTTTCTGGCTTTGGTGCAGCCTTTCTTGCATTGTCAATGTCTGCAAAAAACCTAAATCAGAAAGATTGGAAATAAAATTTGAAATCGGTAAATATAATAAACCTGCCACTTACGTAGATTCAGGCCATCCTCATTCATAATGCTTTTTCCTAATGTTTTCTTTGCTTTTTAGGGGGAAGATGGGTGCTTCTCTCCATAGGGCATACAAAGCACAGATTATTGGCGGAAGCCCGCCACATTTAACATATAAAGTTTTTTTATATGTTAAATATGGCGGGCTGCCGCCAATAACCTGTGTTTTGTATGCCCTAGGCGAGAAGCACCTATGTTCCCCTTAAAAAGCAAAGAAAACATTTCATGGCTGATTTGATGTTTTTCGTTGCTGAAAGATCATTAGTCATGACTGTGTGATCATGCTTTACCTGAGAACAAATGCACCAAGTTAAGCTCAAGGTTTTTCAACTTGATCAAATGTCACTTATACCCTTTAATAAAGACCTTGTTCGTTTTTTGCACGCCCTGTTCATTTTTTTTAATGTTGAAACAACGTTAAAACCTAAAACCCTATGCTGAAGCGTCGTTTTTTGCACCTGATTGGGCCGAGGCGTCGCCTCAAAAAGCTTCACGTGTTTTGACGCTTCAGAGCAAATAAAGCGTTTTGCCAAACGGTTAACGCTTTAAGCGAGCTTAAAGCGCGCTTTTTTAAACTAAATTTCCAACACAATAAAACTACACAATTGTTTTATTTTATTTTTTACTATTTTCTTCTTTAGCACATTAAATGTAATATTTGACTGTGATAACAAAAGCAGTGTGACTTACAGGAAGTGACTCCCATATGGCTTCATCCTTCAAATGTTCTTCATTTACTGGCAGTAACACCTTGCACATTCTATACACATTACAAATCATTTACAAAATCATTTAAAGCGTGTGTTCAGATTATAGGGTTACTTATTTCAATATTCATTTACAAAATCACCCACAAATAAAACTAAAGCGACCTAATGGTCGGACCATTGGTTCCCCTTCAACAATCAGATTAACAAACTTAGAATGCTTGTACTCCAATTACTGTGTAGGTCTCAGTTGATATGGAAGCAACCATAACAGAGGATACTCAATGGCATTTAATGCTCGGACCATCGGTTCCCCTTCAACAATCACTTGAGGTAAGCCTACAACAGGAACTTTATCTTATGAAAGTCAACTCAAGTTTATAATGTCGATGATACAATCAGTAGCTTAAAAATTTTAAGCATGTAATTGAGCATTCTTGTCAAACACAAAAAAATGGTTCTTAAAGTTAACCAATATCCAAAAAAGAGCATTCTTGTCTGCAAATCCAATAACAAATTCCAAACATAAACCTAGGAACATAAATCCTAACCAACACTTGTGTGTAATGAAATTCTTTAATATAGTTTGAAGTGTCTTAGAGATAAAGGAAGTAAATCAGTTCGGTAAATAGAGTATTATAAAACCTCAAACTAAGAAATCCCAAGAGTGGTTTTTGAAAAACATATATTAATAAACTTCATGAAGGCACTATGCAAGAACATATACGAATCATATAAAAGATTTGAAAATTTAGTCTTCATGTAAAACTCACAAGACACTTCACTGTTCTTTAACATTAACTCCAGTCTCTACTTCATTATTTTTTATAAGCGGTTCAAGATTACTAACCAATACCATGTGACTAAACCGTTCCTTGTCATCTTCTTTACTCATTGGCAGAAATAAATTAGACTTTAGGGACAAACTTGATGTGATCTTTGCCCCAGCTTCACTGTCATCGAAAGTAGAAATATTTTTAACAAAACAAACAGAAAATTTTAACGAAACAACACGTCATAGAAAGTAGAAAATTTTATATAAAACCAAAACAACTATGTAGAAATATTCTTCACGAAACAAACAGAAAATTTTCCTTTGTACCCACCTTCCGGTCAACTTCCACTGCTTGTCCTGCATCAAAATTAATATCAGAAAAGTCAATCTTTATTAAATAAACCTGTAGCATGTTTGGGTTCCAAAATTATAATTATTGACGTCTTCATTAAAGCAACCAGTAGCAATCTTGGATAAAAGAAATTTACAATAAGGGCATTGTACCAACCAGTAGCAATCTTGGATAAAAGAAACTGGTAAAACTAAAATTGCAAAATTCTGAAAGCAGTGAAACTTTGAATATTCAATAATAAACCATAGTATTACAAAATTATGATTTTGAAAAATAATAAAAATTAAAAATTAAACATTACAATTAACACTTAATAGAATATCTCGTTCTCTCGCCTTCTTCCATGCAATTTCGTTTTTTGTTTTAATTTGTAGATCAGCTAGCATATCACAGGTCTTCTGATCCTGTTTCAGCAAATTTGTAATAAACTCTTCTGCTTTTTGTTTAAACTCTGTTGGAGTAGAAGAGGCAACTTCATCTAGCAGTGCAATGCTACTCCAGGTTTGCTTATAATATTTATCACTAACAATAGCAACTTTTTGGTTGAGTTCTTCAGCGTTTCTTTGTTCTTGGAGTGACCAGGTTGAAAATTCGATTTTAAGATCAGTGGTATCGGACCAGTGGTAGAAGGTTTTCGTTGCCATTTAGGAAGAATGTAAGTGTTTTTGGACGATTTGTTTTAGGATGAATGTTTTTTTTTTAAACTGAAGTGTTGATGTTTTCAAGTAAAATAATAATGATGTTTTATAGTGTTTAAAATCTTTGAAAGAGTAAATGAAGAGACATCTCCTAATTATGATAACCTTTTTTTGAAGGTTTCAATTTTGTTCCTTGGTTTTCTACATATTTAATTTTACTTGTTTTCCCATGAAAACTCATTTTTCAAAGGTTTTGCATTAAAATGCTTAATAGGATAACTGAACAGGCAATTCCCATATACACGTTTTTTACTCTTAAATCATTAAATGTACATGGTTTTTAAGTATAAATGTTAATTTAATGTTTGCCTTTAAAGCTGGCCTTTGGCCTGTTACATATAGTATATAATAGCATTGCCAATAATTTTTTTTTCATCAAAACAGATTCATTCAGGGAAACAAAAGTGCAACTATTATTGTTTTGCCTTAGTTCTTATAAATATATTAAAATGGAGTCATATACTTCTGCAAAATCTGACGATTTCAAGCAACGCTTTATTAAACAAATCGAAGATCAAGTTTTGGCTGATAGGTCTACTCTTCAAGAGTTGAAGAGGTGTTTTAACGGACTGGAACTTGGTCTGCTGACAAGAGACCAAGTTTCGAGGGACTTGAGGGCAATGCCGACTACTTCTGTTCGTGACCTGTGTGTTGCGAGTAATATAGAATGTGGAGAAAGAGATCTGGAGTTCATGAGAAAGATCAATGAGATACACCGAGAGGTTCAGTGCTCCATGGAGTTGAAGTTAAAGTTCCTTGATTCTTGCAATTAGAGTTAGATGTCTCTGATTAGTTTTCTTTTTTATATGTAATTGCTACTTTCTTAATACTTCATATTTTATAAGTATTATTATTTTTTTTATCACAGTTTAGTTTTACATCTTTTCATGAGTTTGAAGATAAAGAGACGGTGTTCCATTTTCGATAAATTAGAAAATATTTCATCTAATTTTTTTTTCTTAACATTGTTGTTTGGTACCATGGATGATCTGTTTAATGTTCATTTGTGTGCTGACTTTAACAATTTTGGAAGCGAAACAGTTTCAACAAACATGGGTAACTTTTTACTTAATTTTAATTAAATTAAGATTATTTGGTACTTGTAGATATTCTAGTGCTAAAGTCGAAAGCTACATTAGGGACAACAGCACTCAATATGGTACTTTTACAGACTCAAGTGTAGTTGTTTGATCAATTGATTCTAATGTTTTATTAGCATTTTATTGATCCTTTGTTAGTTACATTTGATGGTGATCATAGAAATAGTTAAGATCTATGAAAAACTTCAATTCAACGAAAGTTAAGTACCTTTTCAAGCTGATGTATAAAAATACTTCTACAAACTTCAATTCGATTATATCTCGGTCACACAGCCACCACAACTTCCGGTCGTTCCCAGCTCTCCTGCAGAATCAAAACTTAATTAGGCATTTAATTAAAAACTTGATGAACACAATTCAAAGAACAATTCTGCCTTGTCCTGTATCTGAGCATGATGTGCACATTATACAAGATTAACTACTTACATGACAGTTAATTTATACAAGATTGTTTGGTAGTTGTATATATTCTAGGGCTAAAGTCGAAAGGTCCATTGGTGGGAGCAGCAATCAATATGCTAGTCTTATAGACTCAAGTTTATATCTTTTAATATATGTTCGTTTATTTAACAACATATTTTGATAACAAACGAAGGTGAACACGAAAATAATTTTATAGCCCTGAGATTAGAAAAAGACGTATAACAGGCAAGAAAGTAATTTTATGAAACCATGTTGAGGTAAAATGAGAAAAACAACCGTGTAGTCATTTAAGATGATTTTCGTCCTAATTTACAGCACACGGGTGACAATAAAAACCCTAATGAAGGCTACCTTCAACCTAAATAATCCTAGAAATCAACCTAAAACAGTCTACAACACCCAAAAGTTAGAGTTTATACTATGCGGCTTGCTTAAAAAAGCCCTCGGAAACACACAAAAAGATTCAAACTGAAACTAAGTTACAACATAGCAATGTTGAACTTCTACTCTAATCACATTGTTTTACACCATGAATGACAATATAAAGTACACGCGTTTGATACATACCAGAAGTCTTTACGATAGAACAACCATTAGTTGTTGGAAACATGAAGCTTTGACCTATCAAAAAGTTTGATGGTTGTTTTGGTATCTCCAATGGCCTAACTACACTTTCAAGCCATTCAATAGCTTTAAACCTTGTCATAGCTACAAAAAATGAAAAAAAAAATCAAATAATCAACAACGTTTCTATTGTTTTGTTAGAAAGAATTTGAAGGCAAAATTTAAAATTATACCTTAGGGTTTAGGACTTTCCTTGAAGGTAGAGTAACACTAAACAATACCGTTTCAAACTTTAGCGAAAACAACACTAAAGGATACCGTTTCGTAATTATGACATCAGCGAGGACTACATAGCATACCTGAGAAGTTGACACGTAGCCAATTCTATGTCATTATCTAAGCTCCCTTAATAGATAACATCATGTTCAAGATAACCTCTTTCGTGTTCATGTGAGCAAGAAGAGAGAAAGACACAAAGGATGTGTCAAACACAGTTCACATGATACGGATTTGACACCTGAACCTGTATCATCTGAACTATGTTTCACACCTCCTTTGTGTCTTCCTCTCTTCTTGCTCACATGAACACGAAAGAGCTTATCTTGAACATGAGTAATGACACAGCTGTCTTCTACCTCCATCGCTAGATTCAAAGGGCAAATATGGTCAAAATCAACAAACACAAGATTCATAATATTTAATGTTTTGAATGTGATGGTTCGTACCTTTAAGATGAAATCGAAGTTGGTGAATAGTCTTACATCAGATGCAATGTACCTACGCAAGAGACATCAATTAGTTTGAGAAAATAGAAAAACTCATTTAAATTACCTAAATACCTAATTTCATGACCTAAACTCTACACAATTTAAATTATCAACAATTTTCATCATCCTGAACTAAACCAATCTGACGATTAAACAACTCCTCTTAACAGTTTTAATAGAATTAATAGCACACGCGAGTTTTAAAACAATTAATAACAGTTTTAATAACAATAGATTGCAGCACTCTATATAATATTTACCGTAGGAAAGTATTGGCAGCCCAATCATCAATGTTCGTTTCATCGTCACTTCTTTCTTCTTCGTTCTCGGATCTTTAGCAGGCTGCACAACAATTACCATAGCTTTACCTAAACAATAATCCATGGGCATATTAAAAATCAAATCTTTTTTAACCCCAAATCGAAAAACATCCAAAACACGATGGAAAATCAATAAACTTATGATTGGTTTAGCAATTTATGATAAGAAGATCTAAAATCACCAATTCTATTAACACGATGGTCAAACACCAAGATTTATCATAAAAAGAACAAAAGGTTTAATTTTTTCTATCTTTTCAGTCAATAAAAAGAACATAACAAAAGACACAATTCATTTACAGAAAACCAAAATTACCTGCCACATGACAACCCCACCAGCATTTTCAATTCTCCCCCTTTCATCACTAAATCAAAGGTTCTCGCAGGTCGGAACCACGAAAAGCTCACCCCTAGACTCATTCATTCAACCTAAAATCAATATAAGACAAATAGAGTAGAGTGTGAGGTTGGTTTAAATATAACAATTGATTAAATGAGCTAAAATGAGATGATACGTACAACTGTCATACCTTCTCCACTTTTTCTTGGTATAGATTTGTTCAGTAATATGCAGTCGAAAACAACAAATTTGGATTAAATTAGCTTGTATCAAAGTTGAAAGCTCCATGTTCGATTTTTTAGTGATCTCGGTTAAACGCTATAGAGCTTGCATGCCTTTTGGTAGATAAATACTCTCGTCTTTGTTGAACTTTACTGCAAGCGTAATGAGGAAAGAATGAGTGAAATTAATTATGAGAAGACAGTAAAATAATAAAGAAGATATAATAAGTCACTGACTTTTTGAATCATCATATTTGGCTTTTGATTGTAAAACAACCATCATTTGTACAAAAACGCCCAAAAAATAAGGGTTCAAAGAATAATTGATGCAAATTAAAGAAAAACGCCCAAAAAATAAGGGTTCAAAGCCCTAATCAGTGCAAATAATACTGCTTAATAGCTTTCATGCCTCAAAATGGAACACAGAACGCAATATAATATTGCTTAATAGTCAACATAGTCAGTGTATACTAATAATCAGTGCCTAGAGCAACATTTTCATTTTTAACTCTCAAATAATACATGTGAATCTACATATGAGAATCTACATCGAAGTTTATCCACTTTAATACTAAATTCTAGCATCTCAATACCTCTCATGCCTCAAAGTGAGACACAACATCAAGGTATAACACCAATTAAAGGATAACATAGTCATCAGCAGAATCCATATTAAACCCTATCCACTTTAATTAAGAATTCTAGCATCTCAATAACTTCATGCCCCAAAACGATTCCAAAATTATATAACTTGAAGAATAAGTATCAGAATAAGATAATTACCGATCAAAATAAACTTGGTGTGAGTAGTGGTGTAAGGAGAACGGCTCCTATCTCTCCGACGGCTGTTCCTCGATTAACAAATCAATAATTTCGAGCTACAATTACAGAATCGATGTATAATATTGCAAATTAGGGCTTGAAAAAGAAAAAAAGGTGAAAAGAACCTGAAGACGCTGATCGATTTGAGAGAGTAGACCGGAGGAGTGGGCCGGCAGGAAGCTGAGGAGAGCGGAGAGAGTGGTTGTTGCATCAATTTGAGAGAGTAGATCGGAGCTCTGGATTTGATAATCATCTGAAGATTTGAGAGAGATGCATTAAATTTTGAGAGTGAAGCCAGAAAAATGTATGTTAATTTGGCGAAGATGATGAGAAATTTGATGTCTTTTCCTGATGACTATATTTGAGAGAGAGATATGTAGGTTTGAAATTAGAGCTTGCATTTTGAAAATAAAGTCAGGTTTGAAATTAGAGCTTGTATTTGAGAGAGAGAGAGAGAGAGGGGGGGGGGGTTTAAATTTTGAAAATGGAGCCAAAACTATATTTTTCATAATTTAAAAAACTGATTGTATATACATCTATATTAAAAAAATATCAGATTTATGACATCAGATTTATGACATCAGCGGAGTCTATGTGGCATCCTATGTGGCATACCTAATATCATGACAAGTAAGCAAAGTGAGGTCAGCTTCTAAGCTCCTTTTATAGATAGTATAGATTTTGAACTTTTAAAGGTTTATATATTTCTTTCCTCTTAAATAAACTAGTTGTAGGGACCCGTGTGTAGGTTTAATAACCATCGAAATAAAATATTAAAAAATAGATTATAATACATCATTTAAATTGTTTGTGTTTAGTTACATATCTTTATAAAACAATGTTAAAAACAGTATGTGTTAGTATTATAAGTATAATGATAAAAGTTTTTGTCTACATCTATATGTAAAATATGATGTGAAATTATTTAACGAATTCACACTCGCATTATACTTATAAATTGACAACAACATCAGGCATAAGTCATAATTGAAGCTACAATACATTCAGAAACAAAGGTCCTCTGTCTCTGTTTGAAGCCAATAATTGACCTTAAAACCATAACTGCAAGTGGAGTTGAATTTCTTGGTCTCAATACCCAACCTACCTGAAATTGACAATTGTTATCCAATAAGTTTCAAAACCACATTGAAAAATCATACATAACAAACTAATTTTCGAGATGTATTAAGAAAAACCGTTACCTGATATGTAAACGGAAAGAATGTGATGGCTCAATGATGGTTGTTGTGATTAGATGCATTGAGACCTAACAAAAAGAATGTGATGGCTTAAGTATAATTATAAGCTTAATAACACATGAGACCATATTAATTTAAAATTTAACCTTATGATAACCAAATGCAATCTTCGTATAGTCTGAAACATAAAGCATCCTTGAACATGGGTCATCGGCCAAATCAAATACTAAAAAACAGATTATATCCTGCATGAAAAACAAAATCGATAAATTTAGGGAAAATGAGTTTGAAAGATGATAACCCAACAGTAGAGGATCTAATTCTACAGCTCCGATAAATGCAGGGGTGTTCTCAAATAATGGTTCATAGATGTTTGAAAACCGACAAAGAACGACAAATGTCCACAGTGCTGCTTCGTTGGACATTTGTTGGTCTTCAAACATCTAGAAAGCATTATTTGGAAACACACCTGAATTTATCGAAGTTGTAGAATTAGATCCTCCACTATTGCGTTATCATCTTTCAATCACATTTTCCCTAAATTTATCAATTCTGTTTTTCATACCTCATCGAGTCAACCTATTCGCCTGCAAACAGATCGACAAAGCTTGCAGTATAACCTGTACTTAATTATATGGCATCGGATTTTCACTGATTCAAGAATCTCAACATCAGCTGACAACAAAGAACCAATTTACAAACATCTTAATACCAAGCCATAATTCAGATTATTAACTTCTGAATGCACTAACTGATTTTTCCTGAAGAATTGTTGTTTGGTCTGTGTGATGTGGTGTCAGTTGTACTGTTATTCCGCTTCTTGGTTGTATTAACACATTAAAATATTAAAACATAAAAGCAAACAAAATGTTCCAAAAAAAACAAAACACAAGTAGTTAGTTATATGCTACCAAACTTGAAGTGTTGCACCGTAGCCTCCACATGTGTACACCGGTTTGCTGCTTATCAAACTAACCGTCATCGTAATCAGCAAATTGCTATTATCATCAAAACACGTTTAAGTGAAAAGTAAACTGAATGAAAAACAAACAAAGATCATTGAATCTATAAACAACACATCCAGACTTGCCTGTGTGTTGAATTAACCAGTGATTGTTTATGTAAGTTGTTGCTGTTGGCTTTATGATCATTGTTTTTTACATGCCCAATGGTTCTGGTGGTGAGTTCTATGGGTGATTCTCGTGTATCAGCCAACCAAAATAATTAAAAAACAAATCAAACACTACAACAAAACAAAAATCATCACCACAAACAAAACGAATCAAAAAAAATGAAACCTTTATCAAACTACAAATTCTTGAAATTACCAATCACGACTAAGAACAAACAGACCAAGAACATCTTCAGGGATGGAAAAAGTACCTTATCCTTCTGATTGAACAACAATCGAGAATTGAGAGTAACTACCTGATCTGTAGGAGACAGTTGCTTCAACCTTAACATCTTCACAGTCACTCTGTATTAATGGCAACGATGATTCAACCAAATTCACAGTAAACTGGCCACACGAACACCTGTAAAACAAAACACAGGAATCGGTTACAAACGTCAATTTATATAACCGATCTACAAACGAAAAATTGGAAAACTTACCGGCGTCATCACATACAGCTAAATAGGCATATTGGACCAACCAAATCTCATTTTCTTGTATAGATGTAACAACGATTATACACGATCCCTTTTGAAAACCTTAATCACCAACACAACGTCAGCGAAGGTCATTCATAGTGAACTTGCAAAACATTTGCATTTTCAGAATGCAAGGCTCGGATTGTGAATAAAGATGACAACATCATAGCTGCAAGAGAGGTTGCATGAAAAACTGTCATCCTACAAACTTGTCATACCATAATGCTATATTCATCCAATTTTTACTCAGATCTACAAAACCATCATAGCCTCATCCTGAAAGGACAAGAAAAATGCACTTTACATTCATTTTTATTCAACATCACAGTCAACACTAAATGATTAACTAAACTATACAAATGATTGCAAAATGTCAGACCTTGTGTATATTCAGGCCGACATTTGCTTCATTGGAAACGCATCTAAGTTACCGGAAAGTGCCCGGAACCCTAGCTTACTACCAAAACACTCTGTGGAAGCTTTGTAAAAGAAACCCTAGAGTTTGAATCGAAATCGCATGTGATGAAGAATAGAGAAGAAAGAGAGAAATATAGAAGAAAGAGAGAAATGTGGACTATGAGTTTGAATCGAGAAGAAAAAGAGAGTTGATATGATTACTTCTTATGTGCATTAAATGGCCAAACAACTCCCCATGCATTTTCAAATTTTGCCTCCTAAAAAAAAAGAAAACTTTTTCAATTCAATAACAAATAAAAAACAGATTATATATACATAATATTATAAAAAATTCAGAATTATGACATCAGCGGGGTCAATGTGGCATAGCTAATAAGATGACACGTCGGCATCTCTTACCGGAATTATAAAAAATTCGGAATTATGACAGGAATCAGGTCCAAACGTCAATTTATATGACTAATCTACAAACGAAAAATTGGAAAACTTACCGGCGTCCTCACATACAGCTAAATAGGCATCTCTGACATTTTGCAAACTCCATTGTCTTGTATAGATGTGACAACAATTATACACGATCCCTTTTCAAAACCTTAATCACCAACACAGCGTCGCCGAAGGTCATTCATGGTGAAGTTGCAAAACATTTATATTGTCAGAATGTCAGGCTCAGATTGTGTATAAAGATGACAACACCATGGCTGCAAGAGAGGTTGCATGAACAACTTCCATCCTACGACCTTGCCATACCATAATGCTATCTTCATTCAATTTTTACTCAGATCTACAAAATCATCATAGCCTCAAGTTGAAAGGACAAGAAAAATGCACTTTGCATTCATTTTTATTCATCATCACAGTCAACACTAAATGATTTGCTAAAGTAATACAAATGATTTGAAAATGTTAGACCTCGCGTATATTCGGGCAGACGTTTGCTTCATCATAGTTTTAGTCTCAGGTGAGAAGCATCTCATCAACATCATTGACTGAATATCCCTTAGGTGACATCGATCTAATTATCATCAACCAAACATCGATTACACCCAACGCTACCCTGGAACAGCCGCGAACGGCAGCCGGCAACGATTAGGGCATGTTGCAACAACACGCCAGATCTCGCCATCATAGCCTCAGATCACAAAACCATCTAAGGTGATCAAAACTGAACCGATCAATTTTCAAAATCAAAAAAATCCTAATTGAATCTTAATGTAACAACACATACAGGGTCAGTCAACACAGTTCAGATGATACAGGTTCAGGTTCTAAAAAGAAACCCTCTGTTGAAGAAGCAACCAGTGATAGTGTTTTGATGGAAAACATGGAGGGGTCGGTGATATTGTCGAGGGTTGTCAGGAAATACTATCAGTTAGCATTTCCTGACAACCCTCGACAACGTCACCGACCCCTCCACGTTTTCCACCAAGTAAACTTTATCACTGGTTGCTTCTTCAACAGAGGGTTTCTTCTTATATCAGCAATCGGTTCCTTGAAATCCCGATTAACCCGAAACCCGATAAAATAACCCGAAGAACACGTATTCTTGATATACAAATATAGCTTCTCTCGCTTTAGGGTTTCTTAGTAAGGGTTGTTGCAACGTCTGCATAAAAAAAATATACACAAAATTTACTTCACAAATCAACATGTGAAAAAACTAAAAAGGAGAAACAATAGCAAAAATAATTGAATTTGAGGATAAAGTTGACTATAAACGGGTCACCTTTACATGTGTTATTCCTTTTAGAATTGATGTTGAAATCTTGCGATTTAAAAAAAATATAAGATGTTAGATAATAATAAAACAAATATTCTATCATTATGTTAATTGTGTAGCTCCTATAAATTGATCTTCTTTGCAGTTATAATTTCTAAAACTGCTAAAGCTATGCAAATGGTTTTCTTAACTCAAAGTCCGGAGATTCATGTTTTATTTACCTTTGTGTTTTTTATTCAAAAAGTTAATCAACAAATAGAGAAGCATAAATCACACTCAAGTTATATTAAAAAAAAACTAAATACAATGGAACTCTAGAGACTAGACTGCAACGTTACTAAACCTCTTTCGTATCTGTCATTTTACATAACACCACCCTGCCCCCGCAATCACCAGATGCAAGATCATCACTACTTTTATCAAACTCGGTGCTGAGATGATATCAAACTTGAAAAGAAAATGCAATAATTCAGATAATGCAATAACTAATTTTTGGAAGCTGAAAACATGTTAAAGCATTCATAAAAGTAAAAGATTATGACTGCTACATAAGTGCCCAATAGTAAAGGAGATAAGAACATTGCTTGACTAAGAAAGTAGACCACAAAGAAGGATGACTGGTGAAATAATGTGATCATGCCATTTGCTCAGCATAACAAAACCCGTGTAAAACACCAGGAACCAAAAAATAGAATAAAAGAGCAAAACCTCAAAACAAAAAAAGTTGGACTTTGTGAAAATATAAGAAAATAAAAGAGGGCATTTATAGCAGTCATAAATTGAAATTGATGACATAAACCATGCTCTCAAGTTTAGGAAAATTTATGCCAGTTGATACCAATCTACAAACAATTTAACCGATATTTGTTTTCCTTAACTAACCCTCGAACATCATTGCACCACAACATATATGACAATCATCAAATTTAAGATGAATCACACTGTCATCAAACAACGTCACCTCTAACCTGATGTAATTTAAAGGGCAACATGAGTTATCTCAAACTTACCGATATCAATTCCTCATGGATAAAATCCATTAACTGTTGGCTTCACATGCAATCCCTGAACACATGAAAGTAAAATAATGTAGTAATGATCCAAAATATTAAGAAAGAATAATTGCATGGCATAAATTATAGTGCCACTTCATATAAACCCTTACCAGATACCATCACATGTCAGCACAATAAACTCATCATCCTCACATGGCTCAAACTAACAAAAAATAAAAAATGCATGTCAAATAAAAATAATCCATAAAAAGTTGCATATTGAATGTGCAGAGGGACTTACAGTGTTGACATCAGGATTAGCCGTTACCATCTGTTTTTCAGGTTACAAAATCGTATTCTGTTTAAATTCCATGTCACCTGCACAACCATCGCTACAATATTAAAAAATAATTAATAAGATGAACCAATCTATCTATCTCTCTCTGTCTCATACAACATTCCAACAACGACCATCTCCTCCACCACCACATCCTGCTCCATTAACCTTGTCGTCTCCTCCTTCATCAAATCCCTTTCAAACTTGCCACGAAACACCAGAAGATCAATCCATTGGGACCAGATCTAATAATCATAAAAGAATGAATCACGAAACAAATCTAAATTAGAGTTACAACACCGAACCTTAATAAATCGATATTGGACAGATTGGATTTGAATCTGAATCATGGAAACTCCGACCTTAGATCGTTGAATCTGTAACATCATTGATGATGAAGATGATGATCCTATCGTTGGCCTTCCTGTAGAGAAAAACGGATGAAGCAATTAGGGTTTTAACTGGTTGAATGTCTTCATCACCCTAAATCATAACAAACACTCAACCACCCCCAAAATCAAACACACAAATCAAAAGACATACCAAAAATACCAAAACCCTAAACGATTCAAACACCAAATTAAACCCCCAAATCAAAACATGAGACAAAAATCAAGCTATAACATACCAGTGAAAATGTAATCAACAAACGACAATAATGCTGATGAAGAAATCAAACCAAAAAAGTCGCACCTGCATTGGAATGATGAGAGGAAGTGGCAAAACTAAATCCAATGTACATAAATCTCGGGTTTAGAAAAAAAAAAGAAACGTATTTGATGATTCAGGTTATATCCACCACACAAAAAACGTGAAGACAACACGAAAATCAAGTTTTTACAAATCTGAAACAAAAAATCATGTTTTTTTTTTTAAACCTAAAAGATGAACAAATAAACGAACGATTCTTTTAAAACCGTAAAACATACCTTGGATGATCAAACATGAGAGGAAGAAGATGGATTGAAGCAGAATCAAGTTTACAGATTTATGGAAAGAATGATTTCCTCACAAATCACCTTGGAAACTTGCCAGAACTTGATCGGAACCCTAGCCGCTTGACCGTCGTCACTGTTGGAGCTATGGCAGCGACCGATCTAACATCCCTCGTCCTTTCACGCTCTCTTTCTCTCTCGCGTTCTCTGTTTTTCTTCTCTCTCTAGAATCAGGTTTGAGAGAAAGAGATAAAGAAGAAAGGGAAAGAGGGCGGTATATCCCTGTGCAGATATATGTTGTCTTGGGATGAGTAAAATGAATTCAAAATTTGAAACACCCGGTTTTTTTGCAACTCTCCTTTTAATAATAATAAATAAATAACAGATTTGTATATACATTAATTGATATTAATATTATAAAAAAATCGGAATTATGACATCAGCTGATCCAATGTGGCATAGCTAAGAAGATGACACGTACGCAAAATTACATCAGCATTTAACCTCCTTTAATAGATAGTACAGATGTATTTATTAGTTATTTATGCATAATATATTATAAATACGCTACTTAAAAAAATATGTTTTTAGGTTAGACGGAGTCGTCCCGAGAAATGGGAAATCAGGAGATAAGATGGAGGTGGTTTTATTATGACGTGAGTGATGATGTAATTCTATTCAAGGAAAAGGGTTGGAAATGGGCGAATGTTTATCGGGTTGGGGAGAGATACATGAAGAAAAGGGTGCAACCGGGGAAAAGGGATTATGAACTACATTCGGGGAATACGAAAACACGATCCCCAAAATCGGTGATCATAAAAATGCTCTAGGGAATCGGGACGACTCGTGTTGTTTAGGCATGGTAAGGTGGTTTTTAGGTAGACATGGTAATTGTTTTGGTAATAATATTCATGTACACTAACATCATGCAAGATTATAGATCGTAAGAATCATTGTCTTTTATTGGTCAAAACGGAGACTCATCAACAAATAACTGTAAGATTAAATATATTACGTATTAATATTTAATATGTAGCCATTATAATCATTTACATTATATAGATCAAAATATATAACAATCCTATTAAATAATTAGTTGGTAATTGTTGATGGACCATATTACCCTTATTAACTAATTAGGGTTTCCTCATGGGTGCTTATATAAGGAGAATTATGTGGAGGTTAAGGGGTTAGACAGTTACACAATTAGACACACCCCATAAGCCTAACATCATATTCGACCTCCTCTCCAAAACCGAATCCCCTATTCGGTTCTCATCTTCACCATCATCAGTCAGCACCATAAGGAGGAACCAGACCAAGATGACAATCATGTCAAACCTTAATTGCTGCGACTCCATCTGGATTCTCTGCTAACCTGTGCTGATGCAACCAAAGGTATGTTTTCATGTTTTCATTATGTTCAAACAGAACTGAACCAACATGTGGTATCAGAGCATATGTTGATTAGTCAGTTATGTTTTCGTATCCATAATTCTGGGATTGAAACTTGGAAAACGGAATTTTTCTTTGAAAATCTTATGAACAGCCGAACCGAGATCACTGTTTTCGAAATCTGGATTAATTATATGTTTTATGTTTTAACCGAAATATGGGTTAAAAATTAACTGGATTATGTTTATGACCGAAATCTGTTTTGGAAAACCTTAAAAATTCAGGTTTCGGGTTCCAGAATCATGTTTTATGTTTTTAGGGTTCATAATGTTCTTAGTTAAAGTTCGAAATTTCCCTTATGTTTTGGAATACGATTCGGATTATTAAGTGTTTTTCCTGTTTTGATCTGATTTTGTCCTATAAAGATTTTCGAAAATTGTTATTAGATAAACACATCATGATTTTTCGAAATATTTTGGTAAAATCAGATCAGCACTAAAATAGGAAACATTATCACAAAATCCCTAACATTTCGAATTTTAGTTAACTATCACAATAAACAGCCTTAAAGAGAGGATTCGAAATTATGTTCATAATCCCACAAGTCCCTTAACATTCGCACAAGATCAGATCGAGAGAAAAAAAAAAGAGAGATCTGATCGCACAAGGCATTATGGATCGCACAAGTTTACTTGGGCATTATGGATCGCACAAACTTATTTGGGCCTTATGGATCGCACAAGTCTACTTGGGCATTATGGATCGCACAAACTTATTTGGGCCTTATGGATCGCACAAGTCTACTTGGGCCTTATGGATCGCACAAGACTTGGACCTTATTGATCGCATAAGACTTGGGCATTACTGATCGCACAAGTTCGATCCGCGCTAACAGGTGGTTTGCTATTAAATAATTGGTTTTGTAATTACTTAGCTAATTAATAAGGATCAAATAATGTTTTACAAAACCAAAATAGCTTAACTTGAATGAGCTTCTGATATATCATTTCTGGCCAAAGCTGACTTGATACATCTACTTATCATTCAGGTATTACGAAAGCTATGTTGTGTATGCATCATAAGCATGAATGTCTTAATTTCTGGCCAAAGCTGATTTAATTCATTCATAGATGGCATACTCAACAAGTGCATAACTAAAGTGATTGTTTCAATTCTGGCCAAAGCTGATTTGTTACAACCACTTTGCACATATGCTTAAATGATTACACTTCTGGCCAAAGCTGTTTTGTCTTCGTTTAAGTAGATTTTTTTAGCTAAGTCTATTATTTTGATGTTAGTAATAGACATATCACAATCTCTTCACATAATGATCCTTAAATTAATGATCCTTAATTAAGTTTTTATGATCATTTCGTCTGCCTTACTCTTAGTACCCATATTTTACTCACTGTAATTTTCTTCTATTAATCTATATCTGATCCACTCCAATTCTTAAAACCTAAAATGTTTGCTTTATTTACAGTTTCTATAAGAATTAGCTCTTAAATTAAATCCTTGATTATTCCCTAAGACACGATAATCCTATTGCTCTCTTCTGATAAAGATTATAAAAGAAGAAAGTTAGAGCATGATGAATAGGATAAATCGAACATGATGTCTCTTATGATAATCAAGAACTCTCTAACGTAAATGCTATCACTAAAGTTATTCCAGATTAAGTCTTTCCTAAGACTAATCTATAATTATGGAATAATCACTAGAACTCCTAAGATGCATGCCTTAATTTGAAACTCTAAACTATAAAGTTAAGTGGTATATGTGAATACATTATAATGTACAAAACCATGACCCATAAAGTTAAGGGCTTACGCATGGAAATAAGTACATTTTTTCCAGTACATTACATACTAAGATTTTCACTTGTACAATTTGATGCATTATAAATCAACTACAACACTCAAAAATACCAAAGTATAACGAGTGTGTTGATAAGCAACATATGTACAAAGAAATAAATGTTTGAAACTGGAAAATAAGATGTTATTCACCTTACAACCACTAATAGTTTAAAAGAGGATTGTTCTAAGGTCCATAGACAAATTACAAGTGCTAATCCCAACTTTAAGGTTCTTCAAGGGAAAATCTCACTGCATAATTATGCCATTAGACTAGGCATAAGCAACGAGACTATCCATTACTCTATAGAACAGTTGGATAAGTTAATTAGATAGTCACTTACTAATGATATTTAAGTCTGGTAATTTTAATATTCCAATTAACACATGATTAGTTGACTCTAGTTCCATACGTTTCCTTACCAGAACTCGACAAATAACTAACATGAGAGTTAGTGACAAAATTAAATGTTAACGCTATAAGAACTATAATAAGCAGTCTTCTAACAAAGCTTTTCGATACCTTACATATTCTGAATATTAATCAGAATATAGTATCATAATTAAGCAATGTTATGAAGGTTGTGAGGTTTGCATAGTCAACATAAAGTCACACTTACCTTAAACTCTCATCTTATTTGTTCTAAATATCTGGATTGAAACATTACTAAGATGGAACTAGATGATACCTTACATTTTCACAACTTTTGTCATCATGAAAATGAGAATTTGACAAAAGGAAAATGAGACTTATAAATTTCATCCATTATAACCGAAATTCATGAGAAATTATGACATGGTTAATGAGGATGATTATTCATCTAATCTCATTCTAAGTGATTTCAAATCATGACGTTAAAGCCCTAAAATATTACTTGGCTTAAGGAATAAGTATGGGTCCATCATAAGTCATTCATTGACATTCGTGGAACTTATTCCAAATGGAGTATTCAGACATAATTTATTTATCATTTGCAAGACTATCAACTTGTATCTAAATTTTGTCGTATATGGCCCACAGTCTTAGAAGAAATCTATTCATATGTTTACTTATTAAGATTTCTATTAAATATGTCCTTAAGTTTCTTATGACATTTGGACGTTAAGGAAGTCAAATAAAGTCTAACGTATATATGATAGGTTCCCACGTCACGTACCTCATTGAAACTTCTCTTGTAGCATTTCTAGAGATATCAAAGATCAGTGGGAGCATTAAATGTCTTAATAATAACTTGCAATAGTTGCAAGAGGTGGGGGAGTGAAAACTTTATATTACTTCAATTTACACCTCTTGTACAAGACACCGCTTCATCACGACACTGTTTCATCAATACTTGTCTCCTTAAAATCTAATGCTACTCTTACAAAAGTTTCATTGTTGCCTAATTGTGGGCGCACTTAGATTTCTTACCTAAACTAACATAATCCTCAACAAGAGAAATCACAACGACTAACGTCATTAATTTGTGTCTCTCTATTAGAATTTGTTGGTCGTTACATATTGACCCTAAGCATGCTGAGTTCCTAAAGATTTCTAAGGTCAGTGGGAGCAGTCAAAGTCCTTATCATGACTTGCAAGGAATACAAGAGGCGGGGGGAAGAGTGTCATTAAATTTCACTCCAAATTTAACTCCGATTACACCTCTTGTACACCATACTGCACCAACTCTTACAAACTTAGAATCCTGAAAATGATAGCAACCTAACCAAGAGCTAATCCATAAAACTGAAACTTCTAATGAACCCAATAATCAACTCAGGAGGTCACCTAGGTTTAAAAGCCTACTAATTTTGATGATTACATAACCTCCCTAACTGAAGTTGAAATGGATTTTGGAAATGTTTACTGATCCTATCTCTTCAAATTAAGCCATTAGTGTCAATCAATATTCTTAATGGAATAAAACAGTTTTCTAGTAAAACTGATTTTATGTGTTCGTATAACGTTTGGGATTTGATTGAATTACCTAAGAGTGTTCATAAGAAAACCAAATCCTAATATAAACGTTAAGACACAAAGGAGCATGATTGATTGTCAAAGGTTACACTCAGAAAGAGATGAATTATCAAAGAGTCTTTCTTACCTATCTTACACAAGATTTCTTTGAGGATCATCACTGTTCTAGTAGCTTATAATAGTTTAAAGCTACATTAGATGAACATTAAAAACAATTTCCCTAACAAATGGCTGACACATTTACATGTTCATTAGATAACAACCTAAAGTTTCAAACTGAAAGTTAAAGAACACTTTATTTGTAAGCCAATAATATCCATGTATGGGTTAATGCAAACATCATAATGTGATGAAAAGCTAACGTAATTATTTTCATCAACAACCAAGTGGATTAATGTACCTACCTCAAGATGAGTGGGAGCAACTAAATTAAACTTGTTTATATAGATGATATTCTTTTGACAAGTATATGTTACATAAGTCAAAGCATTGTTAACACAAACTTTGATATAATAGATCTCAGAGATATCTCTTACGTGATTGATATCATAACATACTGAGATAGACCCAATGGGACATTAGTTCTGTTCCATAAGTTTAACAGTAAATGGGTCCTTACGTATGTAACAAACAATACTGCTCTTCCTTTAGAGGATAATAGGATAAATGAGATTATTTTTTACGCTTCATTAATTGGAAGCCTTATGTAAGTTCAAGTCTATACTCGTTTAGATATTACTCACATTGCAACACACTAGATATGTCTAGATTAATGTGAAGCATCTAATGGAGTATTACAATATCTTTAAAAGAAACGAGAGGCTATTATTTGAAGAAGAAGTGAGAATTAAAACCGGTTTATTATTATAACTTTGTGATATTCAAAGATGATAAAATGTAATTTCAGGTATATCCTTATGTCAGCAGACAAAACTTATCTTATGGAGGAGTCATAACAAACTGATAATAACAACCTAAGTTATAACGACATAATACAGTCACTAAATGTTGTTGGAAATATATCAGTAGACTCATAAGTTTATTAACTCCATATAATTGATGTTTTGAAGACTTAGTGTGATAAAGTCAGCTACCATGACTCCTTAAACAGTAACAGTTCAAGAGGTGCTGCATTAAGTTTCGATACACAATTAATTATTCGTTTATGAACGAATTGAGGAAACTAAGTTTTGTATCGAATACATTCATGATATGCTTAAGGATCCTATAACTGAATGGTTATTACCCATAAGTCTTATTAAGAGAGCTCATAGACGGGTATTAGTTTATGGCCATGCGCAACTGCATATCGTACTATGAATGACTAAGTATTAGTTAATTTTCCTCATCAGTTTGATTTTGTACGTCTCTAAGAATATGTCAAGTCGACATAATGGCATATAAGACAAATAAAGTTACAAATCAAACAAAGGGCTTATGCGTATTTTGATCATGACGATTAGGTTTTAAATTAAGGCTATAGTATGATTAATGGGGGTACTGAGTCGCATAATGATTCAACGGCTGTATTTCTCTGCTATAGTACTTGTTTAAGGCTAAAATGAGTGTTAACTCCTGATCAGGCTTATCTAATACTCATAGTAAATGATTACTCGGCTAAGTGGGAGAATGTAAGATTAAATATATTACGTATTAATATTTAATCTGTAGCCATTATAATCATTTACATTATATATATCAAAATATATAACAATCCTATTAAATAATTAGTTGGTAATTGTTGATGGACCATATTACCCTTATTAACTAATTAGGGTTTCCTCCTGGGTGCTTATATAAGGAGAATTATGTGGAGGTTAAGGGGTTAGACAGTTACACAATTAGACACACCCCATAAGCCTAACATCATATTCGACCTCCTCTCCAAAACCGAATCCCCTATTCGGTTCTCATCTTCACCATCATCAGTCAGCACCATAAGGAGGAACCAGACCAAGATGACAATCATGTCAAACCTTAATTGTTGCGACTCCATCTGGATTCTCTGCTAACCTGTGCTGATGCAACCAAAGGTATGTTTTCATGTTTTCATTATGTTCAAACAGAACTGAACCAACAATAACGTAAACTCAATATTTCCAAGTATTTCAAGTAAAGATGTTAGACTTCAAAAACTAAGTGATAAAGTTACTTGACTTCAAAACAACACATGATACTTTAAGAGTTCATGTGGGTTCCTTGACCTTAATTAAGAAGCCAAAGAAGGTCAAAGCCTTCAACATTCACATAATGGGTATTCAACTGCATATACACATACACATACAAATGACACTATCATGCCTATTCAGTTGCTTGTACAACCACACCCAAACTTTATTTACATGTGAGGAACATAGTCCTTAGTTACCAATGGTGCAAATTGTTGTTTTCACTAATAAACCTCAAGTTGTATGCAAATATCTTGGTCTTCAATATATAGTCAGGTTCATTGACCTCAAACTCAAACAACACTTCAAATTGTTGATGTGAGGTTCTTAACCTCAATTGCGAAGGTCATTGCCTTCATATCCTTTATCGGGAAATTGGGAATTCAAGTGAATGCATACATGTAAATGACACTATCATGCTAAATTACTGGGATAAACACACGCACGCACACACCCAATTCAAAACACTAAACCTGCAAGCTATTAACTAGCTAGCATACAACTTTCCAACAAAGAGGTTTAGAATTAGTATGTTACATACCAAATCAAACACACAACTTATATAAGTCTTTCCTTTATCAATTCAGACAATTTAAGTGTCTCCGTATTAGAATACAAGCATTATTTACCTAATCTTTATTCATTAGATCTAGCATTTTACTTGTAACAAAGTGTCGTTTAATACTTAAGACACAAAGTCGGATAATTCTAAATGCCAATGTGAGGTTTATCAACCTCATATGTGATCCCAATACAAGGTTTATTAATCTCAATAATAAAAGATCATAGCCTTGGAATATAAATGTTTACTAGAAAATAGACATTCACCTAATTAAAGTTGAACATATCTTTCATTCTTAAACATGCATTAAATGTGTAATATAGAAATCAAGCTACCAAATAGCACCAAACATGTCTGATTAGCATTTATTTATTTATTTTATTTTTTTGAACGGCAGCATGTATTAGAAAGGAAAACAATCCAGCGAAAAGCTGGAAACACAAAGAAAAAAAACCAAGGCTGCATACAGCCTAAAGATACAACCTACATATAACAAGCAGAAATACTAGAACAAGGATTCACTTTCCAAACTTCCCAGTCGCACTTTAGCTTCTTACTCCGGTTGTTTACCCAGCCGAAAAGGGTAGTCACTCTCTCTTCTAGAATTAAATCAACTCCTCTGTTAAGGCCTTTAAAAATCCTCTCGTTCCTTGATTTCCAAATGCACCACATAGTTGTATATACTATACCCAGAAGGGTTTTCCGACATAACGCTGAATCTGCCTTGCCAATCTGCGTCCGCATCTGTTCCAGATCCTCCCAACCTGTGAAGTCCCAATTGGCCCATATAGAAACCCTCCGCCAAATCTGTTTAGCCACGCTGCAATCGACAAAAACATGTTGAACCGTCTCCAACGAATTAAGGCAACGAGCACAATCGGTAGACACCAGATTCACCCCCTTGCTCTAAGATTATCGTAAACTGGAATACGATTCTGGAAGGCCCGCCAAACAAAACAATTCACCTTGATGGGCACCCAATTCACCCAGTTGCAGAGCTGACCCGACGACCCGAACGAACTGTATTCCAGTAAATTTCTAACGGCTTTGACAGAGAAACCCTCGTCCCCAAGCCCAACCCATTTCCACTTGTCCTTGTTTGACTTAAAAGCAAACGAGGAAACCATCAAAAGCAGATCTGCCACATCCGCCTCTTCCGAAGAAGAGAGCTTCTTTTTTCTCCAATTCCAAGACACATGGACTATGCCCGAGCCATCGCTAGATATCCTCTCCTTTATGAAACAAGACTTGGCTTTCTCTAATTCGTAAAGCCGAGGAAACAAATAGCAAAACGGAATATTACCAAACCAAGCGTCTTTCCAGAATCTCGTGTTGTCTCCCGCCCCAACCTCCCTCACAATATGGTCGTTCAAATTAACCCCATCGCTTAGCAAATCTGCCCCGGCCTTGATTAAATGAGCCCAAGGTCCCACCCCACTCTTGTTTGCTTTTAAATGATCCTCATAATTGCTTAAGTGATGAATGGCACTGATACATCTAACCCAAAGAGCTGTCGGTTCCAGTCTCCATCTCCACCACCACTTGGCAATAAGCGCCAAGTTTTGCAACCTCAGACAACCCACACGTAAACCACTGAACTTTCTGGGCATAATCACCTTCCTCCAAGCCGTCCAATTAATTTTATGAGTATCCCCAGAACCTCCCCAAAGAAAGCGCCTACGGATTTTTTCCATCTCGTCAATCACCTTCTTAGGGGCCCTGAACATAGAAAGATAGTACAACGACAGCGAACCTAACACCGCCTTGATTAAAGTAAGCCTGCCTCCAAACGAAAGACAAGAGGCTTTCCAAGAGTTAAGCCTGTTCTTCAACCTCTCTAAAACCGGGTTCCAATTTACCGATTTACCCATATTGGCAACAATGGGTAAACCCAAAAAGCTAAACGGAAGAGATCCCGGATCACATTTTAGAATGTTCGCCAACTCCGTAACCTCCGACAAGCCGACCCCCACTCCAAAAAGCTTGCTTTTGAAAAAGTTCACTTTCAAGCCGGATGCTAGGTGAAAGCACCTAAGGATCCTAGCAAGATTCAAAACATTCCCTGTATCCCACTGGCCTATGAACAAGGCGTCATCTGCATAAAGTACATGTGAGACAATAGGGCCCTTATTGGGTAAAACGATACCTTTAAATATATTGTTACTAATCGCTTTCTTAAGCATAGCGTTAAGACACTCCATGGCGATTAGGAAAAGATACGGTGATAAGGGGGCCCCTTGGATTAGCATTTAATAACTAGAACAATCATGCTATATACACCAAAATACGCACAGGTGACTTGAACAACCAAGAAAACCAAGTTAAATAGTTTTTTTTTTTTTTTTTTGCACATAATATACAGATTTGAGCAATTTCATTGTGGACATTTAAAGTATATAGAACGTATGAATAGTTGTTCTAAAGAAACTAAAGCAATTTCATTATCTTTTATACCAACAATCTCAAAACACATTTATCCATCTCAAACACATTCATCCGCAAAGGGCATTACCTCTTTAACTCTGCAACGTGGCGTTATAATCAAAAGCGCCGTGTACAGTAAAACACTTCATCAATATGGTTTTATTTTTGAAATAATCACAAATTTTGTATTGTTTTCTTTGTAATTATCTACCAAATTTGTTTTACAAGTTATATGTTAGGTTATCTAATGATCTACCGAATTTGTTTTCCAAGTTATATGTTAGGTTATCTAATGAATGTAATGTAACCGGCTAACACCCAATAGACATGGAAGCGATTACCAAAAACACAATATCTACATAAATCAAAGTAACCATAGTACGAGCGTTTTCCAAGTTCTGATACTAACCAACAAAACTGCAATCTTATTTATTTACACACAATTAACACAAACCCGATTTTTATCTCGAAAAGCTAGGTGGCTTCAGCAACTGATGATATATATAAGCTCGTTCCACATCTCTTCATAAAGCTACTTCCACATAATCGGTCTGGATTCCCAACATGATAATCAATGCCACCTGGCTGATGTTCCAGTTCGTGAAAATCGACCAACTCTTCTTCATGTTCAAACTTGTAACTCAAGCCAGAAGAAAAAGAAGAAGAAGAGCTTCCACCACGTTTTCTAACTTGCTTTTTATCTTTACTTTTGCTTCCACGTGATGATTTGCTCCCATTCTTTTGCTTGTTCTTTGAATTCTTCTTGCTGTGTTTTGAAGAAGACCTGTTTGTTACAACGTGCGATACTGAAGTAGGAATTGGATCGTATACGTCTGGGGCCCATTTTACTGTTAACTTCACTGGTGGAGTAACTCCCCTTTTCTCACGGCTGCCTTTCATTGCAGATACAGGCTTCGAATGGGTCTGAGAAAAACATATATACACACATATATATGAGTAACATAATACATGATTAGAATAAAAATTTACTCTTTTGAATAACGTGTGTTAAAGATGAGTGTGTAATATATGATATTACAATAAAAATCTACTCCTTTGAATAAAGGGGCGGTAATAATGTATCCTTTATAATTTGCTGTCTTTAATATAATCCAACAAATTAGTAATAAAAGTAATACTTACAGGCATAGATACGGTACAGAAGCCAGATGGATCATTAGATTTGATGCTGTCATCATGTGTTGATAACGCGCTTGTGACGGCATCTTGATGAGATACGGTTTTACCTGAAGACGATGCGTGCTTACTAGGACACTTTTTAGGGGATTGAGTCATTGTTTTGCTTTGGATTAACTTGTCGCACAAGTCTTTGTTTTGAAACTCGCAATTATTATGGGGTGTTGAGGAGCTTAAATCCTCTTCCATGGCATCTTGAATGTTAAGAAACTTGGTCATATCAACACTGAGTTCGTCCACAGATAGAGGTTCTAGGACTCCATGATGATCATTTATACTATCAGTAGCTGCCAAACCAACGTGAGAACAAATGTCCATTGGCCTCAAGCAAGAGCTGCAATCGGGTTGCAAAAATAGTTTAAACGCTCAACCTATTATCAAAATAAAAATCAATTATCAACTTAGTGGAACGTCATGATTAGGTTAGGAATAATAAAGAAACGAAGAAAAAAAAAGATATAGAACATACGAAAAAGACTAACTACACGACACGTGTTCACAAGTTTCTTCCAAGAATTATCCATATTTAGGGCTCTTAATAAGTTTCCATTTCAACATAACAATCAACATATGTAAACTCAGAACCCCTTAACTAGCTGATATAAACAGGGTTGGTTGTCACTCTGATACACAGATGTTGGCTTATAACCCTTAAATGAGAAACAAAACAACATTATGCGCATAGAAGCATCTAATACAAAGCCAACAGATTATACTTGAATTTATATATGCATCATCGTATAAAAGCTCAGTAAAGAGCTGAGTTATGCCACTTCCTTATAATCCTTAAATGCGGAAAAAATGACATTATGCACATCAAAGCATCTATCGCAAAGCCAACAGACTATCTTTTGCATTTATATATGTATCATTGTATAACAGCTCAGTAAAGAGCTGAGTTATGCCACTTCCTTATAATCCTTAAATGCGGAAAAAATGACATTATGCACATCAAAGCATCTATCGCAAAGCCAACAGACTATCTTTTGCATTTATATACATATATCATTGTATAACAGCTCAGTAAAGAGCTGAGTTATGCCACGTTCCCCCTTTAATACACAAATGTGTCATCTTAATCCTTAAATGCAAAACAAACTAACATTATGCGCATCAAAACATCTAATACAAACACAACAAAGAAATGAAAATGCCAAGAGACTTTTCAACAAACTCGTATTCACAATCAAAACCACAATATACCCTTTCCCAAACAACATCCAATATAAGCATATCAATATCCACGCAATTAACATGCAAATCTTACTTTCATATGCAAAAACAAAACTATATTCATATCAAAAAAAAAAATTGTACCTTTTTAGCAAGATCAGATCTAGGGTTGACCAAACTTCAACCACGCAGAAACCAATCCAAACAATCTCGTATCTCTTGATACAGCTAATTGACCGCCTCAAAAAAGTAAACCGATGACGATGATGAAGAATAAAGTCGACAGATGCAGAAACAGATACTAATTTGACAACAAAAAGAAAGCAATTGTTAACTAATAAGATTACCACGACGACGACGTTTAAGACGATGAGAATAGGAACGACCGGAATAAGAAGAGGTAGCCAAAGGAGGAATAATAACAAATTCGAGCGAAAGCACCGAAGGCATTGTTCGATGCTCTTCAAGCCCTAATTTTCTGAACAAAAAGAGATTAGCCTCCAAACCCTACACGATTCGATTAGATCTGAAGGAGGTGATGAGTTTGGATGAGTTGAATTGATTGGTGGAGGTGATTAGGTGAATATGAGGATGCAGAATCGATGATCGGAATGGAAGAACATGGTTGAAATTAGCGAGAAATAAGGGTTAGCTATAGAAAATTTGTGGAGTGGGATGTATGTGTATATAAGGTGAATGGATAAAGAAGACGGAGGATATTTGGGGGAAAATGCAGGTCAAAGTCAACGCCTGATCTTCTGGCAATGGATTTGGACTGGGCCTGTTGACGAATCTATGGGCTCGGCAAGGGTATAAATTAAGGAAAATCAGGAAAATAGCCAAGTCAACGCCGTTTTTTCAATTTTGGCCAACTAACACCCCTCGCCGAGCCGTTTCAGCATGCTGAAACGGCACAAGATTTCCCTTTAATGGCCAGCCAACCCTTGATTGCCACGTGTCCGACAAAGCCTGTAACGGCTTGAGGTTGCTTCATTGGACGCCACGTGTCCGACATTGTTGAAAGATCTTAGCCAAGCCGTTATAGTCGGCTACTGTTGAAAGATCTTAGCCGAGTTCTTTCAATGAGCCAAGTCGTGTGCTTAGGTTCCAGCCGAGCCGTTACCCGTACACACGTGGGCCCCACTTCTGCATGCCAAGCCGTTTCAGCTGGCTCCGAGCCGGTTCGCCCCGTTGTCCAAGCCGTCTCAACTGCTCCGAGCCGGTACACCTGGCTCCGAGCCGGTTCAGCTGTCTAATGTCGTTTCAAGCTGTGGTTCGAGCCGGTTCAACGTGTCCGAGCCGTTTCATTGCATTATTTTATTGATTTATATTTGGGGATATATTTGTCTGATTTATATTTAGCTTTTGTACAAGGAACTTACCAACTTAGAATTATGAAGATTCGTTTGGTTGTATACACCGGCGGAAAGTGGGAAATCGTTAACGGAAAGTTGGAGTATGTTGCTGATGCTGATTCAAGTAGACGTGGTTTAGAAGTTGAACCCAACCTTTCACACACTGCTTTTCTAAGTAAAGTGTCAAACATGTGTAGTTCTACAAACATTACGAAGTTATCGTATCGTTTGTCTTCCTTTAGTGATCCAATCGATATAATAAACGATGATGATGTTGTAATGTTTTATAATTTTGCTATGGAAAATATTTTTGAAATTTATAAATTATATGTCGTTGAAGGGTTTTGTGCTGGGTCATCTAGTTTTTCACCTCCAAAAAAATTTAAAGTTCCTGATTTGAATTTATGTACTGATGAAGAAAATTATGATGTTTTAAACGACTACCAGCCAACTCCTGATAATTCATTTGAAAATTGTTTGCCATCTTCATCAATTACTTTTGAACAAGGGCACGTATTTAATAACAAAGAAGACATGAAACTTCAGTTGGGAAAAAAATGTTTGTTAGAACGCTTTGAGTTTAAAGTAGATAGATCTTCTAAAACACGGTACGAAGTGTCATGTTTGGTGGACGGATGCGTTTGGCGTTTTCGTGAATACAGTTTTGGGGATAGTGGGGTGTTTTTTGTTAAGAGTTTTAACGATAAACACACGTGCTCGAAGACGCTAACGTACCCACATCTTCGTCAGGCAAACCCAAAGGTTGTTGCTCACTATTTAAAAGAACCTTTAAAAGACAGTGGTAGAATATATCGTTGTAATGAAATAGTGAAAGATTTTAGACAAAGATTCCAAGTTGAGATAACCACTAGTCAAGCTTGGCGTGGAAAATGTCTGGCGCTAGAGGTTTTACAAGGAACAAGCAGAAATTCGTTTGCAGAACTACCATTTTACTGTTACAATCTAGAGCGGGTAAATCCAGGTTCTGTCACTCATATCAAGACTGATGACGAACGTCGGTTTGAAATGGTCTTTGTCGCGATTGGTGCTGCGGTAAGTTACAGCAGTCTCTGTTTTTTTTTCGTCAAAATACATCTTGTTGACGTTTTTTAAATAATTTTGTTTCAGATTCGTACCTTTATCTGTAATCTAAGACCGGTGATGATCATTGATGCTGCACACCTAAAGGGTGAATTTAAAGGGACATTATTTTTAGCAGTTGGGATGGATGGAAACAACCAAATTTTACCAATTTCCCATGGAATAGGAAAATCAGAGGATGGTGAATCTTGGACATGGTTTCTGTCTAAGCTTAAAGAATGTATCGGTGAAATACCTGACATGGCGATAATATCGGATAGAGCGAATTCTATACACCTAGCTGTTAGAAACGTCTTTCCACATGCTTATCACGGGTTATGCTGTCGTCATTTAATGATGAACCTCCGTTTACCATCTGATAAAAAAAAAAGGAAAATGAGAAGCTGTGGTGGAAGACATGCAAATCCTACCGATTGTCTGATTTTAATGAGTCATTCGATGCTCTTTGTCTTGCCGTTCCTAGAGTACGTCGCACTCTAACAAGTATTGGGTTCGGTAGATGGGCAAGGGCGCATTGTCCAGGCAATCGATATCATTATATGACATCTAACAGCGCGGAGTCTATTAACGCTTTATCTAGACACTCGCGTAAAATGCTGGTAACGCAACTGTTAGAGTTCTTCCGGCAATCTGTACAGAAATGGTTTTACGATCGCCGTTTGCAAGGTATTTATGAAAAACATTTACTTACACAATGGGCACAGAAGAAAATTTTTAAAAAAATTGAAGGGTCTAGAAGCTGGACAGCTGCTGGGATTGGGTTAAACAGTTATTCTGTCGCAGACAGTGGAAAGGGGGGTTTAGTTGACTTTGTTAATGGAAGTTGTAGTTGCCGAGTTTGGCAGGTTTATGGTTTACCGTGCGGGCATGTTATTGCCGTGTCAAAATTTTTAGGTGAAACCGATTGCAGTAAGTATTGCTTCCCGTGTTACTCAAACGAAGTCTATAAAAAAACTTATGAAGAAGCAATTAATCATCTTCCTCATATATCTGAATGGGAGACTCCAGAAGACCTTATCAATCTTCAACCGCCGCATATGACAAAACGCCAGGCCGGTCGTCCTCGAGAAAACCACCGGATCTTATCCCGCGGGGAAGAACCTACTCCCCTGTATTGTTCCCGGTGTAACTCCTACGGTCATCATCGGGATGTCTGTCGGCAGCCCATGCCGTCAGAAATTCGTACTCACAAAGGCCCAGACAAAGGGAAAGGGAAAGAAACCGATGATACTTTAATTTGGGAGACTTTTAATACACAATCTCCGTCTAATTATATGTATCCGTCTTTTAACTTGGGAGACATTTAATACTTTAATTTATTTTGTGTATTTTAATTTCTCAAATAACGTAGTAAGTCTATTTAGTTTCAAATAATTAATATTGAAAATCATTTCATTACAATATGTTATTATTTTTTTTTATATTACATGCATACATAGAACCATTAAACATTAACAGGTGTGAAGCGCCCGACGTAGAGTTCATCTGCCATGTACCGTCTGTATCTGAAACAAGCATCCTGAAGGTTTCCTTCGTTCCATGTTAAAGAAAGATCCCAAACAAGTTTTTCCATTAGCATACATATGATGACTCCTGAATTTCTGCCAATACGATCTGTTTGATCAGGCCACACGAAATCCCCTACTATTTGCATGGCACGCGTCTCATATATTTGTGAGTGTTGCCAGTATGATATACGTCCGAGAAACCACAAAAATAGAGACTCAAATTCTAGCACAATTTGATGTACTCTTTTGTGTACGCAAAATGAGTCTCCGCAATTAATCGTGTCACAACTATTGGCAAAAAAAAATTCTTAATTCTAGTGACTTTAGATTTATTTTAAAAAGCAACCAATTTTGATCATTGTCCGGTATAGGAATGTATACCTGCAAAAAGTGAATAATCTTGTTAAAAATAAACATATCTTTTCACTTTTATAGTTATTATTTCTTTTATAACTTATATTTGTTTGTTTTATTTAATAATGAGGAAATGGGCTAAACTAGAAGCATGGACTCGTGGGCTGTTAGTGGGCTGGAAGCATAGAGGCTGGTGGGCTGCTGTGGTCGAACAGGAAGCATAGGCTCGTGGGCTGCTCGTGGACTCGTGGGCTGTTAGTGGGCTTGTGTGAGAAAACTGACAAATCTTACGTTCTAATAAAAAATCAAAAATTCTAAGGAAAAAAAAATATTACATCAAACACGTTTAAGTTCTTATTCAAAAAAAAAAAACACTGACATTTAACTAATAACCGGAATGGTCTTCCGCTTCAGAATCATACTCTACTCCTTCTTCCATTTCCGCACGATAAGCTTCAAAACGCACTTCGTCGTACAGTCTTTCGAAATCCAGTTCCTCGTCTGAGTCTTCGTCAGCAGTAGACGTCAAACATTGTTGTGGAATAATCTGGTCCAAAGGACGTTGTCGTTCATCGGTGTTAGGTAACGGCACAAGCGCCTGACACTGACGTAAACCGCTAATTGGTGCTTCACGTGTTGGCTGTTGCACCGGGTTTGGGGGGTTACGAGTTTGGGAATTGTTTGGTTCGGGGTTATCTGAGGGTGGGTTTGGGTGGTTAACCGTTTGGGAAATGTTGACGTTGATATGAATGTGTAGATGAATGTTGTGTTCTTGATTCGCCATGAGGTAGAAAAAAAGGGGATGCCAGTTGAGTAGTGGACCAACATGTGTTTAAATAGGTGTGGAGTAAGAATGAGACTTGTGCTTTGGTATATACGGTATAAGTATTTAAAAGGTAAAAGAACAATAAATATAAAATCTTTATAAAAACGGATATAATAAAATAAAAAAATTGAATAAGCCTACCGTATCAATTTCCCAGAATGGAGGATATGTTGCTATAGAACCATCTGCGTATCTGGTTGCATCAATATCTTGTTCATTTAACATGTCAAAGAAATTTGGAGGTAGAACTGTCCAACGATAATCGTTTGACGACAACGTTCTTGCATTTATTTCAATCTCTCGTTCATACATGAGTTTGTTACACCATGCTTTTACGTGCTAAGAAATAACAGTAATTTATTTAATACAAAGATAATGAAACTGATTTTTATTCCGAAAATATTTATTATTAAGGTACTGTTTTTTTTAATAAAACCCGCTCCAGTAAATCCAAGCAGTCCCCCCCCCACCAAGCTTTTCCTAGTGGTGTTATCCCGGTGTATGAAGAAAAGCAAGTAGTATTATCCCCATCGTAGTAAAATTCAAGAACATTTGGAGACCACTGGCGATCCCGATCATGTTGATTGATCCAAACTGTGTTTTGTACGGAAGGAGGAATGCTTGTCATTGGTAATGTTTTAACACATATGTCTTTGTATAAAGGTGGAACACACATATATATAGACATAGGCAGCAGTATAAATTCATTTAATTTTTAAAAGAAAACAATACAATTATCCTACAATTACGGGATCTTCATCATCATCATCAAAGACGTCACTTGTACTATCGGGTAACACGGAATCAAAAAATAGTAAAGCTAGTTGACGTCTCATTCGTTCCGCTGTTTTCTCTGTATCTTCACCATCGTTCAACGGTTTTTTATTTATCAACCTTTCAAGAAATATGCAAACCCAAACTCCACAGTCTCCCAAAGGTCCGGACTGCTGAGGAGCATCGGTCGCGTAAATAACTTCGAAGGGGTAACATAACGGTAGTGGTCTGTGGGCATTATAACCATGAATTCGTAGCCAATGGTCAAACACAAAATTTATATGACACACCACTTCCGTTCTTTCCTTTTCCATAGCATATAAAAGGCTAAAACAGCAACAAATTAACACAGTTAGCAACATGTATTTTGGAGTACTAATCGGTTAAATAGGGCTAATACCTGTCGTATATCGTCAGCTTGTAATCGACAAGGTTGAAAACGCCTAAAAACCAGTGAAGGTCTTCTATATACAACGGTACGTAAACCTTTATAATTATTATGCAAAATATTAAATGAATTCAATAAGAAATACATTTATCTAGTAATTAATACGTTCGTTCCACATTACCTCGTCAACAGTATGTATTGATGGAAAAGGTTCAACCTGCCCAGTGAAGTAACCTTTACAGTTCTGGTCGACGACCCGCGATCGAAAATAATTCTGAAAATATGGGGGTAGAATACTCCAGGCGTCTCCAGCGGTCACTTTCATTTCTTGAATGATACAAATGGATCATCCACCCAAATATATGCTGTTAAACATTCTTAAGTTAGTTTGAAAACAATATACAAAAAAATATAAATTTATTTATTTTATGGTTGTTATATACAGATGCCATTACTTACATCATCGCTTAACCAGCCTCTACCGTCCTGGCCCAGCAATGACCCCCAAAAATTTGGACCGACAGAATTCCCCACTATTAGGGAAAGATGTTTACTGCCGCTATTTGGATACCACGTCTTGATGAACTCAATTTGTCTATCCTCATTCCTTAACCTTTTGGCTTCTTTTTTTTTCAATCTTCTGTAAGCCACATACGGGGATAGCAAAGCTGATGCGGGCTTTACAAGCCTTTCGGATCGTCTCAATTTGATTAATTCAGGATCCTCATTCTAAAAATATTGTATATACGTATTAATTTCACTTTATAAAATATATTTTTATTAACTTTCTTTTACACAATTAAATCATACTGAAATTTTATATATTTATAGTGGTAATAAAAAAATATGACCGGTAATTAAAATATATAAAATCAAAAAACTTACAAAATCTACGTTCACCATCGGGCTCAAAGAGACGTGGTAGGCATTATCGGCATTATCGTAGTTGATAAATGAATCTGCAACAGCCTACAACAAAGCATGTCAGTTAAATTAACGGTTATTAGTAGATATTGTTATTATAAAATAAAAAAATTATTCACAAAGCACATTACATTATCACTCTGAGTGTGTGCCTGTTTTTTTGGCGTTCGTACGGGAGTCCTGACAGTTTTTTGTTTTGGGGAACAACGATATGTTTGTGAAAACTCTGACATGAACATATCGCTCAGTCTCCGGTTGTTCTCTTGCAGCTTCTCGTCCATGAGTGATCTAAATTGTGAAATCAGCTCATTCTCGTAATTTGATCGAAACGGGGTCGTAGGGGGAACAAAATTATGTTGTGGAATCTCCTGTCGATCCGCTGCCCGATTATAACCTTCATTCGCCCCATCGTCACCAAACAAATTGTTTATTACAGACGCTATATGTTCTTGTGTGACGACACCGGGGGCAGCCTGCATTTCTGGTTGAATTGGACCCGTGAACCCTGTGGGCATTTGAATGGGTATTTCAGTGGCCATTTGAACCGGATTCTCGCCCGGCATTGCACTGGCATACATCCGACGTTCAGCGTCTAAATAATCTGAACTAGACAAATACCACGCGCTTTGCAACTCATTTTCAGTGGGCAATATAACCAAAGACGGCCTAAATTCACGTCTCTACAATGTTATAAATAAAAAAAACAATTAATAAAATATTAATATTTCTCTCTCCAATTTTGGTCCCTGTTCGTTGGTCAATTTTGCAACTTTAGTCCAAAACTCAATTTTTTTTGCAAAATGGCAGTTTACTTTTATTAATATAAACAATAAAAAAAGTTTATGTTTATTTTTTAAACTTTATTACTTTGGGTATGAAAAGCTACTAAAAAATACAAAAAATTATAAACACTAAAATAATTAAAAATTGTAACTTTAACACCCTAACTTGTTCAATTTTAATTTTATTTGGGTTTCCTGTTAACGGAATATGAACACCCTAAACAGCCCACCCATTATACTTTAAAATATAATATACGGAATTACATATATTTAAAGGTAAAATTTTTACCTTTGCAGCTAGTTGAAGCAATCGGTCCACAGTGCCCCTCATAAACTTCTTGCCTTCTTTCCATCCCAAAAATCTTGGAATTGTCTCACCATCAAACCATTCCCTTGAATTCTTAAATTGAGGAAAAATCTCCAACACCCACATCTACACAAAAGAATTTATTGAAATTTTATATGGTTTTCGAAATAACAATATTAATTGACATTCGCGGGTACCTTGAAGGGCCAGACAAATCCAGCCAAAGAAAAACCTTTAGCGTCTTCTTTTTGTTGATTGTGCAAATTGTATATGGCAGTATAAGTACTTTCCCAAAAATAATTACCCCATGGATACTGTCTGAATTCTTCTAAATTATCCACAAGGTCTAAAAGCATATTATCAACAAGATTGGTGTTTTGCCAACCCAAAAAACCTTGACCGATTAGCATGAGGAGACATATCCTCGTGGCGTCATTTTCGTTAATCTGCTTAATGTTCTCGAATAAAGTCATTATTCTCCCAAAATTAACAGTTGATCCAGGTTCAAAATATCTGTTCTTAAAGGAGTTCGGATGGTCTATAGGTGACCAAGAAGTGTGCCCAAAATGTAGCCCCATTATTAAACAAAATTGTTTAGGGGTGAATGTAAATAGCTCCCCTCGTAATCTATACGAAATACCAAGACGGGGAGTAGGAGTCGATATTTGTAGTTGTGCAACGCCATATAAAAGAAGGCTATCACATATGGTGCATCTATTGTCTAAATATGGACCGAAACACGTCTGCCTAATAGCTGTTTCAACCGCCGGAGTCATCACTTCATGCAATTTTTGTAAAACCAACCACTTTTGTCGTACTTTAATGGTTATTTGCTATATAAGAATAAAAAATAAATAAAAAAGTATACGAATTCAAATAAAAATCTTATCTTTTATTCAATAATCCGCAAACATTTTACCGGGCATGAAGGGGGGTCCATGAAAGCTTCTTCCATCTCTTGGTCGTTTGGCATGTTCCCGAAATCATTTGGCATGTTCACGTGTCGGTTGAAGTCCATAGTGGGGGGCCCACAACTAATGTCGAAGAAGTGTGATTAGTGGTCCCAGACGAGTCAACGATCTTTCGGATTTCAACGTTGGGTCTTCAAGTGCTTTCCTTTGCTCCAAAGTGGAGAAAAGTTTCAAAGTGAGTTCAAAGTGTTTCAACGTTGGTGTTTGTCACATGGGGGGAAACGGCTACTCGATCTTGTTGACCCGACTTGAATGTCGTCTGACGGGGAACAGTACCTTATTGGAACACGCGCAGTCAAAGGGCTTGGACATGTATTGGAACGGCATAAAAAAGGAACTGAAACGGCTTGTACAGTAACATGAAACGGCTCGGCAGTTGCTTTTTACTTTATTGTAGAACGTGCGTTGCAGCGGAAACGGCTCGGCATGAGCATGAAACGGCACAAGCATGAAACGGCTCGGGCAGTTACATGAAACGGCTCGGGCAGTTGCTTTTTACTTTATTGGAGCACGTGCGTTGAAACGGCACATGCATGGTGTGGTAAAGGCTTGACTTTTTACTTTATTGGAGCACGTGCCTTGAAACGGCTCGGGCAGTATATTGAAACAGCTTAAAAATTTAATTTTTTTCAAAATTTCTTTTCATGTTAAATAAGATCGCAAAATATTCTTACAGCTCCATTGAGAAGCCTTGAAACTCCCTTGAAACAAATAATGGCTGACAAAAACAAGAGTGATGTATATTGCTCTCAACCAGTTAGTAAATCATCAACGTGGATTCTTAAGAAATTGAGAGCACCCAGACAGTCGGGTGAAACTTCATCGTCTGAAACGGCTGTGCCGCGGGTGCCAGAAGAAAACAACTTTGTAACTAATCGTCAAAGCTTACACCCGAACAGAGGCGGAAGATGGGCAATTCCAGACGACGAATCTGAGAATTGGTCAAAAGATGTTGCAACATTTTACAATAATGGGGACGCCCCATTTTGTTATTTAGCTGTTTTCAGTCGTTATGTGGAGTTGGACAAAAAATTTTGGGGCACTCTGTTAGGCTATCGTTGTAATGGCTACCTAACAGCAACGGTAATTTCATTAGAAATTTTTTTATTAACAAAATTTGTATTTATATTGTTTATTACATGTAACTTGTATTAATATAATATTCATTAAACATTATATTGAGGGATGGACTGGAAGACTAACGGCTTGGAGAAGCAGAAACCTACAAAAGGATCCCACGTTAAATTTGTGGTGGACAATTCTTCCACCGCAATTCTATGACACGTTACTACAATCCGTTCCTAAGAGCGTGGTTGGTTATGGAAATGGTAAAGAAAACCTATTTCCTTCCTTTTTTGACGTGGATTTTGTGTTTATCCCACTGCCAATTGACAATAACGAATGGCAGTTGGTACGATTAGAGTTGGCATCCCAGGAATTAGTTTTGTACCCTTTTGAAGACTTTTGTGGACGACTAGACAAATTTAGAGCAGTTATTATTCCACGGTTGACGAAGCTTAAGGTGTATTTAACTGGTTTGCTGGTGCATTTGCAGTATTGGAAAAAGACAGGCAAACCAGAATGCTGCATAACTCATGAGCTAAACGATAACTACGTGATTTCTAACAGGTCAATCGTAGGCAATGAAGCTGTCTATCTGTGTATGCTTATGGAGCATCTCGTTACGGACAAACCAATTAACATTACTGGAGACGTAAAAAAAATATGTTTGTCGTATAGACTATTCATGGCTGATAAACTGTATTTTTGGCGGTGTTTGCCACGCCCAAATGCTGTTAAATAAAATAACTCTTCTTTTTAATATGTTTTAATATTTAATATTAACCCCATTCTCATTTCAAACCTATAAATACATAGATTACTCCTCCCATTTAACCCCATTCTCCTCTCAAAGTTCCCACTAAAAAAAATAAAAATGGATTCTTGGACCGACGAGGAAGATATTGCTGTTGTCGTTTCGTACGCTGCCGCTCGTGATCTGGGCACTTATTCAGTTTCCGATGCTGCTTTCTGGGGGCAGGTTTTCAACTACTTTTGCATTCACCTACAAGAGACGTCCCGAAGTGTCGATGCCTTGACGACTCGTCTTGCTTTTCTACGCTTTAAATGTAACCGTTTTTTAGGAAGGTGCAAACTTGTTAGAAAAACTAATCCGAACATGGAAGAACAAGAGGTCGTTGAAGAGGCCCTGCTCGACTACGCAACACTTTACGACGAGGATTTTGAACACCTTTCAGTGTTTGAAACTTTAAAAATTTATCTGTAATTCACGAAATGAATTTGTAATATTTAGCTTGTATCGTGCAACTTAATGTATGACTTTTAACCGTTTGTCTATGTGAACCATGAATTTAGTTTTTAACTCTTTTTACACATTAATTTTTATAAACATATTTTGGTTAATTAATTATTAATAATCAAATTAACTAAGTTAGTTAAAGACCCTATATAAAGACTATCTAGGTTAATAAAATTCAGTTAGATCAGTTAGTAAACTTATGAAACTTCAGGGGACTAAACTGAAAATTTTACAAAAACGGATAAAAAGGGGGGTTCTTCTTTAAAGAACCGGCCCCTTCATGGATCGAACGCGCGCACTTCATATGAAACCATAACGTCTTAACCAGTTTATCCTCCTAATAGGAGCTGTTAGAATTCTTACCTTAATTACTTTTATACACTCGTTTGGACGGCCCAATATAAACATGTTTGGACGGCCCAAACAGTTTAATTATTTTTATACACTCGTTTGGACCGCCCAAACAGTTTAAAACTGAACGGCCCAACAGTAGATAAAATTATTAAAAGTGGTCGGCACAAATCGTTTGTTAACGGACTTAAATAAAATAAAATTTATAATACTTGGGACAGTTTTAATTTGTAATTTATTTTGTAATACAGTAGATTTTTTTTTTGTTATGGAGACAAATTTTTTTTTTTATTATTAATATAGCAAACATAAACATTAAACATAACTTAAAAAAAGTAAACAAAACATAATAAAAAAAAATATCTAAAACCAAATCCTAATTGCCTCCCACTCGGAGACGTGCTTGAATTCATGACCCTCGTCATGACGGTAATTGATCAGTGCCACCTCCTTTTGGTCATCCTCAACCAGGTCCGGCATTTCTCTCTCGACCTTCTTGAAATAGCTGTCAAACCGCTCACACTCCAACCGCAGCACACGAAAGCTGGACGATAAGGCGTCCACGGTCCGGTTATGGTCCGGATCACGAAACTGCCCAAAGATCTGTTGAACCTTAACCCACAGCCTCCCTGTCCACGTCTTGGGGGATCGGTCATCGCTTCTTCCCATGCTTCGCACAATGCGATGTCTTCGACGTCGGTCCAGGTATTTGCCATTCGTTGACGGAGTCGGAGAAAAATCTTTTGAAAACGGCGATTTTTTTTGGATTGCAGACGGCCTGGTTGTTGAACGTGTTGAGGGTATTTATAAGGGGGTAAACGTGGGAACTTGGAACGGCAACGGTTATATTTTAATAATAAACGCGGTTTAAGTTTTTTGAATATAATTTGGTTTTTTTTTTGTGGGAACTTGGAACGGCCCAAACACATAAACAGCCCAAACAAATTTTAAATTATTTAAAATGAACGGCCCAAACACATAAACAGCCCAAACAAGATTTAAAATTATTTGCTAGGTAATTTACTGGACTATTATATAATACAAATTACATAAAAGATATAACATGTAAAAATACAAACATAACTTCGCCAAACCGCTGAAACGGCTAGTAGAGAAAAAAGCTCGGTCTCCAAGTAAGCAGTCTTCAGATAACAACATAACTTCGCCAAACCGCTGCTTCTGAATCGGCAGATAACCGAGAGCAAATTGAAAGTTGGGAGTGATTCAAATCTCTTCTTCTAGAATCCGAGTCAAAACGCTTGTAGCAACGATAAAGATGCGTCTTTTGCTCGATAGTTCCATCCACACTCACGGGGTAAGTAGAGGTGGAATTTCTGAAGAGAAAGACACTCCAATATGAGAAACAATATCAAAAGCTAATTTGATAACTAAAGCCCAGGAACACGTCTTTTACACTATCAGATACGTGAGATTTCATAAATATTTCTTGCCTTTGATACAAGAAAACATCTATGACAATCAAATTAAGAAAGCATGATAACATTTTGTATGACATTTAAGTGTGGTAGAGGGATTCCTTTAACAAGCACAAAAAAAATACAAGTGGGTAAATATATAGGAGAACAGACGGTCAAACGACTCGACCAACACGTTGACCCGGCTCGAACCATAGGTTGAAACGGCTCGGAGCAGCTGTACCGGCTTGGAGCCAGTTGAGACGGCTTGGACAATGGGGCGAACCGGCTCGGAGCCAGTTGAAACGGCATTAGACAGTTGTACCGGCTCGGAGCCAGGTGTACCGGCTCGGAGCAGTTGAGACGGCTTGGACAATGGGGCGAAACGGCTTGGCATGCAGAAGTGGGGTCCACGTGTGTACGGGTAACGGCTCGGCTGGAACCTAAGCACACGGCTTGTCTCGTTGAAAGAACTCGGCTAAGATCTTTCAACAGCAGCCGACTGTAACAGCTTGGCTAAGATCTTTCAACAATGTCGGACACGTGGCGTCCAATGAAGCAACCTCAAGCCGTTACAGGCTTTGTCGGACACGTGGCAATCAAGGGTTGGCTGGCCGTTAAAGGGAAATCTTGTGCCGTTTCAGCATGCTGAAACGGCTCGGCGAGGGGTGTCAGTTGGCCAAAATTGAAAAAACGGCGTTGACTTGGCTATTTTCATGATTTTCCCTATAAATTATTATATTATACTATACTATATAACATTTTGAGTAAGTTCTTAGCTACAGTTTCAGTTTCCAAGTTATTATGACCTACATCTGGCGGTCATTACCACATGACATTCAATTATTCATGGCAAGATGATTGTCTGATTTGGGTTACAAAGCCTAGACATGGAGGACCGAAGCTGAAGGTGGGTTGGAGTCCAACAGGACGTTTGAGATGTGGAGACGGTGGCGTTTTTTAGAAGCGGAAGCAGTGGGTGATGCGATACAACGAGGAATGTGGAGCGAGATGGAAGTGTGGCGGAGGATGATGGATGCTTGGTGGAGATGCTGGTCACCGGGAATACTCGGTTAATACTACACACCGCCGCCGCCGCTTCTGATTTTGGTGAACAGAGAAGCTGAGCTCGGCGATGTCTCAACCTGGCCACCGGGACATCCCGCCAGCGTCGTCGGTAGCCTTCTCGGTGCGGGTATAACAGTTGTCGATGGAGGTTGGTGGTGCCTGTTAGTCACTACCGTTGTCGCCGATCGTGATGAAGACAATTGTAACCGTTGTCAATAGAGCTTGGTGAGGGTATTGTCGTTGCTGGCAGCCGTCACATGGTTGTGGATCTCGCCTGAGAACCATAAGCCTCTCATCTTTCTCTCTCTTTGTGGGTAGTTTTATGTAGTTTAAGTGGTAATTGATTTGTGGGGGAGGTGGGATAACGACAAGATGGCGGGCAACTATGTCAATTTAGTTTTGAAATGAAAATGCAAGAAAATGCAAATATCTATACATTAAACATTTGGTAAAGTGGGTTTGAGTATTACTAATAAACAAATGTTTGTGTTAAAAGATATAAATAAATAATAGGATTAACACACTAAAGTTTTATTATATTTTCCCCATTATGAATACATCTAACTATAAAATTCTAGATAGATTAATAACCTGACATTCATTTATTACGATAGTTAAAAAATAGAACTTTTACTTGGGTATAGATAATTATTTAGTGCATCAAAAAGTAAGTTAAATCTATAAAATGATAAAAACATGTCGCAATGACTTAAACTAAAAAGGTTAATTTGTTAATAGTTTCACTATCATGGACAATAAATAATTTGAGTTCCTTTAAAAAAAAGTTAAATAATTAACTCTCTTTAATTTTTCCATCGATATTTTAGTATACATTTATTGATAATGAAGTTGTATTTAAAAAATGGTATTCTTTTTGTGTCATAAACTATACGAGTACAGTATGGTGACGAACCTAAAAGCATAAATTGGTATTATGATAACTGGTAGCACTATATAGCTATTTTAAAGTAAATATGGTTTTCAGTTAATGTAAAACATGTTTTCCGACATGCAAGGACTTTGTTTTTTTTTTTATCGGTTGCTGCTACAGAGGGTGATAGTACCGTAACAAACCAAGTTGATATCGACTGAGTTCCAGCCGCGTAGCGGCGGGAGATACCACTAGTTATGAACAATTTTGATATGCTATTATGGTTACCTCGATAGGGTTCTAGGGTTCAGCTACAAAGTGCAAATTTCTTAAAAAGTGTAAAAAATAAGGTTGTAAACGAGTCGAGTCAAGCAGAGCTCGACCCAGCTCGAGCTCGGCTCGAACTCAATTCGAGTTGGCTCAGCTCGAGCTCGAATTTCAAATCGAGCTGAGATTTGAGGCTCGAGCTCGACTAGGTTAAAATTCGAGCTAGCTCGAACTAACAAGGAACCGCAAAATTTACTACTTAAAAAGCCCTAAAAATTAATCTCTTTATAGGCTAAGGGTCATAATTGCAATTTAATTTAACCAGATGGCTAAATATGCAAGTATAAATAGTTAATTCACTTTGTACATTGTCTTTACCTTCTTTTATATTGTAAATATTCCTTTAGTTTTGTCTTCTGAGCGATATGGGACAAAAAATGAAGGATGTAAACCTTATTGAGCAAGCTCACGAGCCAAGCCAGGCCAAGCTCGAGCTTAGCTCGTTTATAAACCGAGCCGAGCCGAGCTGGCTTGTTTACAACCGAGCCAATTTTGAGCCGAGCTTTTTTCGAGCTTCTTTCAAACTTTTTTCGAGCGAGCTGCGAGCCGCGAGCTTTATAACAACCCTAAAGAAAACCGACACCCTCGAATTACTTTTGACACCCTAATATATTTTAAATTATCCCAATATGTCTTAAAACACACCCCATACGCGAAAACGGACCCCGAATACCTTGAATATTATTAAAAATCAATTTTTGGGGCTGGTCGCGGGCCGCCTTAAAGACCTTACGCGGGCCGCTAGAGATCAAAAACGCGGCGAAACCTTGTGCTGACACGTGTCCGACTCGTGTTGAACCTACTAGGTGACCCGGATCACCTACATCGTTGACCAAATTTGACGCGGGCCACGTAGCCCCTTGGCTACACTTTACGCGGGCCGCGTAAAAGTCAAAATCGAGCCCTATAAGTAGAGGGCATCGGATCTTCAGTCTGCTTGTTCATTTCCTTTCTCAATCTCGAATTTCTTAAAGAATAGGCATTATACTCGGGTATAATACCCCCTAAATAACGAAGTTCTGCTCCGTTGTAAGTATCATAACCCCTGGATACGTATTAGATACTCTGCCCGATTGATCTAGGGTTCCGTAACGGCTGTCGTGGTTCTGCCCGACGTAGTCGTTGGAATGTCGTCTCGGGGAGGGTATTACTAATGTTAAAATGGGTTATTATACTAACACGCGTGCATTTGTGTAAATTATAGATTGTCACCAGGAAACCCTGAAGGATAATCTAAGACAGCAATGTGAGTAATCTCCTTTTTGTAAATTGTTTTTTTTACAAAACCTCACTTAATTAATTATATATAAACAGTGATTGAGTATTTGTAAGGATACAATTATCGTCGGTATGTTGGGGTTTTGTATACAAAGTTATGTTACTGCCTTGCGAGGGGTAACATTTCCACAAGTCGGGTTTGACAATACCGTGGGTGGTAATTAGTATGACTTGAAAACAAATGTAATTGCGAGACCGCCCTCAATACTGTACAATGGTTTTTATTAAATCTTGATTGAACTGGGATTCACTCACCAGCATTTCCCACTGACAAAATGTTTTTTTAACGCGTTTCAGGTAACAAAATGTGAAAGCCAAATAGAAGCCAGCTGGACAGCACTGAAGGCTTGAAAAAGTGGCAATAAAGTTACCTAAAATAAAATAGATGTTTTTATTAAATAAAAATAGGATTTATTCCTATAAAATGTGTGTACTGCAAACTTGGGTTTTATCCCATGTGTTTAATATTATGAAAATGTGGTCTTTTACTCTGATCCAATATTTCCTAACTACGGTCCTTATGAAAATTCCGCTGCCAAAAATTAGACAATACCAGATACCACCGAAACTGGCTCGCGGCCGCCCGTTCCCGAGGAAATAGGGATCAGGGGTTGTGACAGAATGTGGTATCAGAGCTAAGCCACTGATTCAGCCACAGAAGCGTTCTGCTGACATCAAAATTCAAATTGTTAAGAAATAAATTACGGGAATACGTGCATAATTGTATTTTCTTGTTATGTGTTATTTGACTATTTGTTAGTTTACAGTATGAGCGACCAAGGACCATCTGACGCGTACCGTCAATTGTCTGGTTCGCCTAGAAGCGAAGGTGCCTCTTCTCAGCCTGCCCTCTCAGGGTACTCTGCTGATATGGAAGAAGGAATATTCGTGTTTAAGGCTCAGTCTGAAGAGCTATTCCCTCAGAAAAAGAGATGATGGTTCAGTCGAGGGGCACATGAGCGTAGGAAGCGTATGAAAAAGTTACAAGAACAGAGAACACTAGCCGCAGCTAAAAGAGAAACCAATGCCTATGCCCAGGATATGCTTAATAGGGGTATAACCAATATCCACATCCTAGCAACCACTGCAGCTGACCCTAACCTGGAACAAATGATAGCACCCCAACCACAATCACCAATTCCTGACCAAACGATGGAGATAGAAAACCCTGAAAATCAAGTAGAAATACATGATTTTAATATTGAGGAAATACCTAGGGTACCTTCACCAAATCCCTTAGACCCAAATTACGACCCATGGTGGGATGACAATAGGGACTGTGTGCAACGTTACCCGATACACCAAGACATACCCATGCCAAACCTAGGAGCCTACCCAGGTTTGGAACCTCTAGTTCCCTATTATGATAATGATGTATTCATTAGGGAGATTCTAGAAAATCCTTACCCATACCAGGCCCCTATACCTCCGTACCAGAATCCCGCACCCCAGATTCCGAACCCAGTCCTAGAACCTGCACCCCCAATGAGTGCAGAAAATGTACAAGAACTTAGGACATTTGGTGAGAAAATTTTAGAGAATAGTGAAAGGATGAGACAGGTGGGAGAGCGACTCGTCTGGAAGTACGACGAGCGCAATATGGATTTCTGGATGAATCCATATCCATGAATGTGATGGTGGAAACGGTAGTAATAATAATATTAATAATAAAATAATATGATATGTGTGTATGTGTATGAAAAAAAAACTACGGATGCCTACTATTAGTAGTGTAACTTTAAATTTCAGTCGGTATTGTAATTTTAATTTCAGTACTGGTGTGTAATAGATGCATATTATATGAATAGAGTAAAGTCGTAATGATCGACGCTTTTGACCAAAATGCGTGTCATGTGATTGGCTATATTAAATATTATTTTGTGATATTAATACGTGGTAACTGTTTAAAATTCAGATGGCCGACGAAGGAAATCAAGAAAATCTGAATAACGATAACCAGAGTAACATTAACCTGGTTAATGAGAATCCGAACAACAATAACAATGGAAACCAAGTGGATAATAGTGCTATCCAACACATAGTGGCACAAGGAATCATAGATGCAATGCCATTTATTATCCAAACTGTTAAGGAAGCATATAATAAAAGTAAGCATAGTAGTAAGCGACCAACTAAACCAGAAAACAGCGTAAACAATGGACCCGTACTTCAAGTGCCCATTCCCAAAAGAAGAAGAACCGTGTCTTACGGTTGTTCTTATAAAGAATTCTGGTCCTGTAAACCGATAGAATTCTCGGGCAATGAAGAATCAATTGCAGCTCTACGCTGGATAGAAAAGACTGAGGCTGTTTTAAAAATAAGCAAGTGTGCTGAAGAAGACAAGATAATGTTTGCTTCTAATCTGTTTAAGAACTCAGCCTTAGAATGGTGGAACACTATCCTCCAGTCAAGAGGAAGTGATAGGATTTACAACATGGAGTGGAAGGAATTTAAAAATATGGTAGAAAGAAAATCCTGCCCTCCCAATGAAAAGGAACAGATAGCGAATAAGTTTCTGAACCTAAGAATGACCGGGGTAGATAGTAAGGGTTATACTACCACATTCTTTGAATATGCTAGAATAGTACCAACCCTTGCATCACCTGAACCGGTATTAATCTCACGATACATTTGGGGGTTAAATGGAGAGATTAGACATGTAGTCAAGGCAGCTAGACCTCAAACTATAGTAGAAGCTGTAGAACTAGCAAATACTTTGACAGATGAGTTAATTCGTACTAGAGAAGAAGACCAGAGGAGAAACCTAGTTCAAAGGCTTACCCAAGAATTCCGTTCTGGGAATTCCAACCGTAGGAATATAGGTTCTACCTCTGCACCATACTGCAAGGTCTGCAAGAAAAAGCATTCGGGAAAATGCTCCACTCATTGCAATTTCTACAAGGCACCAGGACACAAGGAAGAAGATTGCAGAAGAAAATCCAGTAATGGACTGTGCTTCAACTGTGGGGAAAAAGGTCATATCAAGCCAAACTATCCGAAATTGGCTCCAACTGCGAACAATAACAAAAACACTAAAAATGCTAGAGCATTTGTTCTAACTGCAGATGAAGCCAAAATGATTCCGGACATCATAGCCAGTACGTTTTTAGTTAATGATGTTTTTACTAAAGTATTATTTGACTCTGGTGCAAACCAAAGTTTTATTAATACTTCATTTTGCAAACTTCTTAATCAACCATTAACTAAACTCTCACAAGAATGTCTAGTCGAGATAGCGAATGGAGAAACGGTTAGGATTTCTAAAATCTTGCAGGGAACAAGAATAGAATTTTTAAACCAAAAGTATATTGCAAATCTGTACCCAATGAATCTGACAGGATTTGATATCGTATTAGGAATGGATTGGTTAATAGCCAATAAAGCTAATATTTTATGTGATCAAAAGTCAATTCAAGTAAATTCACCAAAGGGTGAAAAGATCACAATTAAAGGTGATGGACCATCTAGATCTACTAAATTCATCTCTGTGATGAAAACTGCAAGTTATATAAGAAAATGATCTATAGTGTATTTGATTTCCATAATCACTAACACTAAAGGAAAAGAATTAAAGGACACCCCAGTAGTATCTCAGTTTTCAAATGTATTCCCAGAAGAATTACCAGGACTACCGCCGGACAGAGAAGTTGAATTCAGAATCCATCTATTGCCATGAACAGCACCAATTGCCAAAGCACCCTACCATTTGGCACCCGCCGAAATGCAGGAACTGAAGAAACAGTTAGATGAATTATTAGAGAAGGGATTCATACAACCAAGCTCATCGCCGTGGGGAGCACCAATTTTATTCGTTAAAAAGAAGGACGGATCAATGCGTATGTGCATTGATTACCGTGAATTAAACAAGGTCACGATTAAGAACCGGTACCCATTACCAAGAATTGATGATCTGCTCGATCAATTGCAAGGAGCTCGATTTTTCTCAAAAATCGATTTAAGATCAGGATATCATCAATTAAAGGTACAGGAAGAGGACATTCCTAAAACCGCATTTAGACCAAGGTATGGTCATTATGAATTTACTGTCATGCCATTTGGTTTAACCAATGCCCCAGCCGCATTTATGGACATGATGAACCGAATATGTAAGCCATATTTGGATAAATTCATAATTGTTTTTATTGATGATATTCTCATATATTCTAAAAGTAAAGAGGAACATGCAAAGCAATTGCACGTACTTTTAAGCTTACTAAGAAAGGAAAAACTTTATGCTAAATTTTCAAAGTGCGAATTTTGGTTAGAACAGGTACAGTTTCTTGGACACTTAGTTAACCATGAAGGAATTCATGTAGATCCAACCAAGATCGAAGCGATTACCAAATGGAAAACCCCTGAATCGCCAACCGAGGTTAGAAGTTTCTTAGGATTGGCCGGTTATTATAGGAGATTTATTTGAGATTTTTCTAGAATAGTCATTCCCTTAACTAAGCTAACCTATAAATCCATTAAGTTTGAATGGGGACCAAAACAATAAGAAGCATTTAGAATTCTTAAGCAAAGATTAACCCATGCACCCATACTAGCGTTTCCAGAAGGAACTGAAGACTTTGTAGTCTATTGTGACGCTTCTAAGTTAGGCTATGGATGTGTGTTGATGCAACGCCCAAAGGTTATAGCTTACGCATCTAGACAACTTAAGAATCATGAAGAGAATTATTCAACTCATGATTTGGAATTATGAGCTATAATTTTTGCCCTTAAGATTTGGAGACATTACCTTTATGGTAGTAAGTTTACCATATTTACTGATCATAAGAGTTTAAAGTATGTTTTTGGGCAAAAAGAATTAAATATGAGACAAAGACGCTAGATGGAGATGCTTAGCGATTATGATTGTGATATCCAGTATCATGCAGGAAAAGCAAATATAGTTGCTGATGCTCTAAGCCGAAAGTATCATGAAAAGCCAAAAAGGTTACGTTCTCTTAAATTAAATCTACAAGTAGATTTAAATGATCAAATTAGAAAAGCACAAGAATCAGTAATCCAGGATGATACTGAAAAATTAAAAGGAATGATTAAGGAATTAGAACAAGGAACAGATGGAATTTGGAGATTCCATAAAAAGAGAATGTGGATACCTAAGTTAGGGAACCTGCGCCATCGTATATTAGAAGAAGCCCATAAGTCTAAATATACGATGCACCCAAGAAATGATAAAATGTACCAGAATTTAAGAAAGAATTTCTAGTGGATAGGAATGAAAAAGGACATAGCAACCTATGTTTCTAAATGTTTAACTTGCTTACAAGTTAAAGCTGAACATCAGAAACCCTCAGGTTTGTTACAACAGTTAGAAATGCCAGTGTGGAAATGGGAATTGATAACAATGGATTTTGTTACCAAATTACCCAAAACAAGGAAAGGCAATGATACAATCTGGGTGATTATAGATAGGCTAACCAAGTCAGCTCATTTCCTACCAATGAAAGAAACTTTCAGCATGGAACAGTTAGCTAAATTATATGTAAATGGAATAGTTTCATTACATGGAATTCCTTTATCAATTGTTTCTGATAGGGATAGCCGTTTTACCTCTCATTTTTGGACAAGTTTCCAAAAAGCAATGGGAACCAAGTTAAATCTAAGCACAGCTTATCATCCTCAAACGGACGGACAAAGCGAAAGGACAATTCAGACAATGGAAGACATGCTCAGAGCTTGTGTAATTGATTTCGGAGGTAATTGGGACGATCATTTACCTTTAATAGAATTTTCTTATAATAACAGTTATCACACAAGTATCAATGCTGCACCATTCGAAGAACTTTATGGACGAAAGTGCCGAATCCCATTCTGTTGGGCAGAAATTGGGGAAAAGCAACTATCTGGACCTGAGATAGTGCAAGAAACAACTGACAAGATCATTCAAGTCAAGGAACGACTGAAAACAGCATGTGATCGACAGAAGAGCTATGCCGATAACCGACGCAAACCGTTGGAATTTCAAGTAGGAGATAAAGTATTATTAAAAGTCTCCCCTTGGAAAGGAGTGGTAAGATTCATCAAAAGATGAAAGCTAAGTACCAGGTATGTTGGACCTTTTGAGATTATTAGAAGAATAGGACATGTAGCCTATCAGCTACAACTGCCAGAGGAAATGACAGGAATACATGATGTATTTCATGTATCTAATCTCAAGAAATGCCTAGCTGATGAATCACTTGTAATGCCTCTTAAGGATATAGAGGTAAATGAACAACTCAAGTTTGTAGAAAGGCCTCTACAGATTGAAGACAGGAAAGTCAAGAACCTCAAGCACAAGAGGTTAATTCTGGTCAAAGTGAAATGGGACTCTAAAAGAGAACCAGAGTATACATGGGAGCTTGAATCGGATATGCAAAGGAAATATCCACACTTGTTCCAGTAGATCTCGAGGACGAGCTCTAAAACAAGGTGGGGAGGATATAACAACCCTAAAGAAAACCGACACCCTCGAATTACTTTCGACACCCTAATATATTTTAAATTATCCCAATATGTCTTAAAACACACCCCATACGCGAAAACGGACCCCGAATACCTTGAATATTATTAAAAATAATTAAAAATCAATTTTGGGGCTTGTCGCGGGCCGCGTAGACCCCTTAAGGACCTTACGCGGGCCGCTAGAGATCAAAAACGCGGCGAAACCTTGTGCTGACACATGTCCGGCTCGTGTTGAACCTACTAGGTGACCCGGATCACTTACGCCGTTGACCATCTTTGACGCGGGCCGCGTAAAAGTCAAAACCGAGCCCTATAAGTAGAGGGCATCGGATCTTCAGTCTGCTCGTTCATTTCCTTTCTCAATCTCGAATTTCTTAAAGAATAGGCATTATACTCGGGTATAATACCCCCTAAATAACGAAGTTCTGCTCCGTTGTAAGTATCAAAACCCCTGGATACGTATTAGATACTTTGCCCGATTGATCTAGGGTTCCGTAACGGCTGTCGTGGTTCTGCCCGACGTAGTCGTTGGAATGCCGTCTCGGGGAGGGTATTACTAATGTTAAAATGGGTTATTATACTAACACGCGTGCATTTGTGTAAATTATAGATTGTCACCAGGAAACCCTAAAGGATAATCTAAGACAGCAATGTGAGTAATCTCCTTTTTGTAAATTGTTTTTTTTTTTTACAAAACCTCACTTAATTAATTATATATTAAACAGTGATTGGGTATTTGTAAGGATACAATTATCGTCGGTATGTTGGGGTTTTGTATACAAAGTTATGTTACTGCCTTGTGAGGGGTAACATTTCCACAAGTCGGGTTTGACAGTACCGTGAGTGGTAATTAGTATGACTTGGAAACAAATGTAATTGCGAGACCGCCCTCAATACTGTACAATGGTTTTTATTAAATCTTGATTGAACTGGGATTCACTCACCAGTATTTCCCACTGACAAAATGTTTTTTAACGTGTTTCAGGTAACAAAATGTGAAAGCCAAATAGAAGCCAGCTGGACAGCACTGAAGGCTTGGAAAAGTGGCAATAAAGTTACCTAAAATAAAATAGATGTTTTTATTAAATAAAAATAGGATTTATTCCTATAAAAATGTGTGTACTGCAAACTTGGGTTTTATCCCATGTGTTTAATATTATGAAAATGTGGTATTTTACTCTGATCCAATATTTCCTAACTACGGTCCTGATGAAAATTCCGCTGCCAAAAATTAGACAATACCAGATACCACCGAAACTGGCTCGCGGCCGCCCGTTCCCGAGGAAATAAGGATCGGGGGTTGTGACAAGTTTTGTGTACACCCCTAGTAAAAAGTCATAAAGCATTATAATTTCAGCCATATAGCACACCTAAAATCTACAAATAACAGAGTTGAGATTACCAAAACACCATATTCAAACCCTAAAAGTTCATAAAAACTTCAAACACACTATCGTAGAACTATGAATATAAACACAATATGTTAATCAACATAAAATACAATAATGTTTGTCATTCCATAATCAAAGGTTTATCATCCAAAACACAACACAAAACCCCACATATATGATGTTTTAGTAATCTTCATTATGTTATTTGTGGATTTTATGGTTGACATTATATTGTTTTATAACTTTTTACACTTTTTAGAAAAATTTGGACTTTGTAGCCAACTCCTAGCCATGGTTATGTATGTTCGTGTTCGTTCATTAAGAAATTAGGCATCTTCGTGTTCGTTTATTTTCGTTTGTTTAAAACCTAAACGAACACAAAGGAACATAAACAAAAAAACTTAACTGAACATATTTGAATAAACATAAATTAACATGATTGAACAAACATAAACGAACACTAATGAACGTAATTGAACAAATATAAACAAACACAATTTAACATTAGTGAACACAAAGGAACAAGTTTAATATATTATAATTCATCCGAAAAACACATCTGAATTAGGGTTCATAGACACTAAAATTAAGTAGCTTTTTTATATAAATATTAAGTAAACGATCAGTTACATTTTAAAATTTCGTTTTTTATTACTAGAAAACTCAAATACTAATTAGTTATATTTATATAAGTAGTTAGAAAACCTAATATTTATATAAGTATAACTATCTATATATTTAAACGAACATAAATGAACGAATACAAGGTGTGTCCATGTTCGTTCATTTAATTAAACGAACAAATTTTTTTGTTCGTGTTCGTTCGTCTATTAAATAAACGAACATAAACGAACTTCCCGCTGAACAAGTTCACGAACAGTTCATGAACGTCCGGTTCGTTTACATGCCTAGTATTGATAGTACTATAGTAGTGGTGCACAAAAAACCCGAACCCGGGAAAAATACCCGAACTCTGGTTTTTTAAAAACCGGGTATTGAAAACTTGATTCCGAACCCGACCCTATGTATTATGGTATACACTTGAAAACCCAAACACGAACCCGGTTTTTTTTTTCAACCCGGTTTTTAGTCATACTCCGAGTATTGTAAACCCGAACTCGAACCCGACCCTACGTATGGTATACACTGTGAAACCCGAACCCGGGCTTTTTTCAACTCGTTTTGTACCCGGTTTTTAGCCATACTCCGGCTATTGTAAACCCGGACTCGAACCTGACCCTACGTATGATATACATTGTGAAAACCCGGACCCGGGTTTTTTTAACCCGTTTTGTACCCGGGTTTTAGCCATACTCGTACCCGGGTTTTTTGCATACTCGACACCGGGTTTTATCGATACCCGAGTTTTTTGCATACCTGTATGTACCCGGGTTTTTTTTTCGGGTATGCACTTTTATGATATGTATTGTTAAATTTCTAAGTTTTCAATATAGTGAAAGTTTTATGTTATTAATGGTAAAGTTTATAAACCAAAAATGGAGTTGGAAACATAAAACTACAAAAAAAATAAAAATTAAAAAATAAAGAATCAATCAACACAGCAACGAAATCGGGTTTTTTGTATATCCACCGGGTTTTTTTTATACCCGTATAGTTTTTTCCTAATATCCGACCCGACCTATACCCGAAACCAGGTTTTTTATACCCGCGTATAGGGTATTTTAATACCCGGGTATAGAAAACCCAAACCCGGGTACACCGGGTATGGTTTTTCTGGCCAGTACCTGGACCCGACCCGGGTATTGCCAATACCTGGAAAATCAATACCCGGTGATACCCGTACCCTCCATTGGTTTAGTCTAAACAGACTCGGGTCAGTTTCGAGTCGAACCCACATACACGTTTAGCTAAACGGGTCGTGTCATGACACAACCTGGCGGGGTCACTGGTTGATCTATTTAAGCAGACTATTTTATAAACAAATATAATGTATATTATGTTACACCTTAAACCAATTGGTTATTTTTTACGAAAATTAAAAAAAAAATGAGCATCAATTTGATAATTAACTTATTTTATATAAGTCTGTAAATTTGTAACTTTTATATTAAAAATTGGGAAAATATGAGGCTGGCAAATCGTGTCTTAACAGGTTTAACAGGTATCTGATAACGCGAATAATAAAAATTTTAAACATGAATACGACTCGTTTAACTACTTTATACCCAATGTCTATAAGACAGATCTATATTTTATGCACCTAGAAGAAGAAATAATGGGTCATAACTTTCAAATTTTGATTATTTTAAAAAACGTAAAAAGTCGCATGGTGTAATTTTCTGTTATCGTGTCTTAGCAGGTTACCTACAGGTTACCTATTGCCAGCCCTTTAAATATCATATAAATGTAATCAAGTTAAAGAACTCTGTTGGCGTCAACTCATAAGTTTCACTTATGTTGTGTTTGGCTTTATGATTATGACAGACACCACCCATTTAAACCACTAATTGAAAGTTCCTCCTCTACACAAACATGATGCACAAATGTTTATAATAGTTATTGATTCCTAAAAAATAAATTTATAACTAACTGTAAATTAATTCCTAACTGGATTAAGGTTGACAATGTTTAATATATTCTTAAGCTATGCATACTATTCTTAAGTTTCCAGGCAATCTTGGAAGCATTTGAGGTTTAAACTTAGTGATCAAACTCTACTCTGAATATTATCCTTAAAAGAGTTTCAAAACAAACTTGGAAGCATTTGAAGTTTAAAACTAGTGATCAAACACTGTATGTTACAAACAAGGGGCATGCAAAGTCTAAAGTTTCAACAGTCTGGCGCATTGGTAAGCTTGAGCCCCTCTAGCGCGTTCGAATTCAGCTTCCATGGTTATAAATTAAACAGACCTTCTGACTTGGTACATAAGGGAGAAGTGGAGTCCCTACGTGGTGTATTCCGCGTTAATCTTCACATAGTCATAACTTAAATCACACCCCCAAGCCACACCCATTCCTGGTCCATCCCCTATCGAGGCCATATATACACATAATTAAACGACGTCAGAGAGAAGGCGGTTTATATGAATCTAAGTTTGCATACTGCTTAACCAAGAAACTTACCTATGGAAATTTGAATTTTGACAGTGCCATGAGCATCACCGGCCTCTTTGAGGTAATTACTAGCTGCTGACCTGGAACAAGCCCGAGTTTTGTAGCATTTAACATGCATGTGTGTGTTTGTGTGTATATGCTAGGGGTGCAAACGAGCCAAGTGGCTCGAGATCGACTCAAGAAAAAGCTTGAAACGAGCCGAGCCTTATCGAGCCCGAGCTGAGCTTGAGCCTAGAATAAAGCTCGTTTATTTATTGAGCCCAAGCTTGAGCCTGGCATGTGAAGCTTGTCAGGCTCATCGAGCCTTATCGAGCCTTAGTGTAATATTACTTTTTATTAATATTTAATAACATTTACCCCTTGTTTAAAGTTGTCTAGTAAATGAGCCAATTCGAGCTTATTTAAACTTGTTTATGAGCCGAGCCCGAGCTTCATTTCTCAAGCTCGCGAGCCTAAACGAGTCTATTATTTATATTATTTTTATTCAGTATATTAATTAATAAATAATAAACAAGCCGGGCTCGCTCTTTGAAAGCAAGCTCAAACCGAGTCAAGCTCGAGCTCTCATAAGTTAATCGAGCTTGGCTCGTTTGCATCCGTTGAATATGCATTTTACATACATGTGTATGTTTGTGTGTATATGTATGTATAGATGTGCGTGTATCACCTATCAAATGAAAGTGGTTGGCCTCCATCCATAAGCAAGATATCTCCAAGTGCTATTCTGAGTGCGTTTGAGTCGAAAGGAATTCCTGCATACCCTGCAGCACAAGCGATTCGTCCCCAATTTGGGTCCCGACCATAGATTGCAGCCTGATTATAAAACATATGTATCATTCATTAACCAACATTAAACCTAACTATAAAAGTTTCCTTTTTACAAATATTTTTATTTTATCGGTAAGTTACAAAGATGTTAAAAATTTTAACAGGTGTGTAAATTATCATGCCTTGGTAAGTGAAGAAGATGCTACAGAGCGTGCAATCTTCGCCGCTTCAGCTTCACTGCTCGCACCAGTAACCGAGACCTACACAATTGGCTTCTATTAATACACATGAATTTTAAGAAGAAAAAATCTTTTTTGCGCAACATTTTTAGCGCGTAAGTTTTCAAATTATGATTTAGTTATGCAGACCTCTATAAGGCATGTTGCACCTTCTCCATCCCAGGCTATTGATTTTGCAAGTCCTTGCATTACCTGAAGATCACGAAACAAATGTAGATTTTAATTTAATAAATTACGTGCAAAAAAGTGTCAACTTTTAGGTATATATTAGCATTCAAACATACGGCATCAAGGCACGCTTGTAACTGTTTTGCCTCAGGACTGTGCAGTGCAGATATCTTGTTTGATCCAGATAGACCACTAGCTAAGGCAATGATGGTATCATTGGTGCTTGTATCTCCATCTACCTACAACTTTTAAAGGTAGTTAAATGTCTATAATACCCCCCACAATAGTCATAAAATAGAACCTTGAGTAAGGGTGACAACTGAACATAAAACCAAAACAACTAAACGAACTAGGTATCAGCCAGTTTATGTACAAAAAAAAAGAACATGCAAAGACGAGCAATGGTGATACTCACGGTAATCTGGTTAAAACTTCGGTTTACAGCAATCTGTACCATCTTTCGCCAGGCATCAGCATCTACAAGAGCATCAGTAGTTATAACCTGAAAATTGAATAGCAGAAATGAGATAAGACCATCTACTAAGACTATCGGTTTTTTATTTTAAAAAACTATTAGCACCACTTTTTGATACAAAAATGTTGCTATATGAAATACATAGTAACATACACCAAGAAGTGTTCCCATATTTGGGTGAATCATTCCGGAACCTTTTGCCATTCCCCCGATTCTTATACGGGTACCACCAACCTGAAAATATCATTAAAACTGATACAAATAAGCAAATACAACTCATTTATTTTCCAGTTATTGAAAATTCATTTAAGTTATTTGAACTTACGACCAGTAAAAATATGATTAAGAACCAGGTCATACTAAACCATTTGTTTTTCACTTAATTATAAGTTTCCAATATATCCCCAAAATGGTAATTTTCTTAAACGGTATATAACTTTAGCATAAGATTGTTAAATCTTAAAGAAATTATATTCATTTATGCCATTATCCTCTTGTCTCCCATATTGCGAGTCCCGTCTTACTTTGGCTTAAATCATATAACTGGAATTCATAATCCGATGATCTAGTAGTATAGGCTAAAAACAAACTCCGTCTAAATTTGAAAAGATGTATGATGGTGATGAAGGCATGTATGATGATATAACATATCTATACATACCTCAAACTCTACTGCCACACTCTTGCTTACAAGATCAGTAGTTGTTATTGCCACAGAAGCAGCATCTGCTCTGCAAACCATCGTGAAAAATTATTACTTGAAATTGACAATTATGATTTTGATCTAAGAGCTACCCTTATTTTGTACTTGTTAAGTAAATTTTTAGACATTTGACCACGAACTCTTTATTAAACTATATGTCAGGCACAAAGATCAACCGAGAGAGTGAGAGATGAGAGAGAGAGACATCTCTGAAGAAACTGCCAAACCATAGCTACCAGAAGATTTCAAGATCCCGGAAGGAGGATGTGAAAGCCCATCTCCTTGAAAAGAGACCGCGAAGGGAGAATCGAAAAACACAAACAACCACACCGGAAAGAAAAGGAAGACGGATCAACAAACTCCGTTAACCTGTCTAGTCCGACGGATGTTTCGCTATCTCATGACAAATTCCGAGGAGGCAACAATTTACGAGGTGGCAATAATGATACCTACATCCCATCAACCGAGGATAGAAGCATGCAAAGAAAGGCGATATTCCGAGGCAGGGTTCGACATCTACAGTCTCTGGAGAACAGGAGGGACGGGGGACCCACAGAAGATAGTCAGATACAGAGGAAGAACTTCACATTTCTCAACCAATAAACCCAGGCCCAAATCAAACTTTAAACAGCCCAATAATTCCTCTTATAACATCCTCTTCTGCCCCAGCCCACACCCATGAAAAAGTAGCCGTTCAACCCAAGCCCAACAAATTCAGACCCAAACTCAACTTAACCAAACCCATCACCATCTCTCCACAGTTCAAAAAAACCTCACCTTCACATAAGAAATCTCCACAGTTCAAAAAACCTCACCTTCAGCAAAACTAATGTCACTGCCTAAACTTCACTCAGACCACAGCCCACTGACTTTAATCTGCACAACAGATAACTTTGGCCACATGCCTTTTAATTTTTTTCTAACTCATGGATTAAAAAGGAAGGTCTTCTAGAAGCAGTAAAGAAAGGGGTGGAAGCTCAGATTCAAAGACAGGAAGCAGACATAATACTGGCACAGAAACTGAAAGCCATCAAAGAAGAAATTAAGTCATGGAGGAAAAAGAACTAAACGATGCAATCCGAGCCTTAAACTCCCTTGAAGAAGTCGCAATTCATAGACCACTCATCGAGACTGAAAAAAAAAAACTTAAAGCCAAATGCAAGAAAATTATCTTCAAAACAGAAGAGGACATGAGTAAGGATCTGGCGCAGAAGGCAAAGATTAACTGGGCTCAGTTTGGAGATGAAAAATTCTTCATTTTTCCATGGTCCGGTAAACAGCAGGTTATGTCATAACAGAAGTATCGGCATCGAAGAAAATGGGGAATGGGTAAAAACGTTTAAAAAACAAGTCAAAGCAACAACAAGCAGCACCAACTGCCCATCCTTACAGTCGACTGATATGGAATTCGTGGGTACCAAGAAAGGTAAATTATTTCGTGTGGAGAGCTTAATTAGATAAAATCCCGACTATATCAATGCTAAAAACGGGGAATGAGCAACTTGGGAGAAGAGTGCGTTTGGTGTAATGCAGGCACAGATGAACCGAACCATATCTTTGTGGGATGCCAACTGGCTAAACTGGTTTGGTGCCACATAAAGGTATGGTGTAAATATCCTTCCAAGGGTCAACATCTGAACTTTAAAGTATCATGGGCGCAAATGATTCGACCAACACAAATTTTGTTGCATTTTGTTGGGTGAAAGTCGTAGAAGCTTTCAATCAAGTATTATAAAAAATTCTAACCAAGTTAAAACAGAAGCAATGAAGCATAATCCAACTGCATGAGTTATGAATTAGAACATTACCCTTCAACGCTTGTTGAAAGCAAACTAATTAGTTTAGGAAGCGAATTGAGAAGAGGCTCCTGCACACATGATTTATTAATCACGAGCTCGGTGCTTCAAAAGTTATCAATAAATTACGTGTTATTATATACCTTCTTTATTCGTTGTCCTATCACACCAGTTGATTCTATCAAGATTTCATCTGAACTAACTTGAAGTAACTGTAAAATTGCTGAATATCAGCATCATGTAGATCGAAAATATAAAAGCCTATTAAATTTCACAGACCTTAGACAGGGCATTTGAACAATCTATTACATCTTGGTAACCTGCATCCCCCTGAAAGTCTTACAAAGTTTCTTAAGAATGTTCACTATCACCATAAAAGCTTCATGAAATGTGAATTTAAAACTCATGTTTCAGGTAAAAGTTACCGTTGCTGCATTTGCTTGACCAGCATTTATCAACACTGCACGAGCCTAAAAGGTTGCATAACTAAAATCAGTATAATATATTTTTAGAGATCTAATACTTAACAACAAAGTAGAGAACTGAAAACCGACTGTTTTAGATTTTTCTAAGACACTTTTGCAGTAAAGAACAGGTGCAGCAGCAACCACATTTTTAGTAAATGTCCCTGAAGAATTTTGGCATAAAAAGTCAAACAGTGACATGTGATAGGTCAACATAAGTAGATTAGAACAAACCTGCAGCTACAGCGTCTACATCACAAGTCACGAGTGCAAGATCAGGCTTCGGTCCTAAGGCTCTCAATCCACCATACATTCCTGCAGCTTTGAATCCCTCAGCAGCAGTAACTCCACCAGCAATCTTTAGAATTAAAATCGTTTATTCAGGTCATATCAATATAAAAAGTCAACAGGTCAACATGTCTACTACCAGCCCTCAGTTATCTATTAGATTATAAAAATCCCATAACCAACATTTAAATAAGATCCACTTGTCAACACGTACTATAAGCACATTTTATTACTTAAGGAAAAAATATTGGTGTTACGATACGTCTTCCACGTAAGAAACCAATTACATTCTCCCTCCAACAACACAATAGCCTGAAATAACTTACAAAGAAAAAATGTAGAAAATGGGTTGAAACGGACACAAAAATACTCGAACCCATTCTAACCCGGACCAAATGACCATTTTTTATACAACCCGTTTTGACCCGAACCTGTTCTGATCTGAACCCATTCAGACCTGTGACCCAAACCCTCCCCGCCCGCCCAGTTTGCCAGGCCTAGTCTAAACTTTATCAAAATACTGAAAGCCGTTACCTGCTTCCACGGTCCTTCAGGCAAAAATATTGGAGCGGCTGGGATAAAAGTTGCCGCCTGGTTTGCAGATGACATGGCAAACACCCTAAAATCTCTTTTCGAAGAAGAGAACGAACCCAAATTCTGCAGAAAAAGCACAACAGCCATATGTTGATGCAGATACATTCACCGCATAGGAAAAATGTCGATTTTATTATTCTTAACGAAAGTGGGGAGCAGAAAATTCTCAATAGTACTTATTTTATCCTAAATTCATAAATCACTCAACTTCATACTCTTTCTAATGTCATAAATCACATCCAGTTCTTATCCTCCTAACTATATTTGTGCCTCAGGAATCAAAATCTAAACTTGTTATACACAAACGGGCAGCTCTTAATAATAATAATAATCAGGATTATACATTTAACAATATATAAAAATGTAGTATTTGATCGTATCATCAGCAGCTATAAACATAAGAAAAAACTGCGAATGATGTGAGGCAGGAGTCGTACCAACCTTAGGAGAATACAAGTGTGAGGGTTTAAGAGAAACAAAGTGGAGAGGAACACACAATGACATAGTTTCTTTCTTTCTTTCTAGGCAATGCGACAGATAGTATATGGTGGGCGGAAGGAAAGGGAGGAAGCAGAGTAACAGTTAGTTAGGGTTGTAGAATTTATTTAATAATAATAAATGACCCAATAGACAACGTTTGATTTTGTTAAGTTTTGAAAATCAAAAATTACGATTAGGTGTTGTTATACCTCATTCCAAAGTCGAAACCGAATCATGTGGCACCTGAATTGAACCAAATCACGCCGAACTTGTTTGAATTTATGTTATTGGATTTACGAAAGAAAAATATTATTTAGGCTGAAGATAAACTATTAAGTAGTTTAACAAAGTAATTTGATCAAGGGTTTGAGGCCCAAGTAGAGCTTGTTTTTTGGAGTCCATAAATTTCAATACTACCAAATAACACTAGTACATAAATAAATATAAAAAAAAAGAAAAAAACAATTTCCGTAAGATCGAAAACTAAGACTAAACTTTCTAAACCCGAAATACTAAAATTTTAGTTTTGGTGAACAAAAAACCAAGTTGAACCTAATATTCCCGAATTCAAGATTGTGACATTAGTTTTTTTTTAATAATAACAAGTAACTTTTAATATTTTTATTAACAACCTAAATATAGAGTATTGTATTTTTTTCTTCTAAGGTCATGAGTAGTGTAATAAAGACCTTTGTAGGACGTTATGCGACAAATAGCGAAACGCGTAAGAGAGGGGCTTTATGTGGCTTTATATCACAAGAGGGTGTAATGTGGTTATATGTGTATGGGGCTTTGTATATCTATATCTATACTATATATTATAATGCATGAGGGAGGGGTATTTTAAGATACCCAAAAAATAAGAACTTTCCCCCCTTTATTTATAGAAAGACCCCTAAAATAAGGGTAGTTTGGTCTTTTAAACACTATTTATTTTTTAGCCCTTAAACTTATTACACTTAAATCCCTTAGGTTTTTAACAAAATTATAGATAATTAGTTATAATTCACCCCTCCACAACAAACTTATAATTTTTTACGTATTCTTGACATATCTTATAAACTGTACTGTTTAAAAAAAATTCCAATGATAGCATGACGACCTACACATTTTTATCGACGTTTCGTTAGTTGTCTTGTTCAATATCGACGCACGGATTAAAAGGTACAAGTCGTTAATTCTTTAATGTACAAGTGAAAACATTAGTGATATTTCTTAAATGAAATCGATATAGAGAGAGAAAATAATAAACCTCTTTTCCACATTTAAAGGTTCAGATAGTATTAGAGATACCAGGTCAACTGAATCCCCTAACTTAATCTATAAGAATTTGAAAGTGTTTTAAAAACTTCCCCTCCCCATTCAGATGGCAAACAACAAAAACCCAAATCTTATTTCAAAATTTAAACCCAAATTGACTATTTTCTGCGCCGTTAAAAAATAAAAAAAAGAAGCTTTCAGGGTTTCTCAGATGTCATCGCCACTTTCTCCACCTTCTTCCCATTTCCGGCATGGCTACCTCTGGATGCGTTCTTTTATCATGTTAATTGTATGTTCTGCCTTCTATATATTTTTTTTTTCGTTTGCATATAGATTGTTTGTCAAAAATTGTTTGTGCAAGTTCTATTGTTCCCTAAATAATGTCTCTCTCACTTCTCTCAGTCCTGGGTACCAAGGAAGAAACATATCACGTTTGATATCAAATTGAGATTTGGGATTCAGTCATCATCTCCGACGGTGGTTCTGCTGGGTTTTACCCACGGCTGGATGGTGTTGGTGGAACAAATCATTGGAGATGAAGTTTGTGATGCTGTGGTAACCGGAGAAGATGATGTGGGTGTTCTCTGGTGGTTAGGCGGCGGCCACATCCACTCATGGGTTCTTTCTTGCCAATGTGTGTATCGGCTGATGGTTAAGCAATTGATGAGTCAATTATTGTGTGTGTGTTTATTTATTTATTATTTTTTTTAAAGGTGCCACTTTTCTGCAGATTTTGGCTCAGGGACCGGCTACAATGGGAAAAAGGACAACTCAACACCAAAATGGGTGGTTCCATGAGGTTGTAAAGAATCTTGGAAACAATCCCAGACATGGGCTTTTGGTATTTTGCTTGAGGTTGAAGGTAGTAAACTGAATCTCAACTCATGGGTTCTTTCTTGCCAATTTGTGTATCAACATAAAGACTAATGATACAAAGCTTTATAATTACTTTTATTAAAAAAATGGTCCAATGGTAGGTGAAAAAAGATGTTTTATCCAGTTTTTTGAGCCTTAATCATGTGTATTTGATGATTCTAAGTTTATAAGTCTGTTTTTTGCTTCGTTTGTTCAGTTATGGTTTGGTAGCCATAGATTGATTGTTTGATTTTTGATGGGTACAATTGGGCATCTGGGTCTGGTCGGGTTTGTGAGTTGGGATTTGCAGGGTTTGATTTATTGATCTTCTAAAGTGATTACTTGTTCTTGAATATCAAATTTACTGGTTTATTATTTCTTTGATTTTTAGGGTTAATTCAAGATTATAGCCATCTTCAACATATGGGCTTCAGCTGCATTTTTTGGGCAAAGGATATGTAACATTGGTGATGCAGTCATCGGCTCCTAACCGAGGTTCTCCGTGGGTGTGAAAAGTGTATCAACTGCCAAAAGGTTTTGTCTTTTATTCAACCTAATTATTTTATTTTAAAAAGATAAATGCGCTAAACTTCAAAGGTTTTTTTAGGTCACTAAAAATGACATCCAAAAGATGTTTGGGTTCCAATTATTTCCGAGACATTTACATACTCAGGGTGCAAATGGCAACCCTGCCGCCTAGGCGCAGACCCTTAAAAAGCGCATTCCCTAGACAAGCAAGGCGTACGTCAGGTCCTCTTTCGAACCGGTTCAGACCGTTTGAAACTACCTTTGGCCGGTTCAGATAGATTTTTTAGCTGGCTTAGACCGGTTTTTTTTTTTTTGGTTCAGTGTACCTTTGCGCTGTGCTGCACTCAAGGGAGTTTTGCTGCTTCTCACTGAACTCAAGGCTATTTAGTTGCGCCTCGCCTTGGCTGGGTGCCTAGGCACACGTGCCTTTGGTGTTGTAGAGCAGCTATTTAGGTTTTTAGATATGACTTAACTGTGTGGTACTCAGATTTTTTCATTCAATTGATAGTAAGCTTGTGCTTTTCGATAACATTAACTGATTAGGGTTAACTTTCATTTAACACGGTGTGTTTTAGGCTTTGTTAGAATTGTCTTGAGCTCTATAAAGGTGGGTGCCCGGGGTATACAGTGATAGCTTTGGTGCATACTGTTTACAATGATTATATTCAAGTACTTATCAGTAACAAAGTTTACATGTTTCGGATGATTAGCTGAAATGTTTTTGTTGCTAATTTGTTGCAGTCTAATCTAGAGAATACTGTGGGCGTGTTAACAATGGCTGGTAAAAGGTGTTCGTGTTTTGGTCACTCCCATCTTGGCTTGCATGCATGGTTAGCTTCTTTAGACATTATAAAATATCATTGGTGTCCCTCTTTTTATTATGTGTTAAACGTCGAAGTTAATTCTGTTGTTCCTCGGGTTTAGAAGTAGGCGATGAGATGAACTTGGCAGCTGGGATTCAAGTTGCCCAGTTGGCACTTAAGCATCGCCAGAACAAAAAAAAACCAACAACAATGGATAATCGTGTTTGCAGGAGGGTATGTACTGTTACAGTTCTAGCCATGGCAGCTTTTAGTGTGTTCTAATTTGTTTCCCCTTGTTGTTTTTCTGTTTTTGCTTTCAGTCCATTAATATTAATAAATTAGAAAATTAGAAAATATATAAACAAAGAAAATTGTGAAATCACAATGAAGGTATATATAAGGGTATGAATAAGGCCACACATTAAAAAGTCTACTTGACTTTTAATTTTTTTGGCATTGTGTTAGTATAAGATGATTTGGAGATTTTTTGGGTTTTTGGGATGATGTAATTAGGAAACATAATCTGGGTTTAGGGAAATTGAGAGAGAAACACATGAAGAAGTCGAAACACATAAACAATCTGCTGCCCTTGACTTGATTTCAAGGTCGAAGAACCATCAGTTTTACGATGATGATGATGATAATCCAAAAGGTAGTTTCTTTCTTGAATTCAAGTGAAGGAATTTTACCCTATGTTTTTAGAGGTGGCTAAACGTGTGGGTTGAGTAACGAGTTAAAATGAGTATAGGTCTGAACGAGTTGGGTCGGGTTTTTTTGAGTTGCCAACTTTTTTTTTCTCATGTTTATATTTAGATATGAATAGCACGTGTATCATTAACTTGGTAGCGTAATTATTTTAGATTAAACAGCACCCAGGATTGCAAGTATATAAGGAAAGTTCAAACCTTTATACTTGACCCTTATCAAATAAATTCCAACCCAGTTTAACCAGTTTTCACATGAACGATTTAAAAATTAAGATTGCCAGTTCGCCATACCTTGTTATTGGAGTGCAATTGTTTCGTGCTTTATACTTTCATAGTATGTGATGCATGTTAAGAGAAAGATGTACGCTTTGACATATAAAGTCAAAATAATTCCTTACATTTTCAATTTAAAGATGGATTTTGTTACTTATTTAATTATATAAATTTTCAATTATATTTGTTTGTATATTTAATTGATTACCAATTTTCTTCTAATAAATGTCAAGAATTAGTGTCAATCTTGAAGTTCATAATGTAGCCTTTTGACATCAAAAGTCAAAGATATATGTGCTGACCGTGTATTCTTGTTGCCTCTCGTCGTCAGCTCTAGAAATATGGGGTAAACATAAGTACCATACAATATATCATAAGTTGACTATGCATAAAATCATTCATAGCTACTACTTACATGATGTGGGTAGCTTGCCATGCCACAAACAATGGTCTAACGATTGAGATTATTCTTTTTATTCCACAACTAGAAGAATTCATGTTCATTCTATACAAGGTTTAGTAGATTGAAAGCTAAACGTTAGTGGTTGGCACTCTTAAGGTTGATGGGTATCAAGCATTTCTTTATAATATACATGACAATTTTCAAAATTAATAAAGTATGATATAAAAACATGAACCTCAATCTCTTCACCAAATATTTGAATCTTATACGGTCTCCTTGAAATTTCAATTAATCTATTTGTCAAGTTTTATATCTACATTGCTACATGTATTTTAGTAACTTAGCTGTTAATGTGTTAAATTTTAATAAATGACATTATCTAGATTAGTTTTCACCAAAATCTTTAATATTTTTATTTTTATTTTATCACAATGCAATTTTTTAATATTAAAATATGGGATATGTACTTTAAAGATCTTATCCCTAGAAGTAGATAGATCACACTCATCCTACTAGATAAATTTAAGGGCATGTTTGGCTAAGCTTTTTGTAACAACTTATTGACTTATTGGCTTTTTGAAAATTCATAAGCTCTAAAATGATGTTTGGCAATGAGGGTGTATGTGAGGAGAAAAAGCCAATAAGTCAATAAGTCACTCCATACTGACTTTTCCAAAAAGCTAATAAGTCAATAAGTTGTTTCAAAAAGCTTAGCCAAACATGCCCTAAGAAACATAAAAAAATAAACATAATAATCTTTTGTAAAATACTATACGAATAAGAAAACTAACAAACGCACCATGCAATATATCCAGAGGATTGACCAGAAAATGAGTACCGTGTTGTAATTGTCGTTGTCATCGTATTGCACGCGTTTCCTACTGTTTAAGGCATGTTAGATTGTAGGATGAGATGAACCATGGATAATGAAATCCTAAAGGTTTTAACAACCCAAACTAAACAGCCACCAATAACAAAGGATAATTAAATCTGACAATGGATAAGATACCCATAACAGAAGGGCATAACATAAGATCATTTTAAAAAGTACTAAACCAAATAGTCACCAAAAAGTTCTTAACTTCAATTCGCGTCCAATAGAGTCATGCACACCCTACTGGCCCATGTCAAAGGTTTTGGTTTGATGGATAACTGAAAAAACCGAATCACACAATAACGAAATCAAATTGTTTTAAAATCCCCTCAACCATAATTTTGGTTTTAGTGGTTTTAGTGGCAGTGGAGACTGAAAACTTAACAAACCAAACATTTTGTGTTTCCCGCCGCATCGCGCGGGCACCCCACTATTATGTATGTATATATATGTATGTGAGTGGGGCTTTGAATCTTTCTTCCTTCACGCCACTATGTATACAACGGGAACAAGATTTTGCACCCCCATAGCGCCGCCTGTAGCGGTGTTCCGCGGCGCTATGGGACGCCATGGCCACTTTCCCCGTGATGTACCGCCCCATTACACTTAGTCTAAGTTCTAATACAAATTCTATTGAAAACCCGGTTATATAAAAAAAAAACAATTGTTTTTAGTCTCGTGGGTTAAGGAAAAATTAAATGAAACTAAATATTAAGCGAAATAAATTAAAACAAATAATATTTTACGATTATTAAAAAGGTGGTCACATTTCGTGATGTGCTACACATGCAAGGGCAAACAAAAATCGGGAAATTTACTAAAATAGACAAACTGATCTTGAAAATTAATTAAATAGACATGCATATTTAGTCCTTAAGAAGTAGACAAAGAAAAATTTTTTGCCAATCATACAACAACAAATAGGACCAACCGGTTCTAACAGTTACCTCTTAGTTGGCATTGAATCTCATGTAAAGGTAAAATTATGACCACATACGAACCAACCAAGATGTGTCACGAGGAAACTGTCACGACCCCCGACCCACCCTGGACGGAATCGGGAGCCGCGAACAGCCAAGCGGTACCGGTGATTATTTTGAAAAATATTGCAGCGGAAATTTCATCAGGACCGTGAGTTAGGAAAAATATCAGAGTTTAGAAAACACCGGATTTTATTTATTAAATAGATGGGATAAACCCATGTTTTACAATGGTAGCTTTAATAAGGGATAAACTCCATTACATAAAACAATATTTCTTAATTTGATTTAATTAATAAATAAGCCACTTCTTGAAGCCTTTTAGTACCGTATCCATCTTTTACTCCAATCTACTGTAATTACCTGAAACGCGTTTTAAAAAGGTTTTGTCAGCAGGAAATACTGGTGAATCATTCTATTTACTAAAACGACACATTTGTTATAATTTACAGTATTAAGAGCGATTACAATGTTTCTGATATCAACCAACTACCCTCGGTATTTGTCACTCGACTCGTTTCTGTGACTATGGTCATATCACCCATTGGCTAACTCGTTGTCCAATGGTGAAGATTATCAAGTAATGTATACAAAACCCCACATACCGGCTGTAATATGGTGATTACAAAGACTTAATCCCTGTAATTATAACTTTGAAAATATTTAAGAATTTATAAAGCATTTTGATAAAAAGAGAATGACTCACATTATAAGCATGCAGATTCATACGGGCAAAGTTTAGTCTACAGATAAGCCTTGATAGATTGCAGATTTATACAGGCAGAGCTTAGCCTATTGATTAGCCTTGTAACCTAGTGCACACGAACTAGGTAAGTAACTAATACAGCATTTACGATAACTCACGAGATTAAAATCCTCACAACGAATGACAAAGTGCAATCACTTAAACATCCATCGGATTCACAACGAATGACAAAGTGCAATCACTTAAACATCCATCGGATTCACAACGAATGACAAAGGATAGTACTAAAACATCCATTGGATAGTTTCAATCGATCGAACATTGAATCGTAGCAGCGATCGAGTTAATACCCGGCATCGTAGCAGCACCCCGCTATACTAATTAGTGATTTGGAGACTGTTTCTACAATATCTCAGCGTGTATAACGAATTTCTTCGTCGTTTTAGTGCCAGAAATCAAGTCCCAGACTCTGCTATTTATACACAAAATTGACATCGCTTACGGACCGTAAGCCTTATCCCTTACGGTCCGTAAGGGACACGAAAAGGTCATAGGCTTGCCACGTGTGTGTGTAGGCTTGCTGAGTCGACGGAATATTAAAATTCGAATTTGACAACGAGATATGAAGATAATCGTTAAGTGGGAATATCCCCCCTTGAGTTTTAGGGGCCCTAATCCTGATTCTGATTGTTCTGAAAATTTTAGGGTTTGTGCGTAATCACTTGGGTGTCTCAATTAGGGTTTCCTATTAGATAAAATAATAAAATAAATAGGACTTTTAATGAGGGTTGTTACATTCTCCCCACCTTAATAAAATCTCGTCCTCGAGATTTGGGTTACGATATTTCTTTTAGATTTATGTCATATTTTAGTCAATAAAATGACACAGAATTAAATATCAAATTTTGTGAATACGAGTTGTATAATAAGTAGGATTTAATGGTTCAAATGAATTAGTTCAAGAAATCGATGATAAACGAATGAGATGAAATGATATAATTTCCAAGATGACTAGGTTCAAGCCAAAAGATATATGATCAATAGATATTAAAATGAATGTGAATGACTTTTAGAATCAATAAAAATTCTTTGTCAAAAGAAAGCTTACTTTGATTGGCAATTGAGGAAGACTTAGAATCGACAGGTTTAAAATGAAATTAAAGCATGAAAAATGATTTGTCAAATATTAAATTATGATATGAGAAAATCAATGTGCTGAGATTAGTGAATTGCAAAGATACACCAGAAGACAATAGAGTTAGTGTATCATTATTTAGAGTTCCAAGTTATTTTAATTGCGAAACAATGTGATAGTACACTATTAGTGACCAGGTTTTTTTCATACTATGTCCTATAGATTGAAATATAATAAGAACAAGTTGTTTTGGCATGACCAACCATTATATTATATTTGTAAAGCAAATGTAATATATATTATTTGTGTCCCTGTCTGAACTATATCTTACATATAAATACTATGTAATATATATTATTTGTTACGCATTTTTATTCTATGTAAATGGTCACCACTTTTAAATAAATATTATTTTTAGTATTTTACTATACTATGTAAAATAACTTATATTTACTATGTAATATATATTACAAAATACCGCAATGAAGTTATTACATTACAAAATATTTTAGTATTATTATTTTATAAAAGAAATCACTATTATTTATAACGTTAAATGAAAGTTGTAAATAAAAATGTAAAAATATTTATTGTACAAAAGTATTTGTAAAATATTTTGTAAATATATAACACTTAATGGGTTGATTCTATGTGATCACTTATTTTCATTTTGAAATCATATAACGTTGTGAATGTTTTTATAAATGTTGTAAATAAGTGAAAACGGAGACTATTCTTATATATTACAATGTTCCCTTAACCCAACGTAGTTGATGACTATCATATTATTCTTATATAGTTATTTTCTTGTTAGAACGTTACGGTACATAGTTACCACAAAACATGTGATAAACAATTATTTATATAGTTTTATTCGTCCCTCTAATTCTTATATTATTTTATGAAAATATGTCTTCTCCTTAAAGTACAAAGTATATATATTTTCATATATAATTAAAATTTACTAAATAAGTATGATGACTTAATTTATATATATTAACTAGTTATTATCATGGTGGATATTGGTTAGTTGTCACACCCCAATATTTCCACACTTTACCGGTGGGCCCGGTAGGGGAGTAACGTGACGTGGTTGGCAACATCATAGTCAAACAACACAATATATAAATGCACAACGGAAGCAAAAGGATAAAAATATTACAATCCGAAATAGTGTAACATCAAAGTATTACAACGGAAGTAAAGGATCCACAGGCGGATCGAAATAAACATAACATTTTTCAACAGACTTTAGGCATCTAAGCTTGCGAGACTCTTTATTGATGCTAGGAGTAGCCAGCCCATTCCGATTAGTACCTGCACTTAGCCTCTTTGGGAAAATACGTCAGTTTACACTGGTAAATACTATCAACCGACTCATTTTGAAAAGGTTTAATAAATAATGGATTTGAATGCACATGGCACAAATAATATTTTATAACATGGGATAATTATTTGAATATAATACTCGTAAAAGATTTACATGTTTCTATGCGTTCGGTAGCCGGATCGAGCCGGGTTAAAGATCAATAGACACACCACATTGCGTATATGAGACACCGACAGGTGTACGCCTACACCTGGGTGCTAAGGTCGTGGCCATTTCGTAAAATGATGCCAGGGATATCCGGGACATGGTCATTAACCCCCCAAAGGCTTTAAGCAAACAAAACAATTTAAACGGTCATCTCGATAATACTTAACCCCCAAAACGATTAAGGTCGAAATGCCCGACCAAGCGGTATTTTATATACCGTACCCCAAGCCCGTATAGGGAAAATAAGTTAAGAGTATTTACCTGAGCTAAATATAAATTCAATCCCAGCCGTATCAAATCAGCAAGTACAGATAGCTTTTACTGGGCTCCTAAATATGGAACAAAGGTTTTTAATAACCTATTAGAATCCTAACGGGTCTTAAAATTAAGCCTTGACTTAGACCGATTAGTTTTCGAGAGAAAGATACGGTTCAAACGCATGATAAAGCGAAGACCGGAGTAGAATGTGATTTAGACCCGACAAGTTTGAAGACTTGTATAATATGGGTAATCTAAACACATTCTGGATTTTGAGATAAAACCGATAAGGTTTGACCCGTTTCGGCTAATTTATGCAAACTAGTTACATAAACCGAACCGAACGCGTATGAAGCGTAACGGGTAACCGCAAGAGTCCTAAACAGGTTTCCTAAGTTAACATGCCTTAAATATGTTGTGATATCAGTAGGATACCTTCCATTATGCCCAAAACGAGTTTAATTTCATAATAAGCCCCGTAGGGGTATTTTGGTCATTTTAAAGGTTATAAAAGGGATTAACTAAGTTTCTGTGATCCGGGTCTGATTTTATCAGTAAAGCAACTTAACTTAACAGGTTATATCCGTTGGTGTTAAGTCTTATGTGTCAAAATGGTTTTAAACCCTTTCTATGCGTTTAATACGCGTATAATGTCGTTTTAAGCGATTTACGGGTTAAAATAGTATTCTGAGTTTCCAGGTCAGTTCATAAGGTTTAAAATACCTCATTTATTATTTAAATTCAGTAGCAATTGGATTGGTAGCAAAAAGACTTGTAAAACTCATTTTATGGCCGAAAAGGGTATAATCGGTATTTACCGAATCAAGGCATAATCCTAGCTTATGATCAGTTAAAAGATAATTAAAAATCTTCAAAAATCCCAAAATATTATATTACATCAGTGGGTAAAAGGTTTGGTGTCAAAAATTGGGTTTAGGTAGGTTTTACGCTAATGACGCCGTTTAATTACAAAGAAGCGTTCTAATTACGTCATTAAGCATAACTCCTAATCTAGACCTCCGTTTGATGTGAAATTTTAGGGACATGTTTAATAATCAGTAACTAAGATTATTGTACTTTCACATCTTCAAAAATCTCGTTTTATGATCATAAGGGCAATATGGTCAACATTTGGCAATTTAACGGAAGCGTCGGACAATCGAGGTTTCAAGTGGTATAAACGCAGAGGGTTATACACACATGTAACTAGGTCCTAATGGAACTTTAAGGCATGTCTAAACCTATATAAATCGGGTCAGAACCGAAGTCAAAGCAAAAGTCAAACTATGCGCCTTTCGGTTCCGAATCGGTTCAAAACAGAAAGTTGTCGAATCAAACCAACTTAGACAAGTTATTATACTTATTATTAAGTTGTATGAATGATAAAACAGGTTACACGCCTTCTATATCGCTAATTACATAATTAATGGTTCTGTTGACTTTTTCGAACAACGTTTGACTCGACAAACGACCTAGCTAGGATGGGAATCAGTGAGTGCCCTTTTAAGGGTTAATTGCCCACATAATTGCCAACTTATAACAACTTTCATTTCGACAAAACACTGGACCGTTTGTGTTTTATCGTTAAGTCAAACCGTAGTTACGACGGTTTGACTTTTAAGCTATAAACTCATCAAAACTTAATTAAGAAGGGTCAAGGTTACTTACAAGAGTCTAATGGATGATTAGGAAGGTCTTGTGGCTGCTGTTGTGCTCCTCAAATGATCAGAAATGAGTTTGGAAATGAATGTATGAAAGTTGCAACATTATGAGCCTTATCTAGTGACTTTAATCATCTTAGATTGATGCCAAATGGGTCTACAATTGATCAAGGATGAATACATGTGTCATCTACAACCTATAAACCACTTTAGGACGCCCATGGTATGCCATACTAGTGATCAAATTCGGTTAAAACATCAACATACAGCTGTGCAAACAATTCTGATCAGACAAGGCAGTCGCGTAGCGCGACTGCCGGAGTGTTCAAGCTCGCGCTACGCGAGCGTGTTGAAGACCAGCCAAACAAGTTTCTTTTAATTGCATTTCAGCCCCTGGTCCTCCAAAACGTCGCTTTCTCATTCTTTCTTGCATTTTAAGACTTTATATTTGACATATGGGGGCTTTAAGGCTTATACCATCTTTGTCAAGTCCTCGGGAAACTTTGTGATCACCCGAAAAGCCCTAATTTTCAACGTTGACGCTTTTAACCCTCAAACACGAATTTTATCATAACTTTCTCATACGATAACGAAACTTGGTGAAATTTTTATGGTGCATTCTAGTGAGCATAATTAATCGTTACAAGGCTTCGGGTTTGCTAAAAGGTCACTCAGAGGTATATCTTTAACATGTTGACACATTTAACCCCTGTAGTTTGTAATCTCTCACTTTCTTTCACAATTCGCTTCGTATGATCCATGATCCATTCGTTTAAGGTTATACACATCATGTAGGGTTATTGCAAAGTATATTTATTCATTGTTGACACTTTGAACCCTTATATTTACATAGTTTCATTGTTTGTCAACTTTAGTCTTTCAAGAACATTCTTTCACACGTTCAAACATATGACACGTGTCAACACATTATAGGACGTAAATTTTCGAGGTGTTACATCCTCACCCCCTTAAAAGATATCTCGACCTCGAGATTTACTGAAATGGATAAGGGTATTTTTCTTTCATCGTGGACTCAACCTCCCAAGTATACTCAGGACCTCTACGGGCATCCCATTTGACCTTTACAATCGGTACATGCTTCCTTCGAAGCTTCTTGAATAGTTTTAGCTTATAAGCTACTTGATCTTGATACATTCGATTTTCTTCGAATAATTCTATATATTTAGTGCTTACTAGCCTGTTAATTTAACACTTTGGCACGCCCTTCCTGGGTGATATCTCTTGTTTGAACTTTATTCTTTAACAAGAATTTAGGAGGGTTGCTATTTTCATAAATCCTTGATTTTCTGCCGAATACGGGCATCTTACGGTTGATTATGAATTTGCGTGATCTTATTTGTTGTTTCCAATACAACTTTCAGATCCTGTTAATTGGACTTACCAATCTATTGTCATAACCAATGATATTTAAAATTTCTTCTATACAAGGTCTCCTAAGGAGCAGCCTTGATGCTTATATATATATATATATCAACTATTATAGAAAAGCTTATCTTAAGGTGAGATGGTTATTCCAACCACTGTTTAACTAATTTTAAGGAATAGTTAATTCTTGCCATTAGTCGAACAGATCGACGATCCTGGGCAGCTGATGGCAAATTCTTAATCGTTGCCTAATTAGGGTTGCGGTGATAATGCATAAGCAAAATGAACCGTCTTTCATACTTAACTATACCGGATTCCCAGGATATTGAGTTAGGCTATATGAACCCTCTATTTTAACTTAGTTAATCAGGGTTTCGATTCTTCCAATGATGGTACTAGCCGTTTTGGAGATTTCATAATAACACTGCCTTAAACGGGATTTAAACCTTAACTCTACCTGCCTCTCAGGGGCAACAGGGTAATATTAGGAGAAAATAATCAAGGTACAAGGAGGTTACAGAGATTTTTACAAATCTCAGGCTCCAATTCATCCACCATTGTTTGTGTCAATTAAGTGACACATTTATGTTATGAGTCCAAGAACTCCTTACTCGGAAACATTTACTTGGACAATTCCATCCTGGACATCTCCTTTGAATACTATTAGTTGACCTTAGTACCATATGACCTCTCGGAATATCTTTGTGGTCCCATGAATTAAACCTCCATACTGATCAGGCATGGAAGCAATCTATGGAACTTATTAAGATACACCAATCTTCATATGGCGCTTTTATCATACCATCTGGTATTCAGAATCGATAGAGATTAAAGAGATATCAAATATATATGCTTTCGTACTTCCTCTTAGAGAGAGGATACTTCTAAAATTTTATGCCTAAAGGTTTCTGACAAGAACAGAAGAAATGGTTCATATGATTTGCCTGAAGGTTCTACCTTACACTTAACATCTGGGTTCTTACAGGGAAAAATTTCTAAAAGTTTGCTAAGTTTATGATCTTGTAAGAGACTTAACAGCACCCAAAACCACATGTAATTTATAGCAATAAATTCACAAATAAGGGTTTATCTGGTGAAATTCCTAATGTGAGCTGTCTCTAATTATTCAACAGGAGGGTTAAACGCCTCCATTATTAATCCTTCTAAACTTAGCTGTAAAATCTTAGATAACTTTAGGGCAGTCTCAGCTTTGACTGATTACTTCTTAATCATTATAACGTGGGTAGCTGAGGTAGATCCATAATGGATTTTTAATGAGTAGGTTTTGAAACCTTAGTGTGCCCTCTTATTGCCAATGCTAATCACTAATAATTATGTGCTTTAATAGGGTACTATCTCAGCCAATAAATTAAAATTTGCGACATACTGTCGACAGTCTAGAACTTTTATGGCGAGAGTCAGAAATTCTTATTCCGTCTTTTCCCTTTTTCGCGAAACGGATACTAGGTTTTTTTTTCTAATAAGGTCCTTAAAACTTGGACCATTCCACAATGTATAAGAGGATCCTTCTTGAGGATTTCATTAATGTCCTTACTAATTAAAAGTATTGCCATCGAATGACTGTGATGTATACCTTACCATGTCCTTTCTAGCATAACCACTGATATATTTAATGGTTTCTACTTCATCCTTTCTAGTGTCTAGTCAACATAAGCAAGCCAAGAGTAATTAAAACATAGAGTTAAAATCTTGGATTCTAATACTTAGTCAACATAAGGAGGATAAGTAGGTGACTTATAGTAAGAAGTAAGGAAGTTATTGTACATGTGCTTATATTTAATCAAAATGGAAATTTCACAAACTAGGCACCTAGCTCGGTTGGCTAGGCGCGCGAAAGGGTGCGGCCTAGACCCAGGTTCGATTCCGGGGACGGCCGGTTCCACCATTTTTTTTTTCTGAGAGCCTGACACGGGCCGCGTAAGGTATCACCCAGGGCTTACGCGGGCCGCTTGGGTCTTCTGAGCAGAAGCAAACTTTCAAAAATGACAGTCTTGGTCCCTGTTATGCATTAAAGCCATTTCTGACACGTTTAAAGTCCGTTAAGTCAACTTTAAGGCCCTAAAATTGTCACGGCCCCCGACCCGGTTTGACCCGTTTCAGGGGCTGCGGGACAGAAATACTGCGGTATTTAATTAATTGAGTTTGACAGCGGAAGTTTTCATCATGATCTTTTAAAATGTAAATATTTCCCGATTATTTTATTTCACAATTCGGGATAAAACCCGGTAATTTACAATCATTTGATTTCGCGAAGAAATCTTTTTATTTTACAAAACATGTTTCTTTATTTTATACTGAGCCACTTCTTTGAGCTTGTAGTGCTATATGGCACTTTTCCTGATTCATAACAGATCACCTGAAACATGTTTGAAAAAAAATTTTGTCAGCGGGAAATACTGAGTGAATCATTCTATTTTGCATAATGATGCATAGTTATCAATTACAGCATAAGAGCGATTACAATGGCTTCTATCTTATTTTTATCTGGCATTCTGTCACAATGGTGACAAGTCACAATGGTGACGATGGTCATACCACTATTTAGATCAATGAACCTAAATAGTGACGATTATCCTTGTAGGTCAATGAACCTAACAGTGATTATCCCGAGTAGGTCAATGAACCTAACTGGGAGAAATTAGTAATGTGCACAATACCCCACTAACCAGTAATTCAAGATATCCACGACTTAGTCCCTGTAATTATAACCTTGAAAATAATTTGAGGTATTGTAAAATAGTTGATAAAAAGAGAATGACTCACAAACTGTGAGAAAAGAGAATGACTCACAAACTGTGAGAAAAAGAAGAATGACTCACAAACTGTGAGAAAAGGAGAATGACTCACATTGCAGATTTAATTTGGGCAGAGTTTAGCCTACTGATTAGCCTTTTAACCTAATTTAAATACAATGCACACAAAACTGGGTTAGTAATCAATCCAGCATTTACGATAACTCACGAGATCAAATTCTCACAACGAACGATAAAGTGCGATACTTAAACTCATCCATCGAATTAACGACGAACGACAAAGTACGATACTTAAATTCATTCATCGAATTAACGACGAACGACAAAGTATAACCCTAATGTGGGCAGCACTTAAACATCCATTGGATATATTGATCGATCGGACAATGAATCGTAATAGCGATCGTGCTAATACCCTGATTGCGGCGTTGATTAGTGCCCCGTGTGTGTTAATTGTGATTTTTGAGAGTATATGGACGAAATCTCAGAGTAGAATTCGAATTCTTTCGACGTTTCAGTGCCAGAAATCGAATGCCAATGTTCTGAATTTATACACCAATTTGATCTAGCTTACGGACCGTAAGCATTAACCCTTACGGTCCGTAAGGGTCTTGAATCTTTCATATGGTTGCCACGTGTGGGACTAGCTCAGGTGAGTCGACACTTTCTGAAAATTCAACTTGGACAGCACGTAATTTAGATAATCGTTAACTAGAGTTTACCCCCCCCCCCTGAGTTTTAGGGGCCCTAATCCTGATTCCGATTGTTCTGAAAATTTTAGGGTTTACGCAGAATCACTTGGGTGTCTCAATTAGGGTTTCCTATTGGTCAAATTAATTTAATAATTTATGACTTTTGATGAGAGTCGTTACATTCTCCCCACCTTAATAAAAATCTTGTCCTCGAGATTTACTGGAATAATTGAGGATACTTTCTCTTCATTTTGGTTTCCAGTTCCCAAGTATATTAGGGTCCTATCTTTGAATCCCACTTTACTTAAACTAACACTATTTGTTTACCTTTATATCTTGGAAAGGTACTACCAAAGATTCATTTGATAGATATTTCTTGAGATTAAATACATGAAATACATCATGTATTCCAGCTAACCTTCCTGGTAGTTGTAAATGATAAGTTACTGGTCCAATATGTTGAATGATCCTACGTACCTTAGTCTTAGCTTTTCTTTTCTTACCAAATCTACCAACTCCTTTCCAAGGAGATATTTTTAATAGCATTTTGTCTCCAACTCGTACTCCAACGGCTTTCGTCTATTATCTGTATAACTTTTCTGACTATCCTTAGCCGTCTTCAGCCTTTCCTTCGTGATACTGGATATCACAATTATAGTCACTTAGGATTTTCATCCATTTCCTTTGCCTCGTGTTTTAATTCTTTTTGCCCAATTATATATTTCCAATTCTTGTAATCCGTATAGATAGTATACTTACTTCTATACAGATAATTTATCCAAATCTTAAGGGCAAAAATTATGATTCCTAATTCTAACTCATGAGTGGTATAGTTTTCTTCGTGCTTTTTCAACTGTCTTGAAGCATACGCAATTATCTTCTTGCGTTGCATAAGCATATATCCTTAATCCTAGTTTTGAAACATTACCATATGCTTTAAAATTTTATGTTCCTTCTGATAGACTAAAATTGGAGCATTGGTTAATTTCTAAAGACTTCTTCTTGTTTAAATTCCCATTCAAATTTAACTGTTTCACAAATTGGCTTAGTTAATGGTATAACTATCTTGGAAAAATCCTTAATAACCCATATATAATATCCGGCTAAACCTACAAAACTCCTAATGTTCTATTGCGGATTGTGGAACTTTCCATTTGGTAATTACTGCTATCTTAGCATGATCTATGTGAATACCTTCGTGATTCACCATATGACCTAGAAATTGCACTTTTTGGTAACCACAATTCACACTTCGAGACTTTGGCGTAAATCTTCTCTTTTCTTAACAAAGTTAAGAATACATGCAAGTGCTGATAATGTTCTTCTTGACTTTTGGAATAAATAAGTATATCTTCTATGAAGACAATTACAAATTTATCCAATATAGTTTACAGATCCTATTCATCATGTCCATAAATGCTGAAGGTGCATTTGTTAATCCGAAGGGCATGATTGTAAACTCGTAATGACCATACTTAGTTCTAAAAAACAGTTTTAGGTATGTCTTCTTCTTCTTGTACTTGGAACGTAAGTTGATTTTAGAAAAAATATCTATTTCCCTGGAATTGATCGAATAGATCATCAATTCTAGGTAATGGGTATTGATTCCCTATAATCAATACATATTTTCATCAATCATCTTTTTAAACAACACTGTGTTAACCGATAAGGTACCTTGGTTTATTGGTATAGTTCCTGGATTTAAAGGAATTCTAAATTCTATCTTCCTATCAGGTAGTAATCCTGATAACTCTTTTTGGGAATACATCTGGGTATTCTGAAACTACAGAAATTTCCTTAAATTCTTTATCTTTAGTATTAATGATTACTGAAATCATATATACTATTCCTTTATTTTGTTCATAATTAGCAACTTTCACTACTGATATGAACTTTATGGGTTTACAGGGTTTTATCTCCTGTAATCATTATTACTTCTCCAGTGTTTGCACCAGAGTTAAATAATACTTTTGTGTAAACATTACGAACTAAGAACGTACCGGCTATCACATCTGGAATCATCTCGGCTTCTTGAGTAGTCAGCTGGAAGGCTCTTGCATTCCTTTTTGCTCCTTCTGCAGGTTTGGCTTTATTGTCAAATGGTTTATTCAGTTTTGGACAATTTGGCCTAAGATGTCCAGCTTCTCCACAGTTGTAACAGACTGAAAATTTCTTCTTCCTGCAGTCTTCTTCTTGATGCCCCGGAATTTTGCAAAAATTGCAATATCCTTTGCATCTTCCAAAATGCTTCCTTTTGCAAAAATTGCAAAATGGACTAGTAGTAGATTGCCCATTTCCTCTTCTCTTGAAATTGTTATGGTTATCTGGACGAAATTCTTGGGTAATCTTTTGGGCTACTTCATTCCTTCTGTTTTCTTCTCTTGTCCTTACTAGTTCGTCAGTCAAAGTATTGGCTAAATCCACCGCATCATCAATCGTGCGAGGTTTCGCAGCCTTGACGATATTACGGATTTCGGAAATCAATCCCCAAATATAACGAGAAATAAGTACCGGCTCTGGCGAAGCCAGGGTTGGTACCACTCTAGCATATTCGAAGAATGTCGAAGTATACCCTCGACAATCTACATCCACCATCCGGTGGGTTAGAAACTTATTTGTCATTTGTTCCTTTTCATACTCAGGACAGAATTTTCTTTCTACAAAGCTCTTAAATTCTTCCCAGTCCATAGCATACGCCATCCTTCTTCCTTTTGCTTGTAACACCGTATTCCACCATTCTAGCGCCACTTCTTTGAAAAGGTTTGACGCGTACATGACCTGATCATCCTGAGCACATTTACTTATGGCAATTACTGCCTCGGTTTTCTCTAACCAACGCAGCGCCGCAGTCGCTCCTTCATTGCCAGCAAACTCAGCGGGTTTACAAGCAAGAAATTCTTTGTAAGTGCAACCAGACGTTGCAGCTTTTCTTTTCTTAGGGAGCGGAGCTTGCCGTGGTTCATTATCATGATTAACATGATCATTGCCTCCATTTACGCTATTACTGAAGTTATTTTCAGAAATGCGTTTACTAGGAACAATTTGTTGCGGTTCGATTGGAGTTTTAACAGCAGCAACTATTGCTGGAATAGCGTTGGCTATCCCTTGAGCAACTATTTCTGGAATAGCATTGGCTATCCCTTGAGCAACGATATTTTCTATATCCTGCCTAGTCATAAATTGATCCCCCTGTTGTTGCTCAGGTTGATTAACCTCATTAACTGGTTCATTATTAGCGTTTTCCATCTGATAACTAATTTATAGGTAAATAATTAGTATAAAAGAAATAATTCAATTTCACAATTAATTGCACATAATCACGTAAACGAATATACAACAAAATTGTAAATTTCTAAAATTTCATTTGTTTTATAGATTATAGCATGCTTCTATATACAACCGTTTTATTTTATACATACTGATTTTACTATTACTATTACACAACCACATTTCCATAAATCCCTTATCCTTTGTCAGATACTATTCTAGTAACGGCGTTCCTTCTCATCGTATTTCCAGGAGATCTGTCCCAAAATCTCTTGGATCCTATTCCCAGCATCCATTTTGTCAAAATGATGGAGTTCAGCTATATTCTCGTTACTCATTGGTGCATTTAGTAAAGGTTCTGAATTGATCTTAGGAAAAAGCTTATAGGGATGGTTTTGTAACAGTATTTCATGAGTCACCCATTCGTCTATTTGTGAGTGGATTGAAAGGTTTGGAATAGCTGGTTCTAAGTTTATTGGTAGTTGTGTTTCAAGAGAATGAATAAAATCATTTTCATCAATAAGCTCAATAGTATCATTGGTTGCTATTATAAAATCTAGCTCTTCTTGAGATGGTAACCCCTCAATTTGCCTAGAACTTTCCCCAATTTCCATTTTCTTAGGCTTGGGTTTCTCGAAAGGTAAAGTGTTGAATTCTATAGGTTCTTCTATGTCTGGAATATACTTATTGAAATCTCTGGAAACTTCTATTCTTACTGGATAGAGATTTAAATTCTGAAGGGCTTCCGACAGATCACTCATGCTGTTTATGCAAGATACACACAATTACTAAGTTTAAAATCATAGCAAAACTTTATAGAAAAACTTTTAAATATTATTTCATATTGGGTAACTATGAAACAACCGAATATGAAAACATACTAGGTTTTATTTGTAAATTTATTTACTGAATAAGGTTTCTAGACTGTAGATATTAAAGATACTAAAACTTAGTTCAAATTTATTTAAAGATTTACATTAATTGCTATATTAGCTAGCATATAAAAATCTGCCCATACTGTGCAAAATTAGTCAGATAATAAAACATATAATCATGAAATAACAATTACTAAAAATTAAGTATTTTCTAAATACTTAATTGGCTTAATCAGTGGCTCGATAAGTGGCTCTGATACCACCTTTTTCTGTCACGGCCCCTGACCCGGTTTGACCCGTTCCAGGGGCTGCGAGACAGAAATACTGCGGTATTTAATTAATTGAGTTTGACAGCGGAAGTTTTCATCAGGATCTTTTAAAATGTAAATATTTCCCGATTATTTTATTTCACAATTCGGGATAAAACCCGGTAATTTACAATCATTTGATTTCGCGGAGAAATCTTTTTATTTTACAAAACATGTTTCTTTATTTTATACTGAGCCACTTCTTTGAGCTTGTAGTGCTATATGGCACTTTTCCTGATTCATAACAGATCACCTGAAACATGTTTGAAAAAAAAATTTGTCAGCGGGAAATACTGAGTGAATCATTCTATTTTGCATAATGATGCATAGTTATCAATTACAGCATAAGAGCGATTACAATGGCTTCTATCTTATTTTTATCTGGCATTCTGTCACAATGGTGACAAGTCACAATGGTGACGATGGTCATACCACTATTTAGATCAATGAACCTAAATAGTGACGATTATCCTTGTAGGTCAATGAACCTAACAGTGATTATCCCGAGTAGGTCAATGAACCTAACTGGGAGAAATTAATAATGTGCACAATACCCCACTAACCAGTAATTCAAGATATCCACGACTTAGTCCCTGTAATTATAACCTTGAAAATAATTTGAGGTATTGTAAAATAGTTGATAAAAAGAGAATGACTCACAAACTGTGAGAAAAGAGAATGACTCACAAACTGTGAGAAAAAGAAGAATGACTCACAAACTGTGAGAAAAGGAGAATGACTCACATTGCAGATTTAATTTGGGCAGAGTTTAGCCTACTGATTAGCCTTTTAACCTAATTTAAATACAATGCACACAAAACTGGGTTAGTAATCAATCCAGCATTTACGATAACTCACGAGATCAAATTCTCACAATGAACGATAAAGTGCGATACTTAAACTCATCCATCGAATTAACGACGAACGACAAAGTACGATACTTAAACTCATTCATCGAATTAACGACGAACGACAAAGTATAACCCTAATGTGGGCAGCACTTAAACATCCATTGGATATATTGATCGATCGGACAATGAATCGTAATAGCGATCGTGCTAATACCCTGATTGCGGCGTTGATTAGTGCCCCGTGTGTGTTAATTGTGATTTTTGAGAGTATATGGACGAAATCTCAGAGTAGAATTCGAATTCTTTCGACGTTTCAGTGCTAGAAATCGAATGCCAATGTTCTGAATTTATACACCAATTTGATCTAGCTTACGGACCGTAAGCATTAACCCTTACGGTCCGTAAGGGTCTTGAATCTTTCATATGGTTGCCACGTGTGGGACTAGCTCAGGTGAGTCGACACTTTCTGAAAATTCAACTTGGACAGCACGTAATTTAGATAATCGTTAACTAGAGTTTACCCCCCCCCCCCTGAGTTTTAGGGGCCCTAATCCTGATTCCGATTGTTCTGAAAATTTTAGGGTTTACGCAGAATCACTTGGGTGTCTCAATTAGGGTTTCCTATTGGTCAAATTAATTTAATAATTTATGACTTTTGATGAGAGTCGTTACAAAAATGATGCCTAAAAATTGTGGACATGAAACATGCTCAAAATATGTCGGATGTTGGTTCGTTTGGTTTGAGGTATGTAAGGTATAATTTATATATTGTTTAATATTAATTAATCGTAGGGATACATGTAATTATGAGGGTTGTCTCATAAGGAGTCTTGATAATTAATTGCTTCTTATCACCCACAATATGGGCTTGGTCACAATACGACCAATCCATTCCTATTACTATATCGAGTCCTCCTATTAACGAAACAAGGACAGCGGAGAAGGGTAATTACTAATGGATATAAAACATCCATTTAATATTGCTGGAGCAGTCTCTGAGGTATTATCGGTCAATTTTACTTTATACTTAACGCTTAGAGTTTTAACAGGCAGATTTAATGATTTACAAAATTTATTGTCTACGATAGACTTATCTGAACCTGAATCAAATAATACTCTAACATGAGCGTTATTGATATAGAAAGTACCTGTTGTGACCTTGTTATCCTGAACAGTCTCTTGAGCATCCCTTTGAGAACTTCCCGCTTTGATCTTTTTAACTTCCTCAAGCTTTTTAGCGTATTTAGGGCAGTTGGTCTTAATGTGCCCTCTTTCATTGCAACCATAGCAGGTTGCGTCTCCCAATCTCTTACAATCCAATGTCTTATGCTCCTTGGACTTGCAGATTCCACAAGGTAGAGGCTGAGGTTCATATCTGCATTTCCCGATGTGATATTTCCTACAGGTTTTGCATTTGGTCTTTTCACCGGTCTTCTGTCTGCCCTTTAAATCCTTCCCAGACTTAGTTGCTTCTCCTTTGGCAGCCTTAGGGCAATTAGTACTGATGTGGCCCTTTTTGCCGCAGCTATGACAGGTCGCATCTTCTAATTTCTTGCAATCCAAGGTCTTGTGACCCTTGGTTTTGCAAATTCCACATAATTTAGCACGTGGGTCGATTGTGCATTTTCCAACATGTTGCTTCCTGCAGATCTTACATCTGGGTTTTTCACCCGACTGTTGGTTGTTTTTCAAGTCCTTGCATTCATGGGTCTTGTGATCCGCCCCCTTACAGATGACACATCCTATAGTCCGATCATAGAAACATTTTCCGAAGTGCTTCTTCTTGCAGGTTTTACATTCGGGTTTTGCCTCCATTGGCTTGGTCCGGATATAGTTTGTATCTGTCTTACCCTTTTTATAACCCTTATTTGGGGTATTATCACATTTTCGCTTATGATCCTTTAACACACGGTCCACGGCGTTGTTTACAGCTGTATCCAACATAGCCTGAAACTCGGCGCCCGTTAAATTCAGTCTTGTATCATCATTCTGATTAACTGGATGATTGTGAGCTTCAGAGGAGTCAACCATGGTGAAGCTTTAAAGGCTACAACCTAAGTAATAATAATTGATTTAATTATATGGTGATTTGTCGAGTTTGTTGATTAAATAGCTATGGTGTAAATAAACCATATAGGCCAAAAAATAGTATTTAAGTTAATTGATTATGTTCTGCCTAGGTTTTTAAAATAAACCATCCTTGGCGTGTAAACAGAATATAATCCTTCATATTTATTAGACAGGGGACATAAATCACGACTGTCAATGTCGTACTGACATTTTATATAGCACAAGAGCTTGTTCCCAAGGACTCTTGATGGCGCAGGGCCTTGTCACTAGGGAAAAATCTAAAACATAATCGATGATTCCTTTGGATCGGAAAATTCCATAGTTCATTGTCTTGACAAGAATTTATGAAATAAAACTATCTTTTCATGTATACACCTTTTCCTGTAGGTATACATCCCAAATGGATGTTTTGATGCGTACATCATTTTCGACGTTTACCAACCATGATTCCTATTGATCAATTACGCTAAAAAAGGGATTTGGAAAAATTTCCTAATATAAGGATGACAAGTGTGATTTTTATCGCATCACGGTTGTCGGGAGTGTTAACACATTTTCAGATGTTAACAAGGATCTGAATCTCTTTTCAAACAGGTTTTACCATCTTAGCTAGGTATTCAATGACATTCAAGCTAGGTCAAACCTTTTAAGATTCTCTTTTAATATCTATATTGGCAGGAAAGGAATGATATTTATTTTATTCAGGATTTTTATCATGAATCCTAATTTATAAGTTAGTAATAGCATAAATGGCCTAGTCGCATAGACAAGTTTAATTTATAAGCCATGATTTCAGAGAATCAAAGCATGAAGGTATACTGGCATAACAGGCCTAGTCACAAGGACATTTATAAATTATAAACTATGATTTCAGAGAATCAAAGCATGAAGGTTTGAACCTAGTTCATTACCTTTATCTGACAGGGAGTCATCGCTACCACTGTCTTTTGGTTCATATGGAAATGAGCAGGGCCTGTAGGCTCTATATTACCACGTATGGTCAAAATATGATCATCTCAAGTGATGATCTAAACCCATGATTCAGAGATCATTACATTGGGTTAGGAATCTTTTGAAGAATCCAATAATAAGAATGACGTGTGTGATTTTAATGAATCACGTCTGCCAGGAGTGTTAACATATTTTCAGATGTTAACTGGGATTTGAATCCTTGAATAGGTCCTACCATCTTGGCCTCGTCATATAGGGTAGGTTTACCTTAAAGATTCATTGTTAATAATAAACGCAGAACAATCCTAACTCAGGATGTTAATAAGGATCTGAATCTAGTTGAGGAACTACCATCTTGGCCCCGTCTCAAAATAATGCGTGGCTAGGTCTTGTTCTTTTTTAGATTTTGCCATTTTATATAAAGGTAGATCATATAAAAGGAATGTTATTTCCCATTTATTTCATATTTCGTGTTTAGAATGAAAACTTAAATTTAATCAATCCACTATATGAAAATAACAGTACAGAGTTGCCCTAAGCGGGACTTGAAAGGAATAATGTTGTCCTAGAAGGGACTGAAAAATAAATATGTCCTTAGAAGGGCTATTAAGGAAACGATCTTTAGCAAAAGGAGTTTCTTCTTCATCTTATTTCTAAATGCTTTCTCCTTGGTTGCATGTTTCGTCCTAGCCGCTGTACGAAGGTCAGCAATTTAAGGCTCCGGGTGTGGAGAATTCCTATTACGGCTTCTTCGCTTGGCGACGTATCCGATATATAAAAATTTGAAAGCAAAATTTCCAGATGAGGATTGAGAATATTCCTATGTTAAGTCTAGACTCAGAAGGTCAAGGTATGTGCTAATGTGTCATTGAGATTAAACACAAAAAGATAGTGTTTAATTCACTCAATGTTGGCTCTGATACCAACCTGTCACACCCCAATATTTCCACACTTTACCGGTGGGCCCGGTAGGGGAGTAACGTGACGTGGTTGGCAACATCATAGTCAAACAACACAATATATAAATGCACAGCGGAAGCAAAAGGATAAAAATATTACAATCCGAAATAGTGTAACATCGAAGTATTACAACGGAAGTAAAGGATCCACAGGCGGATCGAAATAAACATAACATTTTTCAACAGACTTTAGGCATCTAAGCTTGCGAGACTCTTTATTGATGCTAGGAGTAGCCAGCCCATTCCGATTAGTACCTGCACTTAGCCTCTTTGGGAAAATACGTCAGTTTACACTGGTAAATACTATCAACCGACTCATTTTGAAAAGGTTTAATAAATAATGGATTTGAATGCACATGGCACAAATAATATTTTATAACTTGGGATAATTATTTGAATATAATACTCGTAAAAGATTTACATGTTTCTATGCGTTCGGTAGCCGGATCGAGCCGGGTTAAAGATCAATAGACACACCACATTGCGTATATGAGACACCGACAGGTGTACGCCTACACCTGGGTACTAAGGTCGTGGCCATTTCGTAAAATGATGCCAGGGATATCCGGGACATGGTCATTAACCCCCCAAAGGCTTTAAGCAAACAAAACAATTTAAACGATCATCTCGATAATACTTAACCCCCAAAACGATTAAGGTCGAAATGCCCGACCAAGCGGTATTTTATATACCGTACCCCAAGCCCGTATAGGGAAAATAAGTTAAGAGTATTTACCTGAGCTAAATATAAATTCAATCCTAGCCGTATCAAATCAGCAAGTACAGATAGCTTTTACTGGGCTCCTAAATCTGGAACGAAGGTTTTTAATAACCTATTAGAATCCTAACGGGTCTTAAAATTAAGCCTTGACTTAGACCGATTAGTTTTCGAGATAAAGATACGGTTCAAACGCATGATAAAGCGAAGACCGGAGTAGAATGTGATTTAGACCCGACAAGTTTGAAGACTTGTATAATATGGGTAATCTAAACACATTCTGGATTTTGAGATAAAACCGATAAGGTTTGACCCGTTTCGGCTAATTTATGCAAACTAGTTACATAAACCGAACCGAACGCGTATGAAGCGTAACGGGTAACCGCAAGAGTCCTAAACAGGTTTCCTAAGTTAACATGCCTTAAATATGTTGTGATATCAGTAGGATACCTTCCATTATGCCCAAAACGATTTTAATTTCATAATAAGCCCCGTAGGGGTATTTTGGTCATTTTAAAGGTTATAAAAGGGATTAACTAAGTTTCTGTGATCCGGGTCTGATTTTATCAGTAAAACAACTTAACTTAACAGGTTATATCCGTTGGTGTTAAGTCTTATGTGTCAAAATGGTTTTAAACTCATTTTAACTTAACAGGTTAAATTCAGTAGCAATTGGATTGGTAGCAAAAAGACTTGTAAAACTCATTTTATGGCCGAAAAGGGTATAATCGGTATTTAACGAATCAAGGCATAATCCTAGCTTATGATCAGTTAAAAGATAATTAAAAATCTTCAAAAATCCCAAAATATTATATTACATCAGTGGGTAAAAGGTTTGGTGTCAAAAATTGGGTTTAGGTAGGTTTTACGCTAATGACGCCGTTTAATTACAAAGAAGCGTTCTAATTACGTCATTAAGCATAACTCCTAATCTAGACCTCTGTTTGATGTGAATTTTAGGGACATGTTTAATAATCAGTAACTAAGATTATTGTACTTTCACATCTTCAAAAATCTCGTTTTATGATCATAAGGGCAATATGGTCAACATTTGGCAATTTAACGGAAGCGTCGGACAATCGAGGTTTCACGTGGTATAAACGCAGAGGGTTATACACACATGTAACTAGGTCCTAATGGAACTTTAAGGCATGTCTAAACCTATATAAATCGGGTCAGAACCGAAGTCAAAGCAAAAGTCAAACTATGCGCCTTTCGGTTCCGAATCGGTTCAAAACAGAAAGTTGTCGAATCAAACCAACTTAGACAAGTTATTATACTTATTATTAAGTTGTATGAATGATAAAACAGGTTACACGCCTTCTATATCGCTAATTACATAATTAATGGTTCTGTTGACTTTTTCGAACAACGTTTGACTCGACAAACGACCTAGCTAGGATGGGAATCAGTGAGTGCCCTTTTAAGGGTTAATTGCCCACATAATTGCCAACTTATAACAACTTTAATTTCGACAAAACACTGGACCATTTTTTGTTTTATCGTTAAGTCAAACCGTAGTTACGACGGTTTGACTTTTAAGCTATAAACTCATCAAAACTTAATTAAGAAGGGTCAAGGTTACTTACAAGAGTCTAATGGATGATTAGGAAGGTCTTGTGGTTGCTGTTGTGCTCCTCAAATGATCAGAGATGAGTTTGGAAATGAATGTATGAAAGTTGCAACATTATGAGCCTTATCTAGTGACTTTAATCATCTTAGATTGATGCCAAATGGGTCTACAATTGATCAAGGATGAATACATGTGTCATCTACAACCTATAAACCACTTTAGGACGCCCATGGTATGCCATACTAGTGATCAAAGTCGGTTAAAACATCAACATACAGCTGTGCAAACAATTCTGATCAGACAAGGCAGTCGCGTAGCGCGACTGCCGGAGTGTTCAAGCTCGCGCTACGCGAGCGTGTTGAAGACCAGCCAAACAAGTTTCTTTTAATTGCATTTCAGCCCCTGGTCCTCCAAAACGTCGCTTTCTCATTCTTTCTTGCATTTTAAGACTTTATATTTGACATATGGGGGCTTTAAGGCTTATACCATCTTTGTCAAGTCCTCGGGAAACTTTGTGATCACCCGAAAAGCCCTAATTTTCAACGTTGACGCTTTTAACCCTCACACACGAATTTTATCATAACTTTCTCATACGATAACGAAACTTGGTGAAATTTTTATGGTACATTCTAGTGAGCATAATTAATCGTTACAAGGCTTCGGGTTTGCTAAAAGGTCACTCAGAGGTATATCTTTAACATGTTGACACATTTAACCCCTGTAGTTTGTAATCTCTCACTTTCTTTCACAATTCGCTTCGTATGATCCATGATCCATTCGTTTAAGGTTATAAACATCATGTAGGGTTATTGCAAAGTATATTTATTCATTGTTGACACTTTGAACCCTTATATTTACATAGTTTCATTGTTTGTCAACTTTAGTCTTTCAAGAACATTCTTTCACACGTTCAAACATATGACACGTGTCAACACATTATAGGACGCAAATTTTCGAGGTGTTACATTAGTGCTGCCTTATTTAAGCATAGGTGGCCAGTCCATGCCTAACTAAGGCTAGGCTATCCAATACCTGCCCCTGATAATAACCCTAGTATTTTAAAATAATACTAACACTATTACTATTAATATTTTATTACTAATAATAAAATTAATATTAGTAATAAATAACTAAACATACACTTAAATGAGAGTATAATTCAAACATAATTTTTTTTTACATATATATATAAAAATATAATTTCTTCACCTCAATGGTTTAATAAGAATATAGTAATACTATTTTGTAAATTAAGTAATCACTTATGTAAGTTTCCATATATAATTAATTTTTTTATATAATGTTTTTCGATTGAAGATTGTTAAAGCAATAATTATCATGAAAGGCTCGATTGATGTTGTAAGAATCATTAAGAGATACACTGAAATATGACAAGAATTTGTGTATCATTATCTTAGCACACGATTTGTGTTAAATAATTAAATCCGTATATGATATATATAAACGAGATTGGTGCAAACGTCAGTACAAGGTGATTGTGATCAAAGAAATGATTCAATGAAGTCGAAGACTAAACAAGCCTATTATGGTTCAAAACAAATGAAGTGCTTGTTGGGACTATTTTGAATATGATAGCTTCCATCCATCATATGGAATCTTGAAATGAATATGTAATGTGAGCAAGTCAAATAATTTGAACTTGATTTAAACAAAACAAGTTTTAATAAGAAAGTTCGGACTTGGTCACTATAGAAACTATGTATGCCAAAGAAAATTAAGTTTTTTTTAAGAAATTTATTGACTCGATATCAAGGAGTTATTGTTTTGCAATAATGCGGTTCACAGTACAAAAAGCGGAATGATATTTGAGTTTGGATAAAATAACAAATCGGAATGAATCCCTCCAGTGGTCTTTATAAATCAAATGAATCACATGCGCAACAAACAGTGCATGTGTAATGTGTGAATTTACCAGGAAATAAAATAGATCAATATTCGCTACTATGAAAGAAATCCTCATGGTATGATGACCTTTAGGGGAAGTAGAAATACGAAAGTCAGCTCTTTATATGCAGAAGTCAGAATTTCAATGAAAGAAATATAAAACTTTATCTGGAATTTCTTGTGATAACCGTTGTTAAGTGACATTACCAGGAAATGTCGAATAAAATAAAATAGGGAATTTGCAAAGGTATGTGACTCCTTTTGCAGTGATAATAATTATGACTTTGATTAGACTGTGCACCAATGGTTGTGAAATCTTGTTCCAACGTACCTCAGCGACTTCATGTCGTTTGTAGGATCACGTGGACAAGTGCTTCTTTTTGATTAGTAGTTCTTCTACTGACGGAATTAGTATTGGTGTCATCGTGCCTAATTTATATTTTCCAAAGGTCTTGCCTTGGAAGTTGTGTGTGATATACTTCAACGTCTGATGAAGTATAATTTAAGTTTCATGTGTTTTCTTTGTACTAGCACAACTTTATATGCTTCTTAATTGCGTTAATAGTATATGGTAACGCATTGGTAATTCTTATACTTTTGATGGTATCCCAACTTAATGGGTTTCTATTATTATTATTGTCGCTCGAGTTACGAGGTAGATGATTAAACGAAATAATGTTTGATATCGGAAAAGAGATTCGTAATAAAGAAATCTAGACACAGATGCTTGTACTTTATTCCTAATTGACTTTTGGAATTTCTTATAGATATATATATATATATATATATATATAATCATATATTTCACATGCTGAAATAAACATACCATCTATCAGGTCAATGTATTTAACAGATATATATTTCAAAAACCAGTCAGATATCTGATCATGATACTATTTAGGGAATTTTGTCACTTGCTGACATATTATATACCTTCTTACCCGGTTCTCGCCGGAGAGGTAACTTCAGTATATCCGGACAAACTGGAGAGTCTGCTACACCATACCCAGTCTTGCCGGAGAAAATGTTCTATTTCCCATAAATAGTATCTTTTCAAGATTTTAAAAGTGCCTTTTTCATTAGGGCTTTTATCCAGAATCAAGGAAACTTGTATTTCCCGTAACATATCTTATTCTAGCCCAAGTAATATCAATAAGCAAGATTTAAGTGTTATTGCTTATTTATCATATCTTGCAATATTCTAATTACCATTCTTATGGCATACCAAAACTCTTCATACTTTATTCACATAAGTACTTAGCTTATCTTGAAGCTTATACTAAGGCATCTTTTCTTAAGTTCAAGTCTAAATACTATCCAATGTGCTACCAGTTAACAGCAATCTCCTAACTCTTTTATTTAGGTATTATTATCACAACACCTATTGGCTTTAAGCAGTGGCTCTGATACCACCTTCTGTCACGACCCCCGACCCACCCTGGACGGAATCGGGAGCCGCGAACAGCCAAGCGGTACCGGTGATTATTTTGAAAAATATTGCAACGGAAATTTCATCAGGACCGTGAGTTAGGAAAAATATCAGAGTTTAGAAAACACCGGATTTTATTTATTAAATAGATGGGATAAACCCATGTTTTACAATGGTAGCTTTAATAAGGGATAAACCCCATTACATAAAACAATATTTCTTAATTTGATTTAATTAATAAATAAGCCACTTCTTGAAGCCTTTTAGTGCCGTATCCATCTTTTACTCCAATCTACTGTAATTACCTGAAACGCGTTTTAAAAAGGTTTTGTCAGCAGGAAATACTGGTGAATCATTCTATTTACTAAAACGACACATTTGTTATAATTTACAGTATTAAGAGCGATTATAATGTTTCTGATATCAACCAACTACCCTCGGTATTTGTCACTCGACTCGTTTCTGTGACTATGGTCATATCACCCATTGGCTAACTCGTTGTCCAATGGTGAAGATTATCAAGTAATGTATACAAAACCCCACATATCGGCTGTAATATGGTGATTACAAAGACTTAATCCCTGTAATTATAACTTTGAAAATATTTAAGAATTTATAAAGCATTTTGATAAAAAGAGAATGACTCACATTATAAGCATGCAGATTCATACGGGCAAAGTTTAGTCTACAGATAAGCCTTGATAGATTGCAGATTTATACAGGCAGAGCTTAGCCTATTGATTAGCCTTGTAACCTAGTGCACACGAACTAGGTAAGTAACTAATACAGTGTTTACGATAACTCACGAGATTAAAATCCTCACAACGAATGACAAAGTATAGTACTAAAACATCCATTGGATAGTTTCAATCGATCGAACATTGAATCGTAGCAGCGATCGAGTTAATACCCGGCATCGTAGCAGCACCCCGCTATACTAATTAGTGATTTGGAGACTGTTTCTACAATATCTCAGCGTGTATAACGAATTTCTTCGTCGTTTTAGTGCCAGAAATCAAGTCCCAGACTCTGCTATTTATACACAAAATTGACATCGCTTACGGACCGTAAGCCTTATCCCTTACGGTCCGTAAGGGACACGAAAAGGTCATAGGCTTGCCACGTGTGTGTGTAGGCTTGCTGAGTCGACGGAATATTAAAATTCGAATTTGACAACGAGATATGAAGATAATCGTTAAGTGGGAATATCCCCCCTTGAGTTTTAGGGGCCCTAATCCTGATTCTGATTGTTCTGAAAATTTTAGGGTTTGTGCATAATCACTTGGGTGTCTCAATTAGGGTTTCCTATTAGATAAAATAATAAAATAAATAGGACTTTTAATGAGGGTTGTTACAGAAACGCATCTAGAACTATTGACATGAGAGACCACGGTTCTCAAGATCAACCGATTGAAAGATAGTCGGTTGGTAGATCGGTTGACAACATAGCAAAAGTTAAGAAAATCAAAAGAAGTTCCGGCTAAATAAGAAAAGTTGTATGTGAGACCGAGTAGAGAGTTGGATGTGGTAGTTGGTGGTTAGAGTTGGGAGCAATTTAAGTACTTCAAACATGTTGTTGGCTACCATGTCAATAGTCCCGGCATGTGCTTTAACATGTCAGATTCGGGTTGGTTCGTATGTGGTTCTAGTTGTGCTATTACATGACATTTTGTGTCGGCTAAGAGACTGTCATTTCAGCCTATTGGTCCTGTTTGTCGTCTTATGATTTATTATTTTTTTGTCTTTGTTTATTTTTAATTGCTAAATAAGGATGTGTATTTCATAAATTACAGTGGTTGATTTCTCTATTGTAGCGATTTTGTCTTTCTTTTTTTTTATTTTCTTTGTTTGATTGGAAGTTATTCGTATGCACAATTTCTTTTAGATTAAAATCGTGATAGTTTATTTGAAACTAAAAGAAATGGTTTTTATTTTAATTTATTTCAAATCATTGAGTTATATATGTTTTATAATAAAAAGAAAACACTTGAAGCTAGAAATAAACTTAGCATAAGTCTAGTACCACTTAACATTTGTTCATCAGAAGTGAAAGACTCACTTCCTCATACTATCAAGAACAGTGGTAGACCTACTGACGAGGTGGGGGGGGGGGGGGGTGGCTCAAAAAATAAATAGTGTGTTTTTAGGTAAAAAGGGGGGTTTTTCCCAGATTTATTGGGTTTCCTCCTGAATTGGTGTAGGGCATTATTGCCTAGTGGAGATGGATATGATCGGGTGGGTTCGCTGGTGGCACGTGATACTCCAGTGGTCCGTCAGTGATCCAAATTTGCCGTTCAAAAAAAAAAAAAGTCTAAGCAGGTGCTTTTACATGACATTTTGTGCCGGCTAAGAGGTGGGTCCGCCTCTGCTATCATGAATAAATGATATTTCTTTAGGTTTATATATAGTTTCCCATGTTCTTCTATTCATCAAAGATCATTACTATGTAGAGAAACTGTAAAGTTTCATGTAGCATTATCAAGAAAGGTCATTTGCAACCCTATATGCGGTTTAGATTTTAAACCTTTGTTAGAAAAACTAATTGGAAAATGTGATTTTCATTATTTTTGAACACAGACAATTACATGTATAAAATTAATTCTTTATACATTTTTCTTCTTTTTTATGAGAGATTCACAACGAGGTGAAGTGTGTCAAGAACATATATAAGATAAATAAAACATAGATGCTTAAAGTATGAGTTTTTTTTTTGAACGGCAAAACACTTTATATATATATATAAAGAGCCAGCAAGAAGCTGAGACAACAAACAAAAACAAGGAAACACACGACAAACAGAGAAAAGAGACGGATTACAACAACTCGAGAATATCAAACGACTTCCACTTCTCCCAGCTGGGCATCGGGAGTTTGGTACGGTTACTGAGCCAAACAAACACGTCCTCTTTAATCTTGTCCACAACTCCCGAAATCGGGATGAACCGGTTGTTGAAGACCTTCTCGTTTCTTGCATTTCAAATACGCCAAACCGTCCCCATCACAATCGAATAAACTACCTTTCTCCAATTTTTTCCACCCGGTTGTTGAAGACCTTCTCGTTTCTTGCTTAAAGTATGAGTTTAATATAGAACTTGAAAAAAGAAAACAGGTAAAAGATGTTCCACGTAACTAATGTTGTTTGGTTAATGTTGAGCGGTCATGGACAAATATCATGAATTTAAACGTCAATTTTGCTGTCCACTTAAATATATACAATTAGCTAGGTTAATTGAATTGATTTTCTCTAAAGGGAGGTTAATCATTTAAAATCTAAAGCGTTTGGATCTCCAATTTTTATAATAAAAAATTTAAAGGGTGTTGCTAAATGTACCCACTTTTTCAAATTTTTACTGGCTACACCTCCCCCCTGAAGTTTGTAAATAAAAACAAGAGTTAATTGCACGGATGGTCCCTGTTGTTTCCCATTTTTTCAAGTTTAGTCCCCACCTTTTCAAAATAGCATGTTTGCTCCCTATGGTTTGCTCACTTGTTACTCAGATAGTCCCTAAAATAGATGAAGGTTAGTTTTTTCAGTTAAGTCTATGCGAAATTACTAAACTACCCTTAATGATAAAAATATAATACTAAAATTAAGGAAATAGATGTGTGGGCCCCATCTTTTATATTTAAAAACTAAAACATCCGTGAACCTTCTTTTCTATAACCACTGCCTCCGCCCTCCAGCCACCATCTCCACCTTCCACACAAGCACCTGCAAATACACCTCCTTCCTCCACCACCACCTCCTTTCACCACAACCACCACAACCTCCTTTCACAACCACACCACTCTTCCGCTCTCTACTAAACAACCCCACACCTACCAAACTGCGCATAAACCATCATAAACACCCAAAAAGAGGGTTGCCAGAAAGTGAAGCGGCTGCGGTTGGTGGAGCCGGATCCGGAGCCGTTGGAGCCGGTAGGTCATGTTTGCGGGTTTAAGTTAACCAGAACAATTCTTTCCACAGTGGCGCGTCCTCAAATTTATTGCCGTTTGCCACCAAAAACCACCATCGGAGATCACCACCGCTGCTCCGAATCTCGCCGCTCGTCGCCGCCCTAAGATGCCAGCCATCGCCCTCTACTCTATCGGCTCTGTATTTTATTTTTCTCCTCTTTTCTTATACAGCTAACTCACTTTTGTTTGGTTAATTGTTTGCTGAGACATTTTTAGGACTTGATTGTTAATTGTTTTTGGGATTTGATTGTTAACTGTTAGGAAGAAGGCTAATTGTTTGTGGGATTTGATTGTTGATTGTTTTAGGGATTTGAATATCAACTGTTGGGAGAGAGATATGGGTGGATTGGGTTGGAGGTGATGGCAGGTGGTGGTAAGTGGTGGCTGTGGGTGGGGTTGGTAGTAGATTTATGGTGTTGGTAATCGAGAAGAAGATTCAGGGATTTTGTTAGGTTTTAAATATAAAAGATGGGGCCCACACATCTATTTCCATAATTTTAGTATTATTTTTTTTATCATTAAGGGTAGTTTAGTAATTTCGCATAGACTTAACTGAAAAAACTAACCTTCATCCATTTTAGGGACTACACGAGTAACAAGTGAGCAAACCATAGGGAGCAAACATGCTATTTTGAAAAGGTGGGGACTAAACGTGAAAAAATGAGAAACCACAGGGACCATCCGCGCAATTAACTCTAAAAACAATGAACCCTTGTGTTTTCTACTTTTTTAAAATTACATAAGAAACTATCCCTATTTTTTATAGGGGTTTATCCACTTCCCATAATTTGAATACTTACCTAAACGTGTTTTCTTTTACATTAGAACGGCTTCATAACAAAATTCCTGCTGATTGAAAGAAGGAGATTAAGAGAGACCTTGAAAAACGATTTAGTGCAACTTTGATTTTCATCAAAAATCTAATTGATTGAGCGTTCTTGGTATGTATTCATCTTTCTCATTAATATAGTTCTTCTTCTTATTTTTTTTTAATTTTTTTTGCGGTTCAAACTTTACCACAAATCGATTTGTGGATGTATTAAAGTCAATTCGTTGCTGTACATAATGTTTGATATATTGCGCATGAAGACTTCCTCTTTGTTAATATATTATATTTATGTATTAAAGTCAATTCGTTGCTGTACATAATGTTTGATATAGAGTATATGTACTATATTATTGTAATGTTAATAATTGTTTTCTAGTTTATGCCTCTGATATTAGTTATCACGGTTTATCACAGTTCGACATCAAGAGTTATACAAAAAGATGTCTGTATTTTCTACCGATCAGGTATAATTTTTATTTGAAGGATGAAGCTATGATTATAAGCTTGTATTGATAATGTCTGTAGTCATGTCCCAATCCTAATATTAGTTTATTTTTAGGAGTTCAAATCTCGTGAAGAGATGATGGAATGGGTTCAAAACACCGCACACGATGTTGGCTATGTTATCGTCACTAAGAGATCAAGAACAAAGCCAAATGGTTATTCTAAAGTCATACTAATGTGTGAACGTGGTGGTGTGTATAGGTCCTTTAAAGGTACAAGTAAAGCTACTGGCACCAAAAAAATAAACTGTCCATTTGAATTGATCGGAGCATATACAAAAATGAATGATTGTTGGAAGTTAGTTCATATACGAGATGAACATAATCATCCGCCCGCACAACATATGGAGGGGCATGCATATGTAGAGCGATTTTCACGTAATGAGTTTCAATTAGTAGCGGAGTTGACAAAGAAGCATGTGGCGCCACGAGATATTCTTGTTATTATAAAGGAGCAAAATGGAGATAATGTCTCTACCCTTAAAACCGTATACAATGCACGCAATAAAATTCGAAATTATAGGGAGCTGATGAACCCTAATCCAGACCGAAGTGTACAATATGTTGGTTAAACTTTAATTGCAATTTTTTTTTAAACTTCATTTGTTACTTATGGATAAGAACCTTCTAGATGCATGTTTGGATTGATTCGATTATGTTTCGATGAAATTGAATTGCTTTTGATTGATATTCGGTTTATTTTGAATCAAGTTTGAACATTTCAGTTGGTTATAGATCATTTACGAAGTGAATCGGTTGGTGTATCATTTGTGATTTCGAACAGTTTTTTTTTTTATCTAAAAACCCATATTATACTTTGAAGATAACGATGTCACTTGAGAAAAAAAAAAGCTAGAGGACTCGTGGGAAAAAGAATGTGGCACCGAAATAATGTTCACATTAATTTTTCATTATACATTGTGAATAATATACAACGATTTGAGTTTGTTTAGAAAATCTTGTTCAATATATCTAAAAAAAATCAAACAATTTTGATCATTGTTTAGGAGATCTTGATGTTATAAAAAATGTGAGTCATGGATTTTTAAAAGGTGAAATTTGAAAAGTTTTAAAATGTTTTTTTTATGGAAAGGGGGGTGCATTTAGTAAAAAGGGGGTGCATTTAGCCAACCCCAAATTTAAAATGATCAATCTTTTTCTCCGGTATGCTTCAAATCAGATTGTGTTTTAATTTTGGTTATGCGGTCTTTTTTAGAAAGAAAAAAAAAGGTATAAAAAATAGCCAATTACAATGAGCATGTTTTAGATTTAAAGAGTCAAACATGCTCAAATACTTACAACCTTATAAAGAGTCAAACATGCTCAAATACTTGCAACCTTATGAAAAAAACATGAAATACAATGTTCACTATCACGTTAAACTTCTCTAACCTGCTACTGAATATACTCAGCGTCTCAACACCTATATCATCTATAAAACTGTATTTTCATAAGTTTCAAGCAATATGTATTATTTACAATGTATATTATTTTAACTTCATGCTTTAATCTTCGTACGTTTCAAGCAACATGCATTATTAAAAAAAAAGTAAACTTCCGTTTTGCTCCCTGTGGTTTGGTCAGTTTAACGGTTTTGCCCCAAACCTTTCAAAATAGCCATTTTGCTCCCTGATCTATGACGTCATTCTCCAGTTTGCTCCCCGGCCCTTAACCTCATCCATTTATGCAGTTAACCCATGTCACGTGCAAATCACCTGAGGGGCATTTATGTCTTTTCCCAACCCTGCCTTTAAAATCCCAACTTATACCCTGACTCTCTCTCTCTCTCCCCTGTCTCTCTCTCTCTATGCAACCTCTTCTTCTCTCTACAGCCTCCGCCACCCACCTCCATCAAACACCACCCAACCCACTGAACAGCAACAACCACCCCCTTCCACCATCTCCACCCGACAACTACCACCACCACCTTCCACCATTTCCACTGACCACCACTACCATCACGTTGTACCAGCCCCACCCGAGAACCACCTTGCAACAGCCCACCCGACCACCACCTCCACCTGACCGCCACTATCTTGCACCACCCCCACACGCTCCGGCGGCCTCCTTAACTGCTCGAAAATCCTTTAAAAGCAGATCTAAAACCAGATTTCAACAGACTTCGCCGTCACCATCATCAACAGACTCCACCGTCACCACCGTTTCGCGTTCCTCTCTCTCTCTCATATTTCTCGCTCATTCGGTCCCTTTCTCTATTTTTGTATACACATTTTGTTGGTATTTTCTGAATTAAACAAAGAATGAGAGAGAAATAGGGGTTTGAAATTTGGGGGTTTTGATGATACGAGTTAGGGTTTTGAAATTTGGGGGTTTTGATGATATGTGTAGTGGGTGGGGTGGTGATGGTGATGGCGATGGCGGCAGATGTGGTGGGTGACGGCGGCAGATGTAGGTGGGGTGGTGATGATGATTCCGGTGTTTTTGAGGCTAGGGAAGTGATTTTTGGCGGTGATGATGATTGACGGCGGCAGGAAAAGAGTTGGCGGTGGTGATGATTGCCGTCGTGGGTTGAAGGAGTGGTGGTGGGGTTGTGGCGGTGGTTCAGTGACAGGGATGTTATGGTGGACATTTTGTTGGGTTTCTTGAAGATGTGCATTGTGGTTGTGTGGCTGACGGTGGCGAAAGTGGTGGGTGATGTCGGTGGATGGTCGGAGGTGGTTAACAATGGAGGAGGTGGAGGTGGGTGGCGGAGGCTGTAGAGAGAAGAAGAGGTTGCAGAGAGAGAGAGAGACAGGGGAGAGAGAGAGATAGTCAGGGTATAAGTTGGGATTTTAAAGGCAGGGTTGGGAAAAGACATAAATGCCCCTCAGGTGATTTGCACGTGACATGGGTTAACTGCATAAATGGATGAGGTTAAGGGCCGGGGAGCAAACTGGAGAATGACGTCATAGATCAGGGAGCAAAATGGCTATTTTGAAAGGTTTGGGGCAAAACCGTTAAACTGACCAAACCACAGGGAGCAAAACGGAAGTTTACTCTAAAAAAAAAGTTGTATTTAATCATCAACTAAGGTATATCACTCAAAAGTCAAAATTGATACAAGAAACTAAATTTAAAAATGAAGAAATAATATAAAGTTAATTTGTTATTTTTATGTATGAAACTTATATTTTATTTATATTTATACTAGGTTATGGCCCCGTGTGTTACACGGGTTGATTAATGAAAGTGATATAATTTATTATTTGTAAATACTTATTATTTTTAATCTACTCTTGATAGTTTTGATTGAACATACATGATAAATTCATAAGTTGTCATTAATAACAATGAATTTCATGGGACAAACCTCTAATAACAATGAATTTAATGGGATAAACATCCTAAAATTATAAAATAAAAAACAAAGTCATCAAAATTCACACCAACAAAACTTCGGAAAAGTTGAATTAAAGAAAGGAATATTAGATTTTAATAATCCCAATTATTCGCTGTTGGCCGCTAACAGTTCCAATTTCAAAAATAACCACTGGCCGTCCCAACTATTAACATATTGGCTTCCAATAGAACCTGACTAACAGAATCGTAACATTGTTAGCCTTCGATCGCTGGAAAAACGTTTTTAGTCAGAAAAAGGTTCTTAAAGGTCCGATTTAAGGTTACCAAAAGGTTTGGGACAAAAATCTAAAATAAGTAATAAGGTTACAAAGAGGTTTGAGACAAAAAATTTGAGTTTTCCGGCCAAAAACGCATTTTCGGCGACCGGAGACTAACGGCGTTAGGGTTCTGTTAGTCAGGGTCCATTGTAGGCCAATATGTTAATAGTTGGGACTGCCAGTGTGGTTACTTTTTAAGTTGGCACTATTGGCGGCCAACGACGAGTAGTTGCTATTATTGAAATCCAATATTCCCTAAAGAAACATGCAACTATTTTGATTCTTTTTACTCACTTTTACTATTTTGTGTGTGTTACTTATCGAAAAGAAAAATCTTGGTATCCATACATGCATCTCAACCCAATGGAAAATGTCCCCATTTTATTTCTTTTATTATATAACCTTGTGTAGTGTACGGGTCGAATAAATGTAATTTTATATACCAAATAATAAAAAAAGTTATATCTTTAAAAACCCTATGTATTATACAAGTTGAATAAATGTAATTTTGTATATCATTAAAAATCCCCTGTAAAAAGCCTCGTATATTACACGGGTTGAATAAATGTAATTTTATATATTAAATATAAAAAATTCTTCTTTATTTGAATCTTATGAAAAATACCCAATTCATTTTGTGTTCTTAATAGAATAAATTGATTCAAATAATAAAAATTACAAAAAGTATATTAAACTGTTTTATTATTATAGTTTGTATTATGCGATTAATAGAATAAATTGATTAAAATAATAAAAATTACAAAAAGTACATTAAACTGTTTTATTATTATATAAGTTTGTTTTATTCGACCAATTTATTTGTGTATGGTAAAAGATAAAAAGATAATATTGAGGGATTAAAAGAATATATTTTTTATTCAAATCTTATTAACAAATATTATCTATATCTATTTATTTAGGCGGGAAAAAATTATTGAGATCACCTTATAGAGTGGCATATGTCTCCATATGATTTACTTTATTATATGTATAGATTTATATAAAATACAAACACAAAAAAATAAATTGATAATTATAGCTGCAAGATAGGGAAAGATTTCATCATGTGGGTATGGATAACGGTAATCCCTCCCTCCAGATAAGAAGAGAAAGCTGAAAGCTTCTTCTCTCCCCCTTTCACTCACTCTTCCATGGCGCTTCTGCAATCCCCAGCGTCTGTTACTGGCGACTCTACATTAACAAACCCCCCTTTCATATACCCCTTCAATTTACGCACCCTTTCTACTCATTCTCTCAAGATCAAACACGCCAACAACAGCATCCATCGTTTCCGCATTCGAGCATCAGCAACTCTTGAATCCAATAATGGCGCCGCCACCCTCTCCGTCGGAGTTGATTCTGCTGTTACTCCTTATGGCAGACAGTACTTTCCACTCGCCGCAGTTGTTGGACAAGTGGGTCTTTTCGTTTTTTATGCATTTCATTTTTCTGATTTTGCATTTTCTTATGGTTGTGAATTTTCAAGTTGATAAACAGTTACACAAGTTAGGTAGTGTTCGTTTCGTCACCGTGGAGTGTAATGGAATTGGAATTGGATTTTAAAGAATTCCTTTGAAATCCCATAATGTGTTTGGTTGGTATAGTTGTCAATGGAATTGGAATGTAAAATGACATACCTATCTTGTATCCAAAAAGAAGGAGGTGAACCGGGTAATTTAGATTTAATTCCGATTCCATTATGTGAAGCGAACACTACCGTACTTTTCTGTTATGTGGACGGTGAATTGGAATACAAAATACACCAGTTACATTTTTTAGATGATTTCATACTCCCTGGTAGGGGTGTTCAGATGCCGTTGAAACCGCCCAAACCGTCAAAACCAAGCTAACTTGGCCGGTTCGGGTTACGGTGTGGAAACCTGGTTTTCATGGTCCGGTTAACGGTCTGGAACCAGCTGGTTCGCTTTAGTTTTTTTATAAACGTACTTTAATCGGTGTGCTCATATATTTTCTCAAAACTGGCTGAACCGGACCATGTAAACCCCTATTCTCTAGCCGGTGCAATGTTCATATAGTTTACTGAGAGTAGCTCATCTAACAGGATGCTATTAAAACTGCACTTTTACTCGGGGCTATTGACCGTGAGATTGGAGGGATTGCAATCTGCGGAAAAAGAGGAACGGCCAAAACTGTTATGGCACGCGGGTTACATGCAATTCTGCCTCCTATTGAGGTAGTTGTTGGATCGTTTTCAAATGCTGATCCAGCCTGTCCTGAAGAGTAAGGTTACCAAATCTTGACAATGTTTAAATATATCAACTTATATTTCATTTTATAATCAGTTGATGTTATACATTCAATAATCCTTTAGCAATCTTCATGTCTAACCAAAAATTTGTTTTATTTATAATTTTTGAAGGTGGGAAGACGGGCTTGCAGAAAAAGTGGAATACGACTCTTCTGGTAACATCAAGACTCAAGTAGTCAGATCACCGTTTGTGCAGATTCCACTTGGTGTTACAGAAGATCGATTGATTGGATCTGTTGACGTTGAAGAATCTGTCAAAACCGGAACCACCGTATTCCAGCCAGGTCTTTTGGCTGAAGCACATAGAGGAGTTCTTTATGTTGATGAAATCAACTTACTGGATGAGGGCATAAGTAACTTGCTTCTTAATGTGTTGACTGACGGTGTTAATATTGTTGAAAGAGAAGGAATCAGCTTTCGCCACCCGTGCAAACCGTTGTTAATTGCTACTTATAATCCAGAAGAGGGTGCTGTACGTGAACATTTACTGGACCGTATTGCAATTAATTTGAGGTAGACTTCTTATACTCGCTTACATAAAAATATTACACGAATTTGTTGGCCTTTATACGCTTCTACCAATGAAATCTCGATTCTGCAGTGCAGATCTTCCAATGAGTTTTGAGGATCGTGTTGCGGCAGTTGGGATTGCGACACAGTTTCAAGAACAAAGTAATGACGTTTTTAAAATGATGGAGGAAGAAACAGACTCTGCAAAGACTCAGGTAATCTTGCAGAAATAGTTGTAATAATATTATCTATGGCGAAATTGTGCGTTGAATGATAGTTAAATATGTTATAAAACATTATTACAGATTATTTTGGCACGGGAATATTTGAAGGACGTAACTATTAGTCGAGACCAACTAAAATACTTGGTCATGGAAGCTGTTCGTGGCGGTTGCCAGGTTATTATCGTCTTACTTTTAGTATTGCACATCTCCTGATGAATAAAACATTTCCTAAATATAATCAATAAAAAGTAAATAATGGGATAAATAAATAAGAATAGGATAAAACAGAGATAACTGAACAGTGATAACAGAAACAAACTTTTGAGGGCTTTACAGGGGCACAGGGCTGAGCTATATGCCGCACGTGTTGCCAAATGTTTGGCTGCTTTTGAAGGTCGTGAAAAAGTCAACGTGGATGACCTAAAGAAAGCTGTAAGTATCTTATCTTGGATTTGTAAAAAGGTGTCGGTTAAATTTCATCATTTAACTTTCTGGCTATGTAACGACAGGTAGAACTCGTAATTCTTCCTCGTTCAATATTTAACGAGACCCCACCGGACCAGCAACAGCAACAGCCGCCACCCCCTCCACCCTCGCCACAAAATCAAGATTCCGAGAACCAAGAAGAGAACGAAGAGGTCTAAAGTCTAAACTTAAAATTTTAAATAAACCTAAAACGATCAAATTATTCTTATTATTATTGTATAAAATGGGTGCCAATTCGGGCATATGCTAATAATGAGAGCCTTGTTGAATTAACAGGAAGAAGAAGAAGATAATGAAGATGGTGAAAATGATCAGGAGAATGAACAGCAAGATCAAATACCGGAAGAATTTATTATCGATGCCGAAGGGGGTTTCGTGGATGAGAAACTTCTCTTCTTTGCACAACAAGCGCAGAGAAGAAAGGGGAAAGCCGGGAGGGCTAAGAACGTGATTTTCTCAGAGGATAGAGGTCGATATATTAAACCAATGCTTCCGAAGGTAAGGATCCGACAGATTCTCATAATAGTGGGTTTTTTTAAGTCAGTAAACTGTAAACCGTATATGTTGATATCAAACAGGGTCCGGTGAAACGATTAGCTGTTGATGCAACATTAAGAGCAGCTGCACCGTATCAAAGATTGCGTAGGGAACAAGACATACAAAAGACTAGAAAAGTTTTTGTAGAGAAAACAGATATGAGAGCTAAAAGAATGGCCCGTAAAGCAGGAGCATTGGTAAGTTAAGTACCTCATGATTATAGGGTTACAAACAAATAAAAGTAAATGTATTTTTTGATGAACCTTGAAATCGCCTTCTTTTGTAACACATTTCTTTTTTCACGTGACAGGTTATATTTGTGGTTGATGCTAGTGGAAGTATGGCATTAAATCGAATGCAGAATGCAAAAGGTGCTGCACTTAAACTATTAGCGGAGAGCTATACAAGCAGAGATCAGGTAATTAAGTAATTTACAACATTAAACAATACAATCATCATCATCATACTCGTTAAATCCCACCAATAACAAAGCTAAGGTAGGGTCTGAGGAGGGTAAGATGTAGACAACCTTACCTCTACACAGAAAACAACATGAAACAACAACAAATCCTTTAATTTCTATGTGAATTATCAGCTATTCAACTTTCTAATATTATCGTTCTTTAACTTGTATTAAACGTGCATGTTGATCTGTATTTTGTTACCTTAACACTCGCTTGTTCTCTGCAACCCTTCTTGTTATGACTTATGTGTTACGATAATCTGAATTTCTTTTTATTTTTTTTATTTCACTTGTGTAAAACTTATAGGTTGCCATAATTCCTTTTCGTGGAGATGCTGCAGAAGTTCTTTTGCCACCTTCTAGATCCATCTCTATGGCTAGGAAACGGTTAGAGAGGCTTCCTTGTGGTGGAGGATCTCCCCTTGCTCATGGACTCACCACGGTAATTTTTTTTTAAATTACGGTCCCATTTTTTAATAGAATGATTCCTGAGGTTTTCCGCATTAAAAATAAAATTTGAACTTTCAACCTATCTATATGCATTTGTATGGTTATTTGGAATCTGGTCAGGCTGTTCGGGTTGGGATGAACGCAGAGAAAAGTGGAGATGTTGGGCGTATAATGATTGTAGCAATAACCGACGGTAGAGCAAACATTTCACTCAAAAGATCCAATGACCCTGAAATGGCTTCTGACGCACCCAGGCCCTCTTCTCAAGAGTTGAAGGTTATTTCATTTATTTACTTACCCTATGGAATGCACAAACTAAACATAATTGGATATTGATTCATTCTGTTGTGTGACATTTATAGGATGAGATACTTGAAGTGGCTGGTAAAATTTACAAAGCAGGAATGTCACTCCTGGTAATCGACACAGAAAATAAGTTTGTTTCAACCGGTTTTGCCAAAGAGATTGCACGAGTGGCCCAAGGTATGATTCTCGCCACCAAACTGTTATATAATTGATTATAATCTGATTCATGGCTGATATTTGTGTTGTTACTTTACCAGGAAAATATTATTACCTGCCTAATGCTTCAGATGCTGTTATATCTGCTGCAACAAAGGATGCTTTATCAAGTTTGAAAAACTCTTGAATCATATACAATCATACAATTATAGTTTATCTGCTGTGGTTTTTGTTTTCACTAAATGCGAGACACAATTGATAGAGATTGTTATCATACAATGTTTATTGAGTGATGTTCATATTCTAACTTGTGTATATCAAAGTGTGATACAATTTGTTGTTCGAGACCTGTGTTCGGTAGGAAGCAAGGTGTGTGGAAAAGCTTGGTTCGAGACGCGTCATTTTCAGTGAGAATTGAATTGTTTTGAATCAGGTAGGGTCTAGTTGACCCGCCGACATTTTTTTTAATCCATTTTTTTTGAAAAAACAATGAATTAAGGTGTTAATTGTGATAAAAACTAATAACCAAATAGGTATTTAACTATACCACTTTAGAAGGTTTTTATAATTTCTACATTACTTCGAGCAACTCCAACCAAGTTGGACCATGCTCTTTTTTTGCTACATTTGATTGCAATAAATATAAAACACAACCCAGATTAGCAGATGCATGGATTTGATACGTGACAGGTAGAAGCAATCAAACTGCAACATGTACGATGTTAACTAGGGACTCAATTTGTTAAAAAAAAGTTCGTATGGTTGTAGAAGACGCATTTGATCAACTTTATGATGCTAAGGACATGTTTGGTTTACAAGCTATGCAGTTAAAGCGGTCCAAAATCGAATAGCGGTCAAGGTCCGCTATATGATATATAGGTTATAGCGGTGGTATAGCGGTGATATAGCGGTAATTTTTTTACCATGCATAATTTATGTATTTATATATATATATATATATATAAATATAGGGTAAGGATAGTGTAAAAAGGGCCTAAAGTGTGAGAAGTGTATTATAACACTATATATAATACTATATAACACCATATAAACACCGTATAACAATATGTAACACCATATAATACCATATAATACTATATAACACTATGTAACACTATATATCATTATATAACAAATATAACACTATACATCTATCATAGACATGCTATCAGACAACCTATAGTGTTATATTTGTTATATAATGATATATAGTGTTACAAAGTGTTATATGGTATTATATGGTGTTACATATTGTTATACGGTGTTTATATGGTGTTATATAGTATTATATATGGTGTTATAATACACTTCTTACACTTCTCACACTTTGAGCACTTTTTACAGGATCCTCTACCTATAAATATATCTTTGAAAAATATTAATAGTAATATCAAAATTCATAGTAATATCATTCCATTATCAAAAATCTGTTGCAAATCAAATACTAATAGTAACTTTGAAGTATTTAATTCAAGAATTAACATAATCAAACAGTACCGTTACTGCTATAACCGCTATAGCACCTCTATAGTACTGCTATAGCACCGCTATAGCGGTATTTAGCGCCGCTAGTAGCGGAACCGCTATAGGCCACCGCTATTTGGACCGCTACACACCCTGAGGTCCGCTAACCGCTATATCACCGCTATAGCACCGCTATTGACTGCTTAGTTTACAAGTTTGGGATTTGAGTTATAATAAGTAAAACAATAGTTGTTACTTTTTAATATGTAGGTTCTAAATCAAAGTCATCTAAACATATATGGATAGAGAAACCGGCATGAATAAGTCACAAGTGGTATTTTATCGATGACGGTGATTCAAGCATTACATATATTTAAATCACAAGATCAATCATTATTTCTAGTCTAGTTGCTTTGCAAGACCAACATACACCATTATCAACTTGATTTGCTTTGCAAGAACAACATACACCATTATCAACTTGATTAAATGTAGTGGGGAAAAGTTTAAGTTTGTTGCTCATTTACGAACAGTCAAGTCCACTTGCTCTTTTAGATGTTATTTATGCATCTTCAGTATTTACATACATCTTAATAAACCACCACATTATACGAAGATAACAAACAAGGCTAGGGACAGGTGGCCAAAAGTTGTATTTGACCAATCAACATTCATTTTTACTGGACTACTCTCATTTCTCTCTCACCAGAGGTGAAAACATGAAGGAAAAAAATGTGCAGGTCTGAAACACTTTTAACGCTACTAAACCTATAAACCTATTTAACAAAACATTTGTCTAATACCTTGCGTATGGTAATAGTACACTACTGCTATCTCGCGTACGATTTTTCTCCAACATAATTCAAATGAACATGAGATGCATTTTAATGTGATTTAGATCATGTATCCAATATGAGATGCATTTTAATGTAACTTAAGTCATGTATCCAATACGCGACCAGTTTTCTACATGCCTACATGTGTTGATGTGCTTTTACATGACTATACAGTTATATACTTATATCACACAAACTAATATTGTTTTTGTAATTTGCATGCATTCTCTCATGCTTATTTCCATCGATAAAACATATTAACAGCCAGCAGCAGGTATAATATATAAAAAAACACGGCACCCAAAAACAGAGAAACTTAGAAACAATTTAATTGACTTAAGGCCGAACGTAGTGGGGTGCCACATAGCGGAGAAAGGCAACATAGCGCCCCATAGCGCCGCCGCACACCATTACGGCCGGCAATATGGGGTCTGAATTTTGAATCCACGCGAAAATCATCAAGCCGTTGCCCAACCTTCTCCACTCACATACATATATATACAAACATATGTATGTATAAATTGAAGGGGTTATATAACCCCCTTACCACTACACCCTCGTGTGATATAAAGCCCCTCTCTTATGCATTTCGCCACTTGTCGTATAACGCCCCCAAAGGGGCTTTATGACTACACATGGTCTTAGATAAAGCAATTGGTTTAAGTTGTTGGTAAACATTAAGTAAAGATTACAGTACCTTAATAAGCAGAAACTGGCTTCCAATTCCTGAACTAACTAAAAACAATCTTATCTTATTGTTCTATAAACAACGAAAACACTTTTAAGTCCAACCATACTTCAAGAACACTATTACACTAAAACATATCAGGACACCAATATGCTCAAATTGCACTGCTTTAAACTCAGAAAAAAAGATTATAGTATTAAAATTCATCGAGTCGCAAGTTTACAGCTAGAATTACAATTAAAAAGCCCTAAAAACCGATGAAACAATAATAACATACAAACTCACTTGAGATCTTTAGCAGTAACCCCATACTTCTCCTGAAGCTTAGTAAGCTCTTCCTCTTTCTTCTTCTGATCAAACTTCTTACTCATCTTCGCATGCTGATAATACAACACAATCAAATACCTATTCGCAACGTTGAAACCTGAAAGATGATCCACTGCTGTTTTCGCATCGTATATGTCTTCGTAGACCACAAAAGCGGTACCTCGTGTGTCCTTGTTGGTTCCGATACGTATCTGGCGAATTGCACCGTATTTTCCGAAGATATCGTACATCTCTTCCGATGTGATGTTGAATGGCAAGTTGCGTACGTAGAGGACTCGGTTTACTTCCGGTGGAAGCCTTGTGTTTCCCTTTCTTAGATTGATTGTCGCCATTCAAGATCGATGGTGAGAAAATTAGGGTTTTGAATAAAGAGGGATTTGGGGTTTTTTTTTTTAATTTGATAGAGCGAGTTTTGTTGACCATAATGATATTATTTTAAGGCTATATTTAAAACCGACCTTATCGTCTTCCCCGTTTAGGGGTGGTGTAGGTGTACAAAAAAAACTGGTTTTAGAACCAAAACTGGAAAAAAAACCGAAACTGGTTTTTTTTAACCGGTTTTTTTATAACCGTTTTTTTTTTAACCGGTTTTTTTTAACCGCCGGTTTTTATACCGGTTACTATTCTTGACTTCAAAAACCGGTTATTAACCGAACCAGTTATTAAAAAACCGGTTAAAACCGGTAAAAAACCGGTTTTTTTGGGAAAAATCGGTTAAAAACCGGTCCCAACCGGTTATACCGGTTATTGTTTTGGACCTCAAAAACCGGTTAGTAACCGGAACCGGTTATAAAAAAACCGGTTTTTATTTTGGGTGAAAAAAACCGGTTTTTTTTTTTAACCGGTTTTTTAATAACCGATTAACCGATTTGTACACCTTTAGGTGTACCCCTTCCCCTCCAACCAATCAACGTCCTCAAATTTTAAAAAAGTGAGTTTGGGGAGAACGGGGATCCATCCCCGATTGTCCCGAAATGTATTTGTGGGGGGTGGTGTTCCACTTGGGGGAATGTGCCACATGGGTTGCCCACATAGGCTTTCCCGAACCCATACCCCATGATCTTATTTCTCATCAAATATGAGTAAGTTATATCTTCTTAATATTTACGACTTTCTCACTAAAATAAATGTGCATCTTTAGTTAATTATTAAACACACATGACTATAGATATATTTTTAACAACATTCGTTAAACAACTAGCAAGACGCTAGATAAAAATATATAACTACATACATTTTTTTAAAACTGAAACTACACCAATTGCTCCATGAAATCGCTTTATAGGAAAAGACCGGTTGTTGATTTGAGGGAAGGTGCTAGATTTTATATCTTCCATAATCTTTCCTACCGTGGTTAACTTGTTGGAGAAAGCCTTTTCGTGCCTTGCTCTCTAAATAACCCAGCATGCCACCATATGCCATGTATAACTTTTCTCTTTGCTCGTGGCAACGGAAGGCTTTTTTTTTTGTATATCTAGGACTCTAGGAGGTGCCTTACTGAGAAGGTGTGTATTTGTGGAATATCACACCACAAACAGACTTGGCTCCATATTATAGAGGCGACATGATAAGTCGATAGTAGATGATATGCCTCACTCATCAGCCTCCCCACATAAAAGGCTGATGGTATCAAACCCATATTGGCTTTCCACACGTAAATGTTGACTTTCTTAGGGCATCCAGTTGTTACAAGGCATACATACCCAATATCTTCTGATATACAAAACATATCTTATAGAAGAGACCGAGTTAGAGCATCCAGTTGTTACAAGGCATACATACCCAATATCTTCTGATATACAAAACATATCTTATAGAAGAGACCGAGAAGATACATGAGGAATTTTAAACCCAACGCCATTTCTTCTTTATATAAGGTTCTCAAGGATTAAGTGCATCTTTATTCAAGAAGCTCAAATATTACAAGTACATGTATTGTTTATATTGAGACTAAACGAGGGTTAACAATTTTGAGAACAAAAAATATTAATTTAGGTAAAGTTAATTTAGGAAAACATGAATTAGGGTGCTTGCCTAATTCATCATTTTTCTTCCAATAAGACCATTTATAATGGTTAATGCCCCCTAAGGGGCACTTTCTGCCACATCATTATTATAATACCCCTTTAAAAATGCGTAATGATTAATGACCCTTAATGCCCTTTCAATCATTACTTTCCATTTTGTTTTCTCTACATTAGGCATTATACTAGAAACGCCATCTCGCTTCATGCCGCTATAACATTTAGGGGGCGATGTTGAGGACGTTATCAAGCCCCTTCACGCCCCTATAATGCCCCATTATTCATGGCCTAACAAGTTAACCAGTATATGATAATAACCTACCAAAGATATCTCTCAAATTAGGGTTTCTAACTTTTTTTTTGAAAGACAAATTTGGATCACTGACGGACCACTGGAGTATCATCATGCCACGAGCGGAATCACCCGATCATATCCATCTCCACTAGGCATAATGCCTATACACCAATTCAGGAGGAAACCCAATAAATATGGGAAAACCCCCTTGTGAGAATCGAACCCAGGACCTATTGGTCCCAAAGCCTTATCTCATCCCAAGATGCCAGTAGGCTTAGCCATAAAAAAACAAATATGGGACATCTCCAAAGAATCTGGCCGGACCCTGGTTCTCCTTATTGCCAAATTGAGCCCAAGCTCAAAGCTTTCACAAACCCACAAAGACGACTTGTTGGGTTTGTGCGTCATGATAGTTTTTTTGGTCAATGAATACATTTTGATAGAGAGAGAGATAAAAAAGGCATAGCTATTCATCTAATTTACATGACATGCGTTTAATCTTTTTGACGTTCAGTTCCATGACATGCGTTTAATCCTTTTGACATTCAGTTTTACATAAATTTATCTATACAAGATCTGATATTCCATAGATTTATTATCAATTTCTTATAGAAAAAATTACTGTGCACTCTTTTATCCAAGATGTGCTCTTTAGTAAACACATAAAGGGCACGTATGTACAAAACCAATGCAATGATGATTTGTTCGTAGTGCCTGGTAAAATAACATAATTAATTGATAGTGGGGTTAGTAATGGCAAATATGTGGATACGCCAATTAACGGCAAATAAAATATTTACTATGCGTTTTTAGCCTTTGTAAGTGAAGGGCCTATAATGTCAAATTTACTTGTGTGACATGGTTTAACAGCAATTTACTAAAAGAGAACTAAATACAAATATAAAGCACGTTTCAAAATGTGTTCAACTTGTCTCGGGAACCCTTTCAATTTACATCCATATATGTATGCCTAATAAAAGCAAAGGCTTACATGCCCATTTTCCTCTAGTTTGTGCTTTCTCAGTTTATAAAAACTAGACTGCCTTTAAAACTAAAAAAATCTTTATATAACTTGTGCTTTATGCGTCGATATTGACTCTCGTCCAGCAGACACGAAGCAGAAAGAACAAAGAGATTATAAGGTAGCGTGATGCAATTCCTTCTCAAGCATTGATGTTCCCTTAAATATGGTCAGCTGGATGTCCCGCGCGAACTCTGAGTACTGTAGCAAAAACATTAACAACAAATTAACCAACTAATCTGTCACTTCAACTGTAATTTTGGAAAGTGCTTCAGTTTTTTCAGGTGTATAAAAAGATCACACATAGAACTGAAAAATATTTAAAACAGAAAAAAACTAACTTACCCGCTCATCACTCATCTTTCTAAAACCCAACTTCTTGGTCCATATAGACTCAGCTTCTTCAGCAGCAGGAAGCACAAGGAGTTCAACACCCATTGACAAGAGTAATTCCTCAATACAAAAGAAGAGAGCTTGGAAATATCCCTGCAACCAATATAGATTACAACTATAAATTAGTGAATCGTTACTCGTAACATTCTAATGAACCATATTTGAACCAACAAAAAGCATTGCACACACCTTCCCTTGGTGTTGTCTACTGGTAGCTACCAGCGGGAGCTCGGCAACCTCCCGCCCAAAAACTCTCAGGAGACCTGCAGATACAACTATTGACCTGCACGTGTATGTCAACAAGACGATAAAGAAAAAACAGGCAGTGGAAATATAATTAGATAGCAAAATGGAAGCAGTGGAAGATAAAAATAAAGTTGCAGATTAATAAACGTACCCCACCATAAGAACAACACAATATATTCCTCCAAACTCTTGCCCAGATATGTTTCTCCTGAATATTGAAAAGTCATGATGTAATGGTTCATGAAGCCTTTATACTTAAAAGCCTTTGTGCTTTTTATAATGGTACACATGGTTACCTATTAAAAGAGAACGGGTAAAAAAACATGGCGACTAAAACATGGTCCAATACAAGATCCTTGCTATCTGCCAGTCATCATCTAACATCACCTAGTATACAGTAACGAGGGCAGGAAATTTGTACCCCAAGAAACTGAATTCTGGTAGATTCTATGGAAAGGTTGGGTCACCACCCTTAGTTAACGAAAAGATAATTTGCAGCATTTTGAGCTTTTCTTATCAGTTACATAGATATGCAAACTACAGTTGTTTTTTTTTTTTTTGTGTGTGTGTAAAACTTGGTTATAAAATATGAGATCCATGTTATTCACAAATGGAAGATGTTTTCCTATCCAAATTAGCATCTGCCTTCTCCCTGAGTCACTCAAGACGGCTCACTAAAAGCTCAAATGGAGCCAAGCTTAAATGAGTTCGAGCTTATATTGGAGCACATTCAATAAACGAGCCCGAGTACGAGCTTCACATATCGAGCTTGACTAGACTCGCGAGCCTAAATGAGCATTTATTTATGTAATTGTTATTTATCATATCAGATACATATTTACATAATAAATATTGTGTATAAAACTATGATAAAAATAATTAAATGATACATATCATGTTATATATATAAATTATAATTATAACTATACATGAAAGAATTTATAAATGTATTTGTAAAATTATATAAATATTAAAAAATAATAAACGCGGGCTCAGGCTTGAAAAACTACCCCCGAGCCAAGCTCGAGTTCTCTCAAGTTAAACGAGCCGAGCTCAAGCATAGGCGAGCTCGGGCTTGGCTGGTAACTCGTTTACACCCCTAGGTCCAGCATAACCGAAGTCAATCCAGGCCCTTGAATAAAATCAATAAAAAGAACAACATGTACACCACAAGACAACTTACCCGTATACCATTACAGGTATCAGATCACGGCCAGATATTGCAACAATGGGATCAAAACACTCCTGCAAATGGGTACCATATAACTTTAGCAAAACAAATTTATAAACAGAGATGAAAACAATAAATTTAAGTGTTTAACAAAGGCATGTTTAATCAATATCAATTCTGCAACCGCACCATTTTCATTAAGATTCTAAAAAAAAAACCCCTCAAAACTATCACCACCACTCAAAAAAACCAAGATAAGCTACTGAATGAATCAATTTACACACTTAAGCCCACATATGATATGTGGCAAAGCAGACAAGCAGTATAAAAACAGAATTTAATTAGTGAAGAAAATCTATTACTTAATATGAACTTGAAAATCTAGTTGCTTTTGCTTGCAATGTCTTTATCTTGTCCATGTAGTGCGCCTCATATTATGTCAGTAAATAAGGTAAGAGACAAGCCACCTTACAAGATAGCAATAGTAAAAGAACATACCCGAAAAATGGCAGCAGCCCTTGACAGCAGCGGTAAATGTTCAGGATAGCGGCTTTTCCCACTTAACATCCGCCACTTAATTTCATTTGGAGCTCCACTAACAACACCTTTCTCTATGTGTTTCCTGTTAATTGTACTCATTATTGAACCTGAAATTACAGCTGCTCCACTGACAACCACATCTTGAATAGCACCATGGATCAAATCACAGTGATCGCAACAAAACCATTTATCTGACGGGAGTGCCTGGTTACATTTAACAAATTATGCTGAATCTTTAGCTGCCTAAACAATAAAGCCATCAAGTGTTCAAATACAAATACGACAATGATTTTGTAGCTGACCTTCAAATCGCATCTTCCACTCTCTCTTAAACAACCAACATGGTACTCCTTCTCACACTAGGCAGCATGAAACACAAATGTTACAATAAGAGAACAAAACACCAAGTAAAATGGTACAAAATAGGATTATGCATACTTGATCACATAACATCATTGTCCGGTCGTCAAATTCAGCAACACTAAAATCCTGGGCCCTGGTAGAGGAACACAAAAATAGATTGGTAAGCTTAAAACAAATTTATAAAAGTGTAAACATTCGAAACTAATATGTCAATGAAACTGGATTAGACACTATTCAACCAAAAGGGCATCTACAAACCTGCAAATAACACAGCCACCTGTTTCGTATTCTCTGGCTTTAACAACGCGGGTCAGTCGGATAACAATCGGTCTGGACTCTGCAGTAGCTTTTCTACCAGAACCAACACTATCTCTACAATACGTACAGTGCCGATCTTCAGAAGAAACACCCTCCAATCCCAAACAACCTGCAAGCTAGAAGCTATAAATACTAGTCCAGCATTGAAAAATAGAACAGTATTCATACAGGATAGAAGAAATTAACCAATATAAGATTAGAGAGTAAACGAGTTAAATAAGAATGTAGCATTATTGCTATTAAACAGATAAAGCTCTACCTGCATGGAAAGCACGAGGGCAGCCATCACAAAAAACCAGCTCTCCTCTATCTCCACATACTGTACACATATCATCACTATTGCTAGTGGCAATACTTTGACCATTTGCAAGTAACAGAGCTATATCATGGAGTGACAGGCCGTTAGAAATATATATATGGCGATATCTGCACAAAACGGGGCTATTATATTAACACAACACACAATATAATCATATTATAATTAAACTCCAAAACACCACTCACGGTTGCCGTTTGGCAGTCCATCCAGCATGAGCTTCAAACTGTGAAGGACTGACCTGTGGGAAGGAAGTAGATAAATTAATATCAAACTAATTAAGAGAAACTTTCTGTTTAACCAGAAAAGAGTGTTTACCTCAGTGTCACAATGGCTACAAAATATACCATTCCCTTGCTTGTAACCATCAAGTATCTTCTGAAAAATTGTAAACGTCTTGTATAACTCATGAAGTATGCACAGAAAAAATAAAATATCCAATATTCCATTAAAACAGCATTCACCTTCCCTCTGGCATAATAAGCCAGTTCAGTCCCATCTGGAAGCCCATTAGGCATAAAAAGTAAGCGATGTAAATCATTATCCCTGTCACCATATGGAATAGATTTTATGAGTGTATATGTTGAAAAGCAACATGGAGAAAATTACAGCGGGGTTGAAAAGCAAAGCAAATATATACATGTGCCACAACATGAAACTTGCAAATTTTAACTTAGAGCTCTTGAGTCTTGAAGTTGAGTGTGACAGATAACGCAAGTTATTTCACCAGATAACATATTTAAAAGAATAGCTGGTGAAAAGAACCAATGCCAAGCAGCTATTTCCAGATTTCTGTCTGCATGAAAATTTGCACCAGATTAAGATATAGAAAAAAATCAGACTACCTTTTCCTTTGGCCACCTTCAGCACTTCGTTTGGTTTCAACAACAGGGCTATATGTGTATGACCTTGGCCTGCAAAAAGAATGTGAAATCAGCTGGAAGAGATATATGCATGCAAATACACAAGTGAATGAAGTGATATAAAAAAATCAACCATAGACAATCACTTGTTTTGACTCTAATGAACTCCTAAGGAAACTACGAGAAATATGCACAAAAAACGAGTATAACACACGCAAAAACACATTACAGAGACCCTCTCTTGGATCCTATGTAAGTATCGCGCCCTCACTTTTTTATACACACGTTGTACAGCCTACAAAAATTAATGTATGCAGGCGAACACCTATACATATGGGAAAAAGATAAAAAGAGGGATCTAGTTACTATTACTATTACTAATTACTATTACTATTACTAATACATAAAATTATCAACTTGTGTCTACAGTGTCTTTCTTTAATTGGGTCACATATCCACCTTCTACTGGGCCACCATTTTATTTTTATTTTTGGTGAAAGTGTGTGCTACCGCCTTGAAATCTAGAATACGTTTACATTTTACAATCTATTATTCTTTGGTACAATAATTATCTTTTAAACACAAGTATTAGTTGGTTATTAAAAAATCTCTGTTATTTTTTAACCGCTTTGGTTAGCATATAATAACCACTTGCATGAAACATCAGTATCATATTAGGATTGTTATAAATAAATATGCCTAGTTATACCTTAAATACATATGATTATCATTTGCTAAACTAACAAATATACTGATAAATATTCAAGTATAATCCTGAGGTGAACATTATATTTTAAATATCTTTTCAGACTTTTTTTATGGGAAAGAAAATTGGCACAGATATCATGCAGGGATTTATTCAATAATTTGCTTCTTAGGAAGTCATCCCTCGTCTCAACAGATCTTAAGTGTGCATATATGCATGTATGTCTAGATATTGACGCATGCACACACACATATAAAGTGATGCAATTTGCATGTGTGGGTGAGAGAGGACACAAGAAAGAAGAACACAAAAAGAGCATACTTCTTAAACAGGTCTTTCCGCTCTTTCAAGGTCTCACTAACAAATGTTGGAGGTTCCAAAGTGAAGCTCTTACGATAACAATAGAACGGGCTTGAACAATCTTCTCGCGTGTGGCTGGTGCAGCTAAAAGAAGAATAATCAAAACTTGTTAAGTTTATAATCTTTAAAATTATAATTCACATCTAACAGCATCTACCATTGTCCAACCATAATCAAGATCTAAAGCCACACATTCGCAAATGCCGTCCAGTAAGAAGTTGCTAGAGTATAAAAAACAAATGATACAACCCGATATCAAAAAGTATGTTTCTAGCTTTCAGTTTGACCATCAGTGGACATTGTTAAAAAACCATGCAACACATAAGTTGCATACAGACATGGGTGTGGGTGTGTAGTAAATAAGCATATGAACCCAAATGCTAAGAAATGAATAATCATGTAGACTTTGAATGTTTAGGGTCAAATGAATTGCATCATAGTTGAGAAAGAGAAAACAAACCAATATAGAATGTGTACAAAGTTTATTTCTTATATGATATTATAGCTGTATGTTGACAACAAATTATAAGGTCATGCATTCAAACATTGACAAAAGAAATAGATGCTTAATTATCCCTTTAGACTAGGAGCATGACTAATACTAGCAATTTTTATAAGACTAATGGATATAAAGAACGGATAACTCAACATTGTGATTGTCTGATCCCCTCAAGCAAAAAGATTATAAAAAGGGTAGAATTAGGGCTGTAAACGAACCGAACGAACACGAACAAGACCTTGTTCGTGTTCGTTTGTTAAGAAATATATGTGTTCGCGAACCGTTCACGAACACTTATCGAACGAGATTTTATGTTCGTGTTCGTTTGTTAAGGAAATGAACTTGTTCGTGTTCGTTTGTGTTTGTTTGTAAATTTTAGGCAACGAACGTTGACGAACATAAATGAGCACAAACTAATGTTCATGAACACAAATGGAAACAAACGAACACAAACAATCGTTCATGAACAGAATATATAATACACTGACACTTATTAGATATTTAATTTGTCAGAATTTTGAAGTATTTAAATAAATATAAAAACTAAAAACACTAATGAACTATCGAACACAAACGAACATGTTACCGAACGTTCACGAACATAAACGAACGAACACGACCTATGTTCATGTTTGTTCATTTAACTAAACGAACGAAATTTCTTGTTCGTGTTCGTTTGTTTAATAAACTAACGAACACAAACGAACTTCCCGCCGAACGGTTCACGAACTGTTCGCCAAACGTTTGGTTCGTTTACAGCCCTAGGTAGAATAACAGATATTGAAGGGATGGTCTGCACCTTGCTGTTGAATGATACAAATTCATAAGCTTCGAATGATGGATTTCATCTATCTTATCCTTGTCGGTGTTTCTTTGAAGACTCCCTGCATATTACAAAGAAAATGCAAAAAAAAAAAAAAAAAATAATATATCAAAGAGGAGTAATAACGTAATATTTATGTAGTTCAGTATCCTAAATAACATGTTTTCCACTGCCCTAATCAATATCACTAACATCCATCACATATAATATACTACTCCACACATCCATTATACCTCCTTCAGTCTCTCCGGAGCAAGTCTATACATATGTATTTAATTTACAAATAAAACTGATGTCATCATTGTCACCTTTCCAAACCTGGAGGAGTTCCTCATTGACAGATGAACCAGCTACATTTCTTATTGCTTCATCTACAGTGCTGAAAGGAACAGTCTTCATTGCCTGAATTATGCTGTAAATAGGTTTTCCATTTTCCAGATATATGTGTTTATTGGGGTGCCTAGTTTTTCCACCAGCATGTCCCTCAAACTCATGAGCACGAAGAACCTGGGTGCATATCATTCAAGCATTAAACAAATGTAGCAGTCCAATAACAAAATACACCCTTTCATATACATATGAGAAACTTACATTAGAAAAATTACATGTTGCACATCCACATAAATATCCACAGTCCTTAATAATTCCAATAAGCTCCCCCTGGTTTAATGCAAATGGATACACAATTGCCAATTTCTGTTAATATAATGTTTTTTTTTTCTTAAAATGTTAGTGAATAACTAATCACAGATGCAACTTACTGAGGTAGAAATATATTTCACTTTGGCTCCATCCAGTATTCTAGTTGATAAGAGCTTTTTAACAGTAGTAGGATAACTATCAGGAATAGAATCACCAGGTTCATGCAGCCCTTGCTCACTAACATAGGTTAACCTGGGTACCTTACGGGTACCATTATCGAAACCACCGCCCATACGTTTCACAGCAGATGCAGACAATTGATTACCATAGTCTTCCTTCTGTTTGCTGAACTTGAAGGTGATTTTCCTAATACCAGAAGAAGTACTAGCATGCTTTGGAACCTCTAATACAACATGTGATGTTGACACTGTAACAGATGTATTATTTGTACACTGTTCTTCTTGGCTTGAGCTCCCCTCACTGCCTGAGTTCCCAATACAAGCCGACGTAATTTCACCACAAACAGCTTGGCCTGTCATGACAAGCTTCCCATCCTGTTGGATATTAACAGTCTGGAAACTCAAAGAATTATCATGAGGAGATACATTTGGATTCGAAACCTCAGAACTTATATCATCATTTGAAGCCTCATTCACCTCCTTCTTGGAGCAAGGATCTAATACTATCTCATTTTGGCACTCTTTAATAAATTTATCAGCAGAAAACTCCAGTTTAGCATTATCCAAGGCCTGTGATGTCTGTTTGATAACAGAGGAAGACTCTATTTCAATATCATTTGAAGATTGTGTTGTCTGCTTCCTTACGCAAACCTCTAATTCCATATCATGCAGACATTCTTTAACGGGTTGCTGAACAGAAGAATCTGGTGCATTCTCATTCAAAGGCTCTGTTGGTTGAATCTTGACAAAACCATCAGTTTCCATCTCATGTGAACGTTCTTTGACAGGCTGCTTAATAAAAGACTCTCGTTCAATGTCAATTTCAAGCCCTGTTCTCTGCATACTACCATGCGTTTCTAGTTCCATCTCATTCGGACACTCCTTAACAGGCTGCTCAATTACAGACTCCATTTCCATATCATTTGAAACTCCTGACGAGCGCTTCTCGCCAGCAGAATCTAGCTCCATGTCATTTAAATCGTCTTTAACAAACTGCTCAACCGAATGATTTACACCAATACAATTTAAAGACTCAGGCGCTTGCATAATTTCACAGGTCTCTTGTACTGTCACCTTACCAGTAGTGTTTGCCATATTGTCACTTAGAGCTTCTGCTGTTTGCCTTCTACCACATGGCTCAAGTTTAGTAACATCTAAACCCTCCGTGAGCAGCCCGTTAGCACAAGGCTTTTCTTCAACAGAATCCAGAGCAACCTCTGATTGATTCATAGCACAACGATCAACTTCATCCTCACCTAAACCCTCTTTTCCCTGTTTTTTGGCCACACATTCCCTATCAGAATCCCCCGTTAGCCACTGACGGTCACGCTTTTGCTGATTTTTCTCATCTTCCATTTCCCCAACATTACTCACCACCACCATCCTAACCGTACTCCTCAACAACTCCAGAAACTATCAAATAACACAACGTAAACCCTAATTCCTAAAAAATAGGATTCAAAACCCTCACTATTGCTCTTTCAAACAACTTAATCACAACATTCCAACTCTAAGATACAAAAATCAAATACCAATTCAAACAACGAAACAACTTGTGAATCTAAAACATACATCAAATCAGTGACTTGCATAACAATCGCTCGATAATTCGATAAACTTTACATGCATCCGTGTATGTGGATTACAGATGTACGAATATGGATCTATGATCAAAATTGCAAAATATTAAAGTAGCAAACTAACCGTACATATCGATTTTAGAAAATTAGGGTTTATTGTTGTAATTCGATCTTCGTCTCCGTTTTTTGCATGAATAAAGCAGCGCCAACGAACCAAACTGATATTTTTTTTTTTTTTTTTTTTTTTTTTTTTTTTTTTTTTTGCGGGAGGGAGCACGATAAGTTGTGGGATATAACACGAGAAGAGGGGTGGATAGAGTAAAATCGATATGAGTGGGTCCCGGATACAGTGAACTTATTAGAAGCTGCCAAGTGGCAGTTAGGGCAACTTTAATGGGGCAAATGGACGGTTTGGATTTGAAATCATCTTTGATTGGTATGGATGTGATGATATTTACGACTATACGCAATTGAGATTTGAATGATGAATATTAACTATATTACAACTAGAACGATTTAGGGATGAGCGTGGGATCGGTATCGTATTGAACCGGTATCAGTATTAAAAATACCGATACTGAAATTCATCAAAACTGGGTACCGGTACCTAAATATTCGGTACGGTACGGTACCGGTATTTGAAGGTAAAATTTGGTATTTTACCGGTACCATACCGAACCGCTGCCGATACCAAAAATGACAAAAAGTTGGTACCGGTATCCGTACCGAAAAAATTCGGTATGAGAAATTTGGTACCGGTACTGGTACGCAGTATCAAATGCTCATCCCTAGAACGATTATCCGTGCTATGATGCGAGATTTCGGTCGACATTTATTTTGTTTCAGTATAACACCTGAAAGAAACGTGTTCAAAAGAATATCTACATGTGTTTATATCCACTAAAAACCATAACACTAAATTTAAATTGGACATTAGTACAGGTTGATTTTAAATTTCTTGTAAATGGAAATTTAAACGCCATCTTAAATATAATTTTAATGAAAATTTACATCTAAATGTAAATTAACTTGAATTTATACAACATATGTATAAAAATAAGCACATGAGAAAAATATTGTTTTTATTAAGTTAAAGAATGAAGAATGTTATGGCGCGTTGCGGCGACGTCGAAACATAAAGTGACTCGAATTTATATCTTCTAATGAAAACGTATTATATTTAACCTGAATTGTTTCCGAACAAAATTCACATCAAAACATAAAAGCAATTGAAAACGTACATAAAAACAAGCAAAAAAACGTATTATGTTTGACCCGACTCATTTCCGACTCGTTCGAATGATCATGGCAGCAGGCCACTTGTTCACATACACAACCCCAAAACTAAATTGAAGGGGCGGATCAGTGGCATTCAACATCCGAGACGAGAACAAGAGGATAATTAATCCTGAAATTGTCCAGAAGTTAGCAGAAAGAAACGAAATCTCTCTCGGTCTCGCGATTTTAAGCCATATACGAATGGAAGGTAAATGGGATGATGAAAAATGCGGGTTGAGTCGGGTCGAGGTAGTTACATGTTCTTTGGGATTTTTGACCAATTTTAGTGATGTGTATAAACTATGGGCATTTGTTGCAAAGTTTATGTATCCAGGTTTCATGATTAGTGGACTTTCAACTTACATCATGGGTCATATTTTTGCTAAAATTTATTTTTTCTTTCGATAATTGTTGGACGTTGGTGTTTTGGTTCTTTTTGATGAGTGTCCTGTCAACGTGGTTTGTAATAGAAATCATAATTGCATCTAATATCAGTCGAGACACCCGTTGCAATGCGCGAGCATTCTCACTATGTTTTAAAAGTTGACAATCCATCATTTAAATGTTATATCATATATTTTTATTTTATTGGTATTTAAGAGATGTGATTTTACTAATTGTCAAAGCCTAAGTCTCTTTCATAATTGTCAAAGCCTAAGTCTCTTTCATAATGTCGTATATGTCCTTCTAAAGCACTAAAAACAGTTATCCATTATGTAGAATCTCGCACTTCGCGACGGGTTCCGTACGTTATAAGAACGGTTGGTATTCTCATGTAATTTTCAAAATAATTTGCTAATACAACTAACATTTCAATTCCCATTAACCAATCGACTACACACCAATGAATTGACATTAGCATAAGCAATTTGAAAACCACATTTGATTAAAATTTATTAGGGATATTGGCCTCTAATAATCTATACTAGACGTCATTGGCCATTGACAGTTTCATATTTTTTTATTCCCGCTGACATTCTCACCTTTCAACTATTTTTCCTCCACCGGTCATCAGTGAAAAAAACTTAACGGCCGAATTACAAACTGACATTTAAGGGTTTTTTATTAGAACGAGGATACAAGTCGAATGATGTAACATTTTAGGGCGTGTGTGAATAGCCTTCCATAGCAAATCTTACATACTTCTAAATTACATCAAATAAATTATCATCTACTTCTTTCTCATGATTGAACCAATACCTCATACTAAAAGGCAAGAGCCTCTACTAAATGAGCCAGTCGCATATTAGCTTTGGTATGTTCTTTAGTTATAAAAGAGTTTAGTTAGAACTTATTTAAGAAAACAATAATTAATTAAAACATCAATGCAATATTTTAGATCTTGAACACGTAATTTTAATATGATTTAAAGTGTGCTACAACACATTTGGCTTATGTTACAAAAATCTGTATTTTCTTATATATCTTTCTTTTACATTCATGTGAATACACGTATCTCTATAGGCTAAAAAATATATAAATATTACTTTATACTGCTTCGTTTTTAATATATATCAAAACGCAAATAAAAAACAATGTAGTGCACAACCTTTTTAATATAAACTTCCGTTTTGCTCCATGTGGTTTGGTCATTTTAACGGTTTTACTCCAATAGTTTAAAAATAACCATTTTCTTCCCTGATCTTTCGAGTTTGTGGCCAGTTTGCTCCCTAATCTTTCGAGTTTGTCGCCAATTTCCCCCCTGATGGAGTTAGAAGCTAGGAGCAAAATGAAGATAAGTTAGAAAAATCAGGGAGGAAAATGACTATTTTTAAACTATTGGAGCAAAACCGTTAAAATGACCAAACCACAGGGAGCAAAACGGAAGTTTACTCTATTATATATAACATCTTGTATTAAAATGTATAAATGAAAAGTAAAACTATATTTTAAATATAAATGAAAAGTAAAACTATATTATATTACATCTTAAAGTATAAAGTCGGTGATTGTCTTTTTCCTCCCTCTCAACCAGTATTCTCCTTTTCCATTTTCAGCCTCAATCATCTCCTTTTTCTTTACACGTGTTTAATCTATGTTTTCCCCTTACTTAACGTGTCCGCTCTGCTGTTGAAGCTTTCTTCCAGAACTTCAAATAGCGTAGAAGGATTTAAACTTGCAGCGATTTTGAGTGCCAGTGCTTTATCAGATTTGTCGTTCAGGTCAGTGCTGCTGCTTGCCTTCCTTTTAATTTATAGGCTAGGGTTTCTTCTTTGTGTATTGTCTTGGGTTACAGTTGTCAATAAATATAAGTGAAATAGATATACTTAAACGAAGATGGTTTGAATGCATGTAGAAAACAAGAATACGGTATCTAATTTAAACGAAATTGGCAAATGTAACCTCTGATTGCAAAGAGGAGATGAAGACATAGGCTAGGGTTTCTTCTTTGTGTATTGTCTTGTTTAATATAAAAGTTGTAATATAAATAGAACAAAACGTGTCTTTGTAGGCAAAAAAAAAAAAATAAATATTATTTTGATATGACTCCGTTTTTGCCTTTTTGGGAAAAAAATTATATCAAAACCGTATATTAAAAATGATCAAAGTAATATTTTTATTATATATGTGATGTAAGACCCTTAGTCCATTTTATACAATTATAAAATATTTTGCTATTATATTAGTGTATTTAAAATTAAACATACACTTATAATGCGAGTTTACTTAAAACATTCTACTAAATAAAACATTACAACATTTTGTAATTTGAGTCGCCGTTTAAAACTTGACGACGAAACTATTCGCGGAAGCTTTATTCTTTATGTGTTCGGTTCCTTGCTGAGCTTGATTGTCTTCCGGTAACTCGGTTAACACCTACATTTCATAAAACATGAAATGAGTTAGTCATTTAGCGTTTATAACATGTCTAAACAAGTTCACGAGTAAAAAACAAGCGACACATAAGTTTCAGCAACAAAATGCAGCAATATGACCCGTCGCGTGCCGCGACAGGATTTAGTAAGCTCGTCTTGTACCGCGATGACCGTCGCGTGCCGCGACCCCAATGGCTTTTCTACATGTGTGCATATACGTATGCTCATAAAAACATAAGTTAAATTAGTCATACGCGACTTAAAACGCGTTTAAACGAGTCCCCGAAACAAAACGGAATCAACAAACAACTTTCACCAAACCTTGACCCCGTCGCGTCGCGCGACGGCCCTTGGACCATGTCGTTGCGTGGCGCGACGCCCTGAAATGGGCAGAAAGTTTGCAGCTGTTGCTGCATATTCCCAGCATGACCCGATTTCACGGAAACGAGCATAACTCTCTCGTTTTTAGTCCGTTTTACACGATTCTTTTTCCTACGCGATCGTAATTTAATTCTCCATCCCATGGAGTTAATATCTAACATTCGAATTAACAAAATTTGAGACTTTTAAGCCTTCGGCTTAATACCTTTTTACAGAATTTTGACCTATTCATGCATTTACCAACATAACCTGTTTGTCTGACCTAAAATCCTCATGAACCTTATAATTTCAACGTCGTCTATCATATAAGGTTCCAATCACTGGTTTCTTACGACATCTCAACCCATTTCCGCTTACATGTTATTTTGACCCGTTAAAGGGTATTTACGCATTTTAAGACTTTGACTCGCAAAGATCAAACTTTCCGCTTACATACTTGTCCAAAGTAATCATTTAATCTATTGACTTGTTTCTAAACAACCTTTTAAAGTCGTTTGCCCGATATACCTGTCAAGGGCATTTTTGTCAACTTCACTCCATCCTTTACAACAAAGGACTTCATTGAACCTTCAACCAATCCAATCACTTAACTTCAATTCTAAACACACATACCTGACTCGGATCAATATATTGACCCGTTTTGATACCTTGCCTTAGTAGCCGCTAAGCAATAGCGATGCACATATCCATCTGATATTTATTCCTATAATCATATAGCTCAACAAACCATTAGTCGATATTGTCAAAGGGTGATAATTTCACCTTTTGACCCGTTTGGTCTAAAGGACCATGAAACTCTATGAGATGATATTTATTACCATCTTATCCATATGACTAACTCCGGTTTACACCGTATAGTCGTTTTCTTGTAAATCATCTATTGATTCCTTTGACCCATTATAACCCACGCTATAACGTGTTTTTCCCCAAACTAACGGTTATTGTCAACAAGTGACCAAAGTACCATTTTACCCTTATTATTTGCATTGGTTTACCAGACAAGGTAATTATTAAAACTCGTTATCTTTTAGTCATTTCATGACTATCTAACCATATTAGCTCTTTTTTTGTATCCATTCAACATGATTTATGACCATTGTCTTTAGTTCCGGACCGCACTTGTCGTGTCGGAATATCATAATTTAAACAATACTTATCATTCATAACCTATAAAATCAATAGGTATTAAACAATTAGAGTGTAAGCTTTACTTACCTTACATCCAAATTATGCTTTTCCGTCATTCTTGCTTCGTTTGACCCGCTTCGTTCCCAAGCTTTCACCTAGCTTGTTAATCGTCAAACTATCATTGTAAATTGTAAGATGGTTAGACTAGTCATAATTATTAACGACTATTCCATCCTACGCTCTTTATGTCAAAATTATCATTTGATCATATCATTGGTCATTTTGACTTTAAAAAGTCAAACGGCCTATTAACACAAATAATTTACACGAAGTAGCTCAATTACTCGTTTAATTACTTGGCCAATTACCCGGTATCGTCATTCTTATGTTACCGGTTAAGTCACTTTAACACATGATGTTATCAACATCTTTCTAATCAAGAATATTTCATCCTTTTATCATATCATACTAAACTTATTTCTTATTAAGTATGATTATATACTCAAACACACAATTTGTTCAAGTATTTCCTGATTACTAACTTGCATGATGATTCTAATCATAATCATATCATCAAATTCATCTTATGACTGATACCCATTTAGCCTAGTGTGGGAATTCATTCAATCATTCAATTCATAGCATGTTAGGTATGATTTTCACTTAGGGTTTTGTTCCTAAGCAAGTATACATCACTAATCTAGCCATAGCTTCTCTAATCCATGCCTAATTCGCGATTAGGATGATTATCCAATCTTTACAACTTTACCAAATGTCAAGATTTTACATACCTTATGATCCCCTAGCTTGGGTGATCATTAATTCATGTTCAATTGTGAATTTTGACTCCATTTGGACCTTCAATTTGATTATTCTAAGTGAGATTAGGGTTTTGGTTCTTGGAGAACCTTCTGGTCGACGTACAGAACACACCTTGTGTGTGTGTTTTGTATTTTAAGTTTATTTTATAATTAAACTTTCCATTTACCCGAATCTGGCCCCTCTTGTTTGGTTAGTTATTAAGTAGGACACAACCTACTTATTTCTAACAACATTCCCACTTATTAACTAGATTAAACATTCCTAGTTAAATTAGTGAGTTCGGGGAATCTACGACTAAGTTTATTTTAAGTCCCGTTAACTCGGGCTTCGATAAACTTTACTTTCCCAAGAGCTTTCGTTCCGCTTTCATTTAATATTAGGATTATTTATTTAAAAATCATAATATTCACCGGGTTACTTTTACCCCTAACGGTAATTTACCCGTCTTTTAATACTAACGTAATTTAATTACCAAATCTGTTTTCGGGGTGTTACATGTGAGCTTTTTCCGAGCAAAATCGAGCTATATCGAGCGAGCTTTTTCCGAGCAAAATCGGAGCAAGCTTCGAGCAAGCTCCGAGCCACGAGCTTTCTGAACAGCCCTAGTTATATTATAAAATTATAGTTTAGTTTATAATAAATATTTTAATAAGATTTATAGAATGTGGCCGTTTTTATATAATCATACGCTAAATATGAATACACTATGTATTGTAAATATATGGACGCGTGAGCTCGTTATTGAAGTCTGGCTTTTCAACTACTAATTTTTGTAGTAGTAAATTTGTTGCTATTTTAAAATTGATTTCTCAACACTATGTCTTACAATAATAAATGAGTATTAACTTAGTAGATGACATTTTAAGGTAAAAAATAATTTCATAAAGAGCTTTATAAACTAATATTTTGTATGATTTTTTAGTTATTAAAAAAATTACACTATCGAAGGTAATGTCTGTATTAGTTAAGGGTAAAAATTACACTATCAAAGTAACGTATGTATTAGTTAAGGATAAAAATTGTCTGTTGAGATAGTTTAATTTTTATCTTTTTAGATTTTAATTTTGATAGCATCAATTGAGTTAAGTTTTGGTGTACTAATAATATAATTTAATTTTCTATAAAAAAAAAAACAAACATGTGAATTTACGTAATATGTTAAGTTTATTTTAAACGCAACACTATTTTTATTGCTTTCTTAAGGTAGATTTAATATGTAATGATTTTAATTTGTTTGTATATTTTATTTGTTTTGATACTCCTGTTGTCTCTAATTCGGTTAACACTCTACTATGATTTTCATTTTAAAAAGAAGTTATAATTTGTTCAACCATGTGAAATGAATTATTATTCCGTTTATAGGTGTGTTGTTCTATGAACCCCTTTGTTTCTAATTATTTAACCATATTATTAATTTCAAATCCTCAGTCAAGTATTAAAACCCTATTTTAAACTTTTAATATTAATAAAAGTCAAACGATCAATACGGTCCGTGCCCGTCTGGCACGGTGTAACAACCCTCAAGAAACCAACACCCTTGAATATTTTCCAACATCCTAAAAATATAGTACATACCCCAATATGTCTTAAAAATACATCCCGTATGTGAAAACCGAGCCCGAAATATAGTATAGCATTAAAAATAAAATAAAAATCTGAAATTTGAGCTAAGGCGGGCCGCGTAGGATCCCACCTCAAGTTCACGCGGGCCGTATCAATGCAGGAATTGACTTCGCTGACTTCTTTAGTTGAAGCGGGACGCGTAAGGGTTATGCTTAGTTAACGCGGGCCACGAGAGATCGTGAAACGCGGATACACCCAGAGGCTGACACGTGTTGTCATCGTGGCGGTCTAGAGAATGACTGAGCTAAGCTATTAGGTTGACCGTGCATTGACGCGGGCCGCGTAAGGCTTAGTCTTACTTTACGCGGGCCGCGACAGGACTCAATATCACAACTATAAATAGCAGGCTTCGGATCTCATTTCAATTCGTTCAACTTTCAATTCTCAATCTCAAATTCTGTAGGAGAGTTATTATACTCGGGTATTATACCCCTAATTAGCGAGGTTCTGCTCCGTTGTAAGTATTATAACCCCAGTTTCGTAATAGATACGCTGCCCGATTGATTTAGGGTTCCGTAACAACTGTCGTGGTTTTGCCCGACGTAGTTGTTGGAATGCCGTCTCGGGGAGGGTATCATTTATATTCTTTAAAGGGTTATGATACTAACCAATGTACATTTGTATAAATTATAGATTATATCCAGGAAACCCTTACGAGAAGCCTAAGATAGCAATGTGAGTAATCTCCTTTTTGTGTCAACTGTTTTATAAAATTTCAATTGTTTATATCATATTACCAGTATGTGAGTCGTGTAATTCTTCAATTATCGCCGGTATTATGGGGTTTTGTATACATTACTTGATAACCTTCACAATTGGACGACGAGTAGCCAATGTGTGATATGACCATAGCCATAGATACGGTCGAGTGGCAAGTACTGAATGGGTAATTGTGTAGATATAAACATTGTAATCGCTCTCAATACTGTGGTAATTGATAAAACTTGTTTTGATTAAATTGGGATTCACTCACCAGTATTTCCCGCTGACAAAATATTTTTAAAACATGTTTCAGGTAACATAATGTGAAAGCCAACTGGGAAAAAACCAGCTCGAGAGCACTGACGGCTTGGAAAATAAGTGGCTATAAAAGTTATCTAAAACACGATGTTTTAAATTCAATAAAAAAAGGGTTTGTCCCTATAAAAGTATTGTAATAAGAAACTTGGGCTTTACCCATGTGGTTATTAATATAAAATATGGTGGTTTTACTCTGATAAACATTTCCTAACTACGGTCCTGATGTAAATTCCGCTGCGAGATTAAACTGACTGATACCACCAAAACTCTGAGCTCGCGTCCGCCCGTTCCCGGGACAGATAAGGGATCGGGGGTTGCGACAGAAGGTGGTATCAGAGCCTAGCCACTGGTCTAAGCCAAAGAAGTGTTCTGCTGACACTTAAAGTTATATTTTGTTAGGAAATAAATTATGGAAATAATTGCATAATTGTAATTATTGTTATGTGTTATTTGACTATTTGGTAGTTTACAACATGAGTAAGAAAAGAATTTCGGACATCTATCATAAATTAGATAGCTCATCGAAAGAAAAGGGAAGTTCATCCCAAACAAATTCCTCAAGATACTCAGCAGATACTGAGGAGGGAATATTTGTTCGTAAAGCACAGTTTGAAAATCCACTTACCCCTAGTAAAAGAAGCTGGATTCTTAGAAAAAGTCAAGAGAATATGAAAAAGTCACAGGAAACCCAGAAAATAGGCAGTAACCCACCTTGGGAAGATAAATTAGACGAAAAATGGGCAAATCTCTACATGTTAGCTACTGTAGCCGTAAAATCACAAAACCAGTTCTAGCACCTGTGACACTTACAAGCCAGAAACGTTAAATTATTAAATAAACCGTTAGTATGAATTCGAAAGTTCAGTTGTAATTTAGCAATAATTATTTTAAATAAATTTTAGAAAATTTCTAAATTACCATTTTGTTATTTTGTGATTTACAAAATTTTAACTTAGAATGTTGTGTGTTTCTTCATAAATGCAAAACTTAGGAGCCTATCCAGGTTTGGATCCTCTAGATCCCTATTACTATGATGTATACCTTAGGGAAAATTTTAGAAAATCCTTATCGAATCCAGGCACCTACACCCCATATCAGTAACCTGCACCCCAGATTCTGAACCCAGTACTAGAACCTGTACCCCAATGAGTGCAGAAAACATACAAGAACTTAGGACTCTTGGAGAAGAAATTCTAGAAAATAGTAAGAAAATGAGACAGGTGGGACAGCTACTCGTATGAAAATATGATAAGCGTAATATGAATTTCTGGATAAATCCATATCTGTAGATGTGATGGCAGAAACGGTAATAGTAATAATAATCAAATAAAATAAATATGTGTACGGATGCCTATTATTATTTATTTCAGTCGGTAATGTAAATTTTAATTTCAGTACTGGTGTATAATAGATAAATAGAGTAAAATCGCAATGATCGACGCTTTTGGCTAAATTGTGTATCATGTGATTTACTATATTAAATATTATTTTATGATATTAATATTTGGTAGATGTTTAAAAATTCAGATGGCCGACGAAGTAAATCAAGGAAATCTGAATAATGATAACCAGAGTAACATTAACTTGGTTAATGAAAATCCTAGTCTCAATAACAACGGAAACCAAGTGGATAATAGTGCTATCCAACACATAGTGGCACAAGGAATTATAGATGCAATGCCATTTATTCTTCAAACTGTTAAGGATGCTGATAACAAGAGTAAACATAGCAGTAAGCGACCAATTGAACCAGAACACAACATTAACAATGGACCTGTATTTCAAGCACCCATTCCCAAAAGAAGAAAAACCATGCCTTATGGTTGTTCTTACAAAGAATTCTGGTCCTGTAAACCAATGGAATTCTCGGGCAACGAAGAGGCCATTGCAACCCTACTCTGGATAGAAAAGACTGAGGCAGTCTTAAGAATAAGCAAGTGCGCAGAAGAAGATAAAATATTGTTTGCTTCTAATCTGTTTAAGAACTCAGCCTTAGAATGGTGGAACACTATCCTCCAAACTAAGGGAATTGATAGAACTTACAATATGGAATGGGAGGAGTTTAAGGACAAGGTGGAAAGGAAATTCTGCCCTCCTAATGAAAAAAACAGATAGCAAATAAATTCCTAAACCTTAGGATGACTGGTGTAGATAGTAAGGGATACACTAAAATATTCTTTGAATATGCTAGAATAGTGCCAACTCTTGCTTCACCAGAACCAGTGTTAATCTCCCGTTATATCTGGGGATTAATTGGAGAGATAAGACATGTAGTCAAGGCAACTAGACCTCAAACTATAGAAGAAGCTGTAGAACTAGCAAATACCTTGACTGATGAATTAGTCCGTACCCGAGAGGAGGATCAGAGAAGGAACCTAACCCAAAAGCTTACACAAGAATTTCGTTCTGGAAATTCTAATCATGAGAAAAATATAGATTCTACCTCTGCACCCTACTGTAGATATTGCAAAAGAAAGCACTCGGGAAGATGCTCTATATACTGTAACTTCTGCAAAATATCGGGACACAAGGAAGAAGAATGCAGGAAGAAAAACAGCAGGATATGCTACAACTGCGGAGAACAAGGTCACATCAAGCCAAACTGTCCAAAATTAGCTCCAGCTCCAGACAACAAGAATATTAAAAATGCTAGAGCATTTGTTCTTACGGCAGAAGAAGTAAAGCTGATCCCGGATGTGATCACTGTCATTAACTAAACTACCACAAGTATGTCTAGTAGAGACAGTCAATGGAGAAACCAATAAGATTTCTGAAATCTTGCAGGGAGCAAGAATAGAAATTCTAAACTATAAGTTTATTACACATCTTTACCCAATGAATCTGGTAGGATTTGATATTGTTTTAAGAATAGATTGGTTAATAGCCAATAAAGCCAGTACTTTATGTGATCAAAAGTAAATTCACCAAAAGGTCAAACGATCACTTACCTTTCATAAGAATTTTCTTACAATAGTTATCACACAAGTATCAATGCTGCACTATTCGAAGCACTTTATGGACAAAAGTGCCAAACCCCAGTCTATTGAATAGAAATTTGGGAAAAGCAACTATCTGGACCTGAGATAGTGCAGGGAATAATTGACAAGATTATTCAAATCAAGAATCTCAAGCATAAGATATTAGATCTAGTCAAAGTAAAGTAAGATTCCAAAAAGAGAACCTGAGTACACATGGGAGCTTGAATCTGAAATACAAAGAGAATATCCACACTTGTTCCAGTAGATCTCGAGGACGAGCTCTAAAACAAGGTGGGGAGAATGTAACAACCCTCAAGAAACCGACACCCTTGAATATTTTCCAACATCCTAAAAATATAGTACATACCCCAATATGTCTTAAAAATACATCCCGTATGTGAAAACCGAGCCCGAAATATAGTATAGCATTAAAAATAAAATAAAAATCTGAAATTTGAGCTAAGGCGGGCCGCGTAGGATCCCACCTCAAGTTCACGTGGGCCGTATCAATGCAGGAATTGACTTCACTGACTTCTTTAGTTGAAGCGGGCCGCGTAAGGGTTATGCTTAGTTAACGCGGGCCGCGAGAGATCGTGAAACGCGGATACACCCAGAGGCTGACACGTGTTGTCATCGTGGCGGTCTAGAGAATGACTGAGCTAAGCTATTAGTTTGACCGTGCATTGACGCGGGCCGCGTAAGGCTTAGTCTTACTTTACGCGGGCCGCGACAGGACTCAATATCACAACTATAAATAGCAGGCTTCGGATCACATTTCAATTCGTTCAACTTTCAATTCTCAATCTAAAATTCTGTAGGAGAGTTATTATACTCGGGTATTATACCCCTAATTAGCGAGGTTCTGCTCCGTTGTAAGTATTATAACCCCAGTTTCGTAATAGATACGCTGCCCGATTGATTTAGGGTTCCGTAACAACTGTCGTGGTTTTGCCCGACGTAGTTGTTGGAATGCCATCTCGGGGAGGGTATCATTTATATTCTTTAAAGGGTTATGATACTAACCAATGTACATTTGTATAAATTATAGATTATATCCAGGAAACCCTTACGAGAAGCCTAAGATAGCAATGTGAGTAATCTCCTTTTTGTGTCAACTGTTTTATAAAATTTCAATTGTTTATATCATATTACCAGTATGTGAGTCGTGTAATTCTTCAATTATCGCCGGTATTATGGGGTTTTGTATACATTACTTGATAACCTTCACAATTGGACGACGAGTAGCCAATGTGTGATATGACCATAACCATAGATACGGTCGAGTGGCAAGTACTGAATGGGTAATTGTGTAGATATAAACATTGTAATCGCTCTCAATACTGTGGTAATTGATAAAACTTGTTTTGATTAAATTGGGATTCACTCACTAGTATTTCCCGCTGACAAAATATTTTTAAAACATGTTTCAGGTAACACAATGTGAAAGCCAACTGGGAAAAAGCCAGCTCGAGAGCACTGACGGCTTGGAAAATAAGTGGCTATAAAAGTTATCTAAAACACGATGTTTTAAATTCAATAAAATAGGGTTTGTCCCTATAAAAGTATTGTAATAAGAAACTTGGGTTTTACCCATGTGGTTATTAATATAAAATATGGTGGTTTTACTCTGATAAACATTTCCTAACTACGGTCCGGATGTAAATTCCGCTGCCAAATTAATTGACTGATACCACCAAAACTCTGAGTTCGCGTCCGCCCGTTCCCGGGACAGATAAGGGATCGGGGGTTGCGACACACGGCCCCGGTTGCTATCTTTCTCTCTCTTGCTCATTAACTGCAATGTCAGGTCTTGTACTAACACGGTCTCGTGTGTCAATGGCACGGCCCGTGGCCATTGTACTTGCTGTACTATCTCAGATTCTACGAATCTTAGAGTTGACCACGCCCCGTGTTGCCTTAACACGGCCCCGTGTTGGTGGTCTGGTTTGTCCTTTGCTGTTGTCTTTTCTTCTGCGGAGAATCTTGCCTTGGGCACGACCCATGCCTGGTGGGCACGGCCCCGTGTCAGAGCTTCTGATCTTGCTATTTCGTTGGTTCGGATGTGGATGGGGGCTTGGCGAGTTGTGTCAATCCTTCTTTATTGTATTTATGTTGGTTTTTGCTGTTATTTTGCTTCTTTTGTGCGTTTAAGCTCTTTTGACTCTGTAAATTAAAAAGAAACAAGCTTTTTCCAACATTAGTACCGAAAAAGGGTTGATTTTATGCCACATTTGATATAATTTGTATGTTGTATTTTACGCACATCAGTGGGTGGTCAACACTTGATTGATGAAGTGTCGCCAAGGGAATTGTGCAATCATTTGTGCCATCATGTGTGGCATCAGGTGAAAACCTTGAAGGCTTTAGGGTGTCGTTACGTAATTCATTCCCATGGGAGCACTCATAGCTGCACTTCGAGCCATGGGGAGGACAACCAGAGCCTGTTCCCATGTAGTGGACACACGTGGAGGAACGCTTGAAGCTGGTGACTGCAAAAGTTGGTCGAGAGTGGTTTCATGCTGTAACAACCCTCAGTAAAACCGACACTCTCATAATATTTCCGACACTCTATTATATTTAAAAATGTCTCAGTATGTCTTTAAATACACCCCGTATGTGAAAACCGAGCCCAAAATACAGTATAGCATATAAAATAAAATAAAATAAAATATAAAATCTGATTATTAAGTTGAGGCGGGCCGCGTAGACCCACCCCAACCACTTACGCGGGCGGTATCAGGGTTAAATCCTGATTTCGTTGGTTTTCTTTAGTTTAGGCGGGCCGCGTAAGCCTTAGCTTACACTTACGCGGGCCGCGTGAGATCAAAATAGTGGCGCAGCCCGGTGATGACACGTGTCATCATCGTGGCGGGTCTAGAAGATGAGCCGGACAAGCTAGTCCGTTGGCCAGGGTTGACGCGGGCCGCGTAACCCTTGTCCTTTCTTTACGCGGGCCGCGTGGAGACCAGATTTCAGCACTATATAAGCAGGCAACGGGTTTTCGTTTTCCGTCGCTCATTTCTTTCATTCTCAATCACAAATTTTGAATATAGGCATTATAAAGCTGGTATTATACCCCCTAATTAGCAAGGTTCTGCCCGTTGTAAGTATTATAACCCCAGTTTCGTAATAGATACGCTGCCCGATTGATTTAGGGTTCCGTAACAACTGTCGTGGTTCTGCCCGACGTAGAGCAAACCTTTACCCAATGAATCTGGCAGGATTTGATGTTGTGTTAGGAATGGATTGGTTAATAGCCAATAAAGCCGGTATTTTATGTGATCAAAAGTCAATTCAAGTAAATTCACCAAGGGGTGAAAAGATCATAATTAAAGGAAATAAGTTCTCTAAATCCACAAAATTCATCTCTGTGATGAAAACAACAAGTTATATAAGGAAAGGATCATTAGTGTATTTGATTTCTATAATCACTAACACTAAAGGAAAAGAATTAAAGGATATTCCAGTAGTATCCCAGTTTTCAGAAGTGTTTCCAGAAGAGCTACCAGGACAACCTCCAGAGAGAGAAGTCGAATTCAGAATCCATTTAATACCAGGAACTGCACCAATTACCAAGGCACCTTACCGTTTGGCACCCGCAGAAATGCAGGAACTAAAGAAACAATTAGACAAATTGTTGGAGAAGGGATTCATACAGCCAAGTTCATCCCCATGGGGAGCACCGATTTTGTTCGTTAAGAAGAAGGACAGATCAATGCGTATGTGCATTGACTACCGTGAATTGAACAAAGTCACGAGTAAGAATCGGTATCCATTACCAAGAATCGATGATCTGTTCGATCAGTTGCAAGGAGCACGATTTTTCTCTAAAATCGATTTAAGGTCAGGATATCATCAATTAAAGGTACAGGAGGAGGACATTCCTAAAACCGCCTTCCGAACAAGGTATGGTCATTATGAATTTACTGTCATGCCATTTGGTTTAACCAATGCCTCAGCTGCATTCATGGACATGATGAACCGAATATGTAAGCCATATTTGGATAAATTCATAATTATCTTTATAGATGATATTCTTATTTATTCCAAATGCAAAGAGGAACATGCAGAGCATTTGCACGCACTTCTAAGTTTACTGAGAAAAGAAAAGCTTTATGCTAAGTTTTCGAAGTATGAGTTCTGGTTAGAACAGGTACAATTTCTTGGACATTTAGTCAATCATGAAGGAATTCATGTAGATCCCACCAAGATCGAGGCGATAACCAATTGGAAAATCCCTGAGTCACCAACTGAGGTTAGAAGTTTCTTAGGACTAGCTGGTTATTATAGAAGATTTATTCGAGATTTTTCTAGAATAGCCATTCCCTTAACTAAGTTAACCTGTAAATCCGTTAAGTTTGAACGGGGACCAAAACAAGAAGAAGCCTTTAGAATTCTTAAGCAAAGATTAACCCATACACCCATACTAGCGTTACCAGAAGGAACTGAAGATTTTGTAATCTATTGTGACGCTTCCAAGTTAGGTTATGGATGTGTATTAATGCAACGTCAGAAGGTTATAGCTTATGCCTCTAGACAACTCAAGAATCATGAAGAGAATTATTCAATCCATGATCTATAGTTAGGAGCTATAATTTTTGCCCTTAAAATTTGGAGACATTACCTTTACGGTAGTAAGTTTACCATTTTCCCCAACCATAAGAGTTTAAGGTATGTTTTTGGGCAAAAGGAATTGAATATGAAACAAAGACGCTGGATGGAGATACTTAGTGATTTTGATTGTGATATCCAGTATCATGCAGGAAAAGCAAATGTAGTAGCTGATGCTTTAAGTCGAAAATATCATGAAAAGCCAAAAAGAGTACGTTCTCTTAAATTAAATATACAAGTAGATTTAAATGATCAGATTAGAAAAGCACAAGAATCAGTAATCAAGGATGATACTGAAAAGTTGAAATGAATGATTAAAGAATTAGAACAAGGAACAGATGGAATTTGGAGATTCCATAAGAAAAGAATGTGGATACCTAAATTAGGAAACCTACTTCACCGTATATTAGAAGAAGCCCATAAGTCTAAATATACGATGCATCCTGGAAGTGATAAGATGTATCAGGATTTAAGGAAGAATTTCTGGTGGATAGGAATGAAAAAGGATATAGCAGCATATGTTGCAAAATGTTTAACTTGTTCACAACTCAAAGCTAAACATCAGAAACCCTCAGGTTTATTGCAACAGTTAGAAATGCCTGTATGGAAATGGGAATTAATAACAATGGATTTTGTTACTAAATTACCCAAAACAAGAAAAGGTAATGATACAATCTGTGTGATTGTAGACAGACTAACCAAGTCAGCTCATTTCCTACCAATGAGAGAGACTTTCAGTATGGAACAGCTAGCTAAATTATATGTAAATGAAATAGTTTCATTACATGGAATTCCTCTATCAATTGTTTCTGACAGAGATAGTCGTTTTACCTCTCATTTTTGGACAAGTTTCCAAAAAGCCATGGGAACCAAGTTGAATCTAAGCACCGCTTATCATCCTCAAACGGATGGACAAAGCGAAAGGACAATTCAGAAAATGGAGGATATGCTTAGAGCTTGTGTAATTGATTTTGGAGGTAATTGGGACGATCATTTACCATTGATAGAATTTTCTTATAATAACAGTTATCACACAAGTATCAATGCTGCACCATTCGAAGCACTTTATGGACGAAAGTGCCGAATGCCATTCTGTTGGGCAGAAATTGGAGAAAAGCAACTATCTGGACCTGAGATAGCAAGAAACAACAGACAAGATCATTCAAGTCAAGGAACGACTGAAAGCAGCACGTGATCGACAAAAGAGCTATGATGATAACAGACGAAAGCCATTGGAATTTCAAGTAGGAGATAAGGTGTTATTAAAAGTCTCTCCTTGGAAAGGAGTGGTAAGATTCATCAAAAGGGGAAAGCTAAGCCCCAGGTATGTTGGACCTTTTGAAATTATTAGAAGAATAGGACCAGTAGCCTATCAGCTACAACTGCCAGAGGAAATGGCAGGAATACATGATGTATTTCATGTATCTAATCTCAAGAAATGCTTAGCTGATGAATCACTCATAGTACCTCTTAAGGATATAGAGGTAAATGAACAGTTAAAGTTTGTAGAAAAACCTCTACAGATTGAAGACAGGAAAGTTAAGAACCTCAAGCACAAGAGACTAGTTCTAGTCAAAGTGAAATGGGACTCCAAAAGAGGACTAGAATACACATGGGAGCTTGAATCAGAAATGCAAAGGAAATACCCACACCTATTCTAGTAGACCTCGAGGACATGTTCTAAAACAAGGTGGGGAGGATATAACAACCCTCCTGAATTTTTTCTGACACCCTAAAATATTTTAAAATATCCCTATATGTCTTAAAATACACCCCGCATGTGAAAACCGAGTCCAAAATACGATCTAGCATTAAAAATAAAATAAAAACACGAAAAATAAGGCTGTCGCGGGGCGCATAGCCTATGGCTACAGCCTACGCGGGCCGCTAACGAGTAACAACGAGGCCTCACCCGGTGGTGACACATGGCAACACGTATTGAACCTATACGTGACCCGGATCAGCTACGGCCTAGACCCCTCCTACGATGCGGGCCGCGTAAGCCTAAGCATACTCTTACGCGGGCCGCGAGAGACTCGGATTACAACCCTATATAAGAAGGCATCGGGCCTTAAGTCGAAACTCGCTCATTTCTTTTCTCTTTGAATGAATTACTACATAGTAGGCATAATCCTTGAGTATAATACCCCCTAATTAACGAAGTTCTGCCCCGATGTAAGTATTATTACCCCGGTTACGTATTAGATACGCTGCCCGATTTATCTAGGGTTCCGTAACGGCTGTCGAGGTTCTGCCCGACGTAGTCGTTGGAATGCCGTCTCGGGGAGGGTATTACTAATGTAAATAATGGGTTATTATACTAACGCATGTACATTTGTGTAAATTATAGATTATCACCAGGAAACCCTTACAGAATACCTAAGACAGCAATGTGAGTAAACTCCTTTTTGTAAATTGTTTCTACAAAACCTTAAATGTTTTACAATGCGATTAAGTAGTGATTGAGTCTTTGTAGTTCTTCAATTACCGCCGGTATGTTGGGGTTTTGTATACAAAATGTGGAACACGTTACCATTGGACAAAGAGTTAGCCAATGTGTAATATGACCCACCAGTCAGGGTTGACAGTACTGAATGAGTAATTGTGTAGAAATAAACAATGTGATTGCTCTCAATACTGTTAAAGGATAAAATATTCTTGATTAAACTGGGATTCACTCACCAGTATTTCCCACTGACAAATGTTTTAAAACGCATTTAAGGTAACAAAATGTAAGAGCCAATTAGAAGAAAGCCAGCTGGAGAGCACTGACAGCTTGGAAAAATGTGGCTATAAAAGACGATGTTTTAAATTCAATAAAATAGGGTTTATCCCTATAAACATATTGTAATAAGAAACTTAGGTTTTACCCATGTGTTTATTTATATAAAATATGGTGGTTTACTCTGATAAATATTTCCTAACTACGGTCCTGATGAAATTTCCACTGCCAAATTGATAAATAATAAGCAAAAATGATACCACCACAACTGGTCTCGCGGCCGCCCGTTCCCGGGACAAATAGGGGGCGGGGGTTGCGACAGCAACCTTGCACTCCGAGTCTACCATGTGCGTCGCCGAGATACGACAAAGCATAGGAAGCAATACACAACCTCCGGCTCTGCTTACGGAAGAATGGGCCATCCATCCGGATTTTTCGGAACAAAAGATCGTCATCGGAGCTCAACTTCCCGAACGAACTAAAAGACGGCTATGGAAGTTACTGTCCAGCTCCCTTGATGTGTTTGCGTAGCAACCTCCGATATGGTTGGAGTCCCTCGTGTTTTGGCCGAACACAAGTTGAAAGTGTCGCATGCAATCAAGCCCGTCGCCCAAAGAAAAAGGAACATGGCTCTGGCTCGTCACAAAGCTATCACCGAAGACGTACAAAAACTTTTAAGCGCCGGAATTATTAGGGAAGTACGGTATCAAAATTGGGTCTCCAATCCGGTAATGGTCACTAAAAAAGATAACACCTGGAGAATGTGCGTCGATTTCTCCGATCTCAACAACGCATGTCCAAAAGACTGCTACCCCGTTCTTGAGATCGACTTAAAAATTGACTCCTTGGCAAGATTTCGCCTCAAATGTTTTCTGGACGCATACAAGGGATACCATCAGATACAAATGACACTGGAAGATGAAGACAAAACAGCATTCGTAACAAACGAGGGTCTTTTCTGCTACACTAAGATACCGTTTGGATTAAAAAATGTCGGAGCCACCTATCAAAGGTTAATGGACATAGCGTTTAAGGGTCAAATCGGAAGGAACCTAGAAATCTACGTGGACGATCTGGTTATTAAGAGTGAATCCGAAGACAACCTGGTCGATGACATACTCGAAACCTTCACTAGGCTTCGGAGTATCAACCTCAAGTTAAACCCCAAAAAATGTTCATTCGGCCTAGAAGAAGGAAAATTTTTAGGGGTATGGATAACCCAGTCTGGTATTCAAGCTCATCCGAATAAGGTCCAAGCCGTGGTTTCAATGCAACCTCCGAAAACGATAAAAGAAATTCAATCTCTAAATGGCAAGCTGGTGGCACTACACCGTTTCATCTCCAAAGCCGCCGACCGCACCATTCCTTTCATAAACGTCTTAAAAAGGAGCACTGGCAAGGGTCAAATCGAATGGACAGCAGAAGCTGATTCCGATTTTCAAGAGTTAAAAGTTTGTCTTGGGTCCTTACCTACCTTGACCGCACCGGTAACAGGTGAAACAGTCACCGTATACCTCTACGCCTCTCATTTCGCCATCAGTGCGGTACTCGTGGTACACCGAAATCAAGCACAAATTCCGGTCTATTACGTAAGTCGCGTCTTAAAAGATTACGAAACCAGATATCTGATGATAGAAAAACTGGCATTTGCTTTGGTACACGCGTCAAGGCGCCTACGGAGGTATTTTCAGGCCTTCAATATAGAAGTGCAAACCAATCTCCAGATCCAGCAAATTCTAAGAAAGCCAGAGGTTTCTGGATGTCTTACCAAGTAGGCTATAGAGCTTAGCGCGTTCGACATCACTTACCGAATAAGAGGTCCGGTAAAGGGCCAAGCGGTAGCAGATTTCCTTACTGAGGTTCCCACCGGAGAAAGCGCCAAAGAAAAACTCGTCCTCCCAAAGGTCTGGAATTTATATACGAACGGAGCTTCTAGTAAGGAAGGGTCCGGAGCTGGTCTAATTTTAATAGATCCGGAAGGGATAGAATACACCTATGCTCTGCGGTCTGAATTCAAGACATCAAACAACGAAGCAGAATACGAAGCACTCCTAGCCGGACTCCAAACAGCTGCAAAAGCCAGTGCCAGCTCCGTTCTAGCTCATGTCGATTCATTATTGGTCGCCAATCAAGTTAACGGAGAATATGAGGTGCGGGAAGAGAACATGATTCGGTACCTGAACCAAGTAAACAGTTTGATGGCCATATTCGACTCGTGTAAAATTGTTCACATTCCGAGAAGCAAAAACAAAAAAGCCGATGCTTTGAGCAAATTGGCATCAGTTACATTCTACCATTTATCCAAGGAAGTTTTGGTCGAAACACTGCAAGCTCCGGCCATCAGCCAGGGAGAAGCTGTGATGTCAATCTCCGTACAAGAAAAGTCATGGATAACACCAATTCTGGATTATCTGGAAAATGGTACACTTCCGGAAGATAAAGCTCAGGCACGAAATATGAAAGTCAAAGCACTCCAGTACCAAGTCCATGATGGAAAGCTCAACCGGAAGACGTTCTTGGGACCGCTCCTGAGATGTTTAACGCCGGAAGAAGCCAGCTATGTGATCAGAGAGATTCATTGGGGAATATGTGGCATACACTCCGGGCAAAGAATGGTCATAGCCAAAGCAATGAATGCCGGATATTTCTGGCCGGGAATGCACCAAAGCGCTGTTAATGAGCTGCAAGCATGCTAAGACTGTCAACGCCATGCCCCGATCAGCAACCGCACAAAAAACAGCCTCGTACCAGTAACCTCGGCTTGGCCTTTTCAAAAGTGGGGAGTGGACATCGTTGGTCCTTTCCCCATTTCCACCGGAGGTGTAAGGTTCCTGTTGGTCACAATTGATTATTTCACCAAATGGATCAAAGCCAAACCCCTCCGAACCATCACTGGTGATTAAATACTCCGGTTCGTATGGGAAAACATTGTGTGCCAGTACGGAATGCCCCTATGCATTGTGAGCGACAATGGAAAGCAATTTTCCGAGAAGCCATTTAAAACCTGGTGTGAAAAGATGCATATCGAACAAAGCTTCGCTTCGGTTGCTCATCCCCAGGCTAACAGACAGGTTGAAAGAGCCAACCGCAGCATAGTGAAAGGCATCAAGAAACGTTTGGGCAAGGAAGGAGTCTCTTGGGCAGATGAACTTCCGCACATCTTATGGGCACACCGGACGATGCCAAAAACAAGCACAAGGGATACTCCCTTTAGCTTGACATACGGCTCGGAGGTAGTCATTCCCGCCGAAGTTGGCGTTCCCACACACCGCATGATACAAAGCTAAGAGAAGAATGAGCATCACTCCATCTAAACCTCAACCTGGCCGAGGAATGAAGAGAGCTAGCTGCTATCAGAGAGGCCAAATACAAGAAAGAATTGGAGAAGCATTACAACTCCAAGGTCAAAGAGGTCCGTTTTAAAGAAGGAGATTATGTCATGCGAAGGAATGACGCCAGCTTGGCCGAAGGAACATGAAAGATGGCCCCGAAGTGGGAAGGACCCTACATAATCAAAACATCCAGAAGAAATGGAGCTTATACGCTCGTCAAAATGGATGGAACTCCCGTCCCTCGTACCTGGAATGGGATGCACCTTAAAAGATGCTTCCTATGAAGTACTTAAACCTTGGAAAAATTTAGAACAAAGATTGTGATGCAGAGGGTATTGCTCGCACCTTTTCTGTTTTCCTTGTAATGCGGAGGGTATTACCCGCACCTTTTCTATTTTTATTTCCAATGTAATGCAGAGGGTTACGCCCGCACCTTTTTTACGTTTTTACCTAAAGTTTGTAATATCCGGAGGGATATACCCCGGAATATCTTTATATAAATATAATGCATGAACTTTCTATCCTAAACAAGTTACAACATGAATGAATCACCATCGGCCGAACTAAGGGATACAAACCCTAAAAAGTAAGGACGGACTGGCAATTGTCCAACTTTTCACTTTCACTAAGAAAGTTATCCTAAGTACAAAAATGAGACGGATCCGCATACCAGAAAGAACGTTCCAGAAAATTGAAATACAAATCATAAAAAACATTGACGCATGTAAACAAATGATTGCATCAAAAAGTAACCGGACTAAAGTACCCGGAGATTACTTAAACCATTTACAAAAATTAGGATAATTGTCAAATGTACAAACGGTAGAAACAAAGATCATTACAATATTTGGAACAAACTAAGGTGCATATCCCAAGTTGCCAGATATGTCCACCTTCAAAAAATTCACTATCTAAAATATCCGGAGGTGCATACCCCCAAAGAGCCAAGTATGTCCACCTCAATCTTTTGCTGAAGGCCCCCCGGCAAAGAACAAGGCATCTTTTATCTTCGAAAGCGGCTCATTCACAAGGTTCGACAAATCATTCACTATCGGAAAGCTAAGAGAGTCAAAATAGGCAATAGCATCATTCAGCTCATCCTCAGCGTTCCGGTTGATCAGAGGAACTTCTCCGTAAGGAGTTTTCTTCTTCAACGCGTGAATATATCCGCCTTGAACCCTGGAGTTGACACCAATGGCACTCATGGCATTATTATCCGCAGCCACTGCCTGAGTCATTTCCGGACCTTTATGAATGTTTTTTGCTAACAATTGAGCTCCTTCGGTCAAAAGCCAAACTTTGGTCGCTCGGAGGTCCTCCATCTTCTGTGACAGATCAACATTTTCCAACTTCAACTCTTCAATCTTGGTCTTATGATGCCCCTTCATCTCCTCCATCTGAGCCTTCAAATCGGCTTGTCCTGTTTTGTGGGCATCACGTTCAGATAAATCGGCTTGTCCTGTTTTGTGGGCATCACGTTCACCGGGAGATAACCACCTGGGAAGGTAGGGGTCGGAGCAGAGCGAGCCAGAGCAACCTCCTCCCTTGATGATTTCCAGCCGGAAAGATGTTCATTCAAGTCGGTCATAATGTTATCGCTAGAATGGGAAGAGCTCTTCTTAGCTTTCTTTGTCAATTTTGGTATAGGAAGGGAGGTAGACGAACGAACTTGAGGACCGTCAGCTTTACGCTTTCGAAAAAGTCCTTTCGGTTCAGTAATTGAAGAAACCCCCTTACATTTGATAGAAGCGCTCGAGGGACGATACATTAATGCTTGATCCAATTCTCTGACCTCTGGGTCGCTATCGACGCCCTCACCATCAGGATCGGTCCAAACTTGAGCCGCAGATGACCCGGCAGCATCTCTTTTGGACCCTGAGCCAACAGAAATGGTCTCAATAACAGGAGCCTCGGAGGCAATAGGTTCAGCCTGCGGACGAATTTCCTGAGCGGAAGAAGAAGTCTGCTTCAAAAGGGGCACTTCACCCTCGATCAACTCATCAAAATCAAAGTCTAGAATATTAAGGTTCGGAACCTTCAATGCATCCCTAAGTGACATCTCGTCCCCTGCAAAATTAAAGAAAAAAAGTTAGAAATAAAAAGAAAGGAAAAATGCCGAAGGGATGACAAGAGGCCGGGAAACTTACTTTCACCTTTCGTGCGGATCACCGGCCACTCTCTATCCCCTCGGCCCCAAGAAAAACAGACCAGTCCCAATAAGAGAAAGTGTTCGGTAAGGGGACGAATAAGAGATTTATTATCGATCAGGGCTTGAGCCATCTGATGGTTAAAAACAAAATCTTCGCTGAGGTCGAAGGACATAGATTGATCCTTAAACCTCCATACCATCTCCACCGGAAGACAACGATCATCCAGCCAAAAGAAGTTGTCTTCCCAATTTTTGAGGCTGGATCTCTCGTCTTCGGAGGGGCTAGGAATACCCTTCCGATGGGCGAATGTATACCAATCGCCGGCAGTTATAAACTCATAAAAGTATCTAAAAACATTCAAATCCGGTTTCAGGTCTAAGGCCCTGCAGGAAATCTCAAAATGGTTCACCTGGCAAAGATTAACCCAGAAAAACCGAAGGACCCTAATCAAAAATTTCGAAAAAGGGACTCGGTATTTTGCAAAGTTACACACACGAGTGTAAAGAGGAAACTTCCCTTGACGGAAAGGGTATATGGTTTCATTTTTTGAAGGAAGAACCGGATCAAGATCTATAGGGATTTTATAATCCCGGATAAACTTGTCCAACTATCGTTGGGTAAGGACGCTAACGCTCTCGTAAAGATTATCTTTTCCGGGAGCCATGATTAAGACTGTAAAATAGGACGCACCTTGAAGAAGAAGCAGAATGGAAAAGAAGGAGGAAAAGAGGGTAACAATTGAGAAGAAATTCGAGAGAGTAAAGGGTAAAAAGAAAAAGTGAAAAATGCCTTTTATAGAGGAACTAAGGCGGTTTACAGCTGGCCAATCACATCAAGCCGTTATGTCGCGCCGATTACGGTTCCCCAGATAGGGGTCTGATACTTTGACCGGTCGGTGACTGACGGTCAATTTGTTTACCTCACCAACACCACGTCAGCGCCACAATCGTTTCGTCATGTCATCCGTCAGAAAAATTTAGAATAACATTTTACCAAGTCCTCACCAGCACTTGATAAACTGGGGGACTTGAAGATACATAGCCGAGTCCAGACCTTCTCATAAGGGACGGACCTTAACGCCACCGGACGAACATTCTGAAGACCTCCATACCTAGGCATACCGAAGACGGACCTCCAAAGAAGTGTGTCCAAGACGGATGACGTGACCTCAGTTGACTAGTATAAATACCCATCCAAGTACAAAACTAAGTACGATTTTTTGAACCTTCGTCCTACTTTGTCTTTCTACTTTCTCTCTCTATCAAATACTTAACTGTCACACCCTGACTTTTGCGGAAGCGTGATTATGGTGTGACATCTTAATACCATTGCATACAATCATAACAACACTATATGATAAAACCACTAGATGTTCATACTTAGATTAAGTTTGAAAATATCACAACATAATTGTCTGAAACGTAGGGTCTGGGAGGTAAAAATCTCAGGGTCACTCTCAGTGTCGTAGGTAAAAATCTCAGGGTCTGGGACAATCTCATCGTCAAAAACAATGGCCATGGGGTCGACAGTATCTGAGAGTCCACTCTCAGATGAGGACATAATGTCTGTATCAAAACAATCACAACAAATGCACATATATCAACAATCATCAATAAGCATGTAAGTAATAACAATGTAAGCACGTATTCATCCTAGTCTTCCCAGACTATCCCACCCAGCCTCTCAGACTGAACTTCTTAGTCTCTCAGACTAAACTCCCCAGTCTCTCAGACTGTCCCAACTAGTCTCTCAGACTGAACTACCCAGTCTCTCAGACTGAACTACCCAGTCTCTCAGACTGAACTCCCCAATCTCTCAGACTGTCCCAACTAGTCTCTCAGACTGAATCACCCAGTCTCTCAGACTGAACTACTCAGTCTCTCAGACTGCCCCAACTAGTCTCTCAGACTAACTTCCCAGTCTCTCAGACTGAATTACCCAGTCTCTCAGACTGAACTATAACCGAATTCTTTGAAATGTGATTTGTGTCTCTTATTTGTAAAAATGTTTGTTTCCTGGATCTGGGCGTTTTGTGTATGCAATGAAAATATGTTGTGAAAACATTTTCGTGAGAGCCCTAATGATCGTAGTCTAGACTCGAGAAAGAATCCTAGTTCGCTACGATCGAAGCTCTGATACCAAGCTGTCACACCCTGACTTTTACGGAAGCGTGATTATGGTGTGACATCTTAATACCATTGCATACAATCATACCAACACTATATGATAAAACCATTAGATGTTCATCCTTAGATTAAGTTTGAAAATATCACAACATAATTGTCTGAAACGTAGACTCCAAATTTAAATTACAAACCACAACATGTTTAAATGAGTTCACGAAGACTCGACAAAAGACCTTAAATAAAACCGAGTTTAGAACCATGTATCTCGTCTAGGATTAAGATACATCTCCTAAACCCTAATAACTTCGGATGACATCGTTTTATTTCATAACGCAGCTTGAACATGCAAACACCCGCCAGATCCACTTAATTCCCTGAAATACATGTAGTTTAAAAACATCAACAAAAGTTGAGCGAGTTCAAGCGTTTGTGTATATGTATGTATAAAACCTTTGTAAACAGTGTATGTATGTATGTTTGTAAATCCCGGTATGAAAGAAAACAAGGAAACAGATCACAACTGGTTTGCAAGGCCACTGGTATGTGTGACGGCGTAGGAAGGCTCAAACCTAGCAAATTTGTACCGGCTTCCGGCTGTAAGACATAGTCACCCTATGGGCCACCCTGGTCCTCATGGGTGTGGGCTCGCTACACCCAAATAGATCTATCACTCATGCCCCTCGGTCCTTATACGAGGATTAATGGTCTCAAGTGTGCGCCTACCCATTCACATGATCTACTGTACTTTCCTAGGCTAACCATACCAATTGTATTTGTCTGTAATCATTTTGTAACATGTATTTCACCCCCGAAATTAATAAACAAAACAGTTTAAAGAAAAGGGGGACATGAACTCACTGTCTTGCGTCTTCAGTACTCGTAACTCACGTTTCTTCAGCAAACACGACTACCTACAATGTACTAATGTCTATTAGACGAACGGGTCGTGCCTTGTCTTAGTATTAATGTTTTTGAGTTACGTTTCTGATATCATTCCAGTTTATATAATTATTGTCAAAATAATTAATATTTCAACTTAAATTATATTTATAAATTTGGAATAATTGTTAAACAATATTTTCGTATTAATACTTCTCAAGTATTTATACCTGTATTTCCTTCCCAAGGATGGGGGTATCTTATACATGTGTATTTTGTCATATCTTGGGGTCTTCCGGTGTGTGTTTATACGTACGAAAATACATATTTTCTTGTATTTGTTAAGTATTCTTATACTGAGTTTTGCGTTAAATCTTCCGGAATATTATTTCTAATGAAAGTCTACTAATATATATATACATTTCCCAAAATATATATATTTAAGAATTATTACTTAGAAAAATTATTTATAATTTTTCCTTGTTTTGGCAAAAAAAATATTTGTAGTTCCAAAATAATATATTTTCAAGTCTAACTTTAGAAAATATATAAACTTATTTTTATCCAAAAATAATGTATTTCAAGTTTATCCAATAAAATATATATTTTTCCCAAAAATAATATATTTCCTAGTAATTCCAAGAAAACATATATATTTTTAATCGCCAAAATATATGTTTCCCTCTTGTCAAAATATAATATAACTTTGTGATATTTATAAAAATCATATTTTCGTTTCTTGTTTCCAACATATTATTTACCAAAGATATATTTATAAATGTATTTTCCGGAATATTTTGTAAGTTACATTCTTGCGTTCGGTTTCCCAATATTATATGTGTAACTTATATATTTACTCCTTGAGATTTTTTGTAATATTTTGGATTGTAAATTTCTTGGTATTTTATTAAGTTATATTACTTCAAGCCCTAAAATAATATAACTAATACACAAAGTGTACAAATAATCACACACATCATGTCTATATTCTAAATATATATTTATCCATTTTTATTTATAAAAACCAACCTCCAATATTTGTATTTTTGTAACAAAAATTATGTCAAAGTTTATATGGAAACTCATGGTTAAAATATACTTGTAAGTATTTGTTTGAAAATATTTTTCTAAGTGTTTACATTTTTAGAAAATTTTGTCATAGTTTCCCTTAAAAATGGAGGTGTCCAGGCTATCAAAACATATCATTTTCTTTTTAAAATCATCTCAACAATCAACAATTCAATCAACACTTACAAGTGCCAAAATCATGCAATTTATATAACAACATGAACTTGAACTTTCATAAAAACTTGTAGTAACTTACTAGTGTTTTTAGTAAGTCTAGTTACCCTTAAAAATATGGTTATTTATTTAAAAAACTTCATTTGTAAAGAAGTTGGGTGTTTACAACTTCCAAACACATTTTCTAAAAATGCTTCTTTATGTAATCTTTTTGTTACACAAGTGTTCCTACACTTGTTTAACCATCAAAAACAAGTTTGGTTTATGTAAGAATCAAGTTTATATAAATCTTGTTACTTAACTTGGTTTCTTGAGAAAACTATCTTGGAAATCATCCTCTTACAAGACTTGTATTGAGTTTAAATCATCATCACATATGAAAACAATTTTATTATTCAAGTTCATGTATTCATAAAGTATGATCATCTTGGTCTTTCACAAGATCATCACCTTAACTTACTAGATCATGTGTTAAATCACAATCTAGTAGGTTTCATATGATGTCTAACATCATAAACACAAGAATCAATCATCAAGAAGCAAAAAACACTAAACAATATGTATTCTTATGGTTTTAAGCTTTATGTGAAGGTTCATCTTCTTGTTCATTAGTGTTCTTCATGATTTTCATCACATATCATCTTTTAACCAACTAAATAAGGAGTAAATTCAAGTGACAAGAGGCTTACTACTAGCACAAGGGCTAGGGATGAACTCAAGAAGATGAAGATGATGAATGTGATGGATAATAGCAAATGGAAGAGGTCATTCAATCTCCAATGCTACCAAGCCTCCTTATCTTGCTTCTAACACCTTGTGATGAGCTTGGAATGGATGAAAGTGAATTGAAGATGATGGTGGTGTGGGTGGTGGCTCACGGCCGTAAGGGAGGGAGAAGGAGGAGAGAGTTGAGTGTGTGTTGTGTGTGAAAGATAATGAAGGTTATGATCTCTCATGCTTTACTTATATCCAAGTTTAGAGGTTAATCCATTGGGTAATATGTTCTCCTAAGTACACACAAGATCTCTAATCATATTAAACAAGATCAAGTAAGATCAAGGGTGGGTCCACCCTTGGTGACCGTCCACAACAAGGGGGGGTCTTGGTTGGGGTTTAATGATAAGTTAGGTTATTTAGTTAGAATTTAAGTGTGATAGTTAGGTGTTATGTGTATTAGGTGTTATATAGTGTGTTAGGGTGTTCGGGGATCATAACTAGCTCAGAAACATTAAAACAATGCTTCTAGTATAATTTTGATGTTTCGGGTAGTGTCTGATTGTTCGGTTAGATACTGGTTCGTTAAAGTGATAAACTATACCGTTTAGTGTTCTTTATGTATCCTTTTGTGACACTTTTAATTCCCGACACTTAGGAAAGCATTCAGGACCATTTAGTCATATTTTTGCATGATACTAGCTTGTTAAAATGCTGATTTTTGCTGAATTCTACACTTTATGGGTGAAATTCTGAGCCCATATCCTGAGAAATATCTTGGGTTATATCTTGGTTATATGATATCTGTTCACATCCGGGATGCTGATTCAGGATATTGGTAACATCCTGAATGGTATCCTCAGGATCACTAACGGATTATGTGCAGGTACGCGGGTTAGAAGCTAGCAACGTTCACAAGGACTCATTCCGCGGAAGACTCGGTCCAAGTCGTTCAAATAAAGACGTTGAAGCCGCATTACTCGGTCTACAACGTTAACAATGGAATATTCGGAGCATCCCATATTTATAGGAATTTTCATTTGTAATTCGTTACTATAAATAGGTGGGTATACCAGATCGAATAGGACATCACATCAACACTCACTACACTTTTACACTTGTTCTCTAGCAATTTTCACTTTCGCACAAAAGCGTTGTAACACTTAGCGATCTGGTCAATATCCTACACTGTATCCTGACGTTTAAAGCAATAAGAAGAACAAGGCAGCTGCGATTGTCAGCTCCCGAGGTTTTATGCCGGCGATCTAGATTGATCAAGGGCTTTCCTCGTACATCTCGTGTCACCCCCTTTACTTTTTGCTCATTGTTTGATCGTAGATACAGCTCAATATCCTGAGCCGTATCCTGAATACTGTTTTTCCAAACAACTTAACCAGCATATTTTCAACACTCTTTTTAGCACACTACCTCACTTAACTAATTTGATCACTTAATTGCTTCGGTAATTTTTTACCAAAACAATTTGGCGCCCACCGTGGGGCAAGTGGTGCTCTCTTTACTAAAAATCTTTGTGAAATCGTTAATCGGTTTTCTGTTTTCAAAACTTTTTGCCACATTGTTTACAATGGCCTCAAGATCAAACATGAGCTCCTCCACTGTGTCTGCTACAACTTCTGCTACTACTGGTCCGGTGCTTCCACCACCTCCTCCAAGGATGCAATCTTCTTCACAACCTCAGGATATTATCCCTACTCGGAGTATTCAGGGATCTGCTCCCATTTTAGCTTCTAATGATGAAATTCTAACCTTATTTGGAAGTGTGCAGGAACAAATGAGGCAGCAACAGGAAACAAACCAAATGCTGTTGAGGGAAATACAACTCCTGAAGTCTGGCTCGAGCAGATCTGCTAAAGACATCGTCACTCCATTACAACCCAGAACTTTGAACTTCAGTTCGGCTGTGTACACTGAGGATAATAGGGGGAATATTGTGCCCAGCCTTCCTCAGAATCATACTCCTGAAATACCCTCCTCGGTCAGGATGTCAACCATGAGGAGCTCAGGATATGCTTCAGGATATGGGAGGAATCCTCAGACGGGTAACGTGTCAAATAATAATAATGCTTGTTTTGGTCAAAAAAATCTGTTGAGGATATTGCAACCAAACTCTTTGTTACGGGGTATGATGCTGATTATGTATAACAATGACAAGGATCACTATAATGTAATTTGCACAAATGACACAAGGATGTATACGGGGAAAAAGCCCTTGATCAAGAGTTGATCTCCGGCACAAAAAACCCCGGGTGATGGAAACTACCGATCACCAAGCTCAAATAAATGATTAAATGTTTACAACTTCGGATAGTAACGAGCTAGGTACAAGGATCACTATCGTGAGATGTGTATAAGTGAGTGAAAATGAATGTATGTTCGTCGAGAGCTTCAAGTGTGCGAGTATACGAGTGTGTGTAGCTGCAAAAAATGGCTAAGTGTTTCTCTACTAGCTCGTTACCCCTTTTAAAATAGAAATCTAACTACCAAACTAACTATCCGACTTTCGTGCCATGCCTCCACGTTCTCCACAACGTCTATTTTTGGTCAAGCACGTGCAGAATAGTTTGGGAATATTCTCCAGGAATGTCGCCAAGACTTGGTCAAGCTTGTTATACCTGCGAGATGCTACAAAACGTAAGTAAACAATCGTCAGTACGAGGATCCTTAAAGTGATCCATGATCCTGATCCTAAAGCCCTTCTGAGGATCACCACCTGTCACAGAAGTAAGGATCACTAATTAGGATAACGAATAAGGATCACTAATTGTTAGAAAATCCTCCCCTAACAATTGCCCCCAAAATATAAGGAGTAATTTGTAAAATTAACGAGTTATATTTTCTTGATCTTATCCGCAACTAACTAACGGATATATAGCCTTTAATATCGAACTAGCCGTTACGATCATGACGTCACGGAAGTGACAATCCTGCAGAATCATAATTATAAATAGAGATATAGATAGGATCATCATGCATTCAAATTCGAAAGAAACTCCCTTTAAATTCTCAGTCGACGATCAACCAGGTATTTCTTTCTCCTCTTTCTTCCTCTCTTACTCTGTTTTTCTTTCTTTATCTCTGCCACTTCGAAAATGTTGCTCCGAAGTTCACCAGCCAAGGATCACAAAAAGGATAGCCCTTTGAAGAGTCAAAAGATCATCAAAGACTCAGTGAACGAGAGGTGTTGCTTTAACGATGCACAAGTAGATAACATCCGTCACCGTTTTCCGGTGAATGCCTTTTTCAGACCTTTCGATCCAACTGCCCTGAGCGACTATGTTTCAGAAACATGGGTTGCCTTTCCAGTTACTCCATTTGCCATAGGATACACCTATCCTTTCCCAGAATTCACACAATCCTTCTTTTCCCTTACCGGCATCTCTTACATCCAAGCCATGCCGATGATTTGGAGGGTTTTGTATACCCTGGAGAGGATCATCGAGCAGGAGGGCATTGATTTGGGCATGTCAGAACTGACACAATTGTATGATGTTACCACCTTTGGATCCCACCGTTATTTGTTCAAACGAAAACCCAGTGCAGAACACCCCCTTCTTAAAGTCACCAAAAATGACAAAGATTGGAAACGTCGCTTCTTCTTTGTAAGAAGGGATACCATTTCAGATGGAGAGCATTTACCAAGAACATGGTCCACCCATGGTAGGCCGGAGGATCCTAAGAAGGATCAGCAGGTAGTCTTGTTTTCGCAATAGGATCACTAACCCTTTTTTTTGTCTTGTGTTATGCAGCTATTTCTGTCTCACACATCATCACATCACCTGAAACCAAGGATAGACTCGCTGCTTTTTGGAAGCTTGATCCTGAAACAAGGACATTCAAGATAGACACCCAAGACTCACAAGAAGTATCCTCAGGTTCCATTACCATGTCAAGTAAGTATCCTGCCTTTTACATAGTTTAAATATTAAAACAAATAAGTTAAAATAGGATAAGGATACTCATCTTGCTTTTAATGTGTAGGCGCTGGAAAATCTGCCAAGCCTGTATCCCAATTCAACACGGCTGACCTTGATGTCGTACGATCCAGGAAGAAGAGGTCCACTACCAGTCCTAGCATCTCCATTCCAAAGGCACCCACTAAAGGAAAGGGTGTCAAGAAGAGGAAAACTTCTGATACTGAGGATCTTCAAGGCCTACCACTGATCCGCCACCAGTTCCTTGAATACTTCAATGATGTAAGGATCACCAATTCTGCCTAGGTATCCTACTCGTATGAGGATCACCTGATCTTGAACTGCTTTATCCTTTTCTTTGCAGAAATTTGCTGAGATTGAAGATTATGTGGGGAACGTCGAGGAGCAGGACAAGAAGATTGCTGACCTCCAACAGGTTGCAGTGCTTAAGGACCTTGCAATTGCTGATCTTCAAAAGGAACTCCAAGATGCCAAGACTAAAACGGCTAAACTTCTGATTGACCTTGACTATGAAAAGCATGACCTTATAGAAGGTGCTAAGGTTTATGCCGCCATCACGATGTATCAGACAAAATTGAAGATGGCCCAGGAAGCTCAAGATCCTAGTTTTGACAAAAGCAGCTGGGATGTTGAGGGCTGGAAGGCAAGGCTGGCTGATCTTGAGGATGATGAGGAGGAGGCAACTGAGGTTTTGGCAATTGAGGCAAGTGGCAGTGGAAAGGATCTGATGAAGGATACTGCAGCTGGAGGGGAAGAGGATGCAGCAAAGGCATAGGTTGCATGAATGGGCGATGAAGGACATTTCTAGACGTAGCCGGAGCCCATTTTTTAAGTTTGATAGTTTGTTTTGGTTGTGGTGTTTTTTGCTAAACAATGATGGGTTGTACTTGAACAATAGGTTTTAGGATTAAGGATCATGTATGATCCTTTGGACAATAGGCAGGATTGCATATGGTGGAGGGATCCTCTGTTTGGGGGATGAAACCATTGTGATCCTGCCGCCTTTATATTCCTGCACTACTTTCGAACTTGTTATCATGGACACCCTTTACCTACCCCAGCGGACGGGCCACGTTTTGCTGGTAGATGCTTGGGTAGGTAATTTTGACAACCTTTAAAGGGTTAGTCTTTTGTTAATAAATAAAATCTTAACCTTTTGTCGCTTATCTCGTGTTGTTATCCTTTTTTTTAATATCTTATTTTCCAACTGTTGTAATGTTCAATCTATTTACACTTATCAAGCCTTGAAAAATTAGAAAAGATATCCAGAAAGTTGAGGATATGATCAAGGATCACATATCCCATAACCGATAAGTTCTAAAAAGTGATATGGTTTAAGAACCACAAGTTCAGTTGTCAAGTATAAGGGTTATTCAAATAAATAATGAATAGAATTAAAAATAGTTAAGGATCATACCTGAGGATCCAAGTTAGGATCCTAACCTTAATAAGGATAACTATAAGATAAACCTTAGAATAAAGTAAGGATCGAGGATCCCTAATTGCCTATCTTCAAGAACCTGAAATAGAGCATAACTTGGGACTAAGCCAATATAAGATAAGAGTTAGTAACTGGGGACAAGCCCAAGGATAACTGGGGACAAGCCCAAGGATAACTGGGGACAAGCCCAAGGATAACTGGGGACAAGCCCAAGGATCGTATGTAAACTGGAGTATGGCCCTAACTGGAGACTATCCAAACTTAGTGGCATGAAAATGCCAAAACCTTAGCTAACGTGAAAACGTTAGAAACCTTAACTAACATGAAAACGTTAGAAACCTTAGGAACGGATGTATGGTACGTCTACCATTATACGTAGGATCCTAAGCATAACCAGAACAATGGAATTATCAGCCCCTAAAACGAGTACTGGTCCCAATGCCTTGAACTATACCAGGATCATCGTGCGCTACAGGCGGAACTGGGGTCAAGCCCAAATAACTGGGGTTAAACCCAAGGAACGGATTGCTTCAGCAGATAACCAATGTCATGCTAAGGATACCTGAACTTTCAAAACTTGAACTCACGTGAGAGATGGATGAAGGATACATGATCCTTATCCTTATATGAGAAAATAAAGAAACGAAATAGTTCAAGTTTAGGATATTACCTAAGTAAGGATCACCAACACTTCGAGGATCCTTTAAGGATATCCCTATCGTGAGGATCATCTCTGCCATGAGGATCCTGCTCACATGAAATATTTCTTCAAGTGGACAGCATTCCAAGCTCTTGGTAGCAAATCACCTTCCATGGTTAGCAATCTATATGCCCCCTTTCCTGCTTCAGCTTCAATCAAATAAGGGCCTTCCCATTTTGGAGCTAACTTTCCATCAGCAGGATTGGTGGTATTCTGAAATGCTTTCCTTAATACCATGTCTCCAATTTGAAACCTCCTGATCCTGACATTTTTGTTGTAAGCACCAGCCATTCTTTGCTGATAAATGGCCATCCTTATCCTAGCCATATCCCTGATTTCTTCAATAGTATCCAGGTCTTGAGCCAAGTTTTCATTATTTTCCTCAGGATCACGAGTACTTGTTCTAGCAGTTGGAACCACCATTTCTGTTGGGATCACTGATTCTGCCCCAAATACCAAAGAGAATGGTGTTTGACCAGTAGCATTTTTAGGGGTTGTCCTATCAGCCCAGTGCACATAGGGTAGTTCTTCTGCCCATTTCCCTTTCTTGGATCCAAGCTTCTTCTTCAAATTGTTGATGATGATCTTGTTAGATGATTCTGCTTGGCCATTAGCTTGTGGGTGGACTGGTGTTGATGTTATCATCTTAATCCCCCAGCTGTCACAAAAGTTAGTGGTTCTGCCCCCAATAAATTGGGAACCATTATCACATATAATCTCAGAAGGAATTCCAAATCTAGTTATAATATTTCTTTTAATGAAGGATATAACTTCCTTTTCTCTGACTTGGGCAAAAGCTTCAGCCTCTATCCACTTGGAGAAGTAATCAGTCATAGCTAGCATAAATACTTTTCCACCAGGTGCCTTAGGGAGCTTACCAACTATATCCATACCCCATCTCATAAATGGCCAAGAGGAGGATATAGGATGCAATAATTCAGCTGGTTGATGAAGGATATTGCTGTGTCTCTGGCAAGGATCACATCTTCTGGCATACTCCACAGCATCTTTCTTCATGGTTGGCCAGTAGTATCCTGTCCTCAGGATCCTTGAGAATAATGCCCTGCCCCCAGTGTGGTTTCCACAATCTCCTTCATGGAAGTCTTTTAAAACTTCTTGAACTTCAGGATCCTCAATGCATCTCAAGTATGGTCCTGCAAGAGATCGTCTATACAACATATTATTCATAATTGTGAATTGAGATACCTTAGATTTGAAAGCCCTAGGGTTTTCTCCAGTAGGAATCTCTCCATGTTGTAAGTATCTCATAATTGGTGAGATCCATGATCCTGATCCTGAATGGGATCGAGTATCCTCACTAGGGATTATTGCATAATCATTCCCTATTTCCATAGCCACATGATCCTCAATAGCCGGGGTCAGGATATGGATAATAGGAATCTTGATGTCCTCCGGGATCTTCAAGGATGATCCTAAATTAGCCAATGCATCAGCTTCTGTATTTTCTTCCCTTGGTACCTGTGACAAACTAAAGGAAACAAAAGAGAGTGCCAAACTTTTGACTATCTCCAAATATTTGGTTAACTTTTCACCTTTAACAGCATAGGATCCATTAAAGTGGTTTGTAATTAACAAAGAATCTACGTGTACCTCAAGATACCTGATCCCCATATGCTTCGCAATTTGCAAACCAGCAATTAAGGCTTCATATTCAGCCTCATTGTTAGTGGTTTGGAACTCACAAGCTATAGAATGGGGTATTATGTCCCCCTGTGGAGATTTTAGTAGTATTCCAAGCCCTGTGCCTTTGACATTTGAGGATCCATCAGTATAAAGTATCCAAGGATCCTTGGTCTCTTCTAGCTGCTGGACTTCTAGCTCAGCTTCTTCTTGTAAATCACTACTGAAATCAACCACAAAGTCAGCTAATGCTTGGGATTTAATGGCTGTCCTAGGCTCATATCTTATATCATATGCACTCAGCTTCACTGCCCACTTAGCCATCCTTCCTGACATCTCTGGTTTCCTGAGGACATTCTTAATTGGAAAATTAGTTTTAACAATGATAACATGAGTTTCAAAATAATGTCTTAACTTGGTAGATGCCATAATTAATGCGAGAATAAGTTTTTCAAGGTGTGAATACCTGGATTCGGCATCAAGTAAACTTTTACTTACATAATAGACAGGATGTTGTGTACCTTGATGATCCTTAACAAGGACCGCACTTACTGCTTTTGATGACACTGCAAGATACAAAGATAACACATCACTTTTTTCTGGTTTCATCAAAGCCGGGGCCGAGGGTAGGTAATCTTTGAGGGCTTTTAAAGCATTTTCATGCTTCTCCGTCCACTCAAATTTCTTGTTCTTCCTTAGGATATCATAGAATTCTTTACACTTCTCGGAGGACTTGGATATAAATTTGTTCAAGGCTGCTATCCTTCCTGTTAGCCTTTGAACATCCTTAGCATTGGCCGGAGATTTGATGTTCACTATTGCTTTGATTTGTTCCGGGCTAGCTTCAATGCCTCTCTTTGTCACCATATACCCTAAGAATTTACCTGCTTTAACACCAAAGTGACATTTTGAAGGATTAAGTTTCATGTTATATTTGTCAAGGATATCGAATGCTTCCTCCAAGTCTCTTAGGTGATCCTCAGCTTTTAAGGATTTTACCACCATATCATCTATATAAACCTCCATAGTTTGTCCAATCTGATCCTTGAACATCATATTCACCAGCCTTTGATATGTTGCACCTGCATTTCTTAATCCGAACGGCATAGCAATATAGCAGTATATACCAGTTGGAGTCATGAAGGCTGTATCCTCTTGGTCAGATGGTTCCATTTGGATTTGTTGGAATCCAGATGAAGCATCCATAAAAGTTAACAGTTCATGACCCGCAGTTGCATCCACCATGGAGTCAATGTGGGGTAAAGGGAAAGGATCCTTGGGACATGCCTTATTTAAATCGGTAAAATCGACACATACCCTCCACTTTCCGTTTTTCTTTTGAACAACAACCACATTGGCCAACCATCTTGGATACTTGACCTCTCTAATCATACCTGCCCGGAGCAATTTCTCTACCTCTTCTTGGATAATGGCATTCCTTTCCGGTGCAAACTTTCTTCTTCTTTGATGGATTGGTTTGAAGGATCTGTCAATGCCGAGTTTGTGAGTGATTACATCTTTGGATATACCAGTCATGTCTTCGTGTTTCCATGCAAAGGTAGTCTTTCTCCTTTTTAGGAAGGATACGAGGTCTTCTTTTATTTCGCCAAGGATCCCTGATCCGATATAAACTATAGATTCAGGATCATCCGGATTCATAAGGATTTCTACGACATCCTGTTCACTCGCCTCCAAGACATCCCTTGGAGGATACTTTGATTGCTATTGCTCCCTGGATTTCGAAGCTGGTTTCATCGATGAAGTATAGCAATTCTTAGCCTCCTGCTGATCACTATCAATCTTCACTATTCCCCAAGGACTAGGGAGCTTCACACATTGATGGTAAGTGGACGGGACTGCTTTCATATCGTGTATCCAGGGCCTGCCAAGGATAACATTACAACAAGATAAACAGTCAATAACACAAAATTTTTTATAAGAGTGTAGGCCTTCGATGTATATTGGGAGTTTAATGTCTCCCAGGGTATTCTTAGTTTCACCACTAAATCCCACGAGCACGGAGGATCTTGGTATGATCTCTGATTCAGGGATACCCATCTTCTTTAGAACATCAAGCTGGATAATGTTCACTGAACTTCCTCCGTCTATAAGGATCATGCGGACAAAATGATTAGATATAAAAAGAGTAATAACTAAACCATCGTGATGAGGATCTTGGATATCAACACGATCCTCTTCATCAAAGGTTATGACTTTTCCTTCGGAGACACTTGATGTTCGAACTGGTCTTTCTCCATTATCCATTTTAGTTTCCTTTGCATGCCTTTTAGCTGCTGAGAAGGATGTGCCACAAATGTCGGATCCTCCAGAAATAAAGTTTATCACTTGTGCATCTGCTGGAGGGGCTGGAGCCTTCTCAGGGATCCTTTCAGGATCCTGAGTTTTTGACTTTTTTCTTCCCAACAATTCTTTTAGATGCCCCTTGCTCAACAAGTATCCAATTTCCTTTCTTAGTGCAATGCATTCTTCTGTGATGTGCCCAAAATCTTCATGGTATGCACACCACTTTGATTTATCCTTAGTTGCAGCTGGCCTATCATTTTTTCTGGGCCATCTAGCTTTATCACCTAAACTCTGCATCGCAAGGATTAGTTCATTGTTATCAACACTAAAACAATATTCAGAAATTGGAGGATAATCCTCATCATCCTCTTCTTGATCAATAGAATGCACGTTCTGGTTATCAGATCTGTTGTAGGATCTGAACTTGTTGTTCCTGAATGAGGATCCTTGCTTATCCTGCTTTGAGGATCCTGTTAACCTCTCCTGGATCCTCTTGTCATCCTCTAGCCGGATGTACCTAAGGTCCCGGGTTCTTACCTCATCTAGGTTCCTGCATGGTGTCATAACAAGATCATCATAAAATAACGAATCCCTAAGCAATCCCATTTTGAAGGCCTCAACAGCCGTGGCTATATCTAAGTTAGGAATGTCTAAGGATTCTTTACTGAATTTGGTAATGTAATCCCTTAATGATTCATTATGACCCTGGGTTATCCTATACAGATCACTAGTTAAACGCTCAAATTTTCTACTACAAGAAAACTGATTATTAAATAGATTAACTAGGTTAGCAAACGAGGTAATAGAGTAAGGGGGAAGACTTAGCAGCCATTTGAGAGCTGATCCAGTAAGAGTAGACCCGAATCCCTTGCAAAGGCATGCTTCCTTTAACCTTTCTGGGATCGGATTGATTTCCATCCTCTCCCTGTATTGTGCTATGTGTTCTTCAGGATCAGTCGAACCATCATACAGCTTCATTGTAGGCACATGGAACCTCTTGGGTATCTCAGCATCACAGATTGGTGGTGCAAAATGAGATATCTTGTGGCTCCCATCTGCAATCTCTGGGATAGGTTTGACCACTCCCGGAACACTTGATATCATATCCTTTAGCTTTTGCAATTCTCTGGCCATGGCATGATTGATACCTGGATCCTGCATAAGACCATGGTTAGTAGTATGAGAATTATTAAAAGTGTTACCTCCCATTGGATTCAAGTTAGGAAGAATGGATGTTAATCCATATTGTTGAGGCTCTGGAATGATCGAGGGACCAGTAGAGGCATTGGTCTGCATTGGAATAAAATCTCCCTGATGGACATCTGAACTTCCTGTTTGCAAACTCCTCAAGGATCCTGGCATCTGGAAGGATCCCTGAAACTGGGACGATCCTGGAACAAAGGAGGATCCTTGAACCTGGGATGATCCTGGAACGAAGGAGGATCCTTGAACCTGGGATGATCCTGGAACGAAGGAGGATCCTTGAAACTGCTGCATTCCTGAATATCCTCCCGAACTCGTGAGGGATCCCATATGCTGAGGATAGGATCCCGCTGGCTGGAAATATGAACCTGATGCCTGGGTCATTGTTGTTGTTCCGTAGTGCACTCCTTTTGGTCCACCCACATATTGAATGTCTGGAACCACTGATGGCTGAGAAGTAATCACCGGAGTATCAAAATTCAAAGATCTGGGCATCAGTGGGGAACGATCCTCTGCTGTTTTCTTCTGTTTCTTAATTTCGTCAATCTCCCGGAGGATCCTTTCGTTGGTCTTATCCTGCTCTTGTGCATGATTCCTCATCTGCAAAATCAAGGCATAGAGATCATTAGTAGTAGGATTAGTTGAAACATAAGAAGTAGGTGGTTTTGAGAAAATGGGAGTTGGTTTCTTCGCGGCATTCTCAGTATTCTTCTGGGATCCAGAAGGTGGTGGAGGCAAAGGAGGAACGCCTTGAGAAGAAGTGAACGAGGGCATCAAATTTGAAGCATTCTTCGCTGAGGAAGCCATTTGCTTGGTCGTAGTGAACCGAAATGAGCACCGAAATGCGAATTTTTCTAAGGATGAAGCACCAATTGCCCCACGGTGGGCGCCAAACTGTTTTGGTCAAAAAAATCTGTTGAGGATATTGCAACCAAACTCTTTGTTACGGGGAATGATGCTGATTATGTATAACAATGACAAGGATCACTATAATGTAATTTGCACAAATGACACAAGGATGTATACGGGGAAAAAGCCCTTGATCAAGAGTTGATCTCCGGCACAAAAAACCCCGGGTGATGGAAACTACCGATCACCAAGCTCAAATAAATGATTAAATGTTTACAACTTCGGATAGTAACGAGCTAGGTACAAGGATCACTATCGTGAGATGTGTATAAGTGAGTGAAAATGAATGTATGTTCGTCGAGAGCTTCAAGTGTGCGAGTATACGAGTGTGTGTAGCTGCAAAAAATGGCTAAGTGTTTCTCTACTAGCTCGTTACCCCTTTTAAAATAGAAATCTAACTACCAAACTAACTATCCGACTTTCGTGCCATGCCTCCACGTTCTCCACAACGTCTATTTTTGGTCAAGCACGTGCAGAATAGTTTGGGAATATTCTCCAGGAATGTCGCCAAGACTTGGTCAAGCTTGTTATACCTGCGAGATGCTACAAAACGTAAGTAAACAATCGTCAGTACGAGGATCCTTAAAGTGATCCATGATCCTGATCCTAAAGCCCTTCTGAGGATCACCACCTGTCACAGAAGTAAGGATCACTAATTAGGATAACGAATAAGGATCACTAATTGTTAGAAAATCCTCCCCTAACAATTGCCCCCAAAATATAAGGAGTAATTTGTAAAATTAACGAGTTATATTTTCTTGATCTTATCCGCAACTAACTAACGGATATATAGCCGTTAATATCGAACTAGCCGTTACGATCATGACGTCACGGAAGTGACAATCCTGCAGAATCATAATTATAAATAGAGATATAGATAGGATCATCATGCATTCAAATTCGAAAGAAACTCCCTTTAAATTCTCAGTCGACGATCAACCAGGTATTTCTTTCTCCTCTTTCTTCCTCTCTTACTCTGTTTTTCTTTCTTTATCTCTGCCACTTCAAAAATGTTGCTCCGAAGTTCACCAGCCAAGGATCACAAAAAGGATAGCCCTTTGAAGAGTCAAAAGATCATCAAAGACTCAGTGAACGAGAGGTGTTTCTTTAACGATGCACAAGTAGATAACATCCGTCACCGTTTTCCGGTGAATGCCTTTTTCAGACCTTTCGATCCAACTGCCCTGAGCGACTATGTTTCAGAAACATGGGTTGCCTTTCCAGTTACTCCATTTGCCATAGGATACACCTATCCTTTCCCAGAATTCACACAATCCTTCTTTTCCCTTACCGGCATCTCTTACATCCAAGCCATGCCGATGATTTGGAGGGTTTTGTATACCCTGGAGAGGATCATCGAGCAGGAGGGCATTGATTTGGGCATGTCAGAACTGACACAATTGTATGATGTTACCACCTTTGGATCCCACCGTTATTTGTTCAAACGAAAACCCAGTGCAGAACACCCCCTTCTTAAAGTCACCAAAAATGACAAAGATTGGAAACGTCGCTTCCAATCCATCAGTATAAAGTATCCAAGGCTAGGTGGCCTCGAAAGTATCAACAAAAAGCCGATTGGAAAGATAAGTCAAAATGGTGTGCCTTCCACGAAGATTTTGGACATGTAACTGAGGATTGCATTGCTCTAAGAAAAGAAATAAGCTATCTTCTAAGCAAGGGATATCTGAAAGATCTCTTAGGAAGAAAGAAGAATAAGGGTCAGGATACTGAGAAGGATCCTGAGCGAGCAGCGTCACCTCCCGCGGATGCCAAGATAATCAACTTTATTTCGGGAGGATCCGACATTTGTGGGACTTCGTATTCGGCGGCGAAGAGACATGCAAAAGAAGTTAAGGCCGAAAGGGGAGACAAACCTGTCAGGATGACTACCCTCACAACTGATAAAGTGATCACATTTGATGGTGATGACAGGGATACTGTCCAAGATCCTCATCATGATGCTCTGGTAATAACATTATATGTGGCTAACCATTTTGTACGCAGGATATTGGTTGATAATGGCAGCTCCGTCAACATAATCCAACTAGAGACTCTGAAGAGAATGAATGTATATCCGATGGATATCACTTCTAAGTCCACCATGCTTGTTGGGTTCAGTGGAGAGGCTAGGAACACAGTGGGAGAGATAAAGTTACCAGTATATGTTGAAGGAGTCAACTCGATACAACATTTCTGTGTGATGGATTCTCTATCCTGCTATAACATCATACTGGGAAGACCATGGATTCACGATATGAAGGCTGTGCCATCAATATATCACCAGTGCATCAAGATCCCTACCCCTTGGGGAGTTGTCAAGGTTGACAGTGATCAGCAGGAGGCGAAAGAATGCTACTCATCCTCGATGAAATCCTCAACCAAGCCTAGTACAGCATAGCAATTAAACATGCGGGCCCTGGATATCGTGGAGGATTCGGAGCAGGATGTGAAGAAAATTATCCTGGATCAGGATAATCCTGATATCTCGGTGCTCGTAGGAACCAATATCCCTCAGGATATCGAAGAGCAGTTAACTAACTTTTTGAAATGCAGGATGTAAACGTTTGCATGGAAGCATGAGGATATGACATGTATATCCAAAGACATTATCACTCACAAGCTTGGAATTGACAGATCATTCATGCCTGTTCAGCAAAAAAGAAGGAAATTTGCTCCTGAGCGGAATACGATTATCCAAGAGGAAGTTGAAAGATTGTTGAAGTCCAGGATGATCAGAGAAGTCAAGTTTCCAAGATGGCTAGCAAACGTAGCCGTGGTACAGAAGAAAAATGGGAAATGGAGAGTCTGTGTAGACTACACAGACTTGAACAAGGCTTGTCCTAAAGACCCATTTCCTCTTCCTCACATTGATGCAATGGTGGATGCTACTGCCGGGCATGAAATGTTGACCTTCATGGATGCATCCTCAGGATTTCAGCAGATTCAAATGGAGCCTTCTGACCAGGAGGATACTGCCTTCATGACACCAACAGGTATTTATTGTTATACGGCTATGCCTTTTGGTTTGAAAAATGCAGGTGCGACATACCAGAGACTGGTAAACATGATGTTCAAAGACAAGCTGGGGGACACCATGGAGGTATACATTGACGATATGGTGGTAAAATCAAGGAAAGCTCAGGATCACCTCCAGGATATTAAAGGAGCATTTGATATCCTAGATCAATATAACATGAAGCTAAATCCTGCTAAGTGTCATTTCGGAGTGGGGGCAGGAAAATTTCTAGGATATATGGTGACCAAAAGAGGAATAGAGGCGAGCCCGGAGCAGATTAAAGCCATCTTGGATATTAAATCACCCTCAAATATGAAGGATGTTCAACGATTGACAGGGCGAGTGGCAGCATTAAACAGATTTATTTCAAGATCCTCAGAGAAATGCAAAGAGTTTTATGATATCCTGAAGAAGAACAAGAAATTCGAATGGGGTGAGAAGCATGAAGCAGCTATGCAGGATTTGAAGCAATATCTTTCAACTGCACCTCTACTGATGAAGCCTGAGAATGGTGAACCACTATCCCTATACCTCGCAGTATCAGGGAATGCTGTAAGTGTCGTCCTTATAAAGGATCATGAAGGTCAGCAATATCTTGTTTATTATGTTAGTAAAAGTTTGTTAAATGCTGAGACTAGGTATTCTCATTTAGAAAAATTGATACTAGCATTAGTTATGGCATCAACGAAGCTTAGACATTACTTTGAGACACATAGGATTCATGTTAAAACAAATTATCCTGTCAAAAATGTGCTTAGGAAACCAGAGATGTCAGGTAGGATGGCCAAGTGGTCAGTAAAGTTGAGTGCTTATGATTTAGTATATGAACCTAGAAATGCCATAAAGTCTCAGGCTTTAGCTGACTTTGTGGCTGATTTCAGTAGTGACATTCAGGATGAGGTAGACCTAGAAGTCCAACAGTTAGGAGAATCCTCAGGATCCTGGACGTTATATACTGATGGTGCATCTAATGTAAGAGGAGTAGGATTGGGAATACTACTAAAATCGCCACAGGGGGACATATTACCCCAGGCTATTAGGTGTGAATTCCCTGCTACTAATAATGAAGCAGAGTATGAGGCTTTAATTGCAGGATTAGAGTTGGCTAAGAATATGAGTATCAAGAATTTGCAAGTATATGTTGACTCCTTGTTAATTGCTAATCATTTTAATGGACCCTATGCAGTTAAGGGTGAGAAATTAATAGAATACCTCGATATTCTCAAAAAATTAGCAGGATATTTCGATGTTTTTACACTTGAACAGGTACCAAGGGAGGATAATGCTGAAGCAGATGCCTTAGCAAATCTGGGATCATCGATTAGGATACCAGAAGGGACCCAAATACCAATATTACATATCTTGTATCCTGCAACGAATCCTCAGGATAAAGAAGTAGCGGATATTCAGGATCCTGGAGCAGAGTATCCTGAAAAGGATCCTAAATCCTGGACAGCTCCAATCATGAGATATCTCAAGGAAGGACACATCCCCGGAGATGAAAATCCTAAGGCATTTAGGATGAAGGTATCGCGATTCACTATTATAAATAATGTTTTATACAAGAAATCTCTTGCAGGACCGTATTTGGGGTGCTTGGAGGATCCTGAAGCCAAAGAAGTACTTCAGGATATACATGAAGGGGATTGTGGTAACCACACTGGGGGCAGATCATTGTTCTCGAAAGTATTAAGGACAGGATATTATTGGCCAACGATGAGAAAAGATGCTGCAGAATATGCTCGAAGGTGTGATGCATGTCAAAGGCATAGTAACATACTACATCAACCAGCTGAACCACTATATCCTGTAGCTTCCCCTTGGCCATTCATGAAACGGGGGATGGATATAGTAGGGAAGTTACCAAAAGCTCCGGGAGGAAAAGTCTTTATGCTAGCAATGACGGATTATTTCTCTAAGTGGGTTGAAGCTGAAGCATTTGTTCAAGTTAGAGACCAAGAAGTAGTATCCTTTATAAAGAGGAATATCCTGACCAGGTTTGGGGTACCAGCTGAAATCATTTGTGATAATGGGTCCCAGTTTATAAGCAAGAGGACTACTGACTTTTGCAAGAGTTGGGGAATCAAAATGATCACGTCTACTCTGGTACATCCTCAAGCGAATGGACAAGCTGAATCCTCAAACAACATAATTGTCAATAACTTAAAGAAGAAACTTGGAGCCAAAAAAGGAAGATGGGCAGAAGAATTACCCTTTGTTTTGTGGGCTGATAGGACAACGGTAAAGAATGCAACCGGCCAAACCCCATTTTCCTTGGTATTTGGAGCAGAAGCAGTGATTCCAACGGAAATGGTGATACCTACTGCAAGATCTATCCTACAGGATCCTGAACAGAATCCTGAAGCCTTATGTCGAGATTTGGATACTATAGATGAAAAAAGAGATGCAGCAAGGCTAAGGATGGCAGCATATCAACAAAGAATATCCAGAGCATATAACAAGAATATAAGGACTAGGTGATTTCGAGTTGGTGATTGGGTGCTAAGAAAGGCTTTTCAAAATACCACTAATCCTGCCGATGGCAAGCTAGCTCCAAAATTGGAAGGACCATATGAAGTTGAGTCAGAAGCAGGGAAAGGAGCATATCGACTCAAGAATATGGAAGGGGATATGCTACCGAGATCCTGGAATGCAATACACTTAAAGCTCTATTTCAAGTAAGAATAGAATTTAATTTCTATCTCGGAATGGTATGTATTCTATCTCTTTTAAATATATTTGTTTATTATCTTGAACCCAATACTGACTTAAGCATCGGAGGGGTGTTAGCCAAGCTAACACCCACCTTAGTTTACAGTTGTTTTGCAGCATATGTTTCAGGATATAGCTCCAGGATATGCACTCAGGATAACTCGAAAGATTAGAGGATTGGCCCCCTCTCTCACGTTTAAGGGATCCTGATCCCTTCAAAGGTTTAAAGGTATTCACCTTTCTTTCGAATTGGGTTTAAACACCTCGTCTGGAGCGCAAGTTATCTAGGTATAGTTCAAGGTAGCGGGACCAGTTCATGTAAAAGTGGCTGACAATTTCGTTACTGTTGGCTATATCCTGGATCCTGAAGGTATATGAGGATTGATCACCCTCTCTCACGAAAGGGTATTTTCATACTCTCTAAGGTTTAAAGGTTTTCACCTTTCTAAGATTTGGAGTTTATACACTCTCGCCTGTAGCGCATGAAACTCAGGGTTTATCCCCAGGATATCAGGGTTTATCCCCAGGATATTAAGGGTTTATCCCTAGTATGCTAAGGATTCATTTCAGGATATCAAGGGTTTTGCCTCGGGGTGTTCGGAATTTATTCAAGCCAAAGTGTGAATACATTTGCATTTCTGTGTCGAACACAGGGGACATACGGTATACTATTCAAAGGATGGATCCAAGTTTGTAAGTGTGCACTGGGGACATACTGATGATGGAAGATTCAAGTTGATTCTTTAAGAATCTTTGGTATGATCTCTCCTTTTTGTTTGGATATGTTATAGATTTCAGTATCCTGGGCAGGATATCTTTCAGGATACACTTACCATGGGTTCCCAAATATGATCAAACAAAACCATCTTTATAAGTAAAATTCATGTAATAAAGGTGTAATAATAAGAATAAAGCTAAAGGAAAGTTATATTAACATATCAAAAGATGTGCTCTTGGTTTCACCTTAAACCAAGGTCCATCCACCAAGAGCACAAATAGTTTCTTACCCTATGTACTTAACAGTTGAAGGTTTTGTCTCAAACTGAGACCCATCCACCTCCAACTGTTATATTATATTGTTCAAAAGCAAAACGTACTAACGATGATGGCCAAGGGCTTCGTCCTGAAACTCAGGATCCCTCCACCAATGGCCATCACATTGTTTAAGTGCAGAAAAGTAAAATGCAGGAAAAGTAAATTGTTTGAGGTTACAAGCCAACAATCAAATTTAAAAAGGTGGGCTCCGGCCTTGGCACATATATCCATCATTGCCCACCTGAATGCCCTCACGCAGCGGCATCTTCTCCAACCTTCTCTGCCTTTTCAGCTTCAGCATCCTGAGCAGCATCCTCACCAGCATCCTCTCCAGCATCCTTCTTATCTCCAGCCTTGTCTACCACCTCTGCTGACTTAGAGGATTCTCCGGCTTCAGCAGGAAGTGGCACAGCTTTGCCTCCAAGCTCCTTCAGCTTGGCCACCCAGGATTCAACCGGCCAGGATGGGCATACAAGGCCTGTCTCCTTGGCCTCGTAGGCCATCTTGATGCGAGCTTGTAGCAGGGAGACGATAGCAGAGGCTTTGATTCCTTCCCGGAAATAAACCATGGCCTGTTCGTGATCCATTTGGACAGTGGCAAGTTTGAGCTCAGCATCTTGGGTGACCTTCTTCAGCATGCCCTCATAGTGCCGGGTCTTTGCTTCAGCAATGGCACCTTGGTCGGCAACGATACTTTCGAGCCGTTTAATCCTGGCTTCGTGGAGTACAACAGTACCACAGGCATCGTTGTACAGGTGGAGCAAATGCTGGAGGCCCTGCACATCAAATTCAGGTATGAGTCAGAATATATTAACCAGGATATCCTGTCAGGATATCCTATCAGGATATATCTGCAGGATATGTAGCAGGATATTACCTTGTTGAGGAAGGATGTCATTGGCTCTAAGGAGTCAGAAAAGCTGAGTTCATCGTAGGAGAACCCTTCTAGACCTGGAGCACTGACTTCAGGACCTTTCCTCTTTTTTGCTGTGGAAGCACGAGTCCTCAGATTAGCCTTAGGAGCCGGGAGTGGCTTGGAGCTGGTGGCTGCAGGGGTCTCTTTCTTGACCATGACTGGGGTAGGGTAGCTGTCAAGTTCGTCAAGGTCTATGTAGACTGGAACCCTGCTGGAGTCTGCATACAGGGAGTAAAATTTCTCCTAAGTATATCAAATAAAGACATGTATGTACAGGATATTTTGCAGGATCCTTACCAGACATGTTTGCACTAGAAAGAGGACTTGGAGATGGTGGAGACGGGTTGAAACTTCTTTCAGCCTCTGGAAGGAGTCTGATGGCGTCGATCCTTTTCTTTGAATCAACAAGGGGAGGTGCAATCTTCCTAAAATCAGCTGCGTGCACAACAGAAAAAAAGAAAGTTGATCAGTTCAGGATATGGAACAAGATAAGAGGCAGGATCATCCTTAAACCCTAAATCCTACCCTTTTTCAACCATTTCACCGGATATTCCATTCCACCAGGGATTGAGTCTCTTTTTACAAAGAAGAACTTAGATTGCCAATTATCCTCGTTCCTGGTGGCACGAAGTATCAGCGGGTTGCCGGAGGTGGAATAAAACAAAAATCTACATGATCCGTGGCATCTAAGCCGGTAAGCTAGGGGGAGATCATGAACAGAAAGATCAGGGATGTGGTTTTTCTTGATCTGGTCAAGAACGGGCAGAACACGCCAAAACATCGGCATTGTTTGGCTGAAAGAGATTTTTGTAATGTTAAAGAATTCGGTGATAAAGTCTGGAAAGGGGAACTGTAACCCTAAGGTGAAGGGAAAGGCACTAAAGCACAACCACTCATTGGAGACCATATCCGACCGGATTTCCCGGTCGAACGGCCGGAATACCGTTCCTTCCGAAAAGATACCGGAGGATTTGAGAGCCGACAAGTGGGCACCATCAAAAGAGCATATCTCTTTCTTTGGTTCTTGGAGAAGATTCTGCTGGATAAATGTGGGAGTCGAATCACCAGAACTGGATCTTGTCTGTCTCGGCATTTGATCGCCTGATTTTTTGACCGAAAAAGGAGGATGAAGATGAAGATTAGAGAGAGAATGTTTACCTTTTTCCTTATCGGTAGTGATTAAAAAAGAGATGGGGATGAGAAGATATAGGGTGCAATGAGTAAATATAGGCTGAGTAGTTGCAAACGGTCACATCATGGGTCTTATCTCTTAATTGCCTCGATCTCCGTGAAAAATGTAACCGTTAGTGGTAGGATACTAAACGGTAACATTTTTGGGGACAATTGTTATGGGTGAAATTCTGAGCCCATATCCTGAGAAATATCTTGGGTTATATCTTGGTTATATGATATCTGTTCACATCCGTGATGCTGATTCAGGATATTGGTAACATCCTGAATGGTATCCTCAGGATCACTAACGGATTATGTGCAGGTACGCGGGTTAGAAGCTAGAAACGTTCACAAGGACTCATTCCGCGGAAGACTCGGTCCAAGTCGTTCAAATAAAGACGTTGAAGCCGCATTACTCGGTCTACAACGTTAACAATGGAATATTCGGAGCATCCCATATTTATAGGAATTTTCGTTTGTAATTCGTTACTATAAATAGGTGGGTATACAGATCGAATAGGACATCACATCAACACTCACTACACTTTTACACTTGTTCTCTAGCAATTTTCACTTTCGCACAAAAGCGTTGTAACACTTAGCGATCTGGTCAATATCCTGCACTGTATCCTGACGTTTAAAGCAATAAGAAGAACAAGGCAGCTGCGATCGTCAGCTCCCGAGGTTTTATGCCGGCGATCTAGATTGATCAAGGGCTTTCCTCGTACATCTCGTGTCACCCCCTTTACTTTTTGCTCATTGTTTGATCGTAGATACAGCTCAATATCCTGAGCCGTATCCTGAATACTGTTTTTCCAAACAACTTAACCAGCATATTTTCAACACTCTTTTTAGCACACTACCTCACTTAACTAATTTGATCACTTAATTGCTTCGGTAATTTTTGACCAAAACAATAATGATGTGACATTATGCAATATGTGATGCACATGTAAGTATGATGCTGTAATCAGAAAGCAATTAATTGTAATTCAGCACAGTCATTAGGCATTAATCAAGATTAATTAATTGTATGGATACCTGGACTTTTGACAGTTGTCACATTATCCTCACGCCGGAGGGTAGTCACAGAGGGGCCCTCCCATCTCTGCGGCGAGCCTAACGGTTTTCTCTTTTGCAGGTTTAAGTCCTCAATCTCTCCAAGGTCCAAACTCTGTTTACAGGCTCCAGCCTTCTCCGAATTTTGGATCTTCAGGGTGAAAGGTGTGCTCAAACACATGAGAAATGGTAAACTCTTCACCTAGCCTATGTCAATTCCCCTCTTCACTCCCTATTTTGCACTCAATCACTAGGGGTACTTCACCCAAATAATTTTTTCTTTAAAAAAAATAAATAAATAAATAAATGTGTGATTAGTTGGAAGGGAATGGGGCCCACCATTAGCCCCTCTCTCATAGGTTAGTAGTTACCGTGGAAACAACTTACCAAAAACCGCAAGGGTGCCGGCGGCACCGTGCCCGTGCGGTGAACCCCTCCCGCGATGCTTCACCGAACCCGCCCCTACCACCCTGAAGAAGAGGTTGTATACTTTTCACATGGCATCAGGTAAATTTTTAAAATACCATATATATCAATATAATAAATTGATATATATATATAGGGGAAGGATGTATAGAAAACCCGCTTGTGGTTAGAAAACCCGAGAAACACAAAGCTCCCGATTTTTTTTTTTTTTGAAAAAAATTACACATGTTATATACATGTTTTAAGGGTTTTGGCAAAAAAAAAAAAATCAAAAAAGCGCCGAGTAGATATTTAAAAAAAAATAAACAAGTTTTGGTGTAACATATGTTACATTCGTCTGACATATGTTACCCTAGAAACTTGTTTATTTTTTTTTTTAAATATCCACTCAGCGCTTTTTTGATTTTTTTTTTCTGCCCAAAACCCTTAAAAACATGTATATAACATGTGTAATTTTTTTTTTAAATTCGGGAGGTTAGAGTTTCCCAAGTTTTCTAAATTATAAGGGTTTTCTATAGATACTTCCATTATATATATATATAGCGGGGATCCTGCGGAAAGTGTGTTTTTCCTAGAAAGTCTAGGAAGCGATCTGGGCCATCCAATGGGTGTGTTTAATGGTTGAGATCATCTTGGTAGCATTTTGGTAATATGTGTTTCTTAAAAATAGGATTATTTAATTAATCAGGGGTAGATATGTCATTTAGCTTATTTTAAATATGGAAATAACTATCATTCCATAAACCACCCCATATTTCTTGCGATTTTCTCTCTCTCTCTCTCTCTCTCGCTCCCTTTCTCTCGTCTCTCTCTCTCTCTCTAACACTACAAAACAAGATATAAAACTGCTGGCTGTTAAAACACAATGTCAAGAAATCCTTCAGCATTACCAGCATGAATGCTAAAACACAACGGTGTTAAACCGCTGGCTATTAAAACACAATGTCAAGAAATCCTCCAGCATTACCAGCATGGATGGTAAAACACAGCGTCTAGAAATCCTCCAGCATTAGCAACATGAATGCTAAAACACAACTGTATTAATCTGCTTGCTGTTAAAACAAAATGTCAAGAAATCCTCCAGCATTACCAAGAACATGCTGATGATTTTCCAGATAAACGTTAAAAATCTACAAACAAAACTATAATAATAAACAAAAAAAAAATAACTGTAATTACCATCTCCACAATCAACAAGTGTGTTTGAAGCCATAATTTTCCTTTCAGCAAAATAATATTGAATACGACTGAAGCTTGTGAACAAATAATGATCGAACATTTGATATATACGTATGATTTGAAATCGAGAACAACAAAAAATCCGAAAATCATGGATAGAATCAGTTACAAACTCAAGTAGGTGCAATATTAGTTAATGAATATAAATTCCATGATATAAAATTAGAATGTGAAAGTACATAAATGCCCTTCTAGTTAAAATCCTTCAATGCCACATGTCCAATTCTTATTGCTTCCTAGACTTTCTAGGAAAAACACACTTTCCACCCAACTCCTCATATATATATATATATATATATATATATATATATATATATTAGAGGGTTAAAATTAGAAGAAATCTTTTGTAAGAACAAAAAAAAAGTTTCAACCAATAACAATGCTTCATTTTATTTCATTTAATATTTGCATTTAATTTTAATATAAGGGTAGATTTGTAAACTTACATAGATCATTAATAATATGCATGTGTGTTTAATTTTTTTTTTTTTGCGACGTTCCAGTTTAAATTTTTTTACCTTTACACTTTAAATAATATAAGTCTTTAATTTATTTAACTTTTATTCGATTCGATTTTTTGTTTTTTGCATTCGTTAACTTTAAAAAAACAATATACATGTGTGTTTACTTTTTTTTTGCGACGTTCCGGTTTAAATTTTGTTGAAAATAAAATTATATCCGAAGTAAGCTATTTTTTGGTATCGTAAACTAAGCCAATACCAACATCGGGTATTACTAAAACCAGTACCAATATTCGTATTTATAGGTTAATCCTTTTAAGCATATTACACCTTTATTATTTTGATTTTCTTTTTCGGTTACCATATCGAACTAGTTTAATACCCGTCCGGTGGACGGGTTACGATAACAGTGTAACAATGCCCCACACGTGTCATCCACTCCACCGGTATCCATTTTTAGGGCATCCACACCGCTTACTACCACAAATCACCATCGCTCTTCCTCAAACCTGCGTCACCTACCAACATTGGCCATCATCGCTTCCCCCAAATCGATGTCGGCGACATAACCAACGCCCATTCGAAAGCGCGTAGTTTTATCTTCTCATCAACCAAAACCCAAGCGATGTTTTCCGTTTGAAATTAGGGCTCCAACACCTACGCTTGAACCTGGTTTTCGTCTGAAATTAGTTCTATACCCGTCCATATTAATGGTATAATAAAATAAAAAATATATCATAATATAACCATAGTATTTATGACACATTAAAACCATAAGCCCACTATTTGGGGAAAGACCAAATAGTGGTGATTTCGTTGAACTAAAAAAAAACATAGTTTTATACCCGTCCGTTGACCCGATACTTAACGTAATATTTTTTTGAAAGACCAACGAAATTTTATCCATATACTTTTGGTTAACCAAGTGTTAAACATAATATAACACAAACTATACACCAAAGATTCATATACTCCTAGTCTCATATCCCCAAACATGGTAAAATAAAGTACACTAATTCTCCCAAGTTGGGTTACCAGCTTTCGCCCAATTCTTCAACCACAAATATGCAAACGCTTTATTGTCTTACTTTATCCTTGTTATAATAATTTGCTTGCCATTGAAAACCAACTCGTTGCGACTCCTCCATATAACCAAAATCACTTTCAGGGTCACCATAGATAGTGACTTCCTCCACTTCCTCGATTTCGCTTGTTAATATTGGTCGAATCCTTTAGTTCCAAAACAATATATTGGGCTTAAATTGCACCATTGTGAGATAACCTCCCACACCAGTACCGCTATGCGACATGAAACAAACAGATGCAAGGCCTATTCATCCTCATCTTCGCACATCTTGCACTGAGTATTAAGCACAAAGATGTTCCTCCTTGTTAGAGCTGCACTTGTTGGGAGTTTGTCTTGAACGATCCTCCAAATCAGAAAATCAACCATAATGCCCAGTTATTGCACTCTAACTCAAAGGCAAAGTCTATGTAAGTGAGGCACTAAGCTTTGTCTCGAATGCTTTTAACCGAAAACTCATTGGTCCCTCTAGTTCCATCCCCGTCTGCTCCCAGACTAAAGTTATGCCCTGGACTGTCACCGTGAGGCTGTTCAATTTAGAACACATTTCTTAGTGTAATATACCTTAAGAAATAAGAGCACATTTCTCAACAATAATTCTTTGCAGCCGGTTCGGTAAAGAAAATTGTTGAAAGGAAACTTTTTTTGGTGAAAGGACAAAAAAGAAAAAAAAACAATGGTGAAAGGAAACCTTTTTTTTTTATCCTGAAATATTTTTAAGGTTGAAGAGTTGGAGACCCTAATTGATATTTACAGTAACTTGGCTGGTTAATTTTAACAAAATGAAAAATAAAATCATAAGAAATGGTTTCAAATAAAATAAGAATGCAGAGACAATGGGCCATGGTACAACTTTAAGCACCTGAACGAAGAGGATAGCGCAACTTTTGTAAGTACCATGACAGTGTACCAAATGAATGCTTTTTAGAAATCTGCATAATTCAAACACAAGGCTTTTAGTCTGGTTTGGTTTTTAAAAAGATTCTTAATCTATAACCATTTGAGGAGAAAATAAAGTAATAATATTATAGAAATTATTGTTAATTAACTTAGCTACACATGAACTTCAAAGTCAAAACTTACCATCTATTATTAACTAAAAACTAATCTTCAAGTCATACATTAGAAAGATAAATATAGCCATATTTTCAATATAAAGCCACCAAGAAAAATAGACACTAGCTTTTTACCCTCTGGTGGATGGGTACTTTAATGTGGTAATAGCATCACCATACAAATGCATGCCTATTATTACCGGGTCATAAGCAGGGTTACGATCCGGGCGACCCTACCACCAACATCAAGAAGTGATTTCCATCATACATTAAGCTCCACAAGAGAAAGTAGATCTAGCACTATCTGCGAATGGGAAACATATAAACGATTTTAGCTGGATTATTGTCTGCTCATAACATAAAGAAAGAATTATGGATTAATGAATATGCATTCTTTTAGTTTCCACTTGAGATAATAAATGAAAAAGCATCTTAATAGCAACCTGATTACCTCTAGTAGCTGCAACTTGTACAAGCTTTATTGTTCTAGGCAAAAAAGTATCTACATGACATTGTCTTTATTAAAATGTGGAGACCATTATGTGATTAACACTCACTCAGGTATTTCAGCAAACACCAACACCTGTTAGGCATAAAAGACAGATGATACAGAAAGTATACAAATTTATTTAATCTAAATTAAGGCTAAAGACTTACCAAAAAGAAGACTTGTTGAAAACTGCTACTGCTAAGAACTTCTTGCTTCTGTTCTTATCCTTTTTAACTAAGATTATACATTAACACTCTAAATAAAAACTATATTACTTAGAGATCAGATAAACAATGTGCTTAAGAGTAAATTTTCCCTTACCAATGGATGATTCTTACAGAATTGCGTCTTATTATATATTTGAGATGACACTTCACATTCTTTTACACAAAGAACCACCCTGATCAACAGCAAAAAACCCTTCACAAATAAGATTATGACTCTTTTCTACTACAAATAAACCTTTGAATGATTTTGGGTTGTGATTCTTACCAAATTGATAGGGAATGACTTCAAATGAGTGTCGAAAGAAACATACAGTTTACCGTAAGATTGAGAGCATAAATAGTTCTTGAGCAATGCCTTTTATTGAACAGCCAGAAACGTAGTGTTACTTCGCAAGCAGAACTAAAACCCAGAATTGCTTCCATTTCATATGTAAGCATGAACCACAATAAAAGAACCCGTGATGACTGATCAATTAACCCTTCTTTGAACACTATAAAGCATGAACTACAATAAAAGAAATCAAAAACTTGAAATAAGGGATTTCTTGCTAAATGCTACAAAATTAGAATCTAAGCCTACTTAATTTTTTTTTAAATCCCACACAGCTCATTGTGTCTTCAAAAAGACTATGAATACCTTTGATGACCATTCAAGATCTATGATAAACAACTTAAGTGAAATTGCATACCCTCCGATGGTTGAACAATCATTCCTTAGAGGATCCAGAATAAGCTCATCCAATTGAGAGGAGAGGAAGGTTGATGATTCCTCAATTTTGTCATCCCCTAGAATCGTTCTTTTGCATCTGTACAAAACATCGATCATTAAAAAACCCCAATTACCGAAAATTTAGGGCCCTTGAAATATTTCAGGGCCCAAGCTAGGGTCGGCCCTGTACATTAATATCATCAAGCAATTGTAAGACGTTAAAAGAGTATGATTATGTGATGAGACGAAGGATAAATCGATTACCTGGTTCTCTGTTGTGGAAGCAATGATAATGAGAATCAATGGAGGCAAACTTGTTGCACAAATCCAGGGTACGTTGAGTGTGAAATTTTGGCTATCAGAGAAAGAAGAATGACCAATTTGTTTGTCTTAGGCCATCCGTAGTCATAAAGCCCCTTGTGGGGCGTTATGCGACACGTGTCGTGCCACGTCACACGGGGGCTTTATGGGGCGTTATATCACTAGAGCCCGTAGTCATAAAGCCCCTACCCATCATTACCTATTTAATAATTTTCAATTTTATTTAATTAATATTAAAAAGATTACTTGTTTGTGATTGGTCAAAGCTTTAAAAAGGAACCAGAATCACGGCGCCATTATCATCGCGCTCTCCCAAATTTTTTGGGGCATAGCGCCCCTCGTTTCGGTGTTCCGGCGCTATGCCGGCGCTATGGGGGGGGGGGTTATACCGCCCCACTACGTATGCTCTTAGGGCTTAGGGTTATGGTGTCGTCTAGATAGATGACAGTCGCAGAAGATAGCCGGCGGAACCCTGACTACTGAGAAACATGATTTGATTTGAGAGAGAGAAACAGACGCTAACATATATAAATTAAGGCTCCCCTTGTTCCCACACCCCCTATATCTTATTTTCACACCCCCTATTGTATACGGGCCGTATACAGTTATACGGCCCGTATAGAATGTTTTTTAATAGGAAAATGCGCAGAGAATGTTTTTTTGATTTTATTATATACGGCCCGTATATAGTTATACGAGTCGTATACATATGTATATGATTTATAAAACGTATACGGCTCAATGGATTTATTTTTGGAGGTTTTTGCTGTTACCAAATTAATACGGGCTGTATTAACTGTATACGGGCCGTATATAATGGTGTTTTTTCAAGTATCACGTTTTTTCCAGTAAAAACACAATCATTCTAGGGTTTGTAAACTCTTCATCAACTTTAACAATGTCGATAAATGTTGATCGGAACACCCCGCTTAAATCGGAGCACAGGTAGAGTAACATTACCGATCAGTCCGTTGATGGAAACCTTAGCGATCGCAGAGATCTTCGTGTTGGTTATTTATTGATTCTGAATAACTACCAAGGGTGATTATGGATTGGTTACAGAAACCACTAGCAGAAGAACCCGACACGTCTTCTATGATGATCAGAAACATTCCGAATAACTAGCAGAAGAACCCGACACAAACAAGTTCTCCACAGTTTGTTATTCAGATCTCTATTCGGTCATATTTCCAAACTACAACACACGATAATTTTAAACTTTATATTGTGTGATTTGACTAGGAAATGATTGGTGGTGATTGCTACTTTTAATAAGCTGTAATCTTTTTTACTCTTTTCTTCGATTTATAAATCTTTTCCTTTTCCTTCAATTTGTAGAACATTCCCCGTAACATGAAGACGTGTCGGGTTCTTCTACTAGTGGTATTCTAATGAAGTATTGAAGACTGAATGTGCAAACCTCAACCGTTTTTTACTATGGAAATGGTGGCTATGCGAAATACAAACCGCAACCTTTTTTAATACGGAAACGGTGGCTATGCGAGATACAAACCGCAATCTTTTGTGACTATGGGAAACACAAGTTTTCTTTTTGAGCTTGATGGATGTCCGTTATCTCAGTTGAGGCGTGCATTGTTTAAATCTGAATATAACTAGATGTTACATGTAACTTCATTAAACCAAGAACAAAGCCTATTTCAAAACACATGTAGACGAAAATAATAAAACAAGCAGGCATTGATTTTGCCAAGATTGAAGGAAAGAATCTGGCCATAAGTGTTGTGGATTCTCAGCGTTATTCGAATGTAAGTGGATCGAGTGATACGCTTATCTATTCTGGTCAAAGTGGGCATGGTTTGTTCGGGTGATACGGAAAGTTGTCTCGTTCTAATAGATTAAAAGAAGGATCTTTCTAATAGATTAAAATAAGGGGTTTACGGTGTTTTGGTAGGGTGAAAGAGTTGAATGGTCCTTGTTTTTCCATGTATGTGACAAAACAAGGATCGTTCTAATCATCACAGAAGACGTGTCGGGTTTGTATTTCCCATAGCCACTGTTTCCGTATACAAAACGGATGCGGTTTGCATATTCAATCTTCATTGCTTCATTAAAACTACAACACACGATAAGTTTACACTTTATAGTGTGTGATTTGACCGGTTGTCAAATTCGTTACGTGCATTCATATTGTTGGACTTCTTGTTCCAAATGCAGCTGTAGGATCCGTACTTAAAGGTCTCTCTAAAATGCTTGGAAAATTGCATCAACTCTCCTATATCAACATACTCTTCTCCAGACGCTTAGTTGTTATGAATGACAACTTGAGGGGTCTAGTTAACTTTCAGATTCAGGAAGCATATGATTTGTGAAAAGACATGGTCAATGTAGTAAAATGTGAGCTTTTACACCAACCATATTGAGATATTTTGTGTTAGTTTGATTTGAATTTTGAAAGTTTGAAGCAAGTGTTTGTCTATTCAATTGAGAGGAAAGATGACCGAATAGAGATCTAAACCAACCGAAATCCACAAATTCCAAAAAATTGCATCAGGAAGCTCAACTTGAATGGACGATATGTATCTTCTATCATGCGACAGACCCAATTCTTGCTCAACTCTTGTGGGCCCGTATCACTAGTTTTAGGTTTTGTTATTTTTAACAAAGCGGCCTCGGCTGCATGAAGCTTTGCATTCTCTTTGGTATCGGAAGAGCGGGATGCGATAAATGTATCATCCATATGGACACTTGCAATGATTCTCTTGTTAAGCTTCTGAACCAACCGGAATCCACAAATGTACCATCTATATGGACACTTGCAATGATTCAAGTGAGTCCTATGAAAACAAGGATTATGAGTGTTATAGACTCGTTCAAAGCCGTTTAATGAAACCTAAGCTGTTATTTCTGTTCTTCAGTACTTCCTAGACGATTCAAGTGAGTCCTATGAAAACAAGGATTGTTCTAATAGATTAAAGAGAATAAACCATTTTTTACCATTTTCTACCCATAGTATACGAGCCGTATAATATTGTAGGGCCCGTATACAAGCATCGTATACATTGTATACGATCGGGTAAAAAAAATTTCACTTGGTGTATACGGCTGTATAACAGTATACGGCCCGTATTCATAGGTAAAAAATGGTAAAAATCTCTTTAATCTATTAGAACGATCCAAAAAACGAAGAACAAAGCCTATTTTCAAAACACAGGTAGATGAAGTCAAATGTGATCAAATTTAGACATCAGACGTAAATCTTGAAGCAAAATGACATCTAGCATTACTAACGGTTCAAGTAAGTGTCTAAAAATCTGAAAATTCAGGTTCACCTTGTTAGTTTCATTCAATATTAAATATAATTACAGAATCTTATTGAACGTAAACAAACCATCCATGTATCTTGCAAGTTAAATCCACAATCAACGTATACAGGTGCAAGAGAATGACGAGTTATTTCAGTTATTTATGTTGATCCACAAATTACATCAAATTGTGTCTAATGCAAGGATCTTCGTGCATTGTTTAAATCAGAATCAGGTTCTCAAGACAAGGATCGTTCTAATAGATTAAAGAGAATAAACCCTCGTTTCTTCATCTTCATCTTCATCTTCAAGAACAATGATGAACAGATGATGTTTTTTTTTTCGCAGAACCGTTGGTATATGTCGACCACAACGAGAACAGTGCAGCGATAGTTGAGTCTCCTCCTTCGTGGTGGATTGCGGTGGTTTGGGTCTAGGGTTGTCAGAGAGAGAAAAGGAGGGGGAGAGAGTCTGAGACAACAACAGATAATCAACAGATTATTGGCCATTATTCAGATTTAAACAATGCACTCCTGATTCAGATCTCTATTCGGTCATCTTTCCAACAAATTGTGTCTCATAAGTTCAACGTTTTTTTAGTTCCTTCTCTTGTTAAGTGAGACATTTCTTAGAGAACAAGTTCACAGCAGAATGAAATTTTATTGAAAACTTGTAATTTCTCCACTCACCGTGAAATCGAACAGTTTATGTGTCGAACAGTGTTTTAGACTCGTTCAAAGCCGGTTGATGAATTTGGGTACACAACTGAATGTGCATTACTGATCTGGAATTGAAGAACCGTTGTGTATCTGAATCAGGTTCTCAAACAAACACTGCTAAAGAAGAGTTGGTATTGAACCGGTTTTAATCATGTCGTTAAGACCCAACAGTGAAATTAGCGAATCTGGAAGTGATAATCATAACATTGATGATAATGAAGTAGCAATGAAGATTGAAGAACAGTTGTGTTAACTTTGACTCATAAACCCTTGATGTATCTGGTGGGGGTGATATAGTAAGTTTCAATAATGTAGGAAGGATTGTAGTAGTAGGACATTGGAACCACATATTATTACGTGTAGGAATATTGGAACCACAGCCGCAACTTACAAAGGTGTAGGGTTGTCAAAACAATGATCGTTCTAATAGATTAAAGAGAATAAACCATTTTTTACCATTTTTACCCATAGTATACGAGCCGTATAATATTATACGGCCCATATACAATCATCGTATACATTGTATACGATCTGGTAAAAAAAATTTCACTTTGTGTATACGGGCCGTATAATTGTATACGGCCCGTATTCGTATGGTAAAAAATGGTTTATTCTCTTTAATCTATTAGAACGATCCAAAAAACGAAAAGGATTTCGAGCAGTTGGTATTAAACCAATCATTTGTTGATGTATATAACATAGTAACCCTCACTCTCAGTCATATCTATAGAGAGAGTTGGGTTTTCAACAAATCTTTGTGAAGTTATTCGGAATGTGTATTTTCAGTTATTTCTGTTGATCCACAAATTGTGTCTAATGCAAGGATCTTCGAATGCGGTGTGTACGTTAAATACCGTTGTGTATCTGAATCAGGTTCTCAAACAAACCAACAAAATCCTGATAGTGAAAAACATCAGCAACCATTTTTTCTTTTCCTTCAATTTCGAGAACATTCTCCCTGTGTATGTGCTTGTGCTGTAGAAACCGGTGATGAATTTGTGTACACAACTGAACGTTCATTAACGTATTTTAGTTGGTTTCGAATATACCCAACTTATTTTAGTTGGTTTTGAATATACCCAAAGTAGTTGATCACGCTCCACAGTTGTCAAATTCGTTGCGTGCATTGATATTGTTTTAGACAACAACAGATAATGAACGGATTGTTGGACTTCTTGTTCCTAATGTACGCCTCAATTCATCTTTTTTACTCTTTTCTTCGATTTCAACAAATCTTTTCAATAATCAGTACGCAACAAAGAGACCGCCTTGTTAATTTTAGAGTATTTTTAGCTTATGTTGATGGATAACGCAAACAAGTTCTCCACATTTTGTATTCAGAACTCTATTCGGTCATCTTTCCAAACTGCAACACACGATAAGTTTAAACTTTATAGTGTGTGATTTGACCAGGAAATGATTGGAGGTGATTTATACTTTTAATAATCTGTCACAGTTGTATCTCCTATTGAAGAGCTTCAAAGGGTAGAACGAGAACGGATTTGTTATTCGGCTTTACATTCAATAAGCTCCCTCAAGCTTTATGAAAGATTAAATATAAAACTATTATAATAACTGTTTGAAACTTCAATGGGGTTATGAAAGGAAATTTGTTTGATTTTTATGAACAATATTGGCGCCCGTTTAGGGAGCTTATGGTGAAATAGAAACTGAAGGGATTTAAGTGGATTGGGCCCATCTTACAGAAATAAAAAATTAGCAAAACTTAAAATAACAAATAGTTGCTAATTGATTTCGTAATTGGGCTTCAAAACTGTGTCCAGATGTTATGTTTATGAATATAGGTAAACATGTAAACATCTTTATAAAAATGGGCGACAAGTTAAAACATTTTATTTTGTACATTCTTAACAGTTGGCGGATCTTGGGCGAGAATTTTGGTAAGATTAGATTAACTTGCATGTCTTCCTTTCGAACACATTGAGGGAGATGACTGAGGCTAACTTAAATATTTCAATTTTTGGCGTGGTTTTCAGTGAGGAGTTTGAGTCTCAATTGTTTCTTCATGCTAGGTGAATACATGTAAGTCAAGTTATTAATTGTCAATTTGATAGAACTCGTATGTGGTGTAGTATTTTAGGCATTCTGGGTCTAAGGATTGTGTTTCCCTTCCTTTATTGAACATTTGGTTGATAATATTATTGTTGTTTAGAAAAAAATATAAGAAAATAATCAAATAAGATTGGATTTATAAGTTTATAATCATCATATACTATTTTGCACAGCTAACTCTAATTTGTTGATTAGATTCTAATAATCATCATATACTATTTTGCACAGTTAAATCTAATTTGTTGATTAGATTCTAATAATAACTTTCAAAATTCATGTTGAACAATCAAGCTAAAATTAATTTTTCTAAGAATTAATATGATTTATTTATCGTTACATGACAAGTCAAGCATACAGTAGCACATGTGGCTGTGTGTTTATATGGCGGTCTAAGAATTAATACCGCCCCCCAAAGCCACAAAAAACTTTGGCGAATGCTCTATTTGACAAAATCGCTCAGAGTCTGGGAGAAACACTTGATCTGTCTCCCCGCCAGAAGGCGGTGATTGAGTGCTTGAAAGGCCCCCATGCGCAAGACTTTTTTACTGTTATCCCGATCGAGGGGCTGGGGCAATGCATGTCGGCTGTTGAGTATAGGGCTATCCTCAAATACCGGCTGATGATCCCTATGTATCCAGAAGACGAAACCTGCCCAATCTGCCGTAAAGCCTGCATGGATAAATACGGGGAGCATGCTGTTCATTGTAAGGAGCTCCCTGGTTTCAAATATCGGCATGACTGGGTGAGGGATGTTTTGGGGGACATCTTGAGGAGAGCGGGGATTTCTGCGAAGAAGGAGGCCCCTGTGAATTTCCTTACAGACCCCATGGAAGGGAGATCCACACTGAGACCAGCGGATCTGCTCGTCTTTGGCTGGGCGGGAGGGAAACATGCTTGTGTGGATCTCACAGGAGTCTCCCCCTTAGCTGGTTTAAGGGAAAGCGGGTTTGTAGCAGGACAAGCTATAAGGAGAGCAGAATCAAAAAAGGTGGATAAACACGCTAAAACATGTGCTGATAAATAACATGCATTTGTCCCCTTCGCCTTTGACACCTTTGGCTCCCTAGCTCCAGAAGCTATCCGTTTGTTGACTAGGGTCCAAAAGGTTGTCCATGTAAGATTAAATATTTATTTATTTATATTTAATCTAGTAGCCATCATTATCATTTATATAATATAGATCAAAATATATTAATAACCTATTAATAATTAGTTGGTAATTGTTGATGGACCATATTACCCTTATTAACTAATTGGGTTTCCTCTTGGGTGTATATATAAGGAGATTATTAGAGAGGTTAAAGGTTAGACACACAACCTAATAACATAACATCAAATTCGTCCCTCTCTCTCCCTAAACCGAAACCTCCCTACTTTCGGTTTCATCACCATCATCACTTTACACCCTAAGGAGGAACCAGATCAAACTGACAACTATGTCGAACTCCGTGGCTGCGTCTCTGACTGGATTCTCTACTGATGCAATCAAAGGTATGTTATTACATGTTTTCCATTATGTTTAAACAGAACTGATCAACATGTGGTATCAGAGCATATGTTGATAAATCAGTTCTGGTTTTGTATCCATTATTCTGGGATCAAAAATCTGGAAAACGAAAATTTTAAAGCCTTTAAAAATCTCGGCTGTTTTCGGGTCCTTCGTACCGAAATCACTGTTTTCGGAAGTTAATGTTTAATGATTTTGACTCGAAACCATAAAGGGGATAATTATATCTGAAATATGTTAACTAAAATCATAAAAATTCAGGTTTCGGAACCCAGAATTATGTTTTTTATTTTTTAGGGTTCATTGCTTGTTCTTAATAAAACTCGAAAATTCCCTAAGATTTGGAATATAATTTGGATTAGTGGATGTTTTTCTAATGTTTGATCTAAATTTTATCTATTAAATTTTCGAAAACTGTTAAAGGATATTCAGTTATTATTTTCGAAATATTTGATAAGTTTAGATCAGCAATATAACAGGAAACATTATCCCACAATCCCTAAAAATTCGAGTTTCAGTTATCATCACAAAACAGCTATTATCAGAGGATCGAGACCATCAGACTATGACTCGAGACCATCAGTCTCGACTCGAGACCATCAATCTCGACTCGAGACTATAAGGTCTCGACTCGAAATCATAAAGGTCATCAAAACTTAACAACTCGAGACTAAGGTTGCGACTCGAGATCATAATCATCACAACTCCAGACTAAGGTTGCGACTCGAGACCATAATCATCACAACTCGAGACTAAGGTTGCGACTCGAGATCATAATCATCACAACTCGAGACTAAGGTTGCGACTCGAGATCATAATCATCACAACTCCAGACTAAGGTTGCGACTCGAGACCATAATCATCACAACTCGAGACTAAGGTTGCGACTCGAGACCATAATCATCATAACTCGAGACCTGACTCGAGACCTCATTACCTTAAGCTGTTTAATGTGAACTAACTAATTGGTTCTGTAAATACTTAGTTAATTAATAAGGATCAAATAATGTTTTACAAAACCAAAATAGCTTAACTTGAATGAGCTTCTGATGTATTAATTCTGGCCAAAGCTGATTTAATATATCTATTTATTGTTCAAGTATTATAAAAGCTATGTTGAGTATGCATTACAAACGTGAAATGTCTTAATTCTGGCCAAAGCTGATTTAATTCATTTATGTTTAGCATGCTTGACAAGTGCATAACTAAAGTGATTGTCTCATTTCTGGCCAAAGCTGATTTGTCACGATTACTTTGCACACATACTTAAATGATTACACTTCTGGCCAAAGCTGATTTGTCTTTGTTTAAGTAGAATTTTACTAAGTCTATTATTTTGATGTTAGTAATAGACATATCACAATTTCTTCACATAATGATCCTTATATTAATGATCCTTAATTAATTTTATGATCATTTCGTCTGTCTTATTCTTAGTACCCATTATTTTACTCACTATAATTTTCTTCTACATTTACCTCATCCACTCTAATTCCTAAACCTAAAATGTTTGCTTTATTTAAAGTTTCTATTAGAATTAGCTCTTAAATTAAATCCTTGATTATTCCTTAAGACACGATAATCCTATTGCTCTCTTCTGATAAAGATTATAAAGAAGAAAATTAGAGCATGATGATTAGGACAAATCGTACATGATGTCTCTTATGATAATCAAGAACTCTCTAACATAATGCTATCACTAAAAGGTCATTTCAGATTAAGTCTTTCCTAAGGCTAATCTCTTATATATGGAATAATCACTAGAACTCCTAAGATGCATGCCTTCTTTTAAAATTCTAAACTATAAAGTTAAGTGGTATATGTGAATACATTATAATGTACAAAACCATGACCCATAAAGTTAAGGGCTTATACGTGGAAATAAGTACATTTTTTCCAGTACATTACATACTAAGATTTTCACTTGTACAATTTGATGCCTTATAAATCAACTATAACACTCAAAGATACCAAAGTATAACGAGTGTGTTGATAAGCAACATATGTACAAAGAAATAAAAGTTTTGAAGCTGGAAAATAAGTTGTTAATCACCTTACAACCACTAATACTTTAAAAGAGGATTGTTCTGAGGTCCATAGACAAATTACAAGTGCTAATTCCAACTCTAAGGTTCTTCAAGGGAAAATCTCACTGCATAATTATGTCATTAGACTAGAAATAAGCAACGAGACTATCCATTATTCTAAAGAACAGTTGGGTAAATAAATTAGATAGTCACTTACTAATGATATTTAAGTCTTATAATTCTTTAATATTCCAATTAACACATGATTAGTTGACTCTAGTTTTAAACGTTTCCTTACCAAAAGTCAACAAATAACTAACATGAGAGTTAGTGACCAAATTAAATGTTAAGGCTATAAGAACAATGATAAGCAATCTTCTAACAACGTTTTCGATACCGTACATATATTCTGAGTATTAATCAGAATACAGTATCATAATTAAGCAATGTTATGAAGATTGTGAGGTTTGCATAGTCAACACATAGTCACACTTATCTTAAACTCTCATCTTATTTGTTCTAAATATCTGGCTTGAAACATTATTAAGATAAAACTAGATGATACCTTACACTTTCACAACTTTTGTCATCATGCAAATGAAAATTTGACAAAAGAAAAATGAGATTTACAAATTTCATCCATTATAACCAAAATTCATGAGATATTATGACATGGTTAATGAGGATGATTTCTTATCTAATCTCATTCTAAGTGATTTTAAATCATGACGTTATAGCCCTAAATATTACCTGGCTCAAGAAATAAGTATGGGTCCATCATAAGTCATTCATTGACATTCATGGAACTTATTTCAAATGGAATATTCAGACACAATTCATTTATCATTTAAAAGACTATCAACTTGTATCTAAATTTTGTCGCATATGGCCCATGGTCTTAAAGAAATCTACTCGTATATGTGCTTAACATGATTTCTATTAAATATGTCCCTAAGTTTTTATGACATCTGGACATTAAGGAAATCAAGTAAAGTCTAACATATATATGATAGGTTCCCACGTCACATACCTAATTGAAACTTTTCTTGTAGCATTCTAGAGATATTAAAAGATCAGTGGGAGCATTAAGTGTTTTAGAACAACTTGCAATAGTTGCAAGAGGTGGGGGAGTGAAAACTTCACATTACCTCAATTTGCACCTCTTGTACAAGACACCGCTCCATCACGACAATAAACTTATCTCCTTAAATCTAATGTTACTTTTACAAAAGTTTCATTGTTGCTTAATTGTGGGCGCACTTAGATTTCTTATCTAAACTAACATAATCCTCAACAAGAGAAACTACAATGACTAACGTCATTAATATGTTCATTAATATGTTTTCTCTATTTAGAATTTGTTTGGTCGTTAAATATTGACCCTAAGCATGCTGAGTTCCTAAAAGATTTCTAAGGTCAGTGGGAGCAGTCAAAGTCCTTATCATGACTTGCAAGGAATACAAGAGGCGGGGGGAAGAGTGTCATTAAATTTCACTCCAAATTTAACTCCGATTACACCTCTTGTACACCATACTGCACCAACTCTTACAAACTTAGAATCCTGAAAATGATAGCAACCTAATCAAGAGCTAATCCATAAAACTGAAACTTCTAACAAACCCAATAATCAACTCAGGAGGTCATCTAGGTTTAAAAGCCTACTAACTTTGATGATTATATAACCTCCCTAATTTGGAGTTGAAATGGATTTTGGAAAAGTTTACTGATCCTATCTCTTCTAATTAAGCCATTAGTGTCAATCAATCTTCTGAATGGAATAAAACAGTTTTCTAGCAAAACTGATTTTATGTGTTCGCATAACGTTTGGGATTTGATTGAATTACCTAAGAGTGTTCATAACTAAACCAAATCCTAATATAAACGTTAAGACACAAAGAAGCATGATTGATTGTCGAAGGTTGTACTCAGGAAGAGATAAATTATTAAAGAATCTTTATTACATATCTAACAAAAGATTTCTTTTAGGATCATCACTGTTCTAGTAGTTTATAATAGTTTTGAGCTACATTAGATGAACATTAAAACAGTTTTTCCCTAACAACTGGCTGACATATTTACATGTTCATAAAACAACCTGAACGTTCTAAACTTAAGGTTAAAGAATAGTTTGTCTATAAGCCAATAAAATCCATGTATGGTTTAATGCAAACATCATAATGTGATGAAATCTTAACGCAATTATTTTCATCAACAACCAAGTGGAATAATGTACCTACCTCAAGATGAGTGGGAGCAACTAAGATAAACTTGTCTATATAGATGATATTCTTTTGACAAGTAGATGTTACATAAGTCAAAGCATTGTTAACACAAACTTTGATATAATAGATCTCAAAGATATCTCTTACATAATAAATATCATAACATGTTGAGATAGACCAAATGGGACATTACTTCCGTTCCGTAAGTTTAACATTAAATTGGTCCTTACATATGTAACAAACAATACTGCTCTCCTTTAGAGGATAATAGGATAAATGAGATTATTTCTTACGCTTCATTAATTAGAAGCCTTATGTAAGTTTAAGTCTATACTCATTTGGATATTACTCACATTGCAACACACTAGATATATCTAGATTAATGTGAAGCATTTAATAGAGTATTACAATATCTTTAAAATAAACGAGAGGCTATAATTTAAAGAAGAAGTGAGAACTCAAACCGGTTTATTACTCTAACTTTGTAATATTCAAAGATAACAAAATGCAATTTTGGGTATATCTTTATGTCAGCAGACAAAACCTATCTCATGGAGGAGTCATAATGGACTGATATCAACAACCTAAGTTATAACGACATAATATAGTCACTAAATGTTGTTGGAAATTTATCAGTGGACTCATGAGTTTGTTAACTCCATATAATTAATATATTGAAGACTTGTTGTGATAAAGTCAGCTACCATGTCTCCTTGAACAGTAACAGTTCGAGAGGTGCTGCATTAAATTTCGATACGTAATTAATTATTCGTTTATGAACGAATTGAGGAAACTAAATCTTTGTATCGAATGCATTCATGATATGCTTAAGGATCCTATAACTAAAAGTCTATCACCCATAACTATTATGTAAGCGCTTATAATAATCACGGGTTTATTGATGACTATGTACAACTGCATATCGTACTATGAATGACTAACTATTAATTAATTTTTCTCATCAGTTTGATTTTGTATGTCTCTAACATATGTTCTGCCGGTGTAATGACATATAGACAAATATAAATACAAATCAAACGCTAAAGGGCTTGTTTGTATTTTGATCATAACTGTTAGGTTTTAAATTAAGGCTATAGTATGACTAATGGGGGTCCTGAGTCGCATAATGATTCAACGGCTGTATTTCTCTGCTATAGTACTTGTTTAAGGCTAAAATGAGTATTAACTTCTGATCAGACTTATCTAATACTCATGATAAATGATTATTCGGCTAAGTGGGAGAATGTAAGATTAAATATTTATTTATTTATATTTAATCTAGTAGCCATCATTATCATTTATATAATATAGATCAAAATATATTAATAACCTATTAATAATTAGTTGGTAATTGTTGATGGACCATATTACCCTTATTAACTAATTGGGTTTCCTCTTGGGTGTATATATAAGGAGATTATTAGAGAGGTTAAAGGTTAGACACACAACCTAATAACATAACATCAAATTCGTCCCTCTCTCTCCCTAAACCGAAACCTCCCTACTTTCGGTTTCATCACCATCATCACTTTACACCCTAAGGAGGAACCAGATCAAACTGACAACTATGTCGAACTCCGTGGCTGCGTCTCTGACTGGATTCTCTACTGATGCAATCAAAGGTATGTTATTACATGTTTTCCATTATGTTTAAACAGAACTGATCAACAGTCCATAACAGTTGCTCATCAACAGGGGGGCAGGGGTTTGTCTTTAATAGGCTAGGGTTTGCTATTCAGAAAGGGGTAGCGGCGCAGCTTGTTGCTCGCTTACCTGCGATATTGATGTAAAGTGCACTTATTATTAAAAATCAAATTCTCTTCATCTAAAAAAAAAAAGTTTTTGTTAGGGGACTCGGGGTGTTCTCGGGTGGTCGTTGCGGGTAACACCGGGCGTAGGGCATTCGATACATGATCATGTTGCCGAGCCTTTGGGTAGCCATCTTTCTGCCTTAGCTACCGTATATAAGAATGATTAAATCTATCTATATATACGCACCCATGTTTTTTTTTTAAAGGCGACTTTCACAACAGACGGCAATTGCCGCTACAACCCGTTAGTTATCCCAAGGCAGTACCGACACCACTCCCGCAACCAAGACTTACGTTGTCTTAACCGGGCCCGCGCTTGGTGCATTAGAATGGCTAGGCTTTCCCCGAGAAAATTTCCAGCCCCCTGCCACAAGACAGGAGTTGCACCCTCCGCAAGAGCTGACACTCTCCGGAGTAAATGCACTTTATCTATATATACGCACCCATGTATATCCCTTTTTGGCTATAGTTAGTAGAAAAAATGGTAGCTACCTCAGCTACCAAATGAGTTTATCTATTCTGCACTTCATTGATCTCATGGTATGTATTTGTTTCATATTTTGTTTTGCAAATACTAATGGGAGAAGGTGGATACTTTTCAGCAGATGGTTTTGGAAAATGAATATAGTTGTGTCGTTTTTTGTTATTTTTACGCACGTAGCTTCTTTGTACTACAGTTATAAACAATAACTAATTGCATGTTTATTAAATGTTTAAACACGCCTTGCTTGAACTTTCAGTGCCTTGTTTTGCTTTCACAATAAAACAAAATTCAATTATATGTTATGAGCGGATCTTAAGAGTCTTTAATGAGTACCCTGAAGTTCAATCATTTTCATCATTCGGCTTAATCTATAACCAGAGTGCCTTATTCTGAGCCATGATACCACAGTAAGACATCGTTACTTTTTTGTTTATTTCCTTTCCGTCATAATTTACTTACTTTTTCGTTTATTTTCCTTCCATCGTAATTTAATTACTATTAGGTGTTGTGTCTTTTTTATAAAAGGTCTTGAATTTGGAAAGTGACATTGGATGCATGAGTCTCTTCTTTCTCAAAGGTAATTCCTCCAAATCTTTAATCTTGTCTCATAAAAACTGCAATATTTTAAAGAATAAAATTAAATAAATATGTTTGACTAATAGTAAAAAGTCTAACTAATTGACCTTTAGTGTTATGTAGGAATGCCAAATATCCAGAACCTGAATATTAGAAATCCGTAGAGGAAGGAAAAAAATACGTTTGGCATGCAACTGGACAGATTTATGTTATTTCAGATGATTTTCCTTCAAACATCTCCACCAATCGGAAAGAATCTGATGACCTTTTAGTTTCTTTCTGGTTTGGTCAATAGCTTTCAAATCTTTTTCTTTAATACAAATTCGTAAAAGAAAACCACAGAAATATAATAGCCATGTTTTGTTTAAACCACTAATTATATAAATCTTGGTTTTGGTGATATTTATATAATGAACAAAGAATAATGGTGTCAAATGAAACTGAGTGATGCAGCCAATACTACATAAGCATGTGAACGAAGATGTGTCACTTGGCACTTTATCGGTCTTGACGTTGAGCACATTGATGATTGAAACATGTGGTGTAGGAAACCCTCCTAGTATGACTTCTATTATGTTTGTTGTTAGGCTACACGGTATGGGGTTCGGCCCCGGGTCGTCTTGGGTCGGCGACGGGCGGAACACCGTGCCGCCCCCCCACGCCGCGTCCTATCCGTCGAGTTTGGGACGTTTGTGACGGTCCAAAAGGTGTGGCCCCCCTACCAAAAGTTACCGTTTGAAATAAAAAAAAAAATTAAATTTCCAATTCAAACAAACAAAAAACTGTAATATTTATAAACTTTATATATTTCTATTCCATTTTCACTTTCATTCACCAATTTAACCCCAAAATTTCATCTCTCTCTCACATAATTTTTATAAATCTTCTTCCACTTTTATAAACCTTATACTCTATCATGGATCCCTTCAACAACCCGAGCGACCCGAACAACCCGAACAATCCGTATAACCCGACGACTCCCATCAACCCGACCCAACCTAATGTTTAGCGGGCCGTCGAAGAAAAAAGTCGTGTAGAGGAAGAAAAGTTACGCGAGAAGGTGCGGTTGTCGAATGAGAAAATCCGAATTTCCGATGAAAAAATTCGGCTCAAGGAATGGGAAATAATGATGATGAATGTCGAGGACGAACCCGAGCCGAAACGTTCGATGTTGAAAAAACTACAACACGACATCATGAAAAAACATCAAATTATTTAACTCTATGTTTTTTTTTTATTAAGTCTTTGGTTTTTTTTATTAAGTGTATGTTTTTTTTTTTTTAAGTTTATGTTTTTTTTTTATGTTTATGTAATGTGGTTTTAATATTAATGAAAATATTTTGTTAGTATATTTGTTAAATGTTAAAAAAAAGTTGAAGATTAAAAAAAATAAAAAAAACATAAAAGTGGTGGAGGACTATGACTAGGATCATCTTACCATGCCCTCTAGTTTTGGAGGATGGACCATCCTTGAGAGGAATATGACGTGGCGCCTACGTGGCGGATCATCCTCTAAGGATGGTCCATCACCATACCGAGTAGCCTTAGAACTTAGATGAGAGTTGTCATTGGACTCTTACAAGTCAAAGTCAAAGTTTGACTATAAAAGTTTTGATTTTTTGTAGAATGTAATTTATATATGGTTTTGTGTGACTAGGGTTGCGCTAAAAAGGTCATCATCTCTGTTTCTAGCATGGATGCCTCTATGTTTGTGGTGGGTGTCAGTGTGATGATTACACACCTAATCTTGACATCGTTTAGATGCTAGATGTACAACGAAATGGATTACTCTTTTGGCACTCTGGTTATTTGCACGCTCCTTTGGCGGAGGTATTATATGCGCAATTCTTTGGCGAAGGTATTCTTTGCCCAGTTATGAAACTCAATGAAAAGGTCCTTTAAATGTTATATACATGATCCTTATGTTGAACTTTTAGAAGTTTTAGGGGTTTAAGCATATAAAATAAGTCTAAAGGCTTAGATATATATTTAGCTAAAAGCCTAAAAGTCTATAGATTTTCTCAACAGCTGATTTAAACATGCTAATATTACTATTATATTAGAAATTAAGTATAATGATTTTAGAGTTAATAGCCAAAATGGTCCCTGAGGTTTGATCACTTTTGCCACTTTAGTCCAAAATCCAAAATTTTTAAATCTGAGTCCCTGAGGTTTGCATTTTGTTGCCATTTTAGTTCAAATTTCAAAAACCCTATTTTTTTACTGTTGCAACCAGCCTATTTTGTCCTTTTGTGCAGGGGTATTTTGGTCATTTTTATGAGTTATTATAAAAAATATATAACAAACATTCCTCTATTATAGCACCCAGATCATCAAAAGCTTTAAAAAAACCCAGATCATCAAAGCAGATCATCAAACCCAGATGAACTCTCTCTCTTCTCTCTCTATAGCACCTGAACCACCACCGCCCTCATCCAACCTGAACTACCTTCATCAAACCCAGATCAACTCTTCACACAAAAATACAGTTTATCCACATCCACCCCCAATCTCTCGATCTCTCCATCTCGATCTCCGATTTCGACGAGGGTTCCGGTGCCGGTGACGGCACACAGCGGCAGTAGCAAGACCCGGTAAGCACTCCTCTCAGTTCCTCGTTTTCTTGTATGTTTCTGATGAAGACGATGACGGTTGCTGATGTTAACGATGGTGTCAGTGGTGATGTTACTCGACGGAACCGCCGGCAACGGAACCAGCCGGCGGCGACGGTAATGGAGGTGATGATATGGTCAGGCTTTGATTTTGGCTCGGGTTACCAGGAAGAGGTTTAATGGTTTGGGTTTTGTTCGGATTTTCAAGAAGATGATGGGTTTGGGTTTGCTTTTGCTTTGGGTTTGGTGAAGGTGGTGACAGCGGCTGTTTGACGTAGTTGGGTGGCCGGTAGTGGTGGTGGTGGTGGTGGTGGCGATGATGAAGCCAGTTGATGACCAAAATGACCAAAAGGTTTAGGGATATGTTGAAGAAGAAGATGGGTTTGAATATTGTTCTGTGAAATCGAATACGAGTTTTATGATTCTGTATATATTAAATTTTAGATATCTGTAGTTTTATTATATATTCAGATCGAATTTAACATTGTGCAAAAGTTTTATGTTGAAATTAGATTAGTTCATTTTTAGTAGATTCTGGATATCTACTGGGAAGATGAACTGGGTTTTTTTTTGGGAAGATGAACTCTAAATGGGGGGTATAATGACCAAAATGCCCCTGAGAAAAAGGACAAAAATCAGGGTTTTTTTTAGAAATCTAACCTGATTTGAAATTTGGACTAAAATGGCAACAAAATGCAAACCTCAGGGACCCAGATTTAAAAATTTTGGATTTTGGACTAAAGTGGCAAAAGTGATCAAACCTCAGGGACCATTTTGGCTATTAACTCATGATTTTATTGGTACCTAAACAAAGTTCAAGGGATTCGATCAACCCGAAAGAAAGTTCACGTGAACTCTACAAAAAGTCTCTAGGTTTATTTTAAACAATTTCCCTATCTCAACTATTTCTGTTTACTTTCATATATTCGGATTTGTTTAAATTGTCAAATAGTTCGCGTAGTATAATAAACAACCATGCCTCTTCTCATGCATCTTTGGTTTCAGGCATTCAGCCTTTTATTCGGTCAAAAGGAGTACATGCATCTGGCTTGCAATAATCACTTCGAAAAGTGAAGCATTGCTTTGGACGGTTATGGATACCCCTGCTTTGGCTTCTAAACTTGTGCTGATTGTTATTGACTTATTTAGGTTTGACCCTAGCATTGCTTTTGAAGGATGGGATATACTTTTTGCAGGCATAACAATTAAGTTAGCACTGGAAGCTTATTTGTAAGGCAAGAGATCCCTTTGTACATTTATGTTTAGATCAATCACAAATTAGTACTAATGTTGATGTAGCAGGCTTATTTTCATAGAACTTTTTGATGTAACAGATTAAATTTCTTTTTATGTAAATCCAATGCTCTTGCCCGTGTCATGTCGCAACCCCCGATCCCTGATTCCCCGGGAACGGGCGGCCGCGAGCCAGTTTCGGTGGTATCGCGTGTTTGTCTAATTTGGCAGCGGAATTTTTCATCAGGACCGTAGTTAGGAAATATTGGATCAGAGTAAAATACCACATTTTCATAATACTATATACATGGGATAAAACCCAAGTTTGCATTACACGCATTTTCATAGGAATAAATCCTATTTTATTTAATAAAAACATCTATTTTATTTTAGGTAACTTTATTGCCACTTTTCAAGCCCTTCAGTGCTATCCAGCTGGATTCTATTTGGCTTTCACAGTTTGTTACCTGAAACGCGTTTTAAAAACATTTTTCAGTGGGAAATACCGGTGAGTGAATCCCAGTTTAATCAAGTTTACATAAAACTCATTGTACAGTATTGAGGGCGATCTCGCAATTACATTTGTTTCCAAGTTATATCAATTAACATCCATGGTACTGTCAGACCCGACTTGTGGAAATGTTACTCCTTGACCAGGTGGTAACAAATTTTGTATACAAAACCCCAACATACTCATGATAATTGTATTCTTACAAATACTCAATAACTGCTATTCGCATGGAAAAATGTTTAAGGTTTTGTAAAAACAGTTAACAAAAAGATTTACAAAAAGCGGATCAACTCACATTGCTGTCTTAGTTTATCCTTTAGGGTTTCCTGAGAATTATCTATAATTTACACAAAAGCACACGCGTTAGTATAATAACCCATTTTAACATTAGTAATACCCTCCCCGAGACGGCATTCCAACGACTACGTCGGGCAAAACCACGACAGCCGTTACGGAACCCTAGATCAATCGGGCAGCGTATCTAATGCGTATCCAGGGGTTGTAATACTTACAACGGAGCAGAACTTCGCTATTTAGGGAGGTATAATACCCGTAGATTATTCCTACAATTCAAATTTGAGAGAAAGAAACGATTTTTGAACGATTTCGACTGAGATCCGATGGCTCCTTTATATAGGGCCTCACTTCAACTTTTACGCGGCCCGCGTAAGGGTAGACAAGGGTCTACGCGGCCCGCGTCAAACCTGGTCAACGCGATAGCTTGGCTGGGTCATCGAGTAGGCTTGCCGTGTGTTGGGCCACGTGGCGGCCCAGGGTCGTGCCAGGTTTTAAGTTGTCGCGGCCCGCGTAAGGGTTAAAGGGTCCTTTACGCGGCCCGCCTAAAATCCAAAAACCTAATTTTTGATTATTTTAATAATATATAAGGTATTCGGGGCTCGTTTTCACGTATGAGGTGTATTTTAAGACGTATTGGGATATTTTAAAATATATTAGGGTGTTAGAAGAATTATGAGGGTGTCGGTTTTTGAGTTGTTATATCCTTCCCACCTTATTTTAGAGCTCGTCCTCGAGATCTACTGGAACATGTGTGGATATTTCCTTTGCATTTCTGATTCGAGTTCCCATGTGTACTCAGGTCCTCTTTTGGAATCCCACTTTACTTTGACCAGAACTAATCTTTTATGCTTGAGGTTCTTGATTTTCCTATCTTCAATCTGTAGAGGCCTTTCTGCAAACTTGAGTTGTTCATTTACCTCTATATCTTTAAGAGGTACTACTAGTGACTCATCAGCTAAACACTTTTTAAGGTTAGATATATGAAATACATCATGTATTCCTGTCATTTCCTCTGGCAGTTGTAGCTGATAGGCTACAGGTCCTATTCTTCTAATAATCTCAAAAGGTCCAATATACCTGGGACTTAGCTTTCCTCTTTTGATGAATCTTACCACTCCTTTCCAAGGAGAGACCTTTAACAATACTTTATCTCCTACTAGAAATTCCAATGGTTTGCGTCGGTTATCAGCGTAGCTCTTCTGTCGACCACGTGCCGCTTTTAGTCGTTCCTTGACTTGAATGATCTTGTCAGTTGTTTCTTGCACTATTTCAGGTCCAGATAGTTGTTTTTCCCCAATTTCTGCCCAACAGACTGGGGTTCGGCACTTTCATCCATAAAGTGCTTCGAATGGTGCAGCATTGATACTTGTGAGGTAACTATTATTATAAGAGAATTCTATTAAAGGTAAATGATCGTCCCAATTACCTCCGAATGTCACACCCCACCGATGGCGGAAACATCGGGGTATGGCACTGAGCGAAACAGATTGTCCAGAAGTTTCCATAACAATTAACATTACCAATCAATTTAAAGTAACATGTCCCATACCATGTCTCAAAAGGTAAATCAATTATTACAGACAAAATCTAGGCAAATAGTTCTATTCCGACAACTCAGATTTAAATATAGAGTAATTGTTTATCTGCTTCTAGAGACCCTTGACTTAGTTTGTACAGACAACTATTTGTTGGCCTCTAGAGCCTTATTCTAGCCTCGACTTCCTAGCAAGTGTGCATCCTAAGCACCTGTCACATACGTTAAAATAAAAGTCAATACATATAATGTAAATGTGAGCATACAAGTTTGATACTAGCATATAGAGTTCGAATTCGTTTACGCATAACCAGCACGTACACATAGTGAAATGAGACATGTTAGTTATCGACATAGATCCATCGATACCAATGACTGCGGGTTGACTGCCTGAAGCAGTTCGCAGTACATGATTACCACCGTAATCCATGCAAGTAATTGTCCTTAACAACCCCCGAGTGAACGGGTGCTGAGTCCAAACTATAGTACTATCATTGCTAAGGCATGTAGGCAGCATTCCATGTGTAAACATAACAAACAAGCATTCATAAGCCACGTATATCATGCATTAACGGTTAGCGTTCAAAAGAGCATTGAGTAGTGTGTTTGATGTGGTTTGAATAGTTGTAACGTATGTAACACCCAAAAGTGCATAAAGCAAAAAGGGATCGAGTATACTCACAGCGGTTGATGGATTGAAGGGAGCGCTTAGCGAGTAAGGTTAGCCTGAATAGATTCGATAGCATAACGGTAAGTGATACGTAAAACGATACAAAGTGTGAGTGGGTCGGATAGCAGTTCGGTCGGATGGTAATCCGATAGGACGGCCAAACCGTGCGGATGACACTCCATTCGGATGGTCATCCGGTCGGACGGTAGTCCGGTCGGATGACTATTCGAGTGGATAATTTCTTCCTATAAGAAAGATGTGTTTGTGTATGATGGCTTGACTTTTGAAGTTTTCATTGTAGCATTTTGAGAACATTGAAGTATCTCTATCCTTCAAGTCGGTCTATCGGACGGTCAGTCGTACGGATGACAATCCGTTCGGATGGTCATCCGGTCGGACAGTGGTCCGGTCGGACGGCGACTCTAGTGACGAGGTTACTTAGTGAGAACAAGTTCACAGCAGAAGAGTCACTCGGTCGGATGTCCATCCGACCGGGTGGCAACCCTGTTAATGAACACGTTGAAAATTGTTTAAGTCTTTAAAGTCCTAGTATCTCATGATCCGAAGAGTAATCCGATCGGATGGCAGTCCGGTCGGCTAGCAGTCAGTTCAATACTCAAACTTTAGGTAAGATTGATTAAGTGTGGGACCCATAGTGCAAGCCGTTCGGCTAACCGGTCGATCGGCTGACTGTCCGTTCGGCCGGCTATCCGTTCGGACAGCAGTCCGATCAGACAGCACCTTGTCCTGGTCGGCCTGTGCGCCTCGCACTTGGTAGCTCTGATGGTTTGTCGTTTTATCGAGGTATTTTGATAACGAGTCAAGCAACCGAACCCCATCTTGACCCAAGTGACCAAACCAACTAGGAATCACCCTAGTTCGGCCAGTTAACCGATTCAAGACGGTTGTTCTTGTTTAACCCGGAATCGGTAGTCTCGTGAGTAGAATCCAGATCTTGGACTAGTACAACACTAAGAATGAGTAGGAGACTAGAACAAGGTCCGATTCTATCAGTTTTGAGTGCATTGAGTGTAAAAGAGTTGAAAGAAAGTTAGAAACCATCTTTCAATCCTTTTTCACCATGTTTATGTTGAGATCCTTGCAAGATCTTTGTGTATATGTGTGGAAATCGGTTAGATCTAAGTTGTTCTTGGTGGATTGAAGTCAAAACATGAAGTTCTTCAAGAACACATGATGACATCATCCTAGAACACCTCAAATCTAGTGATTTCATGGTTAAAAGTTAAGATTCAAAAGATAGAAAGGTGTAGGAGTGCGTGTAGATCGAGAAAGTACAAGATTTAGGACGAGATCTTACCTGGATTGAGAGAAATCGAAGAAAAGGTAAGCTGAGCGTGCTGGTCGGTCAGAGGTTTCCAAAAGTAGAAAGTTTGAGAGTGACACGGGTATTTATAGGATTCCAAAAGGGGAAAGTGTCGGCCGATCGACCAGGCAGCTCGATCGGACGGCCTGTCTGATCGGACGGTAGTCCGATCGGCTGGTAGCCGGTTTGATCAGTTGCCTGATTCGAGTATTCGGTGCGATGATTTTAGATATTTCGATTTCGAGCGATGCGAATGCGATAGAGTTTCCTATTCAAATTACTTTAATCCCAATCACTCATATCGAGCACTATCTCTTCTCCACTAATTATCGTACCATTTCGATTGTGTTTCGAGTTCGATTTCGATTGAGTTCGATTGCGTTTCGAGTTTCGATTGATTTCCACAACATAACATAAATAAACATGCACAAGTAACACATAAGGCACACACACACACAATAACCAAAAATACGTATTCGAGTTGCGATTCGATTCGATGCGATGTCGATTTGATTAGCATAGCTTGATTATTGGTTAGTTAACTTTATCGCATTGTTACTTCCTATAGTTCACAGTTGTAAGTCGATCAGATGGCGATTAACACACTTCGATTATTGTAATTAATGACACTTACTCCACATAATACAATCAAAATAAAGAAGTTACTATAAGTCAAATTCGTATAATCGGTCGTTGACTTTGACTTTGGCTTGATCTCGACTTTTGAAAACACGGGGTGTTACAGCCTCCCCTAGTTGAGGGAATTTCGTCCCGAAATTAGGCTGAAAGTGGTACAACACCGTGAATCACTTTGGAGAACTTTCTTTCTCTAGACTTTCTCCAAACAACTGAGGGTACTTCGCCTTCATGTCGCTTTCGAGTTCCCAAGTGAACTCCGCGCCTCGTTTGCCTTCTCATCGGACTTTCACAATAGGAATGCGCGAGCGTCTGAGCTGCTTGGTTTGGCGATCCATGATTTCGACAGGCTTCTCCACGAAGTGTAGTGTTTCATTTATTTGGAAGTCATCGAGAGGTACAATTAGATCATGCTCATCCAGGCACGTTCGGAGGTTTGACACGTGGAAAGTCGGGTGGACGTTACTAAGTTCCTCCGGTAGTTCGAGTCTGTAGGAGACTTTTCCGATCCTTTCCAGAATCTTAAAAGGTCCAACATATCGATGCGCTAGTTTCCCTTTCTTGCCGAATCTGACCACACCCTTCCAAGGTGAAACCTTTAGGAGTACGTAGTCACCAACGTCAAATTCAAGGGGCTTGCGTCGTCTATCGGCATAACTTTTCTGTCGATTCCGAGCTTTCGCTAGATTGTCTCGAATTTGGAAAATTTTGTCTGTCGTTTCTTGTAGTAGCTCGGGACCGGTTAGTTGCGAATGACCGATCTCGTGCCACACAATAGGCGATCGACATTTTCCTCCGTATAAAGCCTCGAATTGTGCCATTTGGATGCTGGAATGATAACTGTTGTTGTATGAGAATTCAACTAATGGTAGGTATGTATCCCAATTACCACCGAAGTCTATGACACACGAACGGAGCATGTCTTCAAGAGTACGTATCGTTCTTTCAGTATGACCGTCGGTTTGTGGGTGGAACGCGGTACTTAGATTAAGCGATGTACCGAGAGCCTTTTGAAATGTTTCCCACAGTCGCGAGGTAAACCGTGCATCACGATCAGAGATGATGTCATGAGGCATCCCATGATTACAAATGATCTCGTCGGTGTAGATTCAGGCTAATCGTTCTACCTTGTAGTCTTCCCGTATTGACAAAAAGTGAGCTGATTTGGTCAAATGGTCAACGACAACCCATATGCTGTCGTGACCTGATGACGTGTGTGGAAGCTTTGTTATGAAATCCATAGCTATACTCTCCCACTTCTACATAGGGATTGGTGGTTGTTCGAGTAAGCCAGAGGGTCTTTGGTGTTTGGCTTTGACTCTTGCACAAGTCAGGCATTTTCCAACATACAGAGCAATATCCCTTTTCATGCCAGGCCACCAGTACTTGTAGCGAAGGTCCTGGTACATCTTGTCGGCACCAGGATGAATAGAATATCGGGATTTGTGGGCTTCGTCCATCAGAATGTGTCGCAAATCAGTCCATTTAGGGATCCAAATTCGGTCCAGAAAGTGGGATATCCCATTTGATTTGCTCACAAGCTGGGCTCCATCGTGGTAGATTCGTTCCTTCTTCAGGGTGCGTTCGTTAAAAAATGCATGCTAAGCTTCGCGGATGAGGGTTTCGAGATCGTATTGGGCTTGGACGTTGCGAGTGCTGAGCAAATAACTCCGTCTGCTAAGTGCGTCGGCAACAACATTCACCTTTCCTGGGTGATAACGAATCTCACAGTCGTAATCGTTGAGAAGTTCTACCCATCGGCGTTGACGCATATTAAGTTCCTTCTGATTAAAGATGTGTTGTAGGCTCCTATGATCGGTGAAGATCGTACACTTTGTACCATACAGGTAGTGTCACCAAATCTTTAATGCAAAAAAAACTGCGCCTAGCTCGAGATCATGGGTTGTGTAGTTCTTCTCGTGGATTTTGAGCTGACAAGATGCGTAAGCTATAACCTTGTTCCGTTGCATGAGGACACAACCGAGTCCAAGGTTGGAAGCATCACAATAGACAATGAAATCATCGTTTCCGTCGGGTAGAGTGAGAACAGGAGCATTGCAAAGCATGTGCTTGAGGGTTTGGAAAGTAGTCTCTTGTTTAATTCCCCAAACAAAAGGCTGGTCCTTGTGCGTGAGAGCGGTAAGCGGCACAGCGATCCTTGAGAATCCTTCGATAAATCGTCGATAATAGTCCACCAATCCAAGGAAAGAACAGACTTCCGAAGGGTTCTTGGGCGTAATCCAGCTCTTGACTGCTTCTATCTTTGCGGGATCAACATGGATACCTTGACTATTAACAATATGACCCAGAAACTGAACTTCCTCCAGCCAAAATTCGCACTTGGAGAACTTGGCGTAGAGTCGATTCCCCTGGGGCAGCTCGAGGACCAAACGTAAATGTTGCGCGTGTTCGGCCTTCGACTTGGAATAGATCAAGACATCGTCGATGAACACGATGACGAAACGGTCGAGATATGGTTTACACACGCGATTCATAAGATCCATGAAAACCGCGGGTGCGTTGGTTAGACCAAAAGGCATAACGACGAATTCGTAATGGCCATAGCGGGTTCGAAACGCGGTTTTGGGTATATCCTCCTCCTGAATGCATAGTTGATGATAGCCTGAGCGTAGATCGATCTTGGAGAAACACGTAGCACCTTGTAGCTGATCAAACAAATCATCAATACGAGGTAGGGGATAGCGGTTCTTGATAGTTAACTTATTCAGTTCCCGATAGTTAATGCACATCCTGAACGACCCATCCTTCTTTTTGACGAAAAGGACTGGTGCGCCCCAAGGAGAAGTGGTCGGACGAATGAAGCCTTTCTCAAGTAATTCCTGGAGTTGGTTTGAGAGTTCACGCATTTCGGACGGTGCGAGTTGGTACGGAGCTTTGGCAACAGGATTGGCTCCAGGAATGAGGTCGATACGAAAGTCGATATCGCGTCTTGGCGGTAGTCTGGGAAGATCGTCAGGAAACACGCTAGGAAATTCACGAACCACAGGAACGTCTTTCACTTCCTTCTTCTCTTTCTTTTCTTCCTCCGCTACTACAATGTTAGCCAAGAAAGCTCTTTATTCCTTGCGGAGATACTTGCTAGCTTGGGCACATGACATGAATTTGAGGCCTTTCGAAGCAGTTTCATCGTAGACACACAATAAATCACCATTCGCGAGCGAGAATCGAATCATCTTTTCGAAGCACACAACTTCAGCATGGTTTTCGCGAAGAAAGTCCATGCCTACTGTGACGTCAAAACTTCCGAGTTGCATCGGAATAAGGTCGATTGGGAAAATGTGATTGTTGAGCTCAAGAGTACAATCACGGAGAACAGAATTAACGGCGATGGTTCTTCCAGTGGAGACTTCTACATCGAACATCGAGGGGAGTTGGGAGCGTTTACGACTAAGGAGCTTCTCGAATTCGAACGACACAAAGCAATTATCGGCTCCAGTATCAAACAAACATGATGCATAAATACCATTTACAAGGAATGTACCATTGACCACGTTGTTGTCGGCTTGGGCTTGATGCACGTTGATGTTGAAAGTTCGGGCACGTGCTGCTTGTTGTTGTTGCTGCTGATGTTGCTGTTGCTGAGGCTGCTGCTGGTGGGGCTCTTGCTTCACAACCCTGTTTGGGCACATGTTGGCAAAATGGTTCGGGTCGCCACATGCGAAGCAGGCTCTGGCGTTGACCGCGGGTGCCGGAGGAGCTTGTTGACCCTGAGGGGCAGTGAGTAGAGCTTGATGAGCAGGAGCTTGTCGAGCACGGCAGTTGGTGGTGAAGTCGCCGTACATATTGCAATGAGCACAGAAACGGCAAGCGATGGTAGTCGGGTGGTGGTAGGTACAGGTAGGGCAAAGCGGATGTGGCCCAGTGTATGCACGCTTAGCAAGGGGCGCATGTGCCACAGGCGCCGCCACTTGACGCTGTTGAGCTGGTACAGCTTGAACTGGTGCAGCAGTGATCGCACAGTTCTTGTTGCTGGAGCTGTTCTTCCTCTTGTTGCTCGATGTGGTGGGTTCAGCAGTTGGTGCGGTGGTGGTAGCTTGATGCAGATGCTTTGGAGTCTTATCCCAGACACCAGCCTTGACCCGCTTGTCATTGATTTCAGCGGCCAACAGATAAGTCTCTTCGATCGTCTTAGTCTTAGCCGCTTGCACGAAATCGGCAACACAGTCAGGCAGGGCTCGGATGTATTTCTTTATCGCCATGTCTGGAGTCTTGACTTGGTCGGGACAGATGATGCTGAGCTGTTTGAAACGAGCTGTGAGCGCAGCATTTTCACCATCCTTTTGCTGTATGTGCCAAAATTCATCCTCTAGCTTTTGACGTTCATGAGGAGGGCATAATTCTTCCAGCATGACTTCTTTGAGCTCGTCCCACGACAGACCGTAGGCTGCATCGTTCCCTCGCTTGTTTCTCTCGGCCGTCCACCAGTCTAGTGCACGGGACTGGAAGACGCCGGTAGCATTCAGAGTACGGAGGTCATCAGGGCAACCGCTCTGTCGTAGAGTGACCTCAATGGAATCAAACCATTGGAATAATGCAGTAGGGTCTCCCTCGCCAGTGAATTCTTTTGGCCCACAAGACTTGAATTGCTTGAAATTGAAGGGAGCTTTGGCGGTAGCTTTAGGAGCTTCGGTTCTCGACTCCTCAGACGATTTGCTGACATTTTCTTAAACCTCACTCACGGCTTTTGCTACTAGTTTAGCGATGATAGCAGCAAGGCGTTTGTCTCTCTTTTCTTGACGAGAAAGTGAGGGGTGGCGTGATCCAGATGACATTGTCTGCAACAGACATCGTCACAGGACTCAACACAATGTATTCGAATCTCACCTCACACGTCTACTACTTACTAAAGCTCAGGAACACGCATATTCATGTAAACACATAAACGCATAATCACGTAAAGCACAGAATCACATAACACATAAGCACGTAGAGCACAGAAGCACAGGAGCACAGAAGCACATACGCATTCAATCACTAGAGGCACATAGAGACATTTAATACACACAGAAGCATTCTAACTGCCTCAGAATATAGAAATCTATCATTCAAAGTCTGCGATTGTTCGAATATAGCGGTCGCGTTTAGCATATCGAGTAGCGTAGTATAAGCGTATAGTTTAGTATAAGGTCGTCCATATCTTAGCAATTTGTTAGCGTATTGAGATAGAATGCAGTGCGAGTCATGTGTGTCGATCGAAGTGAAGCATAAATCGATTAAACCTTTCAAAATTTAAACACGTAAGCAGGTAAATGCACATAAAACACATAAAATCGACGAGTTATCAGAGTCAGCAGTTGCGGGCTCAGAATCGAAACACATAAAATCTAGAAATGGATTGTCTGCGGCTATTAGACTTCGACTGCCCAAAGTGGTTCAACTATTCACAATGACCCGTTGTGCACATTTAACCTTCGGAATTGTGCTTCGGCCTCGATTCTTGGGTGTTTGGCACACACCCCGTTAGTCATATTGTGACTTCAGGTCATTGGAGTTCCGTCGAGTCTTTGGTGAGAGTTTTGTAAAAAGTACGGAACAAGTCGTCAAGGTTAAGGTTTCACCCCTGACTTAACAACTTCGTTCCCGTTTTTGGTAAAAATATAGGAGATTATTCATCAAAATATGGGTTTCACTCCTGATTTGGCATAATTCTCCTTGTTTGTAAGTGAAATGCGGGTCGATCAAACAATCTTAGTCAAGAGTTTGCGGTTTTCACACCTAATCTTGACTTAAACTGTTTATTCAAAATTGTAAGTTCGAGTGCAGTGATAGTGTAGCATAAGCGAGAATAGCGAGGAATAACAAGCTCATACATAGTCCCTAATGGATATGCACAAGTCGGTCTGTTGGTTTCTAACTATAGACTAGGTATCTAAGACTTCGATCCGGACTAGATCAAGTCTTGCCTAATTTCCTATAGTTATGGCTCTGATACCAATCTGTCACACCCCAACTGATGGCGGAAACATCAGGGTATGGCACTGAGCGAAACAGATTGTCCAGAAGTTTCCATAACAATTAACATTACCAATCAATTTAAAGTAACATGTCCCATACCATGTCTCAAAAGGTAAATCAATTATTACAGACAAAATCTAGGCAAATAGTTCTATTCCGACAACTCAGATTTAAATATAGAGCAATTGTTTATCTGCTTCTAGAGACCCTTGACTTAGTTTGTACAGACAACTATTTGTTGGCCTCTAGAGCCTTATTCTAGCCTCGACTTCCTAGCAAGTGTGCATCCTAAGCACCTGTCACATACGTTAAAATAAAAGTCAATACATATAATGTAAAGGTGAGCATACAAGTTTGATACTAGCATACAGAGTTCGAATTCATTTACGCATAACCAGCACGTACACATAGTGAATTGAGGCATGTTAGTTATCGACATAGATCCATCGATACCAATGACTGCGGGTTGACTACCTGAAGCAGTTCGCAATACATGATTACCACCGTAATCCATGCAAGTAATTGTCCTTAACAACCCCCGAGTGAACGGGTGCTGAATCCAAACTATAGTACTATCATTGCTAAGGCAGGTAGACAGCATTCCATGTGTAAACATAACAAACAAGCATTCATAAGCCACGTATATCATGCGTTAACGGTTAGCGTTCAAAATAGCATTGAGTAGTGTGTTTGATGTGGTTTGAATAGTTATAACGTATGTAACACCCAAAAGTGCATAAAGCAAAAAAGGATCGAGTATACTCACAGCGGTTGATGGATTGAAGGGAGCGCTTAGCGAGTAAGGATAGCCTGAATAGATTCGATAGCATAACGGTAAGTGATGCGTAAAACGATACAAAGTGTGAGTGGGTCGGATAGCAGTTCGGTCGGATGGTAATCCGATCGGACGGCCAAACTGTGCGGATGACAATCCGTTCGGATGGTCATCCGGTCGGACGGTAGTCCGGTCGGATGACTATTCGAGTGGATTGTTTCTTCCTATAAGAAATATGTGTTTGTGTATGATGGCTTGACTTTTGAAGTTTTCGTTGGAGCATTTTGAAAACATTGAAGTATCTCTATCCTTCAAGTCCGTCGATCGGACGGTCAGTCGTACGGATGACAATCCGTTCGGATGGTCATCCGGTCGGACAGTGGTCTGGTCGGACGGCGACTCTAGTGACGAGGTTACTTAGTGAGAACAAGTTCACAGCAGAAGAGTCACTCTGTTGAATGTCCATCCGACCGGGTGGCAACCCTATTAATGAACACGTTGAAAATTGTTTAAGTCTTTAAAGTCCTAGTATATCATGATCCGAAGAGTAATCCGATCGGATGGCAGTCCGGTCGGCTAGCAGTCCGTTCAATACTCAAACTTTAGGTAAGATTGATTAAGTGTGGGACCCATAGTGCAAGCCGTTCGGCTAACCGGTCGATCGGTTGACTGTCCGTTCGGCCGGCTGTCCATTCGGACAGTAGTCCGATCGGACAGCACCTTGTCCTGGTCGGCCTGTGCGCCTCGCACTTGGTAGCTCTGATGGTTTGTCGTTTTATCGAGGTATTTTGATAACGAGTCAAGCAACAGAACCCCATCTTGACCCAAGTGACCAAACCAACCAGGAATCACCCTAGTTCGGCCAGTTAACCGATTCAAGATGGTTGTTCTTGTTTAACCTGGAATCGGTAGTCTCGTGAGTAGAATCCAGATCTTGGACTAGTACAACACTAAGAATGAGTATGAGACTAGAACAAGGTCCGATTCTATCGGTTTTGAGTGCATTGAGTATAAAAGAGTTGAAAGAAAGTTAGAAACCATCTTTCAATCCTTTTTCACCATGTTTATGTTGAGATCCTTGCAAGATCTTTGTGTATTTGTGTGGAAATTGGTTAGATCTAAGTTGTTCTTGGTGGATTGAAGTCAAAACATGAAGTTCTTCAAGAACACATGATGACATCATCCTAGAACACCTCAAATCTAGTGATTTCATGGTTAAAAGTTAAGATTCAAAAGATAGAAAGGTGTAGGAGTGCGTGTAGATCGAGAAAGTACAAGATTTAGGACGAGATCTTACCTGGATTGAGAGAAATCGAAAAAAAGGTGAGCTGAGCGTGCTGGTCGGTCAGAGGTTTCCAAAAGTAGAAAGTTTGAGTGTGACACGGGTGTTTATAGGATTCCAAAAGGGAAAAGTGTCGGTCGATCGACCAGGCAGCTCGATCGGACGGCCTGTCCGATCGGCCGGCTGACCGATCGGCTGTTAGCCTGTTCGATCAGTTGCATGTTTCGAGTATTCGGTGCGATGATTTTAGATATTTCGATTTCGAGCGATGCGAATGCGATAGAGTTTCCTATTCAAATTACTTTAATCCCAATCACTCATATCGAGCACTGTCTCTTCTCCACTAATTATCGTACCATTTTGATTGTGTTTCGAGTTCGAGTTCGATTTCGATTGAGTTCGATTGCGTTTCGAGTTTCGATTGATTTCCACAACATAACATAAATAAACATGCACAAGGAACACATAAGGCACACACACACACAATAACCAAAAATACGTATTTGAGTTGCGATTCGATTCGATGTCGATTTGATTAGCATAGCTTGATTATTGGTTAGTTAACTTTATCGTATTGTTACTTCCTATAGTTCACAGTCGTAAGTCGATCAGATGGCGATTAACACACGTCGATTATTGTAATTAATGACACTTACTCCACATAATACAATCAAAATAAAGAAGTTACTATAAGTCAAATTCGTATAATCGGTCGTTGACTTTGACTTGACCTCGACTTTTGAAAACACGGGGTGTTACACCGAAATCTATTACACAAGCTCTAAGCATGTCCTCCATTTTCTGAATTATTCTTTCGCTTTGTCCGTCCGTTTGAGGATGATAAGCTGTGCTTAGGTTCAACTTGGTTCCCATCGCCTTTTGGAAACTTGACCAAAAATGAGAGGTAATTCGGCTATCTATATCAGAATCAATTGATAAAGGAATTCCATGTAATGAAACAATTTCATTTACATATAGTTTAGCTAGCTGTTCCATACTGAAAGTTTCCTTCATTGGTAGGAAATGAGATGACTTGGTTAGCCTATCTACAATCACCCAGATTGTATCATTACCTTTCCTTGTTTTGGGTAATTTGGTAACAAAATCCATTGTTATCAATTCCCATTTCCACACTGGCATTTCTAACTGTTGTAATAAACCTGAGGGTTTCTGGTGTTTAGCTTTAACTTGTGAACAGGTTAAACATTTAGAAACATAGGTTGCTATGTCCTTTTTCATTCCTATCCACCAAAAATTCTTTCTTAAATCCTGATACATTTTATCATTTCCTGGATGCATCGTATATTTGGACTTGTGGGCTTCTTCTAATATACGATGTCGTAGGTTTCCTAATTTAGGTATCCACATTCTCTTTTTATGGAATCTCCAAATTCCATCTGTTCCTTGTTCTAATTCTTTAATCATACCTTTTAACTTTTCAGTATCATCCTTGATTACTGATTCTTGTACTTTTCTAATTTGATCATTTAAATCTATTTGTAGATTTAATTTAAGAGAACGTACCCTTTTTGGCTTTTCATGATACTTTCGACTTAAAGCATCGGCAACTACATTTGCCTTACCTGCATGATACTAGATATCACAATCATAATCACTAAGCATTTCCATCCAACGTCTTTGTCTCATATTCAACTCCTTTTGCCTGAAAACATACCTTAAACTTTTATGATCAGTGAATACCGTAAACTTACTACCATAAAGGTAATGTCTCCAAATCTTAAGGGCAAAAATTATAGCTCCTAGTTCTAGATCATGGGTTGAATAATGCTCTTCATGATTCTTAAGTTGTCTAGACGCATAAGCTATAACCTTTTGGCGTTGCATTAATACGCATCCATAACCTAGTTTGGAAGCGTCACAATAAACTACAAAGTCTTCAGTTCCTTCTGGTAACGCTAGTATGGGTGTATTGGTTAATCTTTGCTTAAGAATTCTAAATGCTTCTTCTTGTTTTAGTCCCCATTCAAACTTAATGGATTTACATGTTAACTTAGTTAAAGGAATGGCTATTCTAGAGAAATCTCAAATAAATCTTCTATAATAACCGGCCAATCCTAAGAAACTTCTAACCTCGGTTGGTGATTCAGGGGTCTTCCATTTAGTAATCGCCTCGATTTTTGTGGGATCCACATGAATTCCTTCATGATTGACTAAGTGTCCAAGAAATTGCACTTGTTCTAACCAAAACTCGCACTTTGAAAATTTAGCGTAAAGCTTTTCTTTTCTTAATAGACTCAAAAGTGCGTGCAAATGCTTTGCATGTTCCTCTTTACTTTTAGAGTAAATTAGAATATCGTCTATAAAGACAATTATGAATTTATCCAAATATGGCTTACATATTCGGTTCATCATGTCCATAAATGCAGCTGGGGCATTGGTTAAACCAAATGGCATAATAGTAAATTCATAATGGCCATACCTTGTTCTGAATGCGGTCTTAGGAATGTCCTCTTCCTGTACCTTTAATTGATGATATCCTGGCCTTAAATCGATTTTAGATAAAAATCGAGCTCCTTGCAGTTGATCGAACAGATCATCGATTCTGGGTAATGGGTATCGATTCTTAATCGTGACCTTGTTCAATTCACGGTAGTCAATGCACATATGCATTGATCCGTCTTTCTTTTTAACAAATAAAATTGGCGCTCCCCACGGTGATGAACTTGGCTGTATGAATCCCTTCTCTAATAATTCATCTAACTGTTTCTTTAGTTCCTGCATTTCTGCGGGTGCCAAACGATAAGGTACTTTAGCAATCGGCGCAGTTCCTGGTAGTATGTGAATTCTGAATTCAACTTCTCTGTCTGGTAGTAGTCCTGGTAATTCTTCTGGAAATACATCTGAAAACTGAGACACTACTTGAATGTCTTTTAGTTCTTTTCCTTTAGTGTTAGTGATTATAGAAATCAAATACACTATAGACCCTTTTCTTATATAACTTGCAGTTTTCATCACAGAGATGAATTTCGTGGATCTAGAGGGTTTATCTCCTTTAATTGTGATCTTTTTACCTTTTGGTGAATTTACTTGGATTGACTTTTGATCACATAAAATACTAGCTTTATTGGCTATTAACCAATCCATTCCTAGAACAACATCAAATCCTGTCAGATTCATTGGGTAAAGATTTGCAATAAACTTTTGATTTAAAATTTCTATTCTTGCTCCCTGCAAGATTTCAGAAATCCTAACAGTTTCTCCATTAGCTGTCTCTACTAGACATTCTTGTGGTAGTTTAGTTAATGACTGATTTAAAAGTTTGCAAAACGAAGTATTAATAAAACTTTGGTTTGCACCAGAGTCAAATAATACTTTAGCAAAAACATCATTAACTAAAAACGTACCAGCTATTACGTCTGGAATCATTTTGGCTTCATCTGCAGTCAGAACGAATGCTCTAGCATTTTTAGTGTTCTTGTTGTTTGTTGCTGGGGCCAATTTCGGACAATTCGGCTTGATGTGACCTTTTTCTCCACAGTTGAAGCATAATCCATTACTGGATTTCCTCCTGCAATCTTCTTCCTTGTGTCCTGGCATCTTGCAGAAATTGCAAAGAGTAGAGCAATTTCCCAAATGCTTTTTCTTGCAGATCCTGCAAAATGGTGCAGAGGTAGAACCCATATTCCTACGGTTGTAATTCCCAGAACGGAATTCTTAGGTAAGCCTTTGGGTTAGGTTTCTCCTCTGGTCTTCTTCTCTAGTACGGCCTAATTCATCTGTCAATGTGTTTGCTAGTTCTACAGCTTCTTCTATAGTTTGTGGTCTAGCTGCCTTGACTACATGTCTAATCTCTCCGATTAATCCCCAGATGTAACGGGAGATTAATACTGGTTCAGGTGATGCAAGGGTTGGTACTATTCTGGCATATTCGAAGAATGTGGTAGTATAACCCTTACTATCTACCCTGGTCATCCTAAGGTTCAGAAATTCATTAGCTATATGTTCCTTTTCATTGGGAGGGCAGAATTTCCTTTCTACCATATTTTTAAATTCTTCCCATTCTAGGTTATATACCCTATCACTTCCTCTTGATTGGAGGATAGTGTTCCACCATTCTAAGGCTGAGTTCTTAAATAAATTAGAAGCAAACATTATTTTGTCTTCTTCAGCACATTTGCTTATTTTTAAAACAGCCTTAGTCTTTTCTATCCAGCGTAAAGCTGCAATGGGTCCTTCATTGCCCGAGAATTCTATTGGTTTGCAGGACCAGAATTCTTTGTAAGAACAACCATAAGGGACGATTCTTCTTCTTTTAGGAATGGGCGCTTGAAATACGGGTCCATTGTTTACGCTGTGTTCTGGTTCAATTGGTCGCTTACTGCTATGTTTACTTTTATTATTCGCTTCTTGAACTGTTTGAATAATAAATGGCATAGCATCTATGATTCCTTATGCCACTATGTGTTGGACAACACTATTATCCATTTGGTTCCCATTGTTATTGACGCTTGGATTCTCATTAACCAAGTTAATGTTACTCTGGTTATCGTTATTCAGATTTTCTTGATTTCCTTCGTCTGCCATCTGAATTTTAAACAGTTACACCATATTAATATCACAAAATAATATTTAATATCATCAATCACATGACACGCAATTTAGCCAAAAGCGTCGATCATTGCGACTTTACTCTATTCATATACTATGCATCTATTACACACCAGTACTGAAATAAAAATTACAATACCACTGAAATAAAATTACACTAATAATAGTAGGCATCCGTACACACATATTTTATTTTATTTTATTTTATTATATTATTATTACTTTTACCGTCCCACCATCACATTTATGGATATGGATTCATCCAGAAATCCATATTGCGCTCGTCGTACTTCCAGACGAGACGCTCTCCCACCTGTCGCATTCTTTCACTACTTTCTAAAATTTCCTCACCAAACGTCCTAAGTTCTTGTACGTTGTCTGCACTCATTGGGGGTGCAGGTTCTAGGACTGGGTTCGGAATCTGGGGTGCGGGTTCCTGATATGGGGGTGTAGGGGCCTGGAATCGGTAAGGATCTTCTAAAATCTCCCTAACATATTCATCGTGGTAATAGGGATCTAAAGGATCCAAACCTGGGTAGGCTCCTAGGGTTGGCATGGGCATGTCTTCGTGTACCGGGTAACGTTGCACATAGTCCCTATTGTTGTCCCACCAGGGGTCGTAATTTGGGTCTAGGGGGTTTGTTGCAGGTACCCTCAGTATTTCTTCCAGGTTGAAGTCATGCATTTCTATTTGATTTTCAGGGTTTTCTATCTCCATGGGTTGATCAGGGATTGGTAGTTGTGGTTGGGGTGCTATTATTTGGTCCAGATTAGGGTCAGCTGCAGTGGTGGCTAGGATGTGGATGTTGGCTATTCCCCTATTGATCATGTCCTGGGCATAGGCATCTGTCTCTCTTTTGGCTGCTGCTAGTACTCTCTGTTCTTATAACTTTTTCATACGCTTTCTACGCTCGTGTGCCCCTCGACTGAACCATCCCCTCTTCTTTTGAGGAAATGGCTCTTCTGATTGAGCCTTAAACACAAAGATTCTTTCTTCCGTATCAGCAGAGTACCCTGAGATGGCAGGCTGAGAAGAGGAGGTGCCTTCGCTCCTAGGCGAACCAGACAATTGACGATACGCGTCAGATGGTCCTTGGTCGCTCATACTGTAAACTAACAAATAGTCAAATAACACACAACAATAAAATACAATTATGCACGTAGTTCCGTAATTTATTTCCTAACAATTTGAATTTTGATGTCAGCAGAACGCTTATGTGGCTGAATCAGTGGCTTAGATCTGATACCACCTTCTGTCGCAACCTCCGATCCCTGATTCCCCGGGAACGAGCGGCCGCGAGCCAGTTTTGGTGGTATCGCGTGTTTGTCTAATTTAGCAGCGGAATTTTTCATCAGGACCGTAGTTAGGAAATATTGGATCATAGTAAAATACCACATTTTCATAATACTAAATACATGGGATAAAACCCAAGTTTGCATTACACGCATTTTCATAGGAATAAATCCTATTTTATTTAATAAAAAACATCTATTTTATTTTAGGTAACTTTATTGCCACTTTTCCAAGCCTTCGGTGCTGTCCAGCTGGCTTCTATTTGGCTTTCACAGTTTGTTACCTGAAACGCGTTTTAAAAACATTTATCAGTGGGAAATACTGGTGAGTGAATCCCGGTTTAATCAAGTTTACATAAAACTCATTGTACAGTATTGAGGGCGATCTCGCAATTACATTTGTTTCCAAGTTATATCAATTAACATCCATGGTACTGTTAAACCAGACTTGTGGAAATGTTACTCCTTGACCAGGTGGTAACAAATTTTGTATACAAAACCGCAACATACTCATGATAATTGTATTCTTACAAATACTCAATAACTGCTATTCGCATGGAAAAATGTTTAAGGTTTTGTAAAAACAGTTAAGAAAAAGATTTACAAAAAGCAGCTCAACTCACATTGATGTCTTAGTTTATCCTTTAGGGTTTCCTGAGAATTATCTATAATTTACACAAAAGCACACGCGTTAGTATAATAACCCATTTTAACATTAGTAATACCCTCCCCGAGACGGCATTCCAACGACTACGATGGGCAAAACCACGACAGCCGTTACGGAACCCTAGATCAATCGGGCAGCGTATCTAATACGTATCCAGGGGTTATAATACTTACAACGGAGCAGAACTTCGCTATTTAGGGGGTATAATACCCGTAGATTATTCCTACAATTCAGATTTGAGAGAAAGAAACGATTTTTGAACAATTTCGACTGAGATCCGATGGCTCCTTTATATAGGGCCTCACTTCAACTTTTACGCGGCCCGCGTCAAACCTGGTCAACGCGATTACTTGGCTGGGTCATCGAGTAGGCTTGCCGTGTGTTGGGCCACGTGGCGGCCCAGGGTCGTGCCAGGTTTTACGTTGTCGCGGCCCGCGTAAGGGTTAAAGGGTCCTTTACGCGGCCCGCCTAAAATCCAAAAACCTAATTTTTGATTATTTTAATAATATTTAAGGTATTCGGGGCCCGTTTTCACGTATGAGGTGTATTTTAGGACGTATTGGGATATTTTAAAATATATTAGGGTGTCAAAAGAATTATGAGGGTGTCGGTTTTAGAGTTGTTATATGTCACACATGTGATATGTATATCTTTTGTCGTTAAACATTATGGAACTATTATTCCATCTACTCGTGTAGTTCTTTATTTGTTGGATGGTTATCAATGGACGATGAATAATAACTGGTCAAAGTTTATAAGTCTGCCTACAATTTGATAACCCCTGATTATGTTTATGAAAAGTTTATAATTCTTTTATAGCCAAAACATTTTATATGTCATACGTTTTGTATTACTTTAATTATGTATTAATCATAAATAGTTTTTAATATAAATAACTTTCTCGAGCCCAGGAAGCAATCCCGGGTAATAACCTAGTCCATCATATAAGAACAAAAACCCTAAATTATATTCATATCCCTCATACCCAATACCCAACCACAACCACAAACACACACAAATGGCTAATCAAGAATTATCAGTTTGGTGGGTTCAAAGAGAAAATTTTAATTCTTCAGTTTCTTGATGGGCACAAAATAAGATACCATTCTATAGCCTCGGTTCTAGAAAACTGCAATGAAAATGTTTTGAGAAAGATTAATGAACTTCGAATACCACTAGCATGTTACACAGAACAGACAGCCCAACTATTCAAAATTCTGAATAAAAGGTTTGGAAAACTGATGCGTTGTCGAGTGTTATATATATTAGGTGTATATTTTAAGCCCCTTTAACACTTTTTAGTCAAGTTTTAAATTTATAAAACAAGATATTTACTAACACTAGACACACATATGGGCAAGTGCACCCATCGTGAGCGTAGTATAGTGTTGGTAAGATACCGAGGTCGTCCAAGGACACAAGAGCTTTTAGTACCGGTTTATCCTCAACGTCTAATCAAATCAAAAAGTTAGAAAAATGTTTTAACTAAGAAAAATAAAAACTAACTAAAAATGCTGAAAAATAAAAAGAAAAACAGATAGACAAGATGAATCACTTGGTTCCGACTCGTATCTAGTGTAACCTTTGATTATTTCCGCACTTTTGCACTTATTAAGAGATTATCTTAGTTATTGTAGTAGGCCCCTCTTTTGAAGGTGACGTTACCCTCACCCCAGTAGTTTGAGTCAGCAAGGATACAATCCTAAAAGGGTGGATTATTGGAAGATAATTAATTAAGTTATTAATGCAAATTATGGTAGGCCCCTCTTTTGGAGGTGACGTTACCGTCGACTAAGTAGTCTGAGTCAGCAGGGATACAGTCCTAAATAGCCGGATTATAGTATTAATAGTAGTTAACTTATGAGGGGATCAAAGAGTTTGGACCCCCGCCATCCAATACCGTTAAGTATTGAAGGAGGTCCTACTAAATTTGACCCAGGTCCATTGCAGGACCTCTAAACGCTGAACAATGGCAAGACCTTTACCAAACCGTTCCCTTAACCCCCGACCAGGTAGCCAACATACCTCCATATAGACCGTGGAGATATGAATGGTGAAAATCTTTTATTTTATATAGACAGTAAAATAATGCCAAGACACCACGGACAAACGATAAGGAAAGATCACCTTCAACATAAGCAACTAGTTATTAAAGTCATTAATACAAAACCAAGTAAAAAGTGCGAAAAGATTAGAAATAAAAAGTATTACACTAGACACTTTGTCTTCACCAAGTGATGTAAGAGACTTAGGCAAACATGGCCTTGATTGTCAAGAACTCTTACGATCAATCTTGGATCCCGAGACGACTCACACACTCTATGATGGACAATGGATGATGGTGGTGGATGATGGTGTTATGGTGGTGGTGGGTGGTGGGTGAAGTGTGAGAGAGGTGGTATGCCAAGGGATGGTTTGAGCTTGAGCCAAGCACTCCTATTTATAGGCTGAACAGAAGCTCGGGCACGGCCCCGTGTCCACATCCTCTCTTTCTTCATTTAATGCAGCTTTGTCTTATTAGTTGACCACGCCCCCGTGTCCGCTGAGCACGACCCCGTGTGCAGAAGAATCTTTGTACTATGAAGATTTGCCTGGATTGTGCGAATCTTATAGTTGACCACGGGCCCGTGTCCGCTGAGCACGGCCCCGTGGTGGGCAATAGAAGCTTCTACCACTTTGTCTTTTCTGCTGACACTTGGGCACGCCCCCGTGCTGGCTGAGCACGGGGCGTGTTCAGTCTTCTGATGTCTTGTTTTGCTTGGGAAGATGATGTCGTAGGGTCGGGCATGTCACGTCTTGTTCCTTTTCTTGTATTTATGTTAGATTTTGATGTCTTTTTGCTTCTTTTGTTAATTTGAGCTCATTTAATCCTGAAAATACAAAAGGAAGACAAAAGCACACTTTTTCCAACATTAGTACTAAAAAAGGGTTAGTTTTATGCCACAACTGATGAAATTTATATGTTGCATTTTGAACACATCAAATACCCCCACACTTGAATCTTTGCTTGTCCTCAAGCAAAACTCTTTAATATGTGGCTATTACACTCCCAAATGGAATGGGTAGAAAAGAAGGTTTTGGGCTTGTCATAGAGTGTCGGGATTTCCAAGATTCTTTATTTAGTTTTATTTTTATTTATTTACAATCCTATTCGTCATGATTTATTTAAAACTTTTCATAAGATGAATTACTTATTGGGGCATAACATGCCTTTGTAAAATTCTATTTATATACAAGTTCACATACCTCACGGGGATCACTCAACACTCGGCCGAAAATGTATTTTTGTGGATCACTCGAGAGCGGTCATGGAACTTACTCCTACCATAGGCTTGCCAAGCAATCAATCCTCCTCCTTTTTAACTTATATACCTTTGTAAATATCAAGAGGACTTTTTGGGTGAAGGGTTAGGCTTGGGTTAAAGGTAGGTGGTTGGGTGAGTGGTTAGTGGTTAATAGAAAAAGGCGAAAAGCGTAACAAGTTTCGGTTTTCATAAGACTTTCTATTTTTGTAACTTTTATTTTGATGAAGCTATTATTCAAACAAAGTTATTTTTTATGAACTTGTTTGTTTATTTTCTTTTGCTTCATCATCAACACAAAAATATATATATTTTTTTTTGAATAGTCATACGAAGAACCGAACTTGTTACTAAAACAAAGGGTTAAAAATGAAAAAGGTTTTGGTGGGTAAAAGGGTGTTTGGTTTGGGTTATGAAATGAAAAGGTTTAGGCTCAAAGGGGCTAACTAGGGGGATTTTGGGTAGGTGGTAAAAAAAAGAAAAAATAATGGTGTAGAAAATAAATAAAAAAAGGGTTAGTCCTAATGCCTCCATCATTTACTTACTCGGGTTTAAGTTGGTAAGGACCGGGAATGTATCGTCATGGCAAGTTCTAGAGTCGTAAGAACCAAGCGGCTATTCACACAAGAAACGAAAATGAGCATTTAGTCAAATGATATGTAAGTGTTTGCACAATAAAGGCTCAAAAATCACTTTTGTGGGAATGGGTTTTTATGTGATCAAGTATATATAATTAAATTTTGACTAAGCTTGTCATGCCTTTTCATAATTTTCTTATGTTGGTTCTTTTTATCACGACGCTATCGGTTGTAAATTTGTAAAAATATAACTTTTTTGAGAACTTGAATTTCCCGAGTTAAACCTAGACAAGTAAAAAAAATGAAAATTTTTGAAAAAATTTGGGGTGATTAGCGGTTCCAATAGAGTTTTGTGTAAGGCTTGTATTTAGGACTTGCAAGATTCAAGGTTTTATCATCCCCCCCACACTTAAATTACACATTGTCCTCAATGTGTCCCAAAAATAAGTTTTTAGGTTGAATGTGTAAAAAAAATTGTAAAAAGCAAAATTTTTGTGTTACTGGTTACCTGGGCACGACCCCGTGTTGAGTGAACACGACCCCGTGCTCAGGTGCCAGTAACGAAAACTTACAGAAGGTGAACACGGGGGGGTGTTGGTTGGACACGACCCTGTGTCTGTCAAGGTTTGCAGAATTAAAACAATCAGCAGGTTCAGGGGAGTGGGCACGGGGGCGTGTCGGCTGGACACGGCCCCGTGTGGACAGTCTGCAAAGTTGAAAAACAGGTTTCTTTCGTCGGTTTTCCTGTCCCGGCTTTAGTAATACTAATGTTTAGTACTCTAAGCCTCGTATGTACCTGCTTAATCAATAAACACCATACCATACCATACCATAGCAAACATCCTACTTTTACCAATATTCAACATCCATGTCAAAGTTAAAAGAAAAATGCAGAAAATAAAAGAAGTTAAGGAAAGTAAATTGTTCAACACTTGGCACGCAGGCCATCAATTGTTCAAGAGTGGAAAAGGGTTAACCTGGGGAACCATCAAACAACCTCCTCTTCCTCCGCTCCTCCCGCCTATTCCATGGCATCGTCATCGTCATCATCATCATCATCCCCTCCATGGCGTTCAATGTGGTCTCGTATATATCCAACATCATCTTGGATATCGGATATGTTTCTTTCGATAGCTCCGACCCGGTGGTACGTGTTGCTCGCCATGTTGTAAGTGTTCCTGGTGCACATAAGGTTTTCCTGCAACAAATCATGCAAACTTTGGAAATTAGGAAAACCGCCTCCTGAGGAGGATTGGCCCGGATCACCTTGGGGTTGGTATTGGTACTGATGATGTTGCGGAGCTTGGAGGACAAGTGCTTCTTGCGGGTTCCATGCATGACCTTGCATCCTTTGAAAGCTCACCGTCCCGTCTTCCGCCTCATAAATTAGGTTCATTGAGCGGCATATGTGTATATCCACCATACCCGACCATGGGCTCCTCTCAAATGACCTAGGTATGTGGGTGAAGTGCCTAAAGAGACGGTACACCCATCCCCCAAAGAAGATAGGAGTCGGTGCACTAGCAAGGCGGTTATGATGCATGTTTCGGAGCATGAGGAACGGAACATCGAGCGGCCTGTGGTTGTGGATGCAGTGGAGGACAACCAAATCTCTTAACCCAACGACGCCACTACTATCATGCCTTTGGCTAAGAGAGTAGCCGAGGAGCTTATGGATGTATATGTAGAGCGGATCCCTCAGCTTTGTACTCTTAGTGCTGCTCGGATTGTAGTACCCTTCACCAATCTGAGCCCAAATGGCTTGGCGTTCGTTTTCACCTATCTCTCTCATTCCTCCAGTATTTTCTTCGTTTCCCGCATCCTCTTCCGCATACAACCCGACAATCGACCCAAATTGTGCCATAGAGATCGAATACCTCGTTCCTCCACATCGGAATGATACCCCGTCATTGTCGAACGGGTCGCACCTCGAGTTGAATGTGAAGGTGCTATAGAACTCCAAAGTGCATTCGTGGACGGAACGGAGTCGAGTTGTTAGGGCGACTCTGAGTGGTCCCGTGACAATGTTGTTGAAACGGTCGAGTTGATTCACCATAGTTAACAATTCCGTGCATGCTTGCCTCGGGTATTCCTCCGGCCTTGTTTGAAGTATCTCGTATCTAGCTCTAGCATCGAGCTCATTGGCGTTGAATCTTGTGAACTTCCTAGCCATCTGAAAGAATACACCAAAAGTTGGCACGAAACAGAAATATTTTCGGACAAAACTGCAAACAGTGGGCTGGACACGGCCCCGTGTTCAGCGGACATGGCCCCGTGTCTAGGCGTCTGTTACTCAAAAATTCCATTTTTCGACCTGGTTTCGAAAACTTGAAAATTTTTGGTCCAATTGGTGCGGTTTCCCCCGAAAATGAAACCCTAAGTGCCGTTTTTCCCAAAATAACCCGGTTACCCTATCAATTTTATCTTCTTCGGTTCAAGAACAAGGGTTTGGGGTTTTTGTGAGAAATCGGGTGAATCTATGAACAATACAAGTGTATTTACTTCCCATAACACTAATCTAACTAAATGCAAACAGATCTAAACAAAAATTTGAGGTTTGATCCGTATGAACTTCAAGAACCCTAGATTTTTCCCAAATTTTTGGTGTTTTAACTACATGCAAGTAACTAATCTAACTATTAAAAGTGATAGAATCATACCTTGATGTTGTTAGAGTGATAAGAGACGTCGAAAATCTGCGAAAAATTGCCTGGAACCAGAGCTTTTTCGGGGAAACGGGGCGTGTGGAATGAAGTAACTATTTTGAAAACGGGGATATATCCCGACTGCAGCGCGGACACGGCCCCGTGTCCAGCGGACACGGCCTCGTGCCGAGCAAAGTTTTGAATTTTTTTTTTTAAGTGCTCGTGTGAGTGCCCTTGTTTCCCATAAGCTTTGGTTAGAAAACTTACCGCTTTATTTGTCGTCTCAATCGTTCGTAACTTACCAGGTATGATGTTGGTTTCATTCTTCCATCGTTTGAAACGAAATCTCTTCCTCTTCATCCTCAATGAATCCTTGATAAAGTTTCAGCCGTTGGCCATTGACTTTGAATGGAGGCCCATTTAGACAAGTAGTCTACTGCCACAAGTATATATTTGTTTCCTTTCGACGGTGGGAAAGGTCCCATGAAGTCGAGTCCCCACACATCAAAAATTTCACAAACAAGAATGCCATTTTGTGGCATTTCGTTTTTGGAAGAAATATTACCTGTTCTTTGGCAAGCATCACATGTTTTGACAAGACTTTGGGCGTCTTTGTAAATGGTTGGCCAATAAAATCCTGAATCGAATACCTTTCGTGCGGTACTAGCGGCACCATGATGCCCTCCGTATGGACCTTCATGACAATGGTGGAGAATTCTTCGGGCTTCGCTACCATGTACACATCGTCGGACTAGTTGGTCGGCACACATTTTGAAAAGATATGGATCTTCCCAAAAATAGTGTTTCACATTAGCAAAGAATTTTTTTCTTTGATGATGTGGCCACCCTTTTGCGACTACACCGCTAGCTAAGTAGTTAGCAAAGTCGGTGTACCATGGTTCTTCCTTGTATTCCACCATTTCCAGGGACTCAGTTGGAAATTTTTCGTTGATTTGTTCGTCTCTGGTCGCTTCTAAAGCTGGGTCTTCTAAGTGCGAAAGATGATCTGCTGCAGTGTTTTCTGCTCCTCTTTTGTCTCTGATTTCAATGTCGAATTCTTGGAGGAGTAGAATCCACCGAATCAAACGTGGTTTTGCGTCCTGCTTTTTGAAGAGATATCGAATGGCTGCATGATCTGTATAGACTATAGTTTTAGAAAGAACAAGATAAGAACGAAATTTATCAAAAGCAAATACCACAACTAGCAATTCTTTTTCAGTTGTTGTGTAATTTTCTTGTGCATCATTAAGTGTTTTACTAGCATAATAAATCGGGTGGAAGTGCTTTTCTTTTCTTTGTCCCAAGACAGCTCCAACTGCAAAGTCACTCGCATCACACATGATTTCGAAAGGAAATTTCCAATCAGGCGCTATCATGATAGGTGCATTGACTAACATTTCCTTTAGGGTTAGAAATGCCTGATTGCAATCTTTGTCAAAGATGAAAGGGGCATCTTTTTCAAGTAATTTTGTTAGAGGCCTTGAGATTTTAGAAAAGTCTTTGATAAACCGCCTATAAAATCCGGCATGCCCTAGGAAACTTCTGATAGCTCTTACGGAGGATGGAGGTGGTAATCTAGAAATGGTATCTATTTTGGCTCGATCCACCTCCATTCCTTCGCTTGAGATCTTGTGACCGAGTACTATTCCCTCTGTTACCATGAAATGGCATTTTTCCCAATTAAGGGCGAGGTTAGTTTCCTCACATCGGGATAGCATTCGTTCAAGGTTATCGAGGCATTGGTCGTATGAATCCCCAAAGATAGAAAAGTCGTCCATGAAGACTTCCATTGTCTTTTCTATCATATCATGGAAAATGGCTACCATGCAACGCTGGAATGTTGCGGGGGCATTACATAGACCAAACGGCATGCGTCGATAAGCAAAAGTTCCATAGGGACATGTGAAAGTTGTCTTTTCCTGGTCTTCGGGTGCTATCGGGATTTGAAAGTAACCTTTTGGAAGTTCTTTGAGCTCAAGTGGTGGGTCTTTAGGAGACTCCTTATTTGGTTGCTCATTTTGATCAAGAACTTTAAAAGTTTGTTCTATGGCGACCTCTTCTTCAACAAAGTGGTCAATCTCTTCACTTGTATCGGGTGGTTCATCTTCATCTTCAATTAGGGGGTCATTATTGCCGAAAGGATATTTCATTGACCGTTCGAGATCGACACTTCTTTTAAATGCCCCTAATTGAAGAGGTAGATTGTTGAACTTCCGGTTTTTCAAAGCTTCGTGTGTTTTTACAAATGGTCATCCCAACACTAGAGGAGCGTCATCAAGGATGACAAAGTCGGTCGGGATTACCATTTGATTTGTTTGAACCAAGACATCCTCAACTACACCGATTGATTTTATTACTTTCCGATTGGATAGAAAAATGGGTATTTGAAGTGGAGAAAAATCACTAATACTTAATTTTTTGAAAATGTAGTTAGGCATTATGTTAACACAAAGATCTTTATCAATTGTGACATTACTAATAAACGAATTTTGAAAGAAACATGGAACCGGTGTAATGTTAATTTCAAATGGGTCTTCTTTTATTAGTGAGGTTTGATCATTAGTTAACTTAACACTTACCGTTTCGTCAATTTTAGTGTTAGTGTTTAACTCTTTTAGAAACTTAGCATGAGTGGGTACTAAACAATGATTTTCAAAAGAAGGTGACAAGAGATTAATTTCTTCAAAATTAGACTCTTCTTGAATTTTAACGTTGTTGGACTCACCTTTTTTTTTGTTTAACTCATGTGTCGGTTTTTCACTTATTTTTCTTCCATTTTTACACTTTCGGTTATCTCTTTCTTTTTTAATTCTTCCCTTGCGCGGGACTCCTCTTCCCTTGCGCGAGATTCTTTTATACAGCGATCGATAACTCTAATGTGTTCTAATATCCTATCGGTTACTTCGGTTATAGAAAAAGAATCGGAATTTTCAAAGCTTGAATCCGGTTGTTCGATCCTTTGTTCCTCATAATACCCATATGAAGTAGATGGTTCACACCATTGTTCTTCATTGTAAGCATATGATGGATAAGGGTCGTAATTTTGTTCTTCATAATACTCATATGAGGTGGGTTGTTCACGCCATGGTTCCTCATAATAAGCATATGAAGGTGGTGGCTCATATCTTGGTTCCTCAAAGTATGAGTATGAAGGCTCATACCTTGGTTCATCAAAATATGAGTATGAGGGAGGAGGTTCATACCTTTGGTCTTCATAGGATGTGTATGAAGTTGATGGCTCGTACCTGGGCTCCTCATAGTAGGTGTATGAATTGGATGGTTGATATGAGTGACTATTTTGAACCGAGTGTGTGTTACGACAATTAGTGCAATAGTTACCCCTATAATCATCCTCCTCATAGGTGTAGTTGTAACCTCCTGAGTATTGATCCATAAGAATCACTCAGCAGACCACAACCAAGTCTCGAGATCAGAAAACAAAACTAAAAACGGAAACAGAGGCTGGACACGGCCCCGTGTTCAGTGGACACGGCCCCGTGTTCAGGATCTGTATCTGGGCGTTTTAATTAAATTTACTGATTTTGTTGAGCACGGGGCGTGTTCAGTGAGCACGGCCCGTATTCAAGCTACTGTTAATGGGTGTTTTTATGAAAATATGCAGCACGGCCCCGTGTTCAGTGAACACGGCCCCGTGTACAGGTTACTGTAAATGAAAATCTAAACTAAACAGCAGAAAAAAAAATTGCGCGCGTTTTAAAAAGGTTTTGAAAAACTGATTAGGTCGTCGATTTTAAGCTTTCTTAAAATCCTTGTGTCCCCGGCAACGGCGCCAAAAACTTGATGCGTGTGAAGTGTTATATATATTAGGTGTATATTTTAAGCCCCTTTAACACTTTTTAGTCAAGTTTTAAATTTATAAAACAAGATATTTACTAACACTAGACACACATATGGGCAAGTGCACCCATCGTGAGCGTAGTATAGTGTTGGTAAGATACCGAGGTCGTCCAAGGACACAAGAGCTTTTAGTACCGGTTTATCCTCAACGTCTAATCAAATCAAAAGGTTAGAAAAATGTTTTAACTAAGAAAAATAAAAACTAACTAAAAATGCTGAAAAATAAAAAGAAAAACAGATAGACAAGATGAATCACTTGGTTCCGACTCGTATCTAGTGTAACCTTTGATTATTTCCGCACTTTTGCACTTATTAAGAGATTATCTTAGTTATTGTAGTAGGCCCCTCTTTTGAAGGTGACGTTACCCTCACCCCAGTAGTTTGAGTCAGCAAGGATACAATCCTAAAAGGGTGGATTATTGGAAGATAATTAATTAAGTTATTAATGCAAATTATGGTAGGCCCCTCTTTTGGAGGTGACGTTACCCTCGACTAAGTAGTCTGAGTCAGCAGGAATACAGTCCTAAATAGCCGAGTTATAGTATTAATAGTAGTTAACTTATGAGGGGATCAAAGAGTTTGGACCCCCGCCATCCAATACCGTTAAGTATTGAAGGAGGTCCTACTAAATTTGACCCAGGTCCATTGCAGGACCTCTAAACGCTGAACAATGGCAAGACCTTTACCAAATCGTTCCCTTAACCCCCGACCAGGTAGCCAACATACCTCCATATAGACCGTGGAGATATGAATGGTGAAAATCTTTTATTTTATATAGACAGTAAAATAATGCCAAGACACCACGGACAAACGATAATGAAAGATCACCTTCAACATAAGCAACTAGTTATTAAAGTCATTAATACAAAACCAAGTAAAAAGTGCGAAAAGATTAGAAATAAAAAGTATTACACTAGACACTTTGTCTTCACCAAGTGATGTAAGAGACTTAGGCAAACATGGCCTTGATTGTCAAGAACTCTTACGATCAATCTTGGATCCCGAGACGACTCACACACTCTATGATGGACAATGGATGATGGTGGTGGATGATGGTGTTATGGTGGTGGTGGGTGGTGGGTGAAGTGTGAGAGAGGTGGTATGCCAAGGGATGGTTTGAGCTTGAGCCAAGCACTCCTATTTATAGGCTGAACAGAAGCTCGGGCACGGCCCCGGTCCAGTGGGCACGGCCCCGTGTCCACATCCTCTCTTTCTTCATTTAATGCAGCTTTGTCTTATTAGTTGACCACGCCCCCGTGTCCGCTGAGCACGACCCCGTGTGCAGAAGAATCTTTGTACTATGAAGATTTGCCTGGATTGTGCGAATCTTATAGTTGACCACGGCCCCGTGTCCGCTGAGCACGGCCCCGTGGTGGGCAATAGAAGCTTCTACCACTTTGTCTTTTCTGCTGACACTTGGGCACGCCCCCGTGCTGGCTGAGCACGGGGCGTGTTCAGTCTTCTGATGTCTTGTTTTGCTTGGGAAGATGCTGTCGTGGGGTCGGGCATGTTACGTCTTGTTCCTTTTCTTGTATTTATGTTAGATTTTGATGTCTTTTTGCTTCTTTTGTTAATTTGAGCTCATTTAATCCTGAAAATACAAAAGGAAGACAAAAGCACACTTTTTCCAACATTAGTACTAAAAAATGGTTAGTTTTATGCCACAATTGATGAAATTTATATGTTGCATTTTGAACACATCAAAAACCGAATGAAATGGCGATTGAAGACACATAAGTTACATCTTGGGAGTTCATTGAGGACAGTTTCAAAATTTCAGTGACTTGGGATAATGGCGATGTGGAGCTATACGACCCCAAAGACATATATTCCAGTGAGGATTTAAGCTTTTTAAAGCAGTTATCTGAAATTCCAATCATCAACAACTCTGGAAGCAAATTTGCTAAGAGACTCCAGAATGCAGTAAAATCACAGGTTGAAATTTGGACTCCGTCTGAAAGTGATGAGGAAATCCCAAATGGAAGCTTAGGGTACTCATCTGAAGAAGAAACCAACTTTGATCCATGATGCTGATTGTTGCTTTCCAGTGGTTGTGGTTTGTTATGCTAGTAATTTTTATTTGATGTTTTTTTTTCATGTTGAACTCTAATGGTCATACTAGAATGAAGATGATAGAAGTAATTTTGTTATTTTAATGATTGTGAACAGGTGATGATAGTTGTTTTATTCATCATCTTTGTTTATAACTTTTATCATCTATATAACGTAATATTGAAGATATCTACTTGTTGCTCATGTTTAATTTGTTCTATGTATAAAACGCAATAACAATTCATTGTTGTTATCATAAAACGCAATAAACAAAAAATAGCTAATATTTATGTAGGATATCATAAAACGCAATAAAAAAATAGCTGATAATTATGCATCATAAAATGCAATAACAAAAAAAAACTTTCTTTATTATTAATATCAGAATTTTTATACAAACTTACATTGTATTGTTAGACCCAATAGCAGTAGAAGAAACCTTCTCTTTACATGTACAACTGTTATCTCCTTTTCCACCGCATACGCGGCATGATTTCTGGATCTTTGAAGATTTCTGAATTGCAATCTCAAGATTAGACTTTATCCTTTTTTGTACACCGCATCCTTTTGTCCTTATTTTGATCGGGACACGAATCATAGAATCAGACTTTTCTAAGTTTCCTCCCATATCAGCAAACCTATCTTTGCGACTAGGAGGCGTCGCAATGACCATAACCTCATCAGCTTTATCAATATAACCTTTAATATGATCTTTGTAACGACACAGCTCATCTAAATCCCCAACCAACCTATTAACCACATATTCATTTGCTACAATGATTTCTCTAAAAACTTTATCAATTTCACTACTCCTACCAATCTCATCAAACCGAATATTACAATGAATTGAGCCATTTGAAACAACATCTCTCATCCGTCTTCTAAGAACATATCTTCTAGGAAAATCGGTTATATCATCATACCGTAGAACACAAAATATATGGCGCACAATATACCAAATTGTTCAAACCGTTTGCAAGTACAGCATATACTTAAACCATCTTCTTGTTTGCTGTATTGAACCTCTGATAAAATTAAAGTACTATATAAAATTAGTGAGATGTAATATAAAACGCAATGAATACTTACAAATATAATAAAACAAAAATAAGCATATGATCAAATAATATTAAAACGCAATAAACATAATGATAAAACGCAACTAATGATGAAAAACCTAAAACGCAATATTAGTTTAAAACGCAATAGATGTTTAAAAACAATATTAATTTAAAAAATTACCTTGAATAAAGATGTGCATGGCTGTTTGAAATCCTTTATTTCAAAATATTCAACATCACCCACAGTATCATGAGTCTTTGACATACACTTCCTAATGGCAGCATCAATTTCAATCTGAATATCTTGAAAGATTGTTTAGGTATATATTTTTTATGCTTGTTTCTCCAATACAAAGTCACTCCACATCTTAGACTGGATATACCTTGTATCATGATCATTCATCCTATGCTCATGCCTTTGAAAATCCATTGCAGTCTCAAAATGAGTGAAAAATTCAACAAGTGTACATCTTGGATTACAAAACTTTCCAAAGAAGTAATTCTCGCTTTCACATCTAGACGTAGTACGCATAAGACCAGCCAAATTCTCTCCATGGTAATAAGAGGGTATCCAATCAAATCGAAGATCGTACATATCTTTTAACCATTCATGATTTTCTAATCCAAAAGTGGACATTATTGAATGTCACTCAGTTTCAAAATCTTCTGGAATAATGGTATCATTCCAAACAACACAAGTCATTCTTGTATTAAACTCAATGTTGGATGACAAAACAGGACCAACCTGTATAAAAAGCAATAAAATTATTAACACGTAAAACGCAATAATTTAAACTGTATAAAAAATGCAGTTTATTAGATCATAACATGTTTTCATTTATTTTTCTATTAAAACGCAATATTATGAAAATGATAAAAACTAATACATTATTGGTAAAACGCAATTATGTTGTTATAATAAAACGCAATTATATAGATAAAATTATTTGGGGATAGTATTGTATGACTAATAAAACGCAATAATAAATACTATATAAAAATTGCAGTTTTTTAGATCATAACGTGTATTCAAATTATACTTATAATAAAACGCAATAATTTGAAATTGATAATAACTAATGGATTATTCATAAAACGCAATTGTGTTGTTATAATAAAACGCAATTATATTAATAAAAATGTTTGGGGATTGTATTGTATAATAAATAAAACGCAATAATAATACTATATAAAAATTGCAGTTTATTAGATCATAACATGTATTCATAAAACGCAGTTTAATTCCTTTGTCTTCAATTTCTCCCATATATGCCACATACATAACCTATGCCTAGTTCTTGAAAGAACATCCTTAATAGATCTCTTCATTGCAGCATCTTGATCAGTAATAACTTTAGGCTCATTTCCAAAAGCATTAACAAAACACCTTAAAAGCCATCAATAAGAATCTGCAGTCTCAGAACCAAGTAATGCACCAGCAAATGTGACATTCCTAAAATGATTATCAATCCCAGTAAATGGTACAAAAACCAAATCATATGTACATAAAACAAACGGATAATGCATTAGAAAAAAAAGCAAGAATATATAACGCAATAGAATATATAACGCAATAAAAGTAAAAACATACTTTTTGATTTGTAAGTAGCATCAAAACCTACTATGTCACCAAATACTGTATAATTTGTTTTTGATTGATCATCAGCCCAGAAAAGTCCTTTCATTCTTCTATCTTCACCAACAACATAATCACATGTAAAACCAGGAAAACATTCTTTCTTCCTAATAAGACGCCTAACTACCATTTATGCATCATACTCACCTATGTGAAGATTCAAATCCCTTCTATAGTTCATACAATCAACTTTACTAGCACCAACTTCACCAAAACCACCATACATTGTTTTCATAATATTGAATGCTTTAACAAGTCCAACATTGATTGCAGACAATCTAGATATAAAACTTTCTTTACCATAATCAATACTTCTGGCAGCTGGCAAGAAATGAATATTTTCATCTTCAACAAATATATGATTATGTTCTTCTTCAAAATAGTAGATTTTAAGCATATTATTATTCTCTAATATTAATTTCACATGAGCATTGCATCCAACTCTTTTTGAACCTCTATTATGCCTAACAATCTTTTTACTATTTTCATCAACTGAACCAGAGTCTATTGCTTTGCTAACATGAAATCCTTCTTTTGAGCAGACAATATATCTTATTTTCACTAAACCACCATCTTTCAAGAGGTATTTTTTCTTGCAGAAAAAAACTGCAGCAAGTGCATATCTTTGATAAAATGCAAAAGCCTCATCAAATGATTTAAAAAAACATTCCAACAGAAGGTCTAATGGATCCACTGACTTTAGGTTTGTGAAACTTTCTTCCACTGTTTAAGCATACACGTTCCTCCCATTTGGAATTGAGATCTGAAACATTTAACAAATAATTATAAAACGCAATACTTCTTATATAATCATGTTTAGAGTGTTAAATCTAAAATTATGTGCTTCATAATTGAAAAAATACAATTTGAAGTTTGTATATCATATAATGTGGTCAAAAGCATAAAACGCAATAAGTTCACTAAAACGCAACAACTGATAAACAAACAAAACAATGAATAAACGAACAAATTACAGTTAAATTATACAACAATGACAGTTGTGTGCAGAAGACAACTCAAAATTGAAGCTAAACATACCAACAGAGTCTGCAGAAGACATTGATGTTGTCGAATTGACGAACGAAACAAGATTATTGCTTGAAAAAAAGGTGAATTTGCGATCGATTGCGATTTAGGGTTATACAATCTCAATTTGTTATGCAATTGATGAACTGAGAGTAGAGGTAACAAAATATGGTATAATATTAGAACGAGTATATGATAATGTAAAATGACAAAAAGCCCCCGCGTCCTAAATTTTTAAAATTACAGATGGACGGCTAAGATGACTTCCTATACTTCCTAGCGAAAATAAACTTCATATTTGATCCTCGCTGTAGAATTAGATTACTTTAATTAAAAAGGTATATACAAGTTCAGTTTTTTTTCCGTGAACTGCTTAATAATTGTTTATTACTTTATTTAAAAAAGTTTTCGTTAACTGTTTAACAATTTACCATTTAGTTTATTATAGGATTTCCTACTTGTATATTGTTTGTCAAAAGTTTTATCGTTTCTAAAACATAACTAGATAATATTATTTTTCTATAGTGTATGGATATCATTTATATATAGATAACTAGTAAACAGACCCGCACTTCGTGACGGGTTTCATGATGTGTAAGTTATGATGTGTTGGGTATTCATGCAAGCTATCGAGCAACATTAAATACTTCTATTCCTTTCAACAACGCCATTAACCACTTCGGTCTTTGGTGTTAGTAAATTCTTAAGCTTCAAATACTTGATGATATTTTGTTCAATCTAAATTGCTATTGTAGTCTGATGTAGGATTCCTAAAAAATCAGATCTGAAATCATCAACACGATCAGGCAAAATGAAGGCTTAAAGCTCATTAGCGGCAGTCGCACCAACTATCAAGACAACTCTATCAGGGTTGAATTTTGCTTTGCCTCCCCTCACTCGTCCCATGAAACCTGCCATTGCCTAACGCAATCAAGTAGCAAAATTTCAACCTTCTTGATACACAAAATTTAACCCTTCTTATCAGCCAACCCATGCCAATTTCAAATAAGGAAACCCTAGAACCCACTGGTTGACTTCTTGCATTCTTTTTTCTTAAGGTAAAGGTTATTTTCACAAGACATGGTTTAATAATAGGATGTAGTTATTTATGTCTGAACACAACCGTATGGAAGTTGGTTTTATTTCCAAGAGATAATGACAATTATGTTCGTAAAGCATAAACAATGCTATAATAATAACTTAACAATTCAACCTAAGAGATACAGAGCAATCTAAGCCATAAAAGCATACGAAATTAGTACAACGAGTAACAGAGACCCACCACAAGAGGTAGCAATGGCAAATTCAAAGAGCACCAGAAGAAGACAGAGTAGAACAGGTGGCGTAAGACAAACGTCACAATTATGTACTTTGGTAGTACCATTTAATCTTTATATCAACCCATTAACCCGTTTGGAAAATTAAGAACTAATATAGTATTGATTATTCATTATCAAATTTTACTTCCCACTCTCCAAGCACATATACTTTTGAAATTCATTAACCCATCTAAATTTACCTTTTTTAACTTCCAAGCAGGTTATAAACGCCACACGTCTTATTTTAACCTCCCATCATTAATTATCACATGATATTCTAGAATTTGGGTTTTCATTTCAGAACCATCAAAAACCCCAATCATCACTTTCTTACTTTCATCATAAAATTGTAAGTTAGACTTCAAGGACCACTTTTAATTATCAAGAAACAATTTCATTGTAATTCAAATAATCCATGAACAATCATAAACACTGCAAAAGTAAGAATCCCAATTCTTCAGCTGTTAAACCTATAAAAATCAATTCTAGTCATTTATGGTGAAGATATAAACTAATATGTATGATTCATAAGGCTAATCTATGGTTCAATAATCCCCATCTAACTACATTCGAGTCTCTTATTAGATAATGGAGAAGTAAAGGAGAGATTTACATTTACAGATGTTAGTGAATGGTTCAAATCAACAAAGAGACCTTCTATATTTCTCTCTCTGTGATTCTTGAATAGTAGACTTCCAGTAACAAATGGTTGTTTTACATTTACTTCCATTGCAGAAAAACTTAGCTACAAGTTTTAGGGTTTGATATAAGCTAAAAAAATGGTAATATGTATTTTTGGATACCTGAGATTCTACATAAAGATAAACATCCCTCTTAAGCCCTAATTTGGCAATCATACACATATCACAACGTTGGGAGTTGAAGATTCCAAATTCAAAACAAAATTCGTTGCAGGTTAATAAAATTAAGAGTGGCAATGTAACTTACTCTTTGAGCTATCTATTTTGTTATCTGCCGACACCGCTACTACCTCCGTATCAGGCCATGCCGCTCCTCCGCTTCTTCCGCATTCTGCCTATTCACCTTACCCGACGCCCAACACAATCGTCTTTGAGTCTCTTCCCTAACCCTATATATATATATATATATAATAAAATTAAACTATCAAAGCCCTAAAGACTCACAATATAGAATCCATTGTTCCTCCAAATCAAGTTAATGATTCTAGTAGGCAAGAATTCCAAACTTGCTAATAAACAGATGGCATTATCGAGCTCAGGGGAATTTGAAGTACAAACCAACACAAAATCCCTGCATAGACAGTTCCAATCTTCACCTCCAATAAATTAATTCGATATGAATCTCAATCTACGTTCAATCATGCCCGTCTAATTAACCCTAAAACCCCTTAAATTTGTAGGCCTACCATGGATTTGGAACCAAGCAAAGCATAAGAAGAAGAAAAGCATCAACCAAGAAAAACTTAAATTCATAACCCTAGCGTGTAATAGGAGTCGAAAGATAGAAAGCATACCTGAAATACCTGTGAATGGAGGATGAAACGAACTCAGATGATGCTGAACAATGAAGTTTTTTTCTATCACAAACACATCAGAACTTCAGTCCTTTCAATTGCCACTTGAAAGAGTAAGAGAAGCTTGTGGGAAGAGGTGATGCGGAACATTCTTTAACACCGGTGAGAAAAGAGGTGAACACACATTGGAAGTTGGATTAAAAAGCAACGATTGAGATTGTTTACTATTCCTAAGAACCTACATCAATTGTTATTATATATAATATAATATAATATAATTAGGGCATGTTTGGCTAAGATTTTTGAACCAACTTATTGACTTATTAGCTTTTTCAAAAAGCTAATAAGAAGATTTGGTGTTTGGCAAACCTAAAAGGACTTTTCAAAATGACTTTTTGCATAGGAGAAAAAGTCATTTTTGAGAAGTTAGGATGTTGTGACTTTTTAAACCAACTTATTGACTTATTAGCTTTTAGTCATTTTACATCAATAAATTAAGCCAAACACTTTTTAAAAAACAACTTATTGACTTATTGGTTTTTCCCACCCTATAAGCTAATTCAAACACTTTTTTAAAAAACTCCTTTTCAAAAAGTCATAAGTCAATAAGACTGTGGGGTATGGTAGGACGGGGGTTTGGAGCATGGGTTGACACGTGGATTATGGGGGCACTCAATACACAAACCCAAGTTCTAGGGGTATGGTGGGCGTGGCTGGGCTGGCATGGCCAAGCCACATCAATTTTTTTAAATATATATATATATATATAAATATATAACCATTAAAAACTACATAAACATACATAATAATTACAAAAAAAAACATAGTATCAAAATAAAAAAACAATCATTCTTCGTCGTCTTCGTCGGTTTCGAACCCAGGAATCGTTGAAACATGATCCACCAAATCAGATCGAAGGTTGTGATGTATATCCCTTGACTTGATCAAAAATTCATTTGACGCTTTATCTTCGTCTATAACTGTTACGTTACCTGGTTGGGGGTCATCGTCATCATAGTAGGTAACAACCGCTCTACCTTCATCCTCCAAAATCATGTTGTGAAGAATGATACATGCGTACATCTTCCAATCTGATCCTTGTCCCATAGTCGACAAGGCATTGCTAATATTCGCCACCTTTTCTTCAAAACACCGAATGCTCGCTCGACGTCTTTACGTTCAGCCATTTGGACCCTGTTAAACTTTAATCTCTTTGGATCTATGGTACCGTGTCTTGTGAACGATTTTACGAAAACCCCCCACTCTGGGTAAATCCCATCAACTAGGTAGTACCCATACACGTACTCAACCTCGTTTACAAAGAAAGTTCCTTTGGGTCCTATACCATTTACCTGATCATTGAAAAGGGGCGAGTGGTTTATGATGGTAATATCGTTATGTGAACCTGGCATACCGAAGAACGCATGCCATATCCAAAGATCTTCGGATGCAACCGCTTCAAGCATGATGGCTGGCATCCCGTGAAATCCACTCGTGTGAGCGCCTTGCCATGCGGTTAGACAAAGTTCCCAAGGCCATTTCATACAATCTAAACTACCTAGCATCCCGGGTAGCCCATGATAATCGGCGTGATGTTCCAATATTTGTTGCATGTCACTGAACGAGGGCTTTCTCAAATAGATATTTAAAGCCCGGTAAAAAAGGAAGCTCCAGTGAACTTCTTGACCGATCCGTTAGAAGGGAGATCTACCCTACGGCCCCCTGACATTCTTGTTTTTGGATGGGAGGGAGGGAAACACGCGTGTGTCGATTCGACAGGTGTGTCCCCCCTCGTTGGGCTAAGGGACCATAGGTTTGTGGCAGGACAGGCGATAACCAAGGCAGAGGCGGGCAAAGTAGCTAAACACGAAAAAGCTTGCATCGAGAATCAGCACGTGTTCGTCCCGTTTGCTTTCGATACCTTTTGCGCTCTCGCCCCTGATGCGGTGCGGTTCCTAAAGCGGGTTCAACATGTGGTAAGCAGTAACACCGCACATGTTAAGGGGCAGAATTTTGTATTTAGCATAGTAGGGTTTGCTATTCAGAAGGGGGTAGCGGCGCAGCTTGTTGCTCGCCTACCTGCCATTAGTTTGTAGCTTTTCCTATAAAGTTGTAAAATACACGAACAAAAGTTGTGAAGACTTTCTCTAGCTACACGTGCAGACATTTTTAAATAGTCATCCATAATGTCCGAACTATTGCCGTACGCTAACTGTCTAAGTGCGACTGTGACCTTTTGCCACGTACTAAATCCTAATTGCCCGGTTACATCCGGTTTTTGTTGGAAATAAACATACTTCTCCTCAAGATCTCTATGTATCCTTAAAAATAAGTTTCTACTCATACGAAAACGACGCCTAAACATTTTTTTCATCATACTTAGGTTCCACTGAGAAGTAATCGTTTACCAACAAATTGTTAGCGGTGTGCCGTTCACGAGCGATGTACCTCCTCCGTTTAGGTTGCGAAGTCTCTTCCTCATCGTCTTCCACGATAGCTTTCACCACCGTCGCGATCGTTTGTAGAAATATTTCCGCACCATCGTCAGACGATGATGACGATTCACTTGAACTTGAAGAACTCGTGGCAAGATTGTGTTTTATGTGTTTGATATTGTGTAAGAAAAATGTTAAATATGGTAAGGTATTTATAAAGGAAAAAAGGTTTTTTTTTTTAAAATAATACCAAACGGCTAGCCCAACGGCTAGTTTGATTTGGCTATTGAGAGCCCGACATGTCATATTGATAGACCCGCCCCACGCCCGACCTTAAACTCCCGCCCCTTGGGCCACGCCCAAACCCAAGCCCACCCGGGGTGGTGGCTTGGGCGTTTTCAGCCAACTCACGCCTCAACCCCGCCCCATAGTCTAAATACTTTTCACAAAAAAGTCCTTTTTAATGCCCTTAAAATAGAATAGAAGTAGAATGAAAAGAAAAAGAAAACTTAAACCAAACAAGGATCATTAAATCCTTTAAATAATAATAATAATAATAATAATAATAATAATAAGAGTTTAAGAATAAGTTTGAATTATTGATACTCTAGCGAAAGTAAAAATAATTATATTACGACCCCCTCCCTGGTTAGAATGTTCTGCACCCTAGGCTCATCCTTTGGGGCTCATTCCCCACACCCGATTATGTAAACGTCTACGTAGATGCCATCCCTCGAGGATGGGACACCTCCACACCGACCAGTCTTATTTGCTCCTTCAGTATTTTAAGAAATTGTAACTTGCTGCTGATGTGTAAACTACAAGCATTTTTATAAACGGCGTTCGGTTGGTTAGTAAGAAAACAATTGACTTGGGCTTACTTGAACTGAATTTTTTTACATGGGCTTTAAACTGTAACTAGGTTAAGTAAGAGCTCTCAAAAACAACCCACTATTTATTACTGATTTGTATTTTCTTTCAATAGAGTCAATACAATTTCTGCTCAAGCTATCGATGTGGGATAAAAAACCAAACCAATTCAAAATGAACGGCAATAAAAGAAATGCAGTAACCAAAACTTGATTACATTCATCAAGTTTAACATTTAATGGACATAAATCAATTATTTTATGGTTCAACACTTAAATGAACAAGCACTACTAATCACAATAGTTTAACTTGGATGAAATGTCTACTAATAATTAATTTCATGGTTACTGAATACACCGATACCTATAGATTGCACGTAAAATATTATTCATATTTACATGTACATGGACATGGATATCTTTAACAAACATCTTTTATTTCCCTCCATACTTTTGTTCTTAAGCTTTTGGAACTGATCTTCTGACTTGCTTTTGTAAGTTTATTCAATGGAACTAAAAGTGAGAATTGAATTGGTTTCTTACCAAGAATAAGCGTAGATCAACTGAAGCAAACAAAACAAGCAATTACATAGTAGAAGAATAGGTGTTTTTTTTTTTTTTTCAAACTAACGGCATTCGTTCCGGTTTGGTTAATTCGGTTGTGACTACCGGTTTAGATAATGGTTATAGGAAAACCTTAACTGCGACCATAACCGATTTAACGGTTAATCAAAGAACCTTAAGCATAACCGACACCTAATCCCAGTTATCGGTTAATTCGTTTCGGTACCACCGTACCAGCCAAGTTAGAGATTAAGATTCATGTACTAAATATACATTTACCAATTGTTTTTTCTTTCTTTAGCGAAGCAAAAACATCTTAATTGTTTCTATTACTAACGGCCCTGAATATACATGTACTAATTGTTTATGTTTTTAGCGAAACCGAAACATCACAGTTGTTTCGAGTTTTCTCACTCCTAACCTCATTCGATTAATCCAATTCATTAAAACAATTATTGATTTATCCTACTATTTGGTCTCTCACATCACTTTTTTAAGAATCTTAAAGAAAACTATTTTTTAATAAAATCTACTTAAAAACACATGTTTTAAAATTCTAAATTTATGTAGTTGATAAAAAACCTTCGTTCGACTAACTTTAGTTATACCCTGATAATTAAATATTTATTAAAAAACCTAAAATATACTAAATCTAAAAACTTAAAATTAAGGACCATTGTTATAGTTCCCCTAGCTTATGTTTTCTTTATATAAATAATACGAAATACTATATATTTTTCTCTCAAACTAAACGCATTAGTTAAAGATATGTATTTCGTATCACAACACACCTAGGAGTTAGTAGGTTCGAATAACCCACTTAAAATAAACCTTATTTTTACTAAAACCTACTTGGAAAAAATAGAATTTGTTGTAAAAATTTGTATTTGCTGTTTGTTTTATACAATCTCAGTTATACCTTCTTAAATTTTTTATAAAAAAAGTATACTTGTTTTCTTTATAACATGTATTAACAAATGAGGTAAGGATTAAATTTGAACCTACCAATTCATTCATTTATTCCAGAACTTTATTTAAAAAATATGCATACAACAGAATGGTTATTAAAAAAAATATAAACTAAGGTTTAAAAAAGTAAGTTACTACATGGTGTTATGTATAAAAAACATAATCGAAAGGAGTTTCAACAATATATGTATATAGATTTGAGTGATTTTCAGTTTTTTAATCAAATACACAATTTTAATGTATAACTGGAGTTATTAGGATTACCGTTATTGTATTAAATATAGACTTTTAGCTTTTTAAAGTATTAATATAGATTTTTAGAATAAGTTTTCCTTTAAAAGAAGGTTTTATAAAAAAAATATTTTTTTGTAAGATACTTGATAATAAATAAGTTAGTGAGAGATCAAATACCATGATTAAATCAATAATTATTTAAAGAATTGGATTTATCCAATAAGATTAGAAGTGAAAAAGAAACAAACTTTAAAAACACTAATTTATATTTTAGTAAATATTTTTGTATTAACATTATTTTGGTAAATATTTTTCATACCAACACTACCTAGAAAACAAAAAAACTTTAAAACTCCACTAGGTACAGGATCCTACATATTGTTCTATCGAAACGTCACCTTCAGCAAGCGCTCCCCCCAAAGTCAAACTTGTCTTGTATGGAAGGTACACTGCGTACAAAACTACCTTTATAGCCTGTAGCATTATTGCTCTAGAATACATATCCTCACCTATGTATTTTACAATATAGTTGTAGGGAAAAGATCAAATAGAAAGTTTATTTTGGCTAGGAAGTGTAGAAAGCAATAGGATTAGGACATGTGGCAACATTTAAAATAAAGAAAAAGGGTATTTTAGTCAATCCAACCCTTTCTTCTTCCTTTTCAAAACCCAGTAACTTCAAAACCCACCGTTTTCAAAACCCACCATCTTCAACCATTTCTTCACTTTCTATCTCAATAATCACTACATTATAGTGCGATTTTCATCACCAATCAATTATTCAAACACCCGATCAACGTGTTCTTCAGCTTTTTTGAAGGAAATCCAGTTTAATTTCATAAAAAATCTCGTTTTTTCCGGTGATTTTGGAGATAATCACTCGATTAGTTCGATTCGAGCACTGATAAGTGTTTCAATCATTCAAAATTCGTCAATTGTTGAAGAAATCACTTCGATCCATGTAAGAAATTCTTTAATTTCATTTTTACGATCTGGGTTTTTGATTTACTCATTGCGTTTTACGATCATGGCGGGGGTCCGGGGGCAGCGCCCCTGGTAGCGGGGTCCCAGGGGCGGCAGCCCCTGGCGGGGTCCAAGGGGCAGAGCCCCTGGCTGGGGTTGAATTGCTGTAATAAAAATGCATCAGAAAAATTAATTTTCCAGAAATTGGCTCATTTCGAAGACAGTAATTCGTAGACAATTCAGACAGTTCACAGTCACAGACAGTTCCAAGACAGTTTTATATGTCCATTGCGTTTTAGAAATAAGAGAGTTTTATGTGTTTTCTGGCTATTGCGTTTTAGAAAAAAACATATTTTTAAGTGTTTTTAGTCATTGCGTTTTAGGTAAAACACATTTTTGAAGTGTTTTTAGTCATTGCGTTTTAGGTAAAACACATTTTTTAGGTGTTTTCAGTCCATTGCGTTTTAGAACGAGTCATTTTTAAGTGTTTTCTGGCCATTGCGTTTTACAAATAAGACATTTCTTTGTGTTTTTTGTGCATTGCGTTTTAGGTAAAACACTTTTTATGTGTTTTCAGTCCATTGCGTTTTAGAAAACAGACATTTTAAGTGTTTTCTGGCCATTGCGTTTTAGAAAGTACATTTTCTTTTGAGTTTTTAGGCTATTGCGTTTTAGAAATAAGACGTTTCTTTGTGTTTTCTGGCCATTGCGTTTTACAAATAAGTCATTTCTTTGTGTTTTTGGTGCATTGCGTTTTAGAAAAATGTCATTTTTTAGGTTTTTTTTTTCATTGCGTTTTACGTAACTGGGGGTTTTTCTATTGCGTTTTACGCAACTGGGTTTTAAATTTTTTTTTTGAAAATATAGCAATAGTATACTCGTTTTAAAGATAAAAAACGCTCGTTTTTTTGGTGCAATTTTTATAAAAAAATGTCGTATGAAAGAGTTATTAACGTTTAAAAAATGGGGGGAATTGGAGGAGAGAGAAACTATTAGCTTGGATTGACTAGAATGCCCCTTAACAACTCACGCGCCTCTTTTTTCTTCTCTTCAATTTCCATCATTTAATCTTAGCCCTTGATTAAATAAATTGATGGTCAAGATCACTTCCTAGCCTTCCTAGCCAAATAAACTTCCTATTGTATCTCCACCCTATAGTTGTAATCATGACCTAGCGCAACACACATATATTAGGCTAGAGGGTGTGGGATGGAGCCCCTTGGGGGTTATAAATGACACCTCAGCGCCACCTAGACGCCACGTCAGCCAGGGGGCTTTATAACCCCCCCCCCCCCCTTTAATTTGCAGGGTGTGAAATGGAGCCTCGTCATCATTACCTAATTATTTTTTATTTTTACATTTTACTTTTTTAAATTAAATGGCCATTTTATATAACTAGAAAATTAAAAAAAAAACATAATTTCATCCTAAAAAAAATAAAAAACATCACAAAGTCATTAAAAAAAATAAGAAGGTACTAGAAAAAAAAAACTACATATATTTCGCCCTAATTTGATTCTTGCGAGCCTCCATAATGCGTTGATCCGTCTCCGTTAGATGTGAGAAATCTTTCGCTAGAAAATCCAAGTCTTTCTGAATTAGTTTCTCCATCTTCATTTCTTGGTCCTTTTCCCTGATCGAGATCATTTTGTTGAGACTTGTATGGAACTCGCCCAACTTTGACGGCTCATCCGATGACGTTGAAGTACCATTTCCTCGTGCCGCTGCCTTACTTTTATCCCGACCCCTTGGTCGAGGCAGCTCCTCTGGTTGTTCGAACTCCTCATCATCGTCGTTAAGATTAATTGTCGAACGAGCATCGGACCCGGATGGTTCCGTTGTGGATGTTGATTTGGACCGTTTTGACCGAGGGCGGGTTGGGTCGAACGGTGGCACAAGATGCCACTTGGGAGATTTGCGAAGAAGCTCCCACGCATTTACATGCGTAAAGTGATGACCATGGTACACCCTATAATCGGAGTGGGCTTGGGTCATCACGTCCACATCGCTCGAACCGCTTCCCGAAATAGAGTCGGGCCGTCGATATACGCCGCGACCCATGGCGGTGAAAAACTTGTCACGAATATGGGCCCAAAAAACCTTTATGTCTTGATCGTCACCTATAAAAAAATATATTTACAAAGGTATATGTTTGATTTAAAAAATAAGTTTACAAAACTATATTTTTGTAAAGGTGTGTAAATTTTACCAACAATCTCGTCCTCCGATACGTCGAGCCATGCTTTTGCCAACTCGAACTCTTCCGTAGGCGTCCAATATTCGACCTTTTTGGTAGCACGTTTCTCGGACTCAATCTTCTTTTTATGGTTTCTTTTTTTTCTAGAAGAGGGTTCGACTTGGGTTTCAGGAACGGATTCGGTCTGGGTTGTGTTTTGGGTTTCGGGTATGGACTGGGTTTGGGGTATGTTTTGAGGAATGTGTTGGGGTATGTTTGAGGGAAAAAACTGGGGTTGAGAATAATACCCAAAAAAACTGGCCATCGGTTGAGTGATGGGATGAGGAGAAGTTGGGGTTGTTGGTGGCATTGGGTAATATCCAACCTCACCCGTACGCGAGTCTCGACGATACCGGTCCTCTTGCTCGTTGTTTTGCCAGTATGGATGGTTTGGGTCCCATGGGTTTGGGTTGTTGGGAAACATTGTAGAGAGGGGTTTAAAAAAAATTAGAGTATTGTATAAAAATTTGAGAGAAAGTGGGTGAAATGAGATGGAAAAATGGAGAAATGGAATGGGTATTTATAAACTTTGAATTTGAAAAACATTTTTTTTTTAAAACCTGACCGTTCAACGGTCAAAAAGATTAAATGTGCCTCGATCTGTGTGTTGTCCTCTCGTTACCATGTTCGCGAAACAACTATAGCGCCCCAAGTTAATTAGGTGGGTGTGGGTGTATAGCGCCCAGGGCGCCATAGATGGTGACCTGGCGAGGGTGGCGCCCCCCACACCCTCCGGCCTTATAGGGGAAATCACGAAAATAGCAAAATCAACGCCGTTTTTTCAATTTTGGCCAATGGACACCCCTCACCGAGCCGTTTCAGCATGCTGAAACGGCACAAGATTTCCTTTAAACGGCCAGCCAACTGTTGAGTGCCACATGTCCGACAAAGCCTGTAACGGCTTGAGGTTGCTGCAGTCCACGCCACGTGTCCGACCAATGTTGAAAGATCTTAGCCAAGCCGTTACAATCGGCTCCTGTTGAAAGATCTTAGCCGAGTTCCTTCAATGAGCCAAGTCGTGTGCTTAGGTTGTAGCCGAGCCATTACCGTACACACGTGGACCCCACTTCTGCAAGCCAAGCCGTTTCAGCTGGTTCCGAGCCGGTTCGCCTCATTGTTTGTGTCGTCTCAACTGCTCCGAGCCGTTTCAACCTATACTTAGAGCCGGGTCAATGTGTTGTTCGAGCCGTTTGACCGTCTGTTCCCCTATATATTTACCCACTTGTTTTTTTTTGTGTTCTTGTTAAACGAATCCCTCTACCACACTTAAATCTCATAGAAAATGTTATCTAGCTTTCTTTATTTGATTGTCATAGATGTTTTCGTGTATCAAATGCAAGAAATATTTATGAAACCTCACGTATCTGTTAGTTTAAAAGACGTGTTCCTGGGCTTTAATTGTCAAATTAGTTTTTGATATCGTTTCTCATATTGGAGTGTCATTCTCTTCAGAAATGCCACCTCTACTTACCCAGTAAGTGTGGATTGAAATTTCGAGTTCAAGACGCATTTTTATCATTGCTACAAGCGTTTTGACTCGAATTTCAGAAGAAGATATTTGATTCACTCCTAACTTTCAATTTGCTCTCGGTTATCAACCGAGTCCTAAGCTGCTGTTTGGCGAAGTTATGTTGTTATCTTAAGACTGCTTGCTTGGAGACCGAGCTTTTTTCTCTACTAGCCGTTTCAGCGGTTTGGCGAAGTTATGTTTCTATTTTTACATGTTATATCTTTTATGTAATTTGTATTAAATAATAATAAAAGTTACTTGTTTTTCATTCGATATATAATAGTGCAGAAAATTACCGTGCAAGTAATTTTAAATCTGTTTGGGTTGTTTATGTGTTTGGGCCGTTCATTTTAAATAATTTTAAATTTGTTTGGGCTGTTTATGTGTTTGGACCGTTCATTTTAAATAATTTTAAATTTGTTTGGGCTGTTTATGTGTTTGGGTCGTTCATAAAAAATGTTTTTAAATCTGTTTTGGCTGTTTATGTTTTTGGGCCGTTCATTTTAATTAATTTTAAATCTGTTTTGGCTGTTTGGGCTGTTTTTATGTTTGGGCCGTTCATTTTAAATAATTTTAATTCTGTTTTGGGTTGTTTATGTGTTTGGGCCGTTCAATACAAAAATAAACTTAACAAGTTAACGAAAAATAAATAAATAAATAAATAAAGAATCTCGCGCCTTTTTTAGCCAAAAAAAAATTTTATTAAAAAAACCTCAACCGCGTTTATTAAAAGCTAACCGTTGCCGTTCCAAGTTCCCACGTTTACCCACTTTATAAATACCCTCACAACGTTCCAGTTCACCACGCCGTCAGAAATCCAAAAATATTCGCCGTTTTCAGTAGAATTCTTCTCCGACTCCGTCAACGACTAACCTGAAAAATGGCAAATTCCTGGACCGACGTCGAAGACATCGCATTGTGCGAAGCATGGGAGGGGGGCTCTGGGTTCGGGTTCAACAGATTTTTGGGCAGCTTCGTGGTCCGGACCATAACCGGACCGTCGACGCCTTATCGTCCAGGTTTCGTGTGCTGCGGTTGGAATGTGAGAGGTTTGACCTCTATTTCAAGAAGGTGGAGAGAGAAATGCCGGACCTGGTTGAGGACTATCAGAATGAGGTGGCCCTGATCAACTACCGTCATGACGAGGGACATGAATTCAAGCATGTCTCGGAGTGGGAGGCTATTAGGATTTGGTTTTAGATTTTTTTTTATTATGTTTTGTTTACTTTTTTTATGTTATGTTTAATGTTTATGTTTCTTATATTAATATAAAAAAAATTTGTCTCCTTAAAAAAATACCTTAAAAAATAAAAAAAATATATCTACTGTTAACAATGTTTATGTTTGTTAATTAAAAATTTTATTATATTTGAGTCCGTTAACAAACGGCTTGGGCCCAAGTTTTAGAAATTAAAAGGGTCGTTAATTTAAAACGTGGTGGGCTGTTTGGGTCGTTCTTTTCAAACGTTGTTGCCTGTTTGTGCCCAAACGTTAGAAATTTTTGTGTTTGGGCCGTCCATATAAAACAGGCCCACGTATTACAAAATAAAAGTGGCCCAAGTATTAGAAAAAAACGGGCCGTTCATTTTATAAAACAGGCCCAAGTTTTAGAAAATATGTTTTATAAAAGTGGCCCAAATTTGTTAATATAAAAAAGTTTTTATGTTAATATAAAAAAGTTTAATGTTTATTATTTATGTTTTTATATTAATATAAAAAAGTTTTTGTCTCCTTTAAAAAATAACTTAAAATAAAATTTTGTCTCCTTAAAAAAATAACTTAAAAAATTAAAAATATATCTACTGTTAACAATGTTCATGTTTTTTAATTAAAAATTTTATTATATTTGAGTCCGTTAACAAAACGGCTCCGGCCCAAGTATTAAAAAATTAAAAGGGCCGTTAATTTAAAACGTGGTGGGCTGTTTGGGCCGTTCATTTCAAACGTTGTTGCCCAAATATGTTTTATAATAGTGGCTCAAATTTGTTAATATAAAAAAGTTTAATGTGTAATATTTATGTTTTTATATTAATATAAAAAGTTTTTGCCTCCTTTAAAAAATAACTTAAACAATTAAAAAAAATATTACAATATAGTTTTTTTATAAAACAGGCCCAAGTTTTAGATATGTTTTATAATAATTAATCTTTTTAACGCAGTGGGCTGTTTGGGCCGATAATTTAAAACGCAGTGGGCTGTTTGGTGTTTATTTTTATTTTCTTTTATTTAAATATGTTTTATAATAAGTTAAACATAAAATAAAACAGTGTTGGACCAAATAAGTTAACGGCCCAAACATTAGACAATTAAACTGTTTGGGCCGTCCATATATAGCGTGTGGGCTGTTTAGGCCCGAATACGTTTTATAAAACGTCGTGGGCTCTTTGGGCCCAAACACTAGAAATTTTTGTTGTGTTTGGGCTTTTTTTGGCCAAAATATGTTTATAAAAATTAATGTGTAAAAAGAGTTAAAAAACTAAAATCACAGTTCACATAGACAAACGGTTAAAAGTCATACGTTTAAGTTGCACGATACAACCTAAATATTACAAATTCTGTAGGTCCCGATATCTGAGGATCGATAACGAACCGAATCACTTGTTTATAGCAAACACGGTCACGTGTGCGGAATCCACGTAACTATGCCAAATCAAACATATAAAACAGTAACGACACAGTATTAATCAATGAAACACACTCGATTGATTAAACGGGATGAGAACCGATAACAAACTGATACAAACACAGTTTAGACAGAATTTTGACAGAGTTTCTTTAAGGGTATGCTCTCATCTACTTTCACAGTGAAAGCAGGATGTGTTTATATACTCCCTGGGCCCAAGTCTCGGCGAAACACAAAGTGATACGGCGAAACAGCATATGGGCCAGTGATTGGGCCTGAAGCAGCCCATTACACGACGAAACAGATGTGTTTCGTCGTTTATGTCGACGTAACAGATTCATTTGGTAACCATTCTGTTTCGTCGTGATGAGTTCGACGAAACAGCCTGTTTCGTCGAGGTCTGCAACAGATGTTCTGTTTGCTGTAAACAGACAGCAAACAGATAGAACATATAAACATCATAATGACCATTCTACCCTTAACATGCAACATGCATTGTTCGTTATACATTACATACCAAACGAAGACAAATAAGTCAGACACAAGCGGATAGGAGGATATCCGACTTGGTCGACGTCAAATACATACTCGATAATTCATAAAGACCGTACAAAATACATCGTTAAGTACAAGACTAGTTACAGACATTAAAAATGCATCAACAAACTCCCCCTTGTCTGTTACTCCTCTTCGGTCTTCTAATCTTCCACCTCAGTGTTGTTCGGACCACGAACTGCCCGAATGTATTCCCCGGTAGTAGCAAAAACACGCTACGCGCTGAAACTTCAAAGCTTGACGTGCATCCTGATCTTCATAAAAAATGTCATGACGATATAATCTGTTAATGTCAGCCTCGGACATGTTGACGATCCACATCGGATCCAACATCCGGTAATTTGCACGATTATCTCTAAACACAATCACGGCTTCATGAGTGTCGGAGTCGTAGCACCATAATGCCATATCTTCAAGAAAATCCTGCTGCATCGGCATTAATGGGATTTTATCTACGACTCGCGGTGGTTGATATACAAGCTTGTAGCGCCCTGTGTTCGTTTCCGGATCAAGAGTAAACTTGATCGGTTGATAGATGGGGAACTGTGGCTTGTATGATTCATCCTTCCATCCCGACTTCTTGTTTATTTTTATCAGTCGCTCAAATAAAGTAGCGCCGTCGAAGTTTGAACGATTAACAAGCTCAAGCCTCGTCAACGCTGCAACATCATAAAATGGCAACGATAAAATGCTCAGCAATGACCGGAAGTATTGTATACCGTATTCACGTTTAACGGATACGCAGTGTATATCCTTAACAAACATCCAGCATAGAATTCTTCCACTTGGCTTCGCCTTTTCAAACTGCAAGTAGTCAACTTGAACACTTTTCCATTTTGTTTTAGTTTCCAAATGCAAGAACGTTTTATGAAGTAGGTTTCAGGCTTCCGGCAGAAAACACCAAGCAACAACTTCGGCTTAATCAAAAACGAACTTTACAAATAACACTAAAAACGAATTTAAAGCGCGGTAAACTAAACGAAAAGGCAATAAACTGTGAAAAACAGTAAGCAACTGTACAAATGCAATCTTTTTGCGAATCTCAAGGATAAGGAATCATACCAGCTTACGGTCTTAGTCAACATGATTGTGATTTCTGTTTAAAGCTCTGGATAAGTATACTACCTCGATTATCGGTATTGTGGTCCACATAAGCTCAAACTGATCAGACGTAATCATAATTTAAGAGATACGATTAACGGTAAGGATTATACTTACTTGTCGATGTGAATCCACTCATGACACATTCCCGTATCAAGGTATGCACGAGAATTCATCTTACCGGTGAGTATACCGTTTATCATCCGTTTGACCGTATAAAAATGTGAGAAACTCACTTATTTTGATTGAAAACAAGCCCTATGTGATAGAATCACTTATTGATGAGGAACTTGATTTTCAGATGCATGAGGGCACAGGAGCAAGTCCGTGAACAGGTCAGTACTTTCGTACAGCAGAGAGACGAACTTGACTCCCGCAAAGAATCTGTGATATATTATCACTTATTTTGTTTGGACATGTGATTGCTGATCACTTATTGAGGTCGAATGCAGTATGTATACGTATGTATAGTATCATGGAAGATCTTAGACTTCGTCTCTGTTATTTTTACGGTTTGATACAACCATGATACCCAGATGATAAGACAGCATAAAGACCGAATATTTCAGATCTCGGCAATCTCTCAAACGAAATTTCGGTACTAAGACCATATGCCAATGAATGGTTCCCACCTGACTTGAAGTCTGTTAGGTTTGTATCATCCTGCACATTTTAGTCTGATTGTGAGCCTACCGATACATCGTTAGTAGAGATACTTATCATTTTTCTTTTTGTTTTTCATTTTGAGCACATTGACCGACCACACCAGTGAACATCATCATTTTCCTTTATCCAAGAAACTCATTTTTGGTTTTTCTATTGTTTTTGAATTTTTTTTTAATTTTTACAAACGAAACTACAGAAAGTAAAGACATCTTTTTGGATTTTGAAATTTTGCAATGTTTTTGTATTTTCTTGAAATTTCTCCCCCTAAAATGCTAAAAGAAGTTTACGAAAACGAAAATCTTTTTGAATTTTTAGAGTTTATAAAGAAAATATTTACAAAAACGATCAGCCAAAGAAGTTTACTCGGGTATCACCTTAATGCCATTGACCAAAAGTAGATAATCAAAACGTGATTTATCAAAAGCTTTTGTAAACAGGTCGGCACGTTGGTGATCAGTGGGGACATGAACGACATCGATTAATCTCTTGTCAAAACAATCACGTATGAAGTGATATTTAATGTCGATGTGTTTAGTCTTGGAATGCTGCACAGGATTTCTAGTGATCTGTAAGGCAGCATTATTATCAACAAAAATATGAGTAGATAGGAATTCTAAACCGTAGTCGCGCATTTGTTGTTGTATCCAAAGAACTTGGGAGCAACAACTCGAGGCAGCAATGTATTCTGCTTCACATGTTGATGTAGCAACACACGTTTGCTTCTTGCACTGCCACGTGACCAGGCGATTTCCTAAGAACTGACATCCTGCTGTTGTTGATTTGCCATCGATTTTGCAACCACCAAAGTCAGAATCACTGTATGCAATTAATTCAAAACTATCATCCCTAGGGTACCAAAGACCAAGGTCCGGGCATCCCTTCAAATAGCGAAAAATCCTTTTGACAGCTGACAGATGAGAGGCCTTCGGGTTTGCTTGATATCTTGCAAGCAGGCATGTTGGATACATTATGTCAGGCCTCGAAGCGGTGAGATACATGAGAGATCCGATCATGGCGCGATAATAAGAAGAGTTGACACTTTCTCCTTTCAAATCCGGAGTAATCCCGTGATTCTGCGGAAGTGGAGTACCAATGGGCGTTGAATCTGACATTTGGAATCGACTCAAAATGTCACCAACATATTTAGTCTCCCCAGACTCTGTTTGTTGAACTTGTAGACCCAAGAAGAAATTCATCTCCCCCATTGCGCTCATTTCGAATTTTTCTTGCATAACACGTTCGAATTGCCTGCACAAAGAATCATTAGTGGAACCAAATATTATATCATCAACATATACCTGCACCAGCAGAAGATCTCCATCTAGTTCCTTGATAAAGAGTGTGCAATCAATAAGACCTCGTCGAAATCCATTCTCCAGAAGATAGTTGGATAAGGTTGCGTACCAAGCCCTAGGTGCTTGATGTAAACCATAAAGAGCTTTGTTGAGCAACCAAACCCGATCGGGGTGAATAGGATCTTCAAAACCTGGAGGTTGTTCGACGTGCACCTCTTCTTGAACTATACCATGAAGAAAAGCACTTTTGACATCCATCTGGTAAACTTTGAATCCTTTGAAAGAAGCATAAGCTAAGAAGATCCGTATAGCTTCCAGACGTGCAACGGGTGCATAAACTTCATTGTAGTCAATGCCTTCTATCTGGCGAAAACCCTGAACAACCAATCTCGCCTTGTTTCGAATAACCACTCCACGGTCGTCCTTCTTGCATTTATAAACCCATCGTGTGCCAATTTTCTTGTAGTTATCCGGCTTTTCAACAAGCTTCCAAACACCAAGCTTTTGAAATTGTTGCAGTTCGTCCTGCATGGCTTCAACCCAAGAATTATCTTTTAAAGCATCCTTCCAAGACTTCGGTTCTTCTTGTGAAACGTAACACGCAAAGGACCAATCGTTTTGAAGACCAGATTCTCTAATGGCTGAATATAAACCAGCATTCTGGTTATTTCTCAGCTGATTACGCGTCTGCACACCGCTTTGGACATCTCCTATAATGTTCTGCTGTGGATGGGTATTGTGAATCCTCAATTCAAGATTTTCAGGAACACTAGCATTAATACCCAAATTGTTAAGATTAAGATCAGCAACCAACTCCGCACCGGGAATATGAGTGGAAGTGGATGCATTTCCTTCAGCAGTATCATCATTCTGCACTTGAGGAATTTCTAAAGAAGTGCCATGAACAGGAACAACCGGGGCAGAAGTGCCTTCAGTCGCATCAAGATGTTCATCATCTTCCGATGACTCATTGTAGTCAGTAGCATCTTCAAATACCTCATTTTGAACAGTATTGTTAACTGAATTAGAACCTTGTGGGTTAACAATAATTGGTCTTACCAAAGACGAGCCGGCAGCGTTGTCACTATCAAATAACATTTGAACAGCTGCAGATTCTTCATCAAAGGTTGGCAGATTAAAGGAGTCGAATATCCCATCGTAATCGAACATCCAAGGATCACCCGGAGATCTAACAGGATTTGTGTACCTTTGAACCCTTACTTCATTCCAAAGCTCAATCTTTTTGGTGGTCAGATTCCATACACGAAAATTTGGAGTTGCATATCCGAGGAAGAAACCTTCGATAGCTTTTGCGCCAAACTTTCCATCTGGGTCAATCATGGTACATGGACCGCCAAAAGGTTCAAGGAAAGAAAGATCCGGTTTCCTTTTCTGTAGAAGTTCGAAACAAGTTTTGCCATGCCTCTTAACTATAAGAACTCTGTTCAAAGTGTAGCAAGCAGTCGACACAGCTTCTGCCCAGAATTGAACAGGAAGCTCCGACTCTACCAACATCGTTCTTGCAGTCTCAATAATCGTGCGATTCTTCCTCTCAGCGACACCGTTTTGTTGTGGAGTATAGCGAGAACTGTATTCATGAAGAATGCCTTTAGAAGTACAGAACTCATCCATCACACGGTTCTTGAATTCAGTTCCATTGTCGCTTCGGATCCTCTTCACTTTCAACGTGTATAAATTTTCCAACATTGTAAGAAGATCCTTGAGGATTCCAGGAGTATCACTCTTGTGTGCCATAAAAGCTACCCAAGAAAATCTAGAATAATCATCAGTAACAACCAGACAGTAAGCATCTCCGAATGTTGTCTTGTGCTTCATAGGTCCAAAAAGGTCCATATGAAGACGTTCGAGAGGCATGCTAACAGTGTTGATTTTCTTCAGAGGGTGAGATTTCTTTGTTTGTTTCCCTTTTTGGCACGAAACACAGATATCTTGTAGATGAAAGCTTCTCACAGGCACACCATTCACAAGGTTATTTTTCACCAAATGGTTCATTTTTCTTAAGTGAATGTGCCCCATTCTTCTGTGCCAAGAAATAGACTCCTTCTCTGTGGCTTTTGAGACAAAACATGTTACTTGCGCAGATGACGTAATAGCTTGACTCATATCAAGAATATAAAGATCATTAATTCTTGGAGACGATAAGAGAATCCATTCATCAGGAATCTTGAATCCAGGTTTAAGCACATAACAACCGGCATCATCAAAATGCACGGTGAACTTCTTATTGCAGATTTGCGACACACTGAGAAGATTATGATCAAGTTGACGAACATAATTGATCTTTTCGAAACATACCACACCGTTTGAGATCATTCCTTCTCCAGTGATATATCCGCCTTTGTCTCCTGCGAACGCGACATAGCCTCCTTTAATATTTCTCACATCGTACAGAAGCCGTAAGTCGCCTGTCATGTGCCTGGATGCCCCACTATCAACAATCCAATGACTACTGATAGTTCCTCCTGGAACACCCTGCACATATCATCCAATGATTAGTTAAGGATGGGGACCCAAGCCATAGTGGTCTTGGGTCGTCCCTGAGCATCACGAATAGTGATCTCGATCTGTTGATGATTTTCCAAACTAACAGCTCCCCCTGAACTTTCACTCATCTTAGGTTTCCAAGTTTGTTTTTGTTTACCAGATTGAGTTTTGTAAACAGATTTTGAAACTTCTGGTTTTAAAGGTGAACTTGGTTCCCTTGGAACAGATTTGACCTCAGTTTTTAAGGCCTTTTCTATTTTCTTGACATTCTGACGTCGTTGTTTCGTTTCCTGTTCTTTAACAGTTTTGTTATCATGTTTTTGGGAAACGGGACGACATTGAGTGTGAATCTTTTCAGGTGGTGCTTTCTCAACAAATTTATCTCTTGGAGTGTTTACACAATCTTTGATGATGTGCCCAAACTCTCCACATTTAAAACACGTTCTCCTCTCAACAAACTTAGGAGAAACGGATCGACGCTCATATGTCAAACCTGTAGAGCCTGAGGTACTTGCCTTTTCATCACACCCGTTTGAATGTTGAGTGTAATTGTTTTGACTGTTACGCTTTAAAATCTTGACTTGTTGTACAAAATCAGTGTTTGATTTGTTAGCAAAAATCTCAATTTTATCAGTACCCTCAGATGCCACAAATCTGACATCATTGTTTTTCTTTTGATAACGAGCTCCATTTGTTTCAAATTTTGATTTAGAAACATTTGGCCTTTGAGCTCGTTGAAATGGTTGTTTACCCTTAGGAGCAAAAGGTTGTTGCTTTGTTGGGGAGTTTTGATTTCCAAATTGCTTTTTGATTTCAGCTTTAGGAATTGGATCACATTGAGTCACAATAACTCCCGGGATCGTCTTTCCCAAAAACTTGCTTGTGTTATCTTCAAAAACTTTATCAATCAATGATGGATTGACGTTTTTAATTGGAAAATCATTATCCGAATAAATTTTAGAATCACCAACCAAAGTATACAACACATTGTTACTCTTAATGGTAGACACAGGTTTCTTGTCGTCCTTGACAGGATTAATCACTTGTTTGGCAACTTGTTGCACATCAGGAATAGGAGGATCACAAAGAATATGATTCTCAATTGGAATTTCTATTCCCTTTTTCTTGTCAAGTGATTCATCCTGGTCATTAGCATCTGTTTCATCATCAGATGAATCATAATCCTCAACAGTTGGAGGACTTTGACTCACTGTTGTTGAAGTTTCTGTTTCAACAGATGAGGTTCCCGAGGAATTGTTCGGTTTGAACCCTAATCCAGTAGTAAATTCCTCATAATTAAGAGGCACACTGGGTTCAAAACGAGGCATATCCTCTTCATCAGGTGGTGGAGCATAATTGTGTCTCAAAGGGGGAGGACATTTCTTATACCCAACACCACTCTTGTTTTTCTTCAGTTGTTGAACATCAATTATGTGATCGAGCACAAATCGGGAGTTAGAATAACTCTCCAATTTTTGCTTGATAGCATCATGCTCGCACTTGGCAATGGCTAATTCCTTTTTGGTTTCCTCAACAATATTAATGTAATTGTTAATACTAATTTGTTTATGATAAACAACTTTGGTAGTTTCGGAAACACTTTTCTTTAAATTTTCAATTAAAGATTTAAAGTCCTTTTCGTTTCTTGTTAAAGCCATATTTGCCTCTTTGCACTTTGACATCTCAACAACCAAACTTTGATTGTGACCATGAATTGTGTCACATTCAAGTTTCACTCTATCACATTCCTGTTTCATATAAGCACAATCAGTACATATTCTAGGAGTTTCAGATGTTACCTGACTCGAAGAGGCTGAAACATTTACCATAAATGCAGTTTGAAAAGAAAAAGATCCGTCTTCAGAGAAGAACTTCTCCATTTCCTTAGATGCTATCCCAGCCTTCTTGATAAGAACCGATTTCTGAGACTTCAACTCCTCTGCTTCATTCAACAAGTCATCAATAGAAGTCGCTTCTTCTTTCACATCTCCTGAAATAGAACTTTCTTCATCCGAACTCCCGGTATAACCCGAACTGTCATCACTTTCAGAAAATTCTTCTTTATGAACGTGCTTGATGTGATTGATGATCTTTGCATAGCACGCTCTCCTCCTTCATTATCACCTCCCCCTAATTGTAAAGACCAATTACACCCTTCATCTGTTTGAACAGTCAATGCACGAGTGTTGTTTGGTGGTACAGATTGGTTCTGGTTGGTGGTATTGTTCACAGCTACTATCCCTTTCCCACGATTGTCTTGAGTGCCTTGAGTGGCATTTGAAGTACTTGTCTGATTTCTGAAAGGGTTCTGATTGCCTTGCTTGGATGGTCGGGTGCACTCACGTTTGAAGTGACCCTTTTCGCCACAATTAAAACATGTAACCGCTTCTTTATCAAACCCGTACTTCGTATCCTGCTTACTATCCAAAGAACTTCTTCCTGTTCGACTCATGAAATCCCTTGCCCTTCTAACTGCACTTGCAAACGCCCACTTTATATCCATCAACTCCATTTCATCACGATCGATTTGTTCTGATACCAATTGTAGGTCCCGATATCTGAGGATCGATAACGAACCGAATCACTTGTTTATAGCAAACACGGTCACGTGTGCGGAATCCACGTAACTATGCCAAATCAAACATATAAAACAGTAACGACACAGTATTAATCAATGAAACACACTCGATTGATTAAACGGGATGAGAACCGATAACAAACTGATACAAACACAGTTTAGACAGAATTTTGACAGAGCTTCTTTAAGGGTATGCTCTCATCTACTTTCACAGTGAAAGCAGGATGTGTTTATATACTCCCTGGGCCCAAGTCTCGGCGAAACACAAAGTGATACGGCGAAACAGCATATGGGCCAGTGATTGGGCCTGAAGCAGCCCATTACACGACGAAACAGATGTGTTTCGTCGTTTATGTCGACGTAACAGATTCATTTGGTAACCATTATGTTTCGTCGTGATGAGTTCGACGAAACAGCCTGTTTCGTCGAGGTCTGCAACAGATGTTCTGTTTGCTGTAAACAGACAGCAAACAGATAGAACATATAAACATCATAATGACCATTCTACCCTTAACATGCAACATGCATTGTTCGTTATACATTACATACCAAACGAAGACAAATAAGTCAGACACAAGCGGATAGGAGGATATCCGACTTGGTCGACGTCAAATACATACTCGATAATTCATAAAGACCGTACAAAATACATCGTTAAGTACAAGACTAGTTACAGACACTAAAAATGCATCAACAAATTCATTTCGTGAATTACAGATAAATTTTTAAAGTTTCAAACACTGAAAGGTGTTCAAAGTCCTCGTCGTAAAGTATTGCGTAGTCGAGCAGGGCCTCTTCAACGACCTATTTTTCTTCCATGTTCGGATTAGTTTTTTTAACATTTTTGCACCTTCCTAAAAAACGGTTACATTTAAAGCGTAGAAAAGCAAGACGAGTCGTCAAGGCATCGACACTTCGGGACGTCTCTTGTAGGTGAATGCAAAAGTAGTTGAAAACCTGCCCCCAGAAAGCAGCATCGGAAACTGAATAAGTGCCCAGATCACGAGCGGCAGCGTACAAAACGACAGCAGCAATATCTTCCTCGTCGGTCCAAAAATCCATTTTTTTTTTGTTAGTGGGAACTTTGAGATGAGAATGGGGTTAAATGGGAGGAGTAATCTATGTATTTATAGCTTTGAAATGAGAATGGGGTTAAATGGGAGTATATAATATTAAATATTAAAACATATTAAAAAGAAGAGTTATTTTATTTAACAGCATTTGGGCGTGGCAAACACCGCCAAAAATATAGTTTATCAGTCATGAATCGTCTATATGACAAACATATTTGTTTTACGTCTCCAGTAATGTTAATTGGTTTGTCCGTAACGAGATGCTCCATAAGCATACACAGATAGACAGCTTCATTGCCTACGATTGACCTGTTAGAAATCACGTAGTTATCGTTTAGCTCATGAGTTATGCAGCAATCTGGTTTGCCTGTCTTTTTCCAATACTGCAAATGCACCAGCAAACCAGTTAAATACACCTTAAGCTTCGTCAACCGTGGAATAATAACTGCCCTAAATTTGTCTAGTCGTCCACAAAAGTCTTCAAACGGGTACAAAACTAATTCCTGGGATGCCAACTCTAATCGTACCAACAGCCATTCGTTATTGTCAATCGACAGTGGGATAAACACAAAATCCACGTCAAAAAAGGAAGGAAATGGGTTTTCTTTACCATTTCCATAACCAACCACGCTCTTAGGAACGGATTGTAGTAACGTGTCATAGAATTGAGGTGGAAGAATTGTCCACCGCAAATTTAACGTGGGATCCTTTTGTAGGTTTCTACTTCTCCAAGCCATTAGTCTTCCGGTCCATCCCTCAATATGCTGTTTAATGAATATTATATTAATACAAGTTACATGTAATAAACAGTAAAAATACAAATTTTGTTAATAAAAAAGTTCTAATGAAATTACAGTTGCTGTTAGGTAGCCATTACAACGATAGCCTAATAGAGTGCCCCAAAATTTTTTGTCCAACTCCACATAACGACTGAAAACAGCTAAATAACAGAATGGGGCGTCCCCATTACTGTAAAATGTTGCAACATCTTTTGACCAATTCTCATATTCGCCGTCTGGAATTGCCCATCTTCCGCCTCTGTTCGGGTGTAAGCTTTGACGATTAGTTACAAAGTTGTTTTCTTCCGGCACCTGCGGCACAGCCGTTTCAGACGATGAAGTTTCACCTGACTGTCTGGGTGCTTTCCATTTCTTAAGAATCCACGTTGATGATTTACTAACTGGTTGAGAGCAGTATACGTCACTCTTGTTTTTGTCAGCCATTATTTGTTTCAAGGGAGTTTCAAGGCTTCTCAATGGAGTTGTAAGAATATTTTGCGATCTTATTTAACATGAAATTTTTTTTTGAAAAAAATAATTTTTTAAGCGTTTTCAACACACTCCTTTCAATAAAGCTACTGCCCGAGCCGTTTCAAGTAACTGCCTGAGCCGTTTCAAGGCACGTGCTCCAATAAAGTAAAAAGTCAAGCCTTTACCACACCATGCATGTGCTGTTTCAACGCACGTGCTCCAATAAAGTAAAAAGCAATTGCCCGATTCGTTTCATGTAACTGCCCGAGCCGTTTCAGTGCACTTGCTCCAACATAGTAAAAAGTCAAGCCTTTACCGTTTCATGCTTGTGCCGTTTCAACCGACATTCTAGCCGGGTCAACATGTTCATGTCGTTTCCACTGTAATGCCTAGCCGTTTCCGCTGCATGCCCGAGCCGTTTCAGTTCAATGGTTCCGCTGTCACGTCAGTCCTTATTCGAGCCGTTTCAGATAACTGTCCAAGCCATTTGCAGTTGCTTTTTATGCCGTTTCCAACATATGGCCAAGCCGTTTGACTGCGCGTGTTCCAATAAAGTACTGTTCCCCGTCAGACGACATTCAAGTCGGGTCAACAAGAACAAGTAGCCGTTTCCTCCCATGTGACAAACACCAAAACACTTTGAACCCACTTTGAAACTTTTCTCCACTTTGGAGCAAAGCAAAGCACTTGAAGACCCAACGTTGAAGATCCGAAAGATCGTTGACCCGTCTGGGACCACTAATCACACTTCTTCGACATTAGTTGTGGGCCCCCCACTATGGACTTCAACCGACACGTGAACATGCCAAATGATTTCGGGAACATGCCAAACGACCAAGAGATGGAAGAAGCTTTCATGGACCCCCCTTCATGCCCGGTAAAATGTTTGCGGATTATTGAATAAAAGATTAGATTTTTATTTGAATTCGTATACTATTTTTACTTTTTTCTTCTTATATAGCAAATAACCATTAAAGTACGAGAAAAGTGGTTGGTTTTACAATCTTTGCGTGACGTGATGACTCCGGCGATTGAAACAACTATTAAGCAGATCTGTTTCGGTCCATATTTAGACAATAGATGCACCACATGTGATAGCCTTCTTTTATATGACGTTGCACAACTACAAATATCGACTCCTTTTCCCCGTCTTGGTATTTCGTATAGATTACGAGGGCAGCTATTTACATTCACCCCTAAACAATTTTGTTTAATAACGGGGCTACGTTTTGGGCACACTTCTTGGTCACCTATAGACCATCCGAACTCATTTAAGAACAGATATTTTGAACATGGATCAACTGTTAGTTTTGGGAGAATAATGACTTTATTCGAGAACATTAGGCAGATTAACGAAGCTGACGCCGCGAGGATATGTCTCCTCATGCTAATCGGTCAAGGTTTTTTGGGTTGGCAAAAAACCAATGTTGTTGATAATATGCTTTTAGACCTTGTGGATAATTTAGAAGAATTCAGACAATATCCATGGGGTAATTATTTTTGGGAAAGTACTTATATTGCCATATACAATTTGCACAATCGGCAAAAAGAAGACGCTAAAGGTTTTTCTTTGGCTGGATTTCTCTGGCCCTTCAAGGTACCCGTGAATGTCAATTAATATAGTTATTTCGAAAACCATATAAAATTTCAATAAATTCTCTTGTGTAGATGTGGGTGTTGGAGACTTTTCCTCAATTTAAGAATTCAAGGGAATGGTTTCAAGGTCAGACGATTCCAAGATTTTTGGGATGGAAAGAAGGCAAGAAGTTTATGAGGGTCAGTGTGGACAGATTGCTTCAATTAGCTGCAAAGGTAAAAATCTTTATCTTTAAATATAGATAATTCCGTATATTATATTTTAAAGTATAATGGGTGGGCTGTTTAGGTGTTCATATTCCGTTAACAGGAAACCCAAAAAAAAAATTAAAATTGAACTATTTAGGGTGTTAAACTTATAAAAAATTAAAATTAAACTATTTAGGGGTGCTAAACTTATAAAATTTAAAAGTTTACTGTTTTTAAAACTCATATTCCAAAGTAATAAAGTTTAAAAAATAAACATAAACATTTTTATTGTTTATATTAATAAGAGTAATCTGCCATTTTGCCAAAAAATTGAGTTTTGGACTAAAGTTGCAAAATTGACCAAACCACAGGGACCAAAATGGTAGAGAGAGATATTAATATTTTATTAATGTTTTTTTTTGTTTTAACATTGCAGAAACGTGAATTTAGGCCGTCTTTGGTTATATTGCCCACTGAAAATGAGTTGCAAAGCGCGAGGTATTTGTCTAGTTCAGATTATTTAGACACTGAACGTCGGATGTATGCCAGTGCAATGCCGGGCGAGAATCCTGTTCAAATGGCTACGGAAATACCCATTCAAATGCCCACAGGGTTCACGGGTCAAATTCAACCCGAAATGCAGGCTGCCCCCCGGTGTCGGCACACAAGAACAGATGGCGTCTGTAATGAACACTTTGTTTGGTGACGATGGCGCGAATGAAGGTTATAATCCGGCACCGGATCAACAGGAGATTCCACAACAGAATTTTGTTCCCCCTACGTCCACGTTTCAATCAAATTACGAGAATGAGCTGATTTCACAATTTAAATCACTCATGGACGAGAGGCTGCACGAGAACAACCGGAGACTGACCGATATGTTCATGTCAGAGTTTTCGCAAACATATCGGTGTTCCCCAAAACAAAAAACTGTCAGGACTCCGACGACCGTACAAACGCCAAAAGAACAGGCACACACTCAGAGTGATAATGTAATGTGCTTTGTGAATAATTTTTTTTATAATAACAATATCTACTAATAACAGTTAATTTAACCGTCATGCTTTCTTGTAGGCTGTTGCTGATTCATTTATCAACTACGATAATGCCGATAATGCCTACCACGTCTCTATGAGCCTGATGGTGAATGTAGATTTTGTAAGTTTTTCCATTTTATATATTTTAATTACTGGTCACATTTTATAAAGTTAATAAAAATATATTTTAGAAAGTGAAATTAATACATATATACAATATTTCTAGAATGAGGATCCTGAAATAATAAAATTGAGACGATCCGAAAGGCTTGTAAAGCCCACAACAGCTTTGTTATCCCCGTATGTGGCTTACAAAAGATTGAAAGATAAACAAGCCAAAAAGTTAAGGAATGAGGATAGACAAATTACGTTCATCAAGCTGTGGTATCCAGATAGCGGCAGTAAACATCTTTCCCTAATAATGGGGAATTCTGTCGGTCCAAATTTTTGGGGGTCATTGCTAGGCGAGGACGGTCGCGGCTGGTTAAGCGATGATGTAAGTAATGGCGTCTGTATATAACAACCATAAATCAATAAATTTATATTTTTTGTATATTGTTTTCAAACTAACTTTAAAATGTTTAACAGCGTATATTTGGGTGGATGATCCACTTGTATCATTCAAGAAATGAAAGTGATCGCTGGAGTATTCTACCCCCATATTTTCAGAATTGTTTTCGATCGCCGGCCATCGACCAGACCTTCAAAGGTTACTTCACTGGGCAGGTTGAACCTTTTCCACCAATACATACTGTTGACAAGGTAATGTGGATCGAACGTATTGATTACTGGATAAATGTATTTCGTATTGAATTAATTTAATATTTTGCGTAATAATTATATACGTTTACGTACCGTTGTTTATACAAGGCCTCCACTGGTTTTTAGGCGTTTTCAACCTTGTCGATTACACGCTGACGATATACGACAGGTATCAGCCCGATTTAACTGATTAGTACTCCAAAATACATGTTGCTAACTTTGTTAATTTGTTGCTGTTTTAGTCTTTTAAATGCTTTGGGAAGGGAAAGAACGGATGTGGTGTGTCATATAAATTTTGCGTTTGACCATTGGCTACGAATTCATGGTTATAATGCCCACAGACAATTACCGTTATGTTATCCCTTTGAAGTTATTTATGCAACCGATGCTCCTCAGCAGTCCGGACCTTTGGGAGACTGTGGAGTTTGGGTTTGCATATTTCTTGACAGGTTGACAAATAAAAAACCGTTGAACGATGGTGAAGATACTCGGAAAACAGCGGAACGAATGAGACATCAACTAGCTTTACTATTTTATGATTCTTTGTTACCCGATAGTACAAGTGACAACGTCTTTAATGATGATAATGAACCCGTAATTGTAAGATAATTGTATTGTTTTGGTTTAAAAAAATTAAATACAATTGTACTAGGGATCCCTTTGTACTACTCTCTATGTGTATATATATTTGTGTTCCACCTTTATAGAAAGACATATGTGTTAAAACATTACCAATGACAAGCATTCCTCCTTCCGTACAAAACACAGTTTGGATCAATCAACAGGATCGGGATCGCCAATGGTCTTCAAATGTTCTTGAATTTTACTACGATGGCGATAATCCTACTTGCTATTCTTCATACACGGGGATAACACCACTAGGAAAAGCTTGGTGGGGGGACTGCTTGGATTTACTGGAGCGGGTTTTATTCAAAAAACGGTAACTTAATAATAAATAATTAATTTCGTATTAAAAATCAGTTTCGTTATTTTTGTAACAAATAAATTACCGTTATTTTTTAGCACGTAAAAGCATGGTGTAACAAACTCATGTATCAACGAGAGATTGAAATAAATGCAAGGACACTGTCGTCAAACGATTATCGTTGGACAGTTCTACCGCCGAATTTCTTCGACATGTTAAATGAACAAGATATTGATGCAACCAGATACGCAGATGGTTCTACAGCAACATATCCTCCATTCTGGGAAATTGATACGGTAGGCTTAATCAATTTTTTTATTTTATTATATCCGTTTTTTATTAAGATTTTATATTTATTGTTCTTTTACCTTGTAAATACTTATACCGTATATACCGAAGCACAAGTCTCATTCTTACTCCACACCTATTTAAACACATGTTGGTCCACTACTCAACTGGCATCCCCCTTTTTTCTACCTCATGGCGAATCAAGAACACAACATTCATCTACACATTCATATCAACGTCAACATTTCCCAAACGGTTAACCACCCAAACCCACCCTCAGATAACCCCGAACCAAACAATTCCCAAACTCGTAACCCCCCAAACCCGGTGCAACAACCAACACGTGAAGCACCAATTAGCGGTTCAGGTCAGTGTCAGGTGCTTGTGCCGTTACCTAACACCGATGAACGACAACGTCCTTTAGACCAGATTATTCCACAACAATGTTTGACGGTTACTGCTGACGAAGACTCAGACGAGGAAATGGATTTCGAAAGACTTTACGATGAAGTCCGTTTTGAAGCTTATCGTGCGGAAATGGAATAAGGAGTAGAGTATGATTCTGAAGCGGAAGACCATTCCGGTTATTAGTTAAATGTCAGGGTTTTTTTTTGGAATAAGAACTTAAACATGTTTGATGTAATATTTTTTTGCTAAGAATTTTTGTTTTTTTATTTACAACATTGATTTAGAACGTAAGATTTGTCAATTTTCTCACACAATCTGATTCAAGATGAATCAGATTCTGGAACAGATTCTAAGTCCTCACTAGTGGGAGAGGAAAGAGAGTTGAAAGGAAAAGTATCTTCCTTCCTGTTCGACCACAGCAGCCCACGAACAGCATATGCTTCCAGCCCACGAACAGCCCACGAGTCCATGCTTCCAGTTTAGCCCATTTCCTCATTATTAAATAAAACAAACAAATATAAGATATAAAAGAAATAATAACTATAAAAGTGAAAAGATATGTTTATTTTTAACAAGATTATTCACTTTTTGCAGGTATACATTCCTATACCGGACAAGGAACAAAATTGGTTACTTTTAAAAATAAATCTAAAGTCACTAGAATTATGAATTTTTTTTGCCAATAGTTGTGACACGATTAATTGCGGAGATTCATTTTGCGTACACAGAAGAGTACATCAAATTGTGCTTGAATTTGAGTATCTATTTTTGTGGTTTCTCTGACGTATATCGTACTGGCAACACTCAGAAATATATGAGACGCGTGCCATGCAAATAGTAGGGGATTTCATGTGGCCTGATCAAACAGATCGTATTGGCAGAAATTCAGGAGTCATCATATGTATGCTAATGGAAAAACTTGTTCGGGATCGTTCTTTAACATGGAACGAAGGAAACCTTCAGGATGCTTGTTTCAGATACAGACGGTACATGGCAGATGAACTCTACGTCGGGCGCTTCACACATGTTAATGTTTAATGGTTCTATGTATGCATGTAATATAAAAAAAAATAATAACATATTGTAATGAAATGATTTTCAATATTAATTATTTGCAACTAAATAGACTTACTATGTTATTTGAGAAATTAAAATACACAAAATAAATTAAAGTATTAAAAGTCTCCCAAGTTAAAAGACGGATACATATAATTAGACGGAGATTGTGTAAAATGATCAGGATCATCGGTTTCTTTCCCTTTCCCTTTGTCTGGGCCTTTGCGAGTACGAATTTCTGACGGCATGGGCTACCGACAGACATCCCGATGATGACCGTATGAGTTACACCAAGAACAATACAGGGGAGTAGGTTCTTCCCCGCGGGATAAGATCCGGTGGTTTTCTCGAGGACGACCGGCATGGCATTTTGTCATATGCGGCGGTTGAAGATTGATAAGGTCTTCTGGAGTCTCCCATTCAGATCTATGAGGAAGAGGATTAATCGCTTCTTCATAAGTTTTTTTATAGACTTCGTTTGAGTAACACGGGAAGCAATACTTACTGCAATCGGTTTCACCTAAAAATTTTGACACGGCAATAACATGCCCGCACGGTAAACCAGAAACCTGCCAAACTCGGCAACTACAGCTTCCATTAACAAAGTCAACTAAACCCCCCTTTCCACTGTCTGCGACAGAATAACTGTTTAACCCAATCCCAGCAACCGTCCAGGTTCTAGACCCTTCAATTTTTTTAAAAATTTTCTTCTGTGCCCATTGTGTAAGTAAATGTTTTTCATGAATACCTTGCAAACGGCGATCGTAAAACCATTTCTGTACAGATTGCCGGAAGAACTCTAAGAGTTGCGTTACCGGCATTTTACGCGAGTGTCTAGATAAAGCGTTAATAGACTCCGCGCTGTTAGATGTCATATAATGATATCGATTGCCTGGACAATGCGCCCTTGCCCATCTACCGAATCCAATAATTGTTAGAGTGTGACGTAGTCAAGGAACGACAAGACAAAGAGCATTGAATGACTCGTTAAAATCAGACAATCGGTACGATTTGCATGTCTTCCACCACAGCTTCTCATTTTCTTTTTTTTATCAGAGGGTAAACGTAGGTTCATCATTAAATGAAGATAGCATAACCCGTGATAAGCATGTGGAAAGACATTTCTAACAGTTAGGTGTATAGAATTCGCTCTATCCGATATTATCGCCATGTCAGGTATTTCACCGATATACATTCTTTAAGCTTTGACAAAAACCATGTCAGATTCACCATCCTCTGATTTTCCCATTCCATAGGAAATTGGTAAAATTTGGTTGTTTCCATCCATCCTAACTGCTATAAATAACGTCCCTTTAAATTCACCCTTTAGGTGTGCAGCATCAATGATCACCACCGGTCTTAGATTACAGATAAAGGTACGAATCTGAAAAAAATTATTTAAAAACGTCAACAAGATGTACTTTGACGGAAAAAACAGAGACTGCTGTAACTTACCGCAGCACCAATCGCGACAAAGACCATTTCAAACCGACGCTCGTCATCAGTCTTGATATGAGTGACAGAACCTGGATTTGCCCGCTCTAGATTGTAACAGTAAAATGGTAGTTCTGCAAACGAATTTCTGCTTGTTCCTTGTAAAACCTCTAGTGCCAGACTTTTTCCACGCCAAGCTTGACTAGTGGTTATCTCAACTTGGAATCTTTGTCTAAAATCTTTCACTGTTTCATTACAACGATATATTCTACCACTGTCTTTTAAAGGTTCTTTTAAATAGTGAGCAACAACCTTTGGGTTTGCCTGACGAAGATGTGGGTACGTTAGCGTCTTCGAGCACGTGTGTTTATCGTTAAAACTCTTAACAAAAAACACCCCACTATCCCCAAAATTGTATGCACGAAAACACCAAACACAACCGTCCACCAAACATGACACTTCGTACCGAGTTTTAGAAGATCTATCTACTTTAAACTCAAAGTGTTCTAACAAACATTTTTTCCCAACTCAAGTTTCATGTCTTCTTTGTTATTAAATACGTGCCCTTCTTCAAAAGTAATTGATGAAGATGGCAAACAATTTTCAAATGAATTATCAGGATTTGGCTAGTAGTCGTTTAAAACATCATAATTTTCTTCATCAGTACAGAAATTCAAATTAGGAACTTTAAATTTTTTTGGAGGTGAAAAACTAGATGAACCAGCACAAAAGCCTTCAACGACATATAATTTATAAATTTCAAAAATATTTTCCATAGCAAAATTATAAAACATTGCAAGATCTTCATCGTTTATTATATCGATTGGATCACTAAAGGAAGACAACCGATACGATAACTTCGTAATGTTTGTAGAACTACACATGTTTGACACTTTACTTAGAAGAGCAGTGTATGAAAGGTTGGGTTCAATTTCTAAACCACGTCTACTTGAATCATCATCAGCAACATACTCCAACTTTCCGTTAACGATGTCCCACTTTCCGCCGCTGTATACAACCAAACGAATCTTCATTATTTTAAGTTGGTAAGTTCCTTCTACAAAAGCTAAATGTTTTGATAACTTTAGATGAATCTGTTGCACAAACAAGCAGAAAAAACAGACAAATATAAATCTATAAACTAAGCATTGAAACGGCTTGGAGCCAGCGGAAACGGCTCAAACCATATATTGAAACGGCATTAGACAGCTGTACCGGCTCGGAGCCAGCTGAAACGGCTCGGAGCAGTTGAGACGGCACAAACAATGGGGCGAACCGGCTCAGAGCCAGCTGAAATGGCTTGGCTTGCAGAAGTGGGGTCCATGTGTGTATGGTAACGGCTCGGCTACAACCTAAGCACATGGCTTGGCTCATTGAAGGAACTCGGCTAAGATCTTTCAACAGGAGCCGATTGTAACGGCTTGGCTAAGATCTTTCACATTGGTCGGAAACGTGGCGTGGACTGCAGCAACCTCAAGCCGTTACAGGCTTTGTCGGACACGTGGCACTCAACGGTTGGCTGGCCATTTAAAGGAAATCTTGTGCCGTTTCAGCATGCTGAAACGGCGTTGATTTGGCTATTTTCGTGATTTCTTATATATTATATATATACATACATGCAGCACAACACATGCAATTAATATCTGACTCTGATCCGTTTAACATTGAAGATATTTTTTAGGATGGAAAAGGAAAATGTTAGATGCGGAGTCTCGTCTCCTCCACCGAGCAATTTAGATAGGTCCAACCTGGGTTCGAATTTGGGGGAGGAGGGGGTTCAGAATCTGATGGAAGAGGGGTTACGTAGCAGTTTTGAGCAGGGAGTCGTTTATACATTGGAATTCGAAGCTTGTCTGGGAATTGAGGTTGGGGGTTTTGAGAATCACGTGAAAAAGCTCGTTCGTGGGGAAATGGAGAGTAGTGGTAATCTATGAATTTTATCTCGTTGAATTTGAATGGGGTGTTAGACTCGCGGAAAGGTCCCTGGGTGAAAGGTTTGAAAATTAGAGAGAAGGCTGGCTTTTTGGGTCTCCAGGAAACGCACCAAGCAGGTTTAGATGACTCAGTCGTTCGTCATTTCTGGGATAATTCTAAAATGTGTTTTGATGCCGTTTATTCAGTTGGCAGATCTGGTGGAATTCTCTCGATCTGGAATCCGGATGTTTTTTCCGTCGACTTTGTGATGAAGAATCATAGATTTCTTTTAACCGCTGGGTTTATCTTGGGTGTCAGAGATCGTCTCAACATTCTAAATATCCATGCCCCTAACGACGCGGCCCGAAGGAGAGTTTTGTGGGGTGAGTTATTGGAGCTGATCTCGGCTCATAGTGCCATGTGGCTGTTACTGGGGGACTTTAATGAGGTGCGTTCAGAAGCCGAACAGGTCAATTCTCGTTTTGACAGAGGATCGAGTGAAGCGTTTAATGGCTTTATTTCCAACTCTGGCTTGTTTGAATATTCGATGAGCGGAGGTATGTTTACTTTTATTTCGGGCCATAGCCAGGTCAAACTAAGTAAACTTGATAGATTTTTGGTAAACGACGCTTTTATTAGCCGTGGCCAAATGCGAGAGTGTCGGTTCTTAAGAGAGGTTTTTCCGATCAAATTCTTTAATTCTTGGCTTGGGGACCCGATGTTAATTGACATTATTGATAAAAGTTTGAGTAATTTTGGTTCTGTGGGGAGAAAGGATTTGTTTCTGGTGGGTATCCTAAAGAGGATTAAACTGGATATTAAAAAATGGAGGACCGGGGTGCGTGTTAACGAAAATAAAGATTTAAAAGAGCTGGAGGAGATTATAGAGAGGATCGAGAATAAAGCGATTAGCGGGGCTTTAACAGATGAGGAGAAAATTACGAGATTAGACTCCCGGGTGAAATTGAATAAAATGGAGTTGCGGAAAATGAGTGATTTACAGCAAAAGGCTCGTTCAAAGTGGATTAAATTCGGAGATGATAACAGTTCTTTCTTTCACAAATCTATCTCGATTAATTCAACCATTAATAGAATACACGGTCTGATGTTTCGGAACAAGTTAGTGTCGGACCCGGTGGAATTAAAAGCAGAGATAAGGGGATGGTTTAAAAAACAGTTTGCGGAACCTATTAGAAGAAGACCCGATTTCAGTAAGGAGGGGCTCCCTAGTTTATCGGATGTTAACAGCGGCATCCTGTGTGAGCGTTTTTCTGAAAAGGAGATCCTATTGGCTTTGAGGAGCTGCGATGGGGGTAAGGCCCCGGGCCAGGGACGGTTTCTCATTTAAGTTTTTTAAAGTGTTTTGGAGCAAATTTAAAGATCATATTATGGAAGTCTTATCTGATTTTCATACTAGTGGATCAATAAGCTTGGGGTGTAATTCTTCTTTCGTTGCCCTGATTCCTAAAACGAAAGACCCGCAGGACCTTTCTCATTTTCGTCTTATCTCGTTGATCGGATCGCTCTATAAGATTATCTCTAAGGTCCTAGCTAATAGGTTAAAATTGGTGATGAGCGAGATCTCCTCTCCTGTCCAATCGGCCTTTGTTGGTGGACGCGACATTCTGGATAGTCCTCTTATTGTTAGCGAAACTGTGGCTTGGGCTAAGAAATCCAAGACTAAGTTATTCATTTTTAAAGTGGACTTTGAAAAAGCGTACGACTCTATCAACTGGAAATTTTTGTTTCGTATGATGGAAAAAATGGACTTCCCATTGAAATGGATCTCTTGGATTAAGGGTTGCTTGGTTTCCGGTATGGGTTCGGTTCTGGTGAATGGCTCTCCAACTAAAGAATTCAAGTTCAAGCGTGGGTTAAGGCAAGGTGACCCTCTGTCCCCTTTTTTGTTCATTATTTCCATGGAGATCATAAGTTTATTCATAAAAAGAATGTGTGAGTTGGGCTTATTCCAAGGATGCCAACTTCCGAATGGAGGTCCGGTAATCACTCATCTTTGCTACGCCGATGATGTGGTTTTTATAGGTAGTTGGTCGGAAGAGAATGTTTTAGCGTTGAACCGATTATTACGTTGGCTGAATCTTGTGACGGGCCTCAAAGTTAATCGTCGGAAATGTAAAGTGTTTGGAGTTGGGGTTAATGAGAATGAAGTCTCCCGTCTTGCTAGTATCGCCAAATGTGAAGCCGGGGCCCTCCCATTCTTGTATTTGGGAATTCCAATTGGTGTTAATATGAAGAAAGCTAGATTCCGGAAGCCGGTTTTAGATAGAGTGTCCTCTAGACTTTCTTCTTGGAAATCTAGATTCCTGTCTTTCGCGGGTCGGATGACTTTAGCAAAATCGGTTCTTGGGAGCTTACCGTCGTATTATCTAGCTATATTTGCGGCCCCTATTTGCATTATAAAGAAGTTGGAGAAGATTAGGAGGTATTTCATATGGGGGAAGTCGAGCACGGGTCATAAAATGAGATGGATTCGTTGGGAGCTATTGCTAAAAACTAAAAATGGTGGCGGTATGGGCTTAGGTGGGATTAGAAGTTTTAACCTTGTGATGTTAACAAAGTGGTGGTGGAGAATAAAAGATAATCCAAATCAATTGTGGGTCAAGGTGTTATCGGCGATCCATGGAGGTACCTCTCTGTCCTCGTCGGATTCCTTTATCCCTTTGAAGAAATCTATCACAGGTATTTGGAAGGATATCGGGTCGGTTGACATCGTTTGGTCCAACATTGGGATTAATATCAAAGAGAACTTGGTGGAGTCTGGAAATGGGTGGAGATGGTGTAACGATCCGAATGGGACTTTCTCGGTGAAGCAGGTGCGAAGGGACATAGACGCTGCTGCGGAGGTGCCCGATCCGGAAAGTTTTGTGTTTGAATGGAACAACTGGGTCCCTCCGAAAGCGAACTATCTGTTATGGCGGGCCATTTTGGGTAAGATAGCTTCTAAGGTGGGGTTGTCTCGGAGGGGAATTCAACTCGTGGATAGCTTATGTCCCCGTTGTGGGTTGCAGGATGAGGACCCGGATCATATTTTTATTCATTGTTTATGGGCGAAATGTGTTTGGTGGAACATTCTAGCTTGGCTTCGGATTAAGTTCGTCTCTTGCAACACCCTGAAAGAGTTTTTGATGCTTTTGAAACAGAATCCGGGCGATAAGACTTGGAAGAAGCTAGTTTATTCGGTGGTTTGTGCGACTATTTGGAGGCTGTGGAGCGCTCGAAATGAAAAGGTTTTTAACAGTTGGTTCGTTCCTTTGAGTAAGACGGTGGAACTCATAAAGGAAGACGCGTTCTTATGGATTTGCAATAGATCTAACCTTAAGAAGCCGTCTTGGACGAATTGGAAGTTCTTTGATATTATTGATCTGTTGTAATCCATTTTTCTGTTTTTGTTGTTGTTTCCTTTTCTGTTTGTTTTCCAGTTTCTTGCTGGCTCTTTATATATATATATATATATATATATATATATTAGGGGGAGGTTCATTTGAGAAGAAAATTAAATTGAGAAGAAAAAGAACAAAGGGCACAATTGTAAAACATTAAATAGTTTTTCTCTCATCTCATTTATTATTATTTTTGACTAATTAATTAGTCATAAAGACTATCATCCTCCACACTAAAATTTTTGCCTACACACATCAAAATTTATCCTACACAACTCGTAATTCATCCTACACACCTCATAATTTATCTTACACTTTAAATTAATTTTTTTCTTCTTTGAAAAAATATATTTTTTGGAAAATAAGTTACAAATTTAATTTAGTTAGCTATTAAAAAGGAAGACTAACAATTAATGATCTATCTAATTTTACCAATATACCCTTACACTCATATTAAATACAAAAATTAAATGAAGTAAAATGAAGCATTCTTATTGGTTGAAGATTGTTCTTTTTTATTCTTACAAAAAATTTCTTCTCATTTGAACCTTCCACTATATATATATATATATATATATAAAGTGTTGTTGCCGTTCAAAAAAATATTATATAGGGAAAATAGCCAAAATAGCCAAGTTATGGTCAACTTTTCCAAAATAGCTAAGTCAAACGTCTTGGGGAGACGCCACAAACATGTTCTAGCGTCTTGGCGGCTTACCAACCAAACGCTGCCACGTGTCCAACACAGCTCAGACGTCTTAACGTCTTGGTTGAGACGTTTCAGACGGCGGCTTGAGACGTTTTAAATGTTGAGTTGATAAGCTGATAGTTTTGCATGGCTTGAGACGTTTGAAGCCGGCTTGAGACGCCTCAACACGGCTTGAGACGTCTGAAATTATCACGTTTTTAAAAAAAAAAATTAAGACGTTTCATTAAAACCTTGAGACGTTTGAGACGTTTGAGACGTTTCAAGGTTTCCAAAGTTCTTTTTAAGTCGTTTCATTCAAACCTTGAGACGTTTCCCATTTTCCAAAGTTCTTTTTAAGACGTTTCCCGGTTTTCAAAGTTATTTTTAAGACGTTTGAAACCTCTTTTTAAGTCGTTCACAATTTTCAACCCTGTTATACACAATGTTTTCTTCTTCACCATATCTTCTACCCCATTGGTGTTCACAGCTTCAAAAAATGGGCAGACCCCCTGATTCAACAAACGGTTCTAAGAAGTCATCTACAACGGGTCTAAGAAGTCATCTACAACGGACACAGATCTTCTCCCTTTTAATGGGATGAGATCGGATTTCCCCTTCCACGTGCTCTGCGGGGTCGATCGGGTTCAAGAACTCATCTACAACGGACACGTGAAGGGTCTAACGGGTTGTTCGGCACATGACGGTTCTGCCCGTTTTGGGTGGTTGATGAGAGTTTGGCTAACACAATGGGCTCTCACCAATGTGTTAGCCAGGTCCTCTAACATCACCGAAGCCGCAGAACCGCAGAACCAAATGTGAACAACCCGTTACATATCACCTAGGCCAATATAAATGTGGGTTGATGGAACTTACCAGTTCACGACCCATATTTATTCCTAGGTGTTTCGATGCAAATTCCGGAATCAAAATCCGGGTCTCCTACCCCGTTTTAAATTTATGGAAGTAGCGGTTTGGTGTATTCTAGTTCAAATGATTATGTTTGTATTTTTTTGTGTTATGTTTTTTATGTACTTTGTATTCAATCATAATAAAGTTATAAATTTTACTAATTTACGTTTGAATTCTAGTTCAATTCAGTATAATTCAATGTTAAAGATGTTTCAACAGCCTATTTAATGTTAAGACGTTTCAAAAGCCAATTAATTCGTTCAACAGCCAATTAAGACCTTTGAATTTTATGTTAAGACGTTAGAATATTTAAAGTTATATTAAATTAAATATTCATTTAACCAACCCCACTATATATACCCCTAATCCTAATCACACACAAACACACACGCCGTTCTTCTTCTTCTTCTTTCTTTGTTCAACGTTTACAAGCAGACGCGGTTCAGATTTTGTAGACATGGCTTCTTCATCGTGGTCCGAAGTTGAGGACATTGCATTGGTGGAGGCTTGGGAGGAGGTGTATACCAATCCTCCTCGTCGAGGGCAGGGGGTCTATGGGTCCGTGTGCAACAATATTTTGCACAACTCCATGGTCCGGACCACGGCCGCACCGTTGACGCCTTATCTTCAAGGTTTCGGGTTATACGCTTGGACTGTAAGAAGTTCGAGGGTTACTACAAATCTGTGGAGGATTCATCCCAGGGCCTTAGCGAGGAGGACATCAAGGCGGTTGCCCTCATCAACTACCGCCACGATGAAGGACATGATTTCGAACATGTCGCGCAGTGGGAAACGATTAGGGTTTGGATTTAGATGTTTGTTTTTTTTTTTGAATGTAATGTTTTTTTTTCTTTTTATATATATTTTTTTAATGTAATGTTTAGTATGTATTTTCTTTTTTTTAATATAATGTTTTATATTTTCTTTAACGGGTTTGGGCTTACGGGGTTGGGCTTATGGGGTTGGGCTTACGGGTTTGGGCTTACGGGGTTTGGGCTTACACCCAATAATGTTAATGTTAAAAATAACAAGTTTAAGTTATGTTATAATAAATATTTATTAAAACTGTATAAATAAACTTAACTATTTAAAACTGTATAAATAAACTTAACTATTTAAAACTTGAACCTTAACTACTAAAATTATAAATTATAAATATTTATTTTGTTAAAACCGTCATTATTTGAAAGTACTATTTTAGGGGCTAAATTGTCATTTTTGAAACTATATAAATACAAGGGCTAAAAGTGCAATTATTGCACAAGTTTAGGGTTCTTTTGGCCATTTTTGAAACTTATTTATAAAAGAAAATAAATATATATATTTTGTTTTATAAAGTCCAGGGTTCATTTGGTCATTTTCTTGAACTTATACTCCAGGGACTGAAATTGACATTTTATAAACTTATATTAACTATAGACACTAACTGGGTTAGTGTTTGTATAAGAATTTCTTTTTAAAACAATAACTCAGTTAAGATTTCTTAACCGAGACCAAACTGGTAAAGTTGGAAGCTTATATTAACAGGGACTAATGATAACAATTTTCAAAACCTCAGGGACCATTTATGAAAAATATGTTAGTACAGGGACCAAAAATGTAATTTTGAAATCAGATCTTAAAAAGGGGGTCTTCTTTAAAGAACCGGCCCTTAGTGAGACTCGAACCCGCGCCACTCGTGGATAACCGTAACGTCTTAACCAGTTTATCCTCCGTCTCGGAGCTGATATAACTTGAAGTTATATTGTATTTATATACTCGTTATATTAAACTATGTTAGTACAGGGACCAAAAATGTAATTTTGAAATCAGATCTTAAAAAGGGGGTCTTCTTTAAAGAACCGGCCCTTAGTGAGACTCGAACCCGCGCCACTCGTGTATAACCGTAACGTCTTAACCAGTTTATCCTCCGTCTCGGAGCTGACATAACTTGAAGTTATATTGTATTTATATACTCGTTATATTAAACTATGTTAGTACAGGGACCAAAAATGTAATTTTGAAATCAGATCTTAAAAAGGGGGTCTTCTTTAAAGAACCGGCCCTTAGTGAGACTCGAACCCGCGCCACTCGTGTATAACCGTAACGTCTTAACCAGTTTATCCTCCGTCTCGGAGCTGATATAACTTGAAGTTATATTGTATTTATATACTCGTTATATTAAACTATATTATTTCAAACAAACATAGATCGCACTGAGGAACCGGAATCAATTCTATACAATATAACTTCAACTTATAATTAATTAAAATAAATAACGTGTATAAATAAACTTAAAATTGGATGTAACTCGTTCTCAGGGTCACGTTTTAGTGGCTTTTGATATGTTGGTTAAATATTGACTTTTAAACAATAATAACTTTAAATTACCAAAGTTATTACATCCTAAAAAACGATACAAGATAAATTTAAATAACATCCTAAAAACGCTAGCTAAATATAATTTTTCAAAGTTTCAAACATTGAAATGTGTTCAAAGTCCTCGTCATAAATTATTGCGTAGTCTAGCAGGGCTTCTTCAATGACCTCTTCTTCAGCCAGGTTGTTGTGCCGATTTTTTTTAACGTTCTTGTACCTTCCTAAGAAACGGCTACATTTGAAGCGTAGGAAAGCACACCGAGTGTTGAGGTCATTGGCGCTACGGGTCGTTTGTTGCACATGAATGCAGAAATAGTTCATAACCTGGCCCCAGAACAGGGGATCGGAAATTGAGTAAGTGCCTTCATCACGAGCGGCGGCGTAGGAGACGGCAATAGCAATGTCTTCTTCGTCGGTCCAAGAATCCATGATTTTGTTAACAAATTTCAAGTTTGAGGTTAAATTGTGATTGGATGTGGTTAAATGGCAAGAATGCCTATACCTATTTATAGTGGGTTCATTGATCACTATTCATTAAATTAATAAATTAAAAACAAGTATTTTATTGCATAAACTAGACAGCATTTGGACGGGGTAAACACCGCCAAAAAATACAGTTTTTCTGCAATGAATTGTCTGTACGACAAAAAAGTTTTACAAATGTCTCCAGTTACATTTATTGGTTTATCCGTAATCAGATGCTCCATAAGCATACACAGGTAAACAACTTCATTCCCTGCGATTGATGTGTTAGATACCACGTAGTTGTCATTGAGCTCGGCAGAGATACATTTTTCTGGTTTTCCCGTTTTTTTTTCCAATATTGCAAATGCACTAGTAATGCTCCTAAGTAAACTTTAACCTTCGTCAAACGGGGGTGAATAATGTTTATGTATTTATTGCTGACACTAACATTTTCGCACGGGTAATACACCAACTCCTGTGACGATAACTCTAGTCGAGCTAGGAGCCATTCGTTATTTTCTAACGGTAACGGAAAGAAGACGTAATCCACTTCGAATAAAGAAGGAAATGGGTGTAATTTTCCATTGGCATATTTAATAACGTTTTTAGGAGTAGAATCTAACAACGTTTCATAAAATTGTGGTGGAAGAATTGTCCACCGCAAGTTTAACAACGGATCCCTTTGAATCTTTCTATTCCTCCAAGCCATTAGCCTTCCCACCCATCCTTCAATATGCTGTATAAGTTGTAATTTAAAATTAATTAATTACGGGAAAAAAATTATAGATTTAATAAAAATATTAGGAAGAATAATTAACTGTTGACGTTAGGTAGCCGCCACAGCGAAAACCTAATAGAGTCCCCCAAAATTTTTTGTCCAACTCTATTGATCTTGTGAAAACTGCTGAATAACAGAACGGCGCATCCCCATTTCTGTAGAATGTTTCCACGTCTTTTGACCAGTTCTCACTTTCGTCGTCTGGAATTGCCCATGTACCAGCCCGGTGGAGGTGAAAACTTTGTCGATTGTGTACAAAGTGGCTTTGTTCTGAATCATTTCGTTGTGGAACTTCAGAAGAACTTTCACCCTTGGAACTTCTCCATTTTTTGAGAATCCAAGATGATGATTTGTTTGCTGGTTGCAAGCAGTATACATCATTTTTATTTTTTTCAAACATTTTTGCGTGCTCCAGAAATGTACTCAAATACTATACTTAAAGGGAAGAATTCTAATTTATTAAAAAAATTTCGATAAATAATGTTGGTCAAGACGTTTCGGACATTCAAAACGTTTGATGAAGGACACGTGGCATGCTTGCAGGAGACGTTTCAGGACATTTAAGACGTCTCAGGATTTAAGACGTTTCAGGACATTTAAGACGTTTCACGGCATTTAAGACGTCTCAGGGTTTAAGATGTTTGACACGTGGCATTTTAAGACGTTTAAGTACATTTAAGACGTTTCTTTCTGACATTTAAGACGTTTCCCACATTTCGATACGTTTTGTTTATTAAGACGTTTCCCACATACTTGAGACGTTACACAAGAATCTTGAGACGTCTAAACTGCTACTTGAGACGTTTCAGACATGCAAACCATTTGATGAACGACACGTGTTCCAGTTTGGGTCCCCGTGTAGCCATCGCGTGACACGTGTCGCGGAAGAGGTTTTGACCTTAGGAGTATGGGTTCATGTGTTTCATTTCGGCCGGCAAACGTCTTCGGGACCACATTCTCCTTTAGGACCACCTTGAAGAAAGACCCGACGACCATTGAAGATCCGAAGAAAGACCTGACGACCGTTGAAGATCCGACCAAAGACCCGACCCGCGTTGAAGACCAAACCACCATTTCATTTCTGCTGCCGAACTACCACGTTGCCCGTTGACTCAGAATGGATCCAAATTACTACGGTTACCCACCCATGGGTCGCCCAGAGCACATGCAACCTGATCACGTCATGCAAGACCAGTGGCGGATCCAGGAATTTTTTCCAAGGGGTTCACTTTTTTAAATGTTTCAATATTATTTGTCCGAACATAAAAAAAATACGGGTCGGTTCGACGGTTCGGGTCGGATAAGGTTCATCACTTAATGAAAATACGATACAATAATAAAAAAACATCGTCATGATAAACTTAAAAACACGTAATATAAATAAGATGGTCTTTACGAATAAAAAAACATACCTACAACAAGCATAGTGATGCGCCTCCCGGGATTTCACTGACCGGAGATCTTGATTTCGCAAGAGTTTTGTTGTTTTCCAATATCTTTCCAACATTTATGAGTTTCAAATCATTTATTGATTTAGTCCCGTTTTTTCTGTATGTTAAAAGATTGAAATATCATTAGTAAAAACTAAAAAATGAATTGAAACTCTACAGATCTACACATCCCCTTCTAACTTTTTATAATTATTTTTATTTAATGCATCAATTCATAATCTTCTTTACTTCAAATAACATTTTTCAAATCCAAAAAAATAACAAGAATCAAGATTAAGGCATCACTAATCTGACCAAAATAAATTTTAAAACAATCATAAATTCTACAAACAAACTATCAATTCTAGATGCAAATTGTATAGTAAAATCTCAAAACAAAAAATATCACAGAAATTAAGAATCTTGATATTCAATTAACCTTTGGGCCATTGCGAAATAATCTTTTCTTTCAAAGATCCAACAGTGGTGACTGGTGACAAAAAGTGTATTTGCTAGGACCAATATCAGTGCCATCAGCTAACCTAAATTTGATTTCAATAAGTTCTTCAGCCGCCATTACAACATAAGAATGTTAAAAATAGAGAATTGTATACACCATATGAATGTTAAAAATCAGAAAACCTTTAGAGAATTGATTACCTATAAATTAAATTGAATGTCTAAACAAATTGAATATTAAAATCAACAACTGATTACCTAGAAATTAAACTGAATATGTAAATCATCAAATTGGAAATTAAAATCAAAAACTTATAGGGTTTAAACAATTAAACGAACCTGAAGGGCTGAAGAAAGTAACTAAATGAAGGAAGGAAGGGGCTGCGTGTGGAGGCTGGAGTGGCTCCGACGAGTGGCGGGCAGTGGACTGGAGGTATGTGCGTTTGAGGAATAAACAGGACAGGGCACGTGAACACTAAACCCTAATGGCCTAATTAGTTTTTTGAGTTTAAAAAAAAGGAATAAAAGCGTAAAAAAGAGGGGAAACGGGTTAATGCCGAGTCGAACTGGGTACCTCAAGTACTAACAAGGTGCAACTTACCAGTTTGCCACTTTTTGCGTTTTCTAAAAGGGCTCCCCTACAAAATATTAAAGGGTTCCTTAAGGATTTTCTATATAACGTAACACTATAAATTACAAACCGAACAGGTTCCTAGGAACCCCCTCCCAGGCTGTAGATCCGCCCCTGTGCAAGACGTTGGAGAAAATCCTGTCCCAAGTGTAGCGGTGATACTTTATCTCTTTTGTTTCCTTTATTATACTGTTTTAGTATTTTTAGTATATTTACTATTTTTTATAACGCAAACTTAAGATTCAATTGTTTTTTCTTTCATTTGTTACTTTACAAGGCCAAAAAGATCAAAGTTTGGCAAACGTGGAATATAGTAAAGACTTTGAACAAAAGAATGACGCCACCTATTGAATCCCAGATTAGGCAGACATGTTTTGGGCCTTTTTTGGATATTAAGTGTGTTACGTGTGATAGCCTACTCTTACTCGGTGTTGCACAATTACAAGTGCATACACCTACACCCAGATTAGGGATTACATATCGCTTAGGCCAAGAAATTTTAATGTTTACCCCGAAACAATTTTGACTTATAACGGGGTTAAGGTTCGGGTTCAGTAACTGGACACCTATTGAGCACCCTGACTCATTTAAAAACTGACATTTTCCGGGCCGTGAACGTATTGCTTTCAAACGAATAAGAGATATGTTTGAAGGTCCGATGCTATATAGCAACGAAGATTGCACAAGGATATGTCTACTGATGCTTTTGGGCCAAGGGTTTTTAGGGTTGCAGGATTCAAATGCAATCGATAATAAACTGTTACACCTGGTGGATAATCTGAATGACTTTAACCAATATCCATGGGGTAATTATTTTTGGGAGAGCACGTATACAAACGTGTGTGATATGCACGTTCGTCAAAAGGAAGACGCGAAGGGTTTTTCGTTAGACGGATTTGTTTGGCCCTTTAAGGTACCTGGGAAATCGTATATATATTTTATATTTTAAGTGTAATGTTCGTTTTAATTTGTAGACTAATACCTGTTAAATATGTTAATGCATTTACAGATGTGGATTCTAGAGGTATTTCCAGAATTCAAACAAAGGAGGGGGTATTTCAATGGTCTGACCATTCCGAGATTTTTAGGATGGCAAGAAGGACAAAAGCTGATGAATGGTAGTGTTGATGGCATCTTAGCGAATGCAATAAAGGTAAATTGCTATATTGTGTCTGAAATTGCTGACAAATTTTATAAAATTATAAAATTTTATAATTTTAAAAAATTAGATTTATAAAAAATTATAAAAACCGATAAAATTATAAAATAAAAACTGTTAAAAGTATAAAATTATAAAAAAAAAATTCCTACCGTTAATAGTTTTTGAAACATTTTTATATGGATTTTCAAATTATAATGTTATAACAAAAACTGTTAAACGTTGAAAATTATAATGAATTTTCAAATTATAATTTTATAAATTATAAAATTTAAAAAACAAATTCGACGTTTTAACAGTTTCAACCGTTAATAGTTTATGAACCATTTTTATATGCATTATGTGTAACAAATTTTTTAAGTTTTTATTTCAACCTTTAATAGTTTTTAACATTTTTTTTGTAAAATGTTTGGTTTCAATCTGATAGAGACGTGAATATAAACCGCTAAACTTCATACTACCAACTGAGTTTGAGGCCGAGACACAGTGGTTCATTTCAAGCTCGGATTATTTGGACCGTGAACGTCAAATGTATCAACCTGCTATGCCGACTAAATTACCCCCTCCAATGCAACATCCAATCGACCCGAGTCAAAACTGCGGCCAGCCAATGAAGGACTTCATTGCCGACTTGTTCGGTGATGATGAAGTACCGGTTCAGGTGCCTCAAATGCACGGATTTGCACCTGAAGTACCGGTTCAGATGCATGATATTTCGTTAAACACGGCTAACTTGCAACGGGATGCTGCTCCCGGTCAGTTTTCATCAGGATTTTATTCTGAAGAGCAGCTTGTCTCTAAATTTCAGTCAATGATGTTCTCAAACAACCGGGCGTTGACTGACATGATCAAGTCGGAGTTGTTGCAAACTTTTCGTATGGCTCCGGTTAATACTCCAAGCCACATACGAACACCGATGGAACAATCGCAAAAAGAAGACGATAATGTATTCATCCAAAAATCCGGTTTATTTGGTTATAAAAATCTAAAAAATAAATTTATTTAAAAATGTTTCTAACATTTTTTATATATTTGTAGGCGGCAGCTGATTCCTATTTTAACTTCGATAACGATGTGTATCATGTGTCAGCAAATCCCGAAAATGTTACGGAAGAAGCCGTAAGTTTGGGCTGCGTATATGTTTATTTTAGTTATCCATGTACGTTTTGTTAATTTACCTCTTAAATTAATGTTATTGTAGAATGAGGATCCGGAGATGATGAAACTGAGGCGGTCCGAAAGGCTTGTGAAGCCCGCCAAGGCTATGCTATCACCGTTTGTAGTTTACAGAAACATGAAGCGGAAGCAAAAAAAGATAGCAAATGATGAAGATAATTTAATCAAAATGATACAAAATTGGGCACCAACTAGCGGCGATAGACAACTAACCCTCACAGCAGGCGGCTTTGTTGGTCCTGATTTCTGGGCGGCATTGCTAGGCACTGACGGGACTGGCTGGTTAAGCGATGATGTAAGCAGTATAAATTATTTTGTTAATATTAAATATACTAAATTTTCCTATAAATTTTCCCTAAAATTGTCCAATCTTATAACAGCACCTTTTTGGATGGATGCTACACATGTATCATTCAAGAAATCCATCCGACCGTTGGTCCATTTTACCCCCATATTTCCAGATGCATTGTCAAACTTTGGATTAGAAGTTCGAAGGTTACTTCAATGGGGTTGTCGAACCTTTTCCTCCGATATTTAGCGTTGACGAGGTGTATGTACCGTTATTTATACCATCAATTCACTGGTTTTTAGGAGTTTTCAACCTGGTTAACCAGACCCTCACTATTTACGACAGGTAAAAATTTATAAACGCTGGTTTTTTGTAGCTGATTATTTAATAGTTTTACTTAACGGTCTCTCAAAAGGTATGACTTTAAAATTATCAATGCTCATTTTTTTTGTAGCTTGATGGGCATGCAACAATTGGAAAAAGGAAGAACGGAAGTGGTTTGTTTTATAAATTTTATTTTTGACCATTGGCTTCGTATGCATGGTTACTATGACAACAAACCTTTACCGTTAAAGTATCCGTTTCAAATAGTATATGTAGATGACGTTCCACAGCAGTCAGGACCATTAGGGGACTGTGGGGTTTGGGTTTGTATATTTCTAGACCGGTTGATTAACAAAAAACCACTAAATGATGGTGAAGACACAAGCATAACGGCTACAAGGATGAAGCGCCATCTTTCGATACTTTTCTACAACTCGCTTATTCCTAAACAATCAGTCGACGAGATAGAAGAGGACGATATTGAATGTATTTTATAAAACAGAATTCATTATATATACTTATTTGTATATATGTTTCAAATATTATATTTAAATATTATATTATATTATATTTTTTGTGAACATGTGTGTATATATATGTGTGCCCTCACTATGTCAATAATGCCACACCGGATGTCTTACTCAAACATTCCTCATTCCGTGTAACGCACCATTTGGATAAACCAAAATGATCGGTTTGAACATTGGTCTCCAAATATTCTAGAGTTTTACTATGACGGCGATACTCCAACTTGCTACTCAACCTACATGGGTAAAACACCTCTCGGAAAAGAATGGTGGGGCGGATTACTTGGATTTTGTGGAAACGGATTTATTCAGGAAACGGTACCTTCGAAATACCTTTCCTGTTAATGATAGTGTTTTTTTTAGTCAAATGTTTACCATATTTTTCTCAGCATATCAATGCATGGTGTAACAAGCTAATGTATCAACGGGAGCTTCACAGACGGTTAAGGGCGATGTCGTCAAAGGATTATCGGTGGACAGTAGTCCCGCCTACTTTTTTTAACATGATAATAGAACAAAATAGAGAGGCCTACGGATATGGAGATGGTTCAAAAGAATTTTTTCCTCCCTTTTGGGACGTTGATACGGTACATTGTGAAATATGCTTATTCGGAATGTACGCTTTTTATAAATTTGCAGACCTTTACTTTTTACACCAACATTTGACAAGGAAATAATACACTTGTACGTATTTTAATAAATTTAAAATTAAACTTTCTGTTTAAAGAAATATTGATTTTTTAAATAATTTGTAACTTTAAAAAAAATTCCCTAAAAATAATACCTTTTCCGGGGCTTATTTACGTTTCAATTTTTTGCAGATTTACATGCCCGTAGCGCACAACGAAAACCACTGGTTACTTCTAAAAATAAATATGCGTTCGCTTAAAATATATGCTTATTTTCCCGATAACTGTAACCTAAGTAATTGCGGAGAAGGATTTTGCATACACAGGAAAATACATCAAATTCTTTTAGAATTTGAATCTCCATTCGTATGGTTTCTGGGCCGTATATCGTACTGGCAACACTCGGGGATAGATAGTATAGAAGCCTTAGAGTATTGCGGGGATGTTGTGCGGCCTGACCACGGAGCTCATATTGGCCGAAACTCAGGTGTTATCATATGTATGCTAATGGAAAATCTAGTTTACAACCGTTCATTAACATGGAAGAAATAAACATGCAGGATGCTTGTGTCAGATATAGACGCTACATGGCCGATGAACTCTACGCCGGGCACTACACACCAACTAATTTTTGAAGGCTGGACGTACGCATTGTAAAATTTAATTCTATTAACTTATATAAATTAAAAGAACTAATTACTATTGCGGTTACGAGAATTTGTTACATGATTTTCCTAATTAAAACATAAAAAAACTAAGCTATTATTAAAATTCTGCTAAATTATAAGATGGACAAATGTAATCCGTTGGACTCTGGGTTTCTATCTCTTTCCCTTTTCCTTTGCCTGATGATTTACGTGAACAAATCTGTGATGGCATTGGATCTAAACAAACGTCACGACCATGGCCGTATGTTCGACACCGCGAACAATATACTTGAACGGGCTCTTCCCCACGAGATAAGATTCGGGTGTTTTCTTTTAGACGGCCAGATTGACGTTTTGTAATATGCGGCGGTAATACACTGCCAAGGCCTTCTGGTATCACCCATTCAGACCTATGAGGTAGAGGATTAATCGATTCTTCATACGTTTTTTTGTATACTTCGTTTGAATAACAGGAGAATGCATAATGACTGCAGTCAGGTTCACCCAAAAATCTTGAAACAGCAATCACATGCCCACAAGGTAGACTAGAAACTTGCCAGACACGGCAGCTGCACGAACGATTCAAAAAATCAACTAAACCCCTTTTCCCACCGTCTTTAACAAGAAAACTGTTTGTCCCAATGCCTGCAACAGTCCAGGTTCTAGACCCTTCAATTTTCTTTAAAATTTTCTTCTGTGCCCACTGAGTCAGTGAATGGCTCTCCTGCATGCCCTGCAGTCGACGGTCATAAAACCATTTTTGTACGGAATCGCGGAAGAATTCGATAAGTTGCGTTATCGGCATCTTACGCGAGAATCTAGACAAAGAGTTAATAGACTCCGCACTATTTGATGTCATATAGTGGTATCGATTGCCGGGACAATGAGCTTGTAACACCTCAAAAATTCGTGTCCAATAATGTATCGACACGTGTCATGAGCTTTACACACGTAAAAGATCTTTTAAGAAGGACTAAAGTTGACAAACCAAGAAACTATGTGAATATAAGGGTTCAAAGTGTCAACAATGGATAAATATACTTTATAATAACCCTACATGATGTTTATAACCTTAAATGAATAAATCATGAATCATACGAAGCTAATTGTGGAAGAAAGTGAGAGATTACAAACTACAGGGGTTAAATGTGTCAACATGTTTAAACTATACCTCTGAGTGACCTTTTAGCAAACCCGAAGCTTTGTAATGATTAATTATGCTCACGAGAATAAGTGATAAAAATTTCACAAGGTTTCGTTAAAGTATGAGAAAGTTATGACAATATTCGTATACGAGGGGCTAAAAGCGTCAACATTGAAATTTAAGACTTTTCGGTGATCGTATGAATAACCGGGGACTTAACAAAGTTGGTTTATGTCTTAAGGCCCTTAAAAGTCAAGTTAGGGGGCTCAAAGTGCAAGAAACCATGTTAAAAATAAGTTTACAAGGACCAGGGGCTGAAATGCAATTAACTGAAACTTATTTGGCTGGTTCTGAGGACTCACACGGGCCGCGTAAGCCTTGTGAGACTCTTACGCGGGCTGCGTCCCACCTGCAGATGCAGAAAACATAGGCAGCTACCTGTACAGCCGGTTTAACCGACTTAAAAACCTTGTTTTTGATTATAGGGGCTCGTTTGAGGGATTATAAGGGTCTAGGGACACTTAGGATGATCAGGAATCATCCCATAGACTTGTTTGTCATGATCATGTGCAATCAAAGTCCCTATATAAGGTGATCTTGTTGCAAACATTTTGAACACCCACTTGAAACTCTCACAACTTCATTCCTGGAGATTTTTGGAGCTCAAGTGCACTTCCTAGAAGTCATTAGTCGTGCATAGGACTATTGTAAGCTTTCTTAACCATCCTTAATTCAGTTTAGCTTAGTTTATTAGCTTAAAGTCAAACCGTCGTAATTAAGGTTTGACTTCGTCATTTATCTTAATGTATCCAGTCAAATTACAAATTGAAAGTACCTATGAGTTGGTAATTATGTGGGCAATAAACCCTTAAAAGGGCACCCTCTGATTCCCACTCTAACTAGGTTAATTGTCGGGTCAAACTTGATCTTAAAAAGTCAACAGGAAGCAATTTTGCAAATAAACGCATAATTAGCAATGTAGAAGCTATGCAACCTATTTTGTCATTAATATAACTTAGTAACTAATGTAAGAACATGTCTAAACATGTTCAACTCGACAATTTTCAGTTTAAGCTCGGATTGGGACCGAAAGTCGCATACTTTGACTTCTGCTTTGACTTTCAGTTCTGACCCAATGTAGCATGATTCAGAAATGCCTTAGAGCTTTATTAGGACCAAGTTGCCTATAAGTATAACCCTCTGAGATTATACAACTTGGTTCATTAGTTATCCGATTCATATGCATATTCCGTTAAAAGCCTAAATGCTGACTATTATGCCCGTATGACCTTAAAACGTGATTTTTGAAAATGTAAAAGAGTAGAAACCTTAGTTACTGATTTATAAACTTGTACCTAAAATTTGATGTCAGTTCGAGGTCTAGATTAAGAGTTTTGCTCATTAGCGTAATTAGAAAGCCTTTTTGTAATTAAATGGCGTAATTAGCATATAGCCTATCTAAACCCAACTTTTAATACCAAACTATTTACCCACTGATGTAATATAATATTTTGGGATTTTTGGAGATTTTTATTTATTTTTAGACTAAGCCTAACATAGAATTCTAAGCTTGATCCGGTAATTGTCGGTTTTGCCCTTTTAGGCTATAAAAGGAGTTTTACAAATCCTTTTGACACCAAACCTTTTTCTACTAATCCAAAATAATAAATAAAGTATTTTGAGCCTTCTGGAATAATAAGAATATCAGCTTTCCGTTGAAAACCCGGAAATGGCTCCAAACCGTCTTTTTAAGCATTCTAAACGCATAGTATGAATTAAAACTATTTTAAACATATAAGGTTTGATGCCTACTGATATTTTCAGTAAATATTGGTACTCTAACGGTAAGCAAAGGTTTTAAACTCAGATTTCCGATTTTGACCTTTTTAGCTTATGTGAAATTACCAAAATGCCCCTACGGTGCATAGTTTGGTTATAATTGATAAATTTCACATATATGAAATACCCTACTGTTATAACTTATTAAATTAAGCATTTTTACTAATTATATCTGACCTGAAACTCAGATTTATATTTAAACTTGATGTGTTCAAAATGCAACATATAAATTTCATCAATTGTGGCATAAAACTAACCCTTTTTTAGTACTAATGTTGGAAAAAGTGTGCTTTTGTCTTCCTTTTGTATTTTCAGGATTAAATGAGCTCAAATTAACAAAAAAAGCAAAAAGACATCAAAATCTAACATAAATACAAGAAAAGGAACAAGACGTGACATGCCCGACCCCACGACAGCATCTTCCCAAGTAAAACAAGACATCAGAAGACTGAACACGCCCCGTGCTCAGCACGGGGGCGTGCCCAAGTGTCAGCAGAAAATACAAAGTGGTAGAAGCTTCTATTGCCCACCACGGGGCCGTGCTCAGCGGACACGGGGCCGTGGTCAATTATAAGATTCGCACAATCCAGGCAAATCTTCATAGTACAAAGATTCTTCTGCACACGGGGTCGTGCTCAGCGGACACGGGGGCGTGGTCAACTAATAAGACAAAGCTGCATTAAATGAAGAAAGAGAGGATGTGGACACGGGGCCGTGCCCACTGGACACGGGGCCGTGCCCGAGCTTCTGTTCAGCCTATAAATAGGAGTGCTTGGCTCAAGCTCAAACCATCCCTTGGCACACCACCTCTCTCACACTTCACCCACCACCCACCACCACCATAACACCATCATCCACCACCATCATCCATTGTCCATCATAGAGTGTGTGAGTCATCTCGGGATCTAAGATTGATCATAAGAGTTCTTGACAATCAAGGCCATGTTTGCCTAAGTCTCTTACATCACTTGGTGAAGACAAAGTGTCTAGTGTAATACTTTTTATTTCTAATCTTTTCGCACTTTTTACTTGGTTTTGTATTAATGACTTTAATAACTAGTTGCTTATGTTGAATGTGATCTTTCCTTATCGTTTGTCCGTGGTGTCTTGGCATTATTTTACTGTCTATATAAAATAAAAGATTTTCACCATTCATATCTCCACGGTCTATATGGAGGTATGTTGGCTACCTGGTCGGGGGTTAAGGGAACGGTTTGGTAAAGGTCTTGCCATTGTTCAGCGTTTAGAGATCCTGCAATGGACCTGGGTCAAATTTAGTAGGACCTCCTTCAATACTTAACGGTATTGGATGGCGGGGGTCCAAACTCTTTGATCCCCTCATAAGTTAACTACTATTAATACTATAACCCGGCTATTTAGGACTGTATCCCTGCTGACTCAGACTACTTAGTCGAGGGTAACGTCACCTCCAAAAGAGGGGCCTACCATAATTTGCATTAATAACTTAATTAATTATCTTTCAATAATCCACCCTTTTAGGATTGTATCCTTGCTGACTCAAACTACTGGGGTGAGGGTAACGTCACCTTCAAAAGAGGGGCCTACTACAATAACTAAGATAATCTCTTAAAATAGTGCAAAAGTGCGGAAATAATCAAAGGTTACACTAGATACGAGTCGGAACCAAGTGATTCATCTTGTCTATCTGTTTTTCTTTTTATTTTATTTTTCAGCATTTTTAGTTAGTTTTTATTTTTCTTAGTTTAAAACATTTTTCTAACTTTTATTTTTGATTAGACGTTGAGGATAAACCGGTACTAAAAGCTCTTGTGTCCTTGGACGACCTCGGTATCTTGCCAACACTATACTACGCTCACGATGGGTGCACTTGCCCATATGTGTGTTTAGTGTTAGTAAAATATCGTGTTTTATAAATTTAAAACTTGGCTAAAAATAAGTGTTAAAAAGGGCTTAAAATATACACCTAATATATATAACACTTCACAATCATCAAGTTTTTGGCGCCGTTGCCGGGGACACAAGGATTTTAAGAAAGTTAGGAATCAACGGCCTAATCGTTTTTCTTATCTTTCATTTTTTTTAGGATTTTTTTTTTAATTTTTCAGCTTCTGCAGAACTCAGCACGGGCCGTGCCCGCTGAACACGCCCCGTGCCCAATCATTGGAACTGGCAATCCTGTTTTAAGTCAGACAGTAGGCTGAACACGGGGTCGTGCCCACTCAACACGCCCCCGTGCCCAAGTTTCAGTTACTGAAAATAGAACCGTAAGATCCCGACGGTTGGTAATTTCTGACACAAACATGAGTGATACTGATACTTTTTACTTTCGGCACTCTTATGGTACTATGTGGTGTCAATTATGTGGTGGTAACCATGAGGAATTAGAATGCTTCCTTCTAAATTATAAACCCCACTATATAGACCCATCATTTCCTGGTATCCTTAAGAGGGGCGAAAGTAAAAATAATCCTTATCTCTCCCTCGAATGCGCCCAACCGGATATTCTAGGAGAAATGCTTCTCGATGAATTATTTCAACTAGAAGATCTAATTATTAATTGGTTGAGAGAACTTAGGAAAGATTACAATAATCTTTTCCAAGACGATAGCCAAGAAGAAGGGTTGGAACCGCATTCAAACAACTTCATTGTTTCCAATGATACTTCTAACTCTAGTGAGGACTTGAGCGATAGTCGTCCCTGTGTCGATTGTGCCATGAAGGACTCCCCATCAACTTCGTTTGATGCATACATAGACCTGAGCGATTCGACATACACCTTCTTTAACGAAAGCCCGGGAAAGGGTTGGACTTGTCCACCTACATATAGCATAGGAATCACCCTCACCAACAACCTCTTGCGTTCTCGTCTTAATCTAGAACAATTAAGGTATCTTAGGCACTTTGGGGTTGTTCCATCCAGTAAGGAACCACCCGATCCGGAAAAGTTCCTTAAAAATAGACGCACTTCATAAACAGCCTTTCCGACACGGGGCTGTGTCCAGGTCAACACGCCCCCGTGTCCACCAAAAGATTCCCTTCTGACTTTTGTCAGAATAGGGACAAAACGTGTCAGGATCTTGCCTGCACACGGGGCCGTGTCCAGCCGACACGGGGCCGTGTCCAGCACGCTGTCGTTTTCTATAAATGCAGCCAAGAACCCTGCACATTTGGACCATCCAGGGACAGAGATTTGAAAGGATTTTCTGACTTACCATCCTAGGTATGTTCTAAAAGAAGGTTCTTGCAAGCATCTTGTCCTTTCCTCTTTTATCTATTGCCTTCTTCTTATTCCAAGCTCCATTGTGATGATTGTTGAGTTTTATTCAAGGAATCTTGTTAAAAATAAGTTACACAACATTGTTTTAAGTTATTTCTGCTCAAAAAAGCTTCATAAGTTAAGAAAATAATTTAAAACCACAAAATTCCTTGTTCTAAAAATCTGCAGAAAGTTGAACACGGGGCCGTGCTCATTGAGCACGGGGCCGTGTCCGTGGTACTGTTTCATTAAAACAAACTATTTTTGGTATGTTTTGCGTAGAATGTCTAGCCAAAACAGTGGAACCTCTTCTGCGCACTCAAGGAACAGTCGACGGGAAAGGAGGCCATCGATTGAAGCAACTCTCGTAAGATACGTAATGGCGCTACGTGAAGCCCTTGACGAGATGACTTCGGTGGAGGAGGTCCTCATTGACCGTATAAACTATCTCTCGGTGGGGTTGGAAAACAGTTTCCAAGAAATAAACCTCTTGCACCAGAGGTTAAACATTCTGGTAACACCTCCCATGGAACCAATCCTCCCTCAAGAGGATTGGAACCTAGCACTTGGGATCCAAAATCCTACCGGTTGGGACGACATTCCGGCGGAACCTCCTCTTGAAGAACTCCAAGAAATCCCGGTGGAAGTTGCACCTCCTCAACCCAATGCTCATGAGCCCGCTTTTCTTCTCCCTAGGGAGATCGAAGAGTGGCTCGCCGACGTATGAGGAACCCATAACCGGAGGAAGAAGTTGTCAAGCCACTTTTAACCGAAAGATCTATCTTTTTCGGAAGTTTTGCTAGTAGAATAAATAGTAGGCTAGAACTTCTTGGATTTAGATTTCTTGTGTTTTGTTGACCTAACTATCTAATATTTTAATTTTTAGGACTATTATGTAATTCTCTCTATGATTAATGAATGATGGTTTTAGTTAATTTGGTGTTTGGATGGTGTTGCAATGAATAAAACGCACTTGAGATGGCAAAGGATACAAGGGAGACTTGAACCAGCACCCCATGCAGGAAAACAGAACCGTCCGACAAATTTCTTCGTTTACAGTAAGTTCGGCACGGGCCGTGTCCGCCCAACACGGCCCCGTGCTGCACAGTCTGCAGAAAAAGACCCAGTTCAGGTAACTGGACACGGGCCGTGTTCACCCAACACGCCCCCGTGTCCAGGTTTCTGTTTCTCTTGCTTTAATTTTGTTACTGGCACTTGAACACGGGGCCGTGCCCGGACAACACGGGGCCGTGTTCAGCGCCCAGTAACACAAAAATTTCGCTTTTTACACCTTTTTACACATTCAATCAACCTAAAAACTTATTTTTGGGACACATTGAGGACAATGTGTAATTTAAGTGTGGGGGGGGGGGGATGCTAAAACCTTGAATCTTGCAAGTCCTAAATACAAGCCTTACACAAAACTCTATTGGAACCGCTAGTCACCCCAAATTTTTTCAAAAATTTTCATTTTTTTTTACTTGTCTAGGTTTAACTCGGGAAATTCAAGTTCTCAAAAAGGTTATATTTTTACAAATTTACAACCGATAGCGTCGTGATAAAAAGAACCAACATAAGAAAATTATGAAAAGGCATGACAAGCTTAGTTAAAATTTAATTATATATACTTGATCACATAAAAACCCATTCCCACAAAAGTGAGTTTTGAGCCTTTATTGAGCAAACACTTACATATCATTTGACTAAATGCTCATTTTCGTTTCTTGTGTGAATAGCCGCTTGGTTCTTACGACTCTAGAACTTGCCATGACGATACATTCCCGGTCATTACCAACTTAAACCCGAGTAAGTAAATGATGGAGGCATTAGGACTAACCCTTTTTTATTTTCTACACCATTATTTTTTCTTTTTTTTTTTACCACCTACCCAAAATCCCCCTAGTTAGCCCCTTTGAGCCTAAACCTTTTCATTTCATAACCCAAACCAAACACCCTTTAACCACCAAAACCTTTTTCATTTTTAACCCTTTGTTTTAGTAACAAGTTCGGTTCTTCGTATGACTATTCAAAAAAAAAAAAAAATTTTGTGTTGATGATGAAGCAAAAGAAAATAAACAAACAAGTTCATCAAAAATAACTTTGTTTGAATAATAGCTTCATCAAAATAAAAGTTACAAAAATAGAAAGTCTTAAGAAAACCGAAACTTGTTACGCTTTTCGCCTTTTTCTACTAACCACTAACCACTCACCCAACCACCTACCTTTAACCCAAGCCTAACCCTTCACCCAAAAAGTCCTCTTGATATTTACAAAGGTATATAAGTTAAAAAGGAGGAGGATTGATTGCTTGGCAAGCCTATGGTAGGAGTAAGTTCCATGACCGCTCTCGAGTGATCCACAAAAATACATTTTCGGCCGAGTGTTGAGTGATCCCCGTGAGGTATGTGAACTTGTATATAAATAGAATTTTACAAAGGCATGTTATGCCCCAATAAGTAATTCATCTTATGAAAAGTTTTAAATAAATCATGATGAATAGGATTGTAAATAAATAAAAATAAAAAAATAAATAATCTTGGAAATCCCGACACTCTATGACAAGCCCAAAACCTTCTTTTCTACCCATTCCATTTGGGAGTGTAATAGCCACATATTAAAGAGTTTTGCTTGAGGACAAGCAAAGATTCAAGTGTGGGGGTATTTGATGTGTTCAAAATGCAACATATAAATTTCATCAATTGTGGCATAAAACTAACCCTTTTTAATACTAATGTTGGAAAAAGTGTGCTTTTGTCTTCCTTTTGTATTTTCAGGATTAAATGAGCTCAAATTAACAAAAGAAGCAAAAAGACATCAAAATCTAACATAAATACAAGAAAAGGAACAAGACGTGACATGCCCGACCCCACGACAGCATCTTCCCAAGCAAAACAAGACATCAGAAGACTGAACACGCCCCGTGCTCAGCCAGCACGGGGGCGTGCCCAAGTGTCAGCAGAAAAGACAAAGTGGTAGAAGCTTCTATTGCCCACCACGGGGCCGTGCTCAGCGGACACGGGGCCGTGGTCAACTATAAGATTCGCACAATCCAGGCAAATCTTCATAGTACAAAGATTCTTCTGCACACGGGGTCGTGCTCAGCGGACACGGGGGCGTGGTCAACTAATAAGACAAAGCTACATTAAATGAAGAAAGAGAGGATGTGGACACGGGGCCGTGCCCACTGGACACGGGGCCGTGCCCGAGCTTCTGTTCAGCCTATAAATAGGAGTGCTTGGCTCAAGCTCAAACCATCCCTTGGCACACCACCTCTCTCACACTTCACCCACCACCCACCACCACCATAACACCATCATCCACCACCATCATCCATTGTCCATCATAGAGTGTGTGAGTCGTCTCGGGATCCAAGATTGATCGTAAGAGTTCTTGACAATCAAGGCCATGTTTGCCTAAGTCTCTTACATCACTTGGTGAAGACAAAATGTCTAGTGTAATACTTTTTATTTCTAATCTTTTCGCACTTTTTACTTGGTTTTGTATTAATGACTTTAATAACTAGTTGCTTATGTTGAAGGTGATCTTTCCTTATCGTTTGTCCGTGGTGTCTTGGCATTATTTTACTGTCTATATAAAATAAAAGATTTTCACCATTCATATCTCCACGGTCTATATGGAGGTATGTTGGCTACCTGGTCGGGGGTTAAGGGAACGGTTTGGTAAAGGTCTTGCCATTGTTCAGCGTTTAGAGGTCCTGCAATGGACCTGGGTCAAATTTAGTAGGACCTCCTTCAATACTTAACGGTATTGGATGGCGGGGGTCCAAACTCTTTGATCCCCTCATAAGTTAACTACTATTAATACTATAACCCGGCTATTTAGAACTGTATCCCTGCTGATTCAGACTACTTAGTCGAGGGTAACGTCACCTCCAAAAGAGGGGCCTACCATAATTTGCATTAATAACTTAATTAATTATCTTTCAATAATCCACCCTTTTAGGATTGTATCCTTGCTGACTCAAACTACTGGGGTGAGGGTAACGTCACCTTCAAAAGAGGGGCCTACTACAATAACTAAGATAATCTCTTAAAATAGTGCAAAAGTGCGGAAATAATCAAAGGTTACACTAGATACGAGTCGGAACCAAGTGATTCATCTTGTCTTTCTGTTTTTCTTTTTATTTTATTTTTCAGCATTTTTAGTTAGTTTTTATTTTTCTTAGTTTAAAACATTTTTCTAACTTTTATTTTTGATTAGACGTTGAGGATAAACCGGTACTAAAAGCTCTTGTGTCCTTGGACGACCTCGGTATCTTGCCAACACTATACTACGCTCACGATGGGTGCACTTGCCCATATGTGTGTTTAGTGTTAGTAAAATATCGTGTTTTATATATTTAAAACTTGGCTAAAAATAAGTGTTAAAAAGGGCTTAAAATATACACCTAATATATATAACACTTCACACGCATCAAAACTCTTTTATAACCTTTTAAAGGACCAAAATGCCCTTACGAGGCATAGTTTGAGTTTAAATCCGCTTTGGGCATAATAGAAGGTATCTTACTGATGTCACAACATATTTAAGGCATATTAACTTAGGAAACTTGCATATGACTCATTTGGTTACTCGTTACGCACTTTTCTCGTTCGAATCGGCTTATGTAACTAGTTTGCATATATTAGCCGAAACGGGTCAAACCATATCGTTTTTGTCTCAAAATCCAGAATGTGTTTAAGTTACCCATATTAAACAAGCATACAAGCTTGTCGGGTCAAAATCACATTCTGAACCGGTCTTCGCTTTATCATGCGTTTGAACCGTATCTTTATTTTGAAAACTAACCGGTCTAAGTCAAGGCTTAATTAAAGACCCGTTAGGATTCTAATAGGTTATTAAAAACCTTCGTTCCAGATTAGGAGCCCAGTAAAGGCTATCTGTACTTGCTGAATTGATATACGGCTGGGATTGAATTTATATTTAGCTCAGGTAAATACTTTTAACTTATTTTCCCTATACGGGCTTGGGGTTTGGTATATAAAATACCGCTTGGTCGGGCATTGAATCTTTAATCGAATAGAGGTTAAACCATTGATATGCTCCGTTTTGAAATGTTTTGTTTGCTTAAAGCCTTTGGGGGGTTAATGAACATGTCCCGGATATCATTGGCATCATTTTACGAAATGGCCACGACCTAAGCACGGGGTGTAGGCGTACACCCGTCAGTACCAAAATAAATAATGTGGTGTGTCTATTGATCTTTAACCCGGTCTACGGATCGGGCTACTGAACGCATAAGGAACATGTAATTCTTTTACAAGTATTATATTCAAATAATTATCCCAAGTTATAAAGTGTTTTGTGCCACGTGCATTCAAATCAATTTTAAACCTTTTCAAAATGAGTCAGTTAATTGTATTTACCAGTGTAAACTGACGTATTTTCCAAAAAGGCTAAGTGCAGGTACTATACGAAATAGGCTGGCTACTCCAGGCATCAATAAACAAGTCTCGCAAGCTCTAGATGTTAAAGTCTGTTGAACAATGTTTCATTTTATCCTCGATCCGCCTGTGGATCCTTTACTTTCCGTTTGTAATACGTTGATATTACTTTATATCGGATTGTAATATATTTATCATTAGCTTCTGCTGTGCATTAAATTGTGTTGTTTGACTATGATGATATCAACTACGTCACGGTACTCCCCACCGGGCCCACCGGTAATACGTGGAAATATCAGGGTGTGATAGGCTCTTGCCCATCTACCAAACCCAATATTTGTTAGAACCTGGCGTATTCTAGGAACGGCAAGACACAAAGCATTGAATGACTCGTTAAAGTCAGACATCCGATATGATTTACATGTCTTCCACCATAGTGCCTCGTATTCTTTTTTTTAGACGACGGTAAACGTAAATTCATCATTAAATGACGACAACACAACCCGTGGTAAACACGTGGAAACACGTTTCTAACACCTACATGTATAGAATTCGCCCTATCCAAAATGATCGCCATATCTGCTATTTCACCAACACACTCTCTAAGCTTTGAGAGAAACCATGTCCAAGATTCACCATCCTCTGATTTTCCTATGCCATAAGCAATTGGTAAAATCTGATTATTTCCATCCATGGCCACTGCTAAAAACAACGTCCCTTTAAATTCACCATTTAGGTGTGCCGCATCAATGATAACGACCGGTCTTAGATTAAACATAAAGCTACGAATCTGAAAATTAATGATAACAAAATAAGATCAAACCCATGTTATTCTAAAAAAATAAGAACAAGTACAAACGAAAAGGTGTAACTTACCGCAACACCTAACGCAACAAAAACCATTTCAAAACGACTATGTTCATCAACCAAGATGTGAGTAACGCTTCCAGGATTTGCAAGCTTCAAATTGTAACAGTATATTAGTAGTTCGGCAAAAGAGTCTCGGGTTGTTCCTTGTAAAAGTTCAAGTGCATGGCTTTTACCACGCCAAGCTTGAAGGTTTGTTATCTCAACCTCGAACCTTTGTGTAAAATCTTTAACAATCTCTTTCGCTCGATATATCCTACCACTATCTTTTAGTTGTTCCTTTAAAAAGTGACCCAAAACCTTTGGGTTAGCCTGACGGAAATGTGGGTGTGTTTGCGTCTTCGAACATGTGTGTCTATCATTCATATGTTTAACAAAAAATAAACTACCACCAGGAATAGCATATGCCTTAAATTGCCTTTCACAACCATCACCCATGCATGACACTTCATACCGTGTCTTAGATGATCTATCAACTTTAAACTCGAAATGCTCTGACAAACATTTCTTTCCTAACTCAAGCTTCATCTCTTCTTTGTTATTGAATATATGACCGGCCTCAAACACTATAGATGAAGAAGCTGACTCGTTGTTAGACATGGATAATTTTTCAAAATTATTTTCTAAAATAGGACACTCATCGTTTAAAACATCAACACTTTCTTTTACTGAAATATTTAGATCTGGAGTTTTGAAGTTGTTTAAAGAAGAAAAACCAGAGGAACCAACACCAGACTCTTGAATAACATATAATTTATATAATTCAAAAGGATTCTGCATCGCCAAATCAAAAAAAAAAATCTAACATCTCGATCATTAATTATATCGATCGGATCAGTAAACGTAGACATCCGATATGACAACCGTGTAATGTTTGGAGTATCACACATCTTAGAAACATAGTTTAAAAAACTATTATATGAATGATCTGTTTCAATTTCTAAACCACGTCTCCTTGAATCGCCATCAGTAACATACTCAATGTTTCCGTTAATGACATCCCACTTCCCCCAGTATAAACAACAAACTAGACCCTCATGTTGTGAGATAATTACTAAAAAACAAACTCTTAGAATCTTATATTTATACTTCAAATACGGTTTTTCATAATGTACAGTATTTAAATAAGGGATCCCTCTAAATAAATGCAAAAGGTCTTAAATTCCTACAAAAACGTCTTAGACTCGTACAGAAACGTCTTCAATTCGTACAACAAACGTGTTAAAATAAGAAATCCGGCTCGAGCTGATGTAGCCGGCTAAAGAGAGTGAAATGGCTCAAGCCGGCCGGAAACGTCTCAAGCCGTCTGAAAAAATGGGCAGCCATAACGAAACGTCTCAAGCCGTCTGAAACGTCTCAGCCAAGACGTCCAGACGCCTGAGTTTACTGTCGGACATGTGGCAGCGTATGGTTGGTCAGCCGCAAAGACGCTAGACCCCATTGATGGCGTCTCCCCAAGACGTTTGACTTGGCCATTTTCGAAAGGTTGACCAAGTCTTGGCCATTTTGGCTATTTTCCCAATATAATACACATACGCATCAAATTTATAGTATATAAGTATAGGTGCTCCTGAATAATTTGTAGATATAGCTATTTTTTTAACAGTGACTTTCTATGTACAGGACCTAGGTCACCGGGTTCTTGTAGAAGACAATCCCCCGTCAGCCCCGCCTCTCGGACGCGATGTTCTATCGGGCCCCGGCCGCCGCGCAGACTGACCATCGCTCGGAAACCATACCGCCCCACACAAGAACCTCGCTGGGGTAACAACTGGGTAAAACCGGGTTACCCTCCGAATCGAACCTTGCCTCGGTAGGAAACGATCCATCATTGGGACGTCCCCACCCCCCAAATGCCGCCGCCGGGAGTTGAACCGGTGACCTCCAAGGAGGAACCGGCCCAACAACCACATGGGGAACCAACTGGGCTGGGTAGGGGGATTATGTAGATATAGCTATTTGATAATTATTTTTAATCTAAAACTATTTAAAGTGTTATTTTAACTTAAAACATTTTTTATTTTGTAATTTAACCTTACAATTTTTTTTTTTTTTTTTTGCCAATAACCTCTGACTCAAGTGGTAGGAGAACTTTAGTTCTTTTTGAAGACTCAAGTTTAATTCTCATTTGGTGCAAAAAAGGTGTGAGGCAGTGGTGGGCAGTGATAGGAGACCCAAGGAAACCTGGGTTCGATCCTTGAGCCAAACGGGTTTTACCGTCGTACCTACGGGCGGGTGGGTTACCGGGTTTTCTCCGGAATTGGTGGTGGACGACTTGGGTTACTCTCGGAGTACTCTGTTTGTCCAGTAGGTACCCCGAGAATGCTCAGATTTGATTTGTTTGCCGTTAAAAAAAAAACTCACAACTTTTTACTTTCATTTTGTTCTTTTATAATAAAGATCAGAGAATTATACAACAATATGATATAATTACAGGAGAATATTATGGAGCCATTTACGTGGGCCGCGATTCTATATGACTAACACAAGGGAATTCAAAATACATTAAATATAATAAAGAGGTTAAATAATTTGCATAAATACAAAACGTGATTTGAGGCAATCAGTAGTTATCCTATACTTTCTTAGAGTAGCCAGTTTGATGACGGGACTAAATGTTTCAACATAGTCAATGCCCGGTCTTTGACGAAAAGCTTTGGCAGCTAAACGGACCTTGAGACGTTCAACCGTTCCATCCGGGTTGTATTTGGTTTGAAATACCCATTTACAACCAACAAGATTAGAATTAGATGCAAGGGAGGACGGGACAAGTTGCCAGGTTTTGTTTTGTTTCAAGGCATCAAGTTCACCTTGCATTGCACGACGCCAAGATGGACTTTTTAAGTGAATGGGTATGGTCCCAAATCTCACACCAGGCTTGGGCGCGAGTGACCATCACCCGGCTCATCGCCCATATTCACAGGATTCACCTACGTCCGCGAGGGCACGCACGAACCCGGTTTGTTTTCCCACTCGGGGAAAGATGAGAAGACTCACCTTGTGTATCAAAATGTTTGTTTTCATTACTACAAAAAATGATAGTAGATTACTACATTCACTTTCTGCCAAACACATTTCCAGACTGTGGTTATGCGCGGGGGCGCAGAGCGGCAGTAGGAATGTTTAGTTTGTGCTCAGATTACCGCACACAGCGATGCGGTCCAAAACCACATCCTGTTGTCATACAAGTGGAACTGACACTTTGACTTCGGTGACCAAACCAGCGAGTGGTATGCCTGAGCACTGACAGCAGCGGTTAGCTGACAGCCCAATGCGCAGCTGCCCAGCCCACATGCATAAAAGTTGTAGACAGACTGACAACACCAGCAGGATGTGGCAACACCTTCGTGTGCGCCCAACACTCCCGTGATCTGCGGTCCTAACACACCCACAAAAGGCTACACGTTGTTAGTCAGGCCCTAGGCCCTTCTCCTTTACTCTTCGGCTATAAACACACATCCCGAACCAGGTTTGGGGTAACGCTAATCTACTCTCTCACAAATACTACTTAAATACTTATATTGCTCCCAAGCAAATATATTCTCACGCCGGAGAGTGGTAACAAGAAGCAACCCCCACCCCATCCTCCTTGTTACGAGTCACGGTGTGTTTTCATTGTGCAGGAGACGGATTAGAGGCCGACTCGGCCATCGATCGAGGAAAGAAGGGATTAACCCTACTCGACGAGACTCGTGACTAACCTCTTGGTTAACCACCATTTCATCATTGGCGGTCACCGCTATTTCTTTTAGCACACTTCTCTCTTCTTTTTCAACGATCATGTCCGATCACCAGAATCTTGCCATGAGAGAACCCTTCGTCCAACCAAGTGCAGGGCAAACAGAGAACACTCCCCCGAGCCAACTAACAGGCCATGTTGGCTCATCCGCACACATGGGTAATCTCTCAGCGAATATGCTGGAGATTCCCCACTTCGCACCAATTTTACCACCAGGGGCCGATCTTCACTCCTGGTACCTATAACAGCAGGCTCTTTTGAACACAGCCTACGCACTTGCTTGCGTGGGCACGTAGCATGCCGGAGGGCCTACACCGGCACCATTCACACCCACGCCATGTATTCTTCAATACGAGGCGCTACCTTTCACACCCCAACCGATGGCGGAATCATCGAAGCGCGGCACTAGGCGAATCAGATTGCTCAGGAGAATCCATAACAACTATTAGCGACAATATTTAATGCGTTCATTATCCCATACTAATAAACAATTACAGTCACATAAGTTATCACAGATTTTGTGTTCTCTCGAACAATACAAATCCGACAACCTAGATTTTTGTTAAGTTTCTAGACTTCCTAGCTTGCTTTGATGTAGACTGCGTCTAAACCTGCAACATACGTTAAAATAAAGTCAATACAAAAGTATTGGCGAGTATACAGGTTTGATATGTAATAGCATAACAGATTTAAAAGTGCTGCGAATCTCCTACATACATAAACGAGATACACGACATACATACTCACAAAACCGATACTACCAGCTAAGTCCTTGATGCTCGAATACGCGATGGCAAACTAGACCCCGTCGGGCGCAATAGTACTATACTAGTCATGGTGGGACGTCGCGAGTATAAGTCCTAGCACATATGTAACTAGCATCACGTATAACTATGCAAGTAAGTCATTCGCAAGTGATAAATAGTTTAAGCATTTGATATGATTTGATTTGATAGCAACGCATGCTACACCCAAAAGTGCAAAAGCAAAAAGGGTTCAAGTATACTCACAGTGCGTATTTAGCGGGAACACAACTTGATTGGGTTAATTTAGAGTCCGCCTGATTTAGCATGAACACGGAATTGTAGCGTAAGCGAGGTGCGGTGAAAAGTTGAATAATAGGGCTAGTGGTAATCCGATCGGATCGATATCCGGTCGGATGAGCTGGTTCGGTTGGTCGGTTGGCATGTTATCCGATCGGTTGGCATGTTGTCCGATCGGTTGACGTGTTGACCGGTCGGTTGGCACGTTATCCGATCAGTTGGCATGTTGTCCGATCAGTTGACGTGTTGACCGGTCGGTTGGCACGTTATCCGATCGGTTGACATATTGTCCGATCGGTTGACATGTTGTCCGTTTGGTTGACATGTTATCCGATCGGTTGACATGTTGTCCGATCGGTTGACATGTTGTCCGATCGGCTGACATGTTGTCCGATCGGCTGGTCTGAAGTTGGTTTGCCGTTCGATCGGACAGCAGTCCGATTGGACGGTAACTCGTTCAAAATTTCTGATTATGTCACACTCAATTGTTTCTGGAAGGGATACCGGTGAATTGACTGAGACGATGTGCCGTCGGGTTAAACTACTGAAATTCCATCGAGTTCGGGCCGTTCTATCGGCAGAGAACCACCCCGTTCCATCAGATCTCGCCGCCCTTGACGGTTTTTCCATGTCTAACCCAGAATCACACATTACTTTGATCAGATACATAATATTCTAGGTGAGGTTGTTTTTAAAACATGTGAAAATCACTCAGATCTGAGTTGTTCATGGTGAAATGAGGTCACACTTTGAAGTTCATATGAACTCTTGATGACATCATCTTAGAACACCTCAAATCAGTAGATTTCACGGTTAAAAGTTGGTTTTTAAAAGATAGAAAGGTGTAGAATCGAGTGTAGATCATAAAAGTACAAAGTTTAGGTTGAAAACTTACAAGATTTGCGAGAAAACGAGCGAAAATGGCGAAGCAGCGTCTGGCCGAACGAGAGCAGTCACATCAAGTGTTCATGATGTGACTGAGGGGTATTTATAAGCAAGGAGGAGGAGAGGATGGTGAGTGGGTTTTGGGCCATCCGATCGGACAGGGCCATCCGATCGGACAGGTCCATTCGATCGGACAGGACCATCTGTTCAGACAGGTCCATCCGTTCGGACAGGGCCTTCCGTTCGGGCTGGGCTTTATCGTTCCGACTTGAGCGTTGCGATAATTTTTATTACACATTCTCATCCACATTTTCATTTATTTATTATAATTAGTCACGTTGGGTCATATATACATATCCATATTTCAAAGTTGCGATACCATAACCGGGTTTCGTTTCGAATATGCGATTACTTGGCGACGCTTCACGGTCATCGAGGAGAGTAGAGTAGGTCCTTTCTCGATGGCATCGTGAACGTTATTGTGTGTTAATGAGGAGGGTAGAATAGGTCCTCTCTCAGTGTCATCATGGCTATCAAGGAGGGTAGCATTTTCCGTCAACATTTCACCAACGAGTTTTCCCGCCCAAAACTCTCGGCTATAAATATGAGAACAATTCAGGTATGAAATTCAAGTTACACACACTTCGTCAATACCACTTCTTCTTCTTCTTCTTCTTCTTCTTCATAAACACATACTTATTCTCACGCCGGAGTCGGGTCAAGGAGAGAACCCCTCTTCTCCCCTTGACGAGGCTAACGGTGCTTTGTTTTGCAGAGTTTACCGGAGAAGAAGACCAGTTGCAACCGAATCAAACGAGATAGAACAACCCCCTTTTATGCAGATCCAAACCCCCTAGATAATTCGATTCCGATCAATTATCTAGTATTTCTTCATTGGCGCCCACCGATTTCTCTGTTTTTTCAGTTTTGTCTCGTTTCGATTCAGTTTTCCTCATTCTCTGTTTTCACATGGCAGAGAATTCATCATCTCACCCATCATGTCCTCGATCTGAGTTCGAGGGTTCTACAACCTAAAATACCCAGATCGACGGAATCATGGGAATCAACAAAAGTAACAGTCATTCAGACGGAAAGGATCCCTCAGATCAACTCATAGAGAGAGTTCCAGAATACTGGTTTGACAGATGCCAGGTTGCTTTAAACACAATTTTCACACAAATTACTAGATCTGAGTCCCTAAACATCAGATCTGGTGGCGAAATTGACACTGTAGTATTGGACCCACAGACACCATGTCAGTGGGACATCCAATCTAACAGTTATGTTGAGATACATCAACAATCAATAGATATCAACTGTCAGAAAGCTAAATCAAAACAAATAAACATGGTACAAGGAAGCCCTTCACGAAGGCCAAACAAACGACACCATGATCAGCATTGGCGAGAACAGCAAGTCGTGTTTCCTGTTGTTCCAGGAGGCCCCCAGGAAGAGCGACCAGTAATTATTACTGTTATCTTCGGCCATTATCGAACGGACTATATGTTTATAGATCCAGGAAGCTCGATGGACATCATATACGAGCAATGCTTCAAACAACTCGATCCAGAAGACAAAGCACGTCTGGAGCCAGTCGATTTCCCTCTCACCGGATTTTGTAATGAAGCTGTATTCCCGTTAGGGAAAATAGTATTCCCCGTGACTCTCTCTGATAGCGAGCATTCGCGCACAGTCATAGTAAATTTCATGGACATGTCGGCAACATCACGCCATGATGTATTGCTCGGAAGAAGGTCACAAAGAGAATTCAGCATGATCACTTCTATTCCACATGCTGCATGCGGATTTCCAACAGAAACTGGAGTTGCAATTTTATACTCAAGTAAAGAAGTCATGTACGTGGACGATGAGCCACCAGCAAAAGTGGCCAAACCCTCAGCATCAAATGAGCCGGAGAAATGGGTTCTGAACAATGAATATCCAGAACAGACCATCCTGCTAGGACACGCCATTTCCCCAGCAACATGAATACAATTAAAAGAATTGATGTCCAGCAATAAAGATATATTCGCCTGGTGCCCAGCAGACATGACTGGGGTTCCGCGCGATATAGCACAACATTGTCTGAACATCCGACCTTCAGCAGAACCTGTTGCACAGGGGAGGCGCAGCTTCAGCGATGAGAAAGCAAAAGCCATGGACGAGCAAGTGACAGAGCTACTTAATGCCGGAATCTTGCGCGAGGTTCAATACCATACATGGGTCGCCAACCCAGTAATGGTCCAAAAACACAGTGGCGGATGGAGAATGTGCGTCGACTTCAAAGACCTGAATAAAGAATGCCCAAAAGATTGCTACGCGCTTCCTGAGATAGACAAAAAAGTTGACTCTCTAGCGTCATTTCGATGGAAGTGCTTTCTTGACTGTTATAAAGGTTATCATCAGGTCCGGATGAAAGAAGAAGATGAAGACAAGACCGCGTTCCGCACAGACAAGGGCATCTTCTGTTACATAAAAATGCCCTTTGGCTTACGCAACGCCGGCGCAACGTACCAGCGCCTAATGGACACGGTCTTCAAAGGCGATATCGGTAAGACAGTCGAGGTATACATGGATGACCTCGTCATCATGAGCCACGAGGAAGATACAATGCTCGCAAATATCCAGCGCACGTTCGATTCTTTGCGCAGCGTAAATTTAAAGCTCAACCCAACTAAATGTTCCTTCGGAATGGAAGAAGGGAAATTTCTGGGTATCATAGTAACAAGGGATGGTTTTAAAGTAAACCCGTAGAAAGTGCAGGCCGTCTAGTTAATGCCATCACCTGCAACAATAAAAGAAATGCAAAGACTCGCCGGACGTCTAGCAGCCCTGAACAGATTCTTGGCAAATCATGCAGCAAAGTCCTATCCATTCATTAGCACACTACGAAACTGCGCCAAGAAAACCCACTTCCAGTGGACACCCGAAGCGGAAGCAGCCTTCAAGCAAATGAAAGAATGTTTAATTCAGTTGCCAACACTAACAGCACCACGAGAAAAAGAGCCACTGATCTTATATTTATCTGCTGCGGAAGTAGCAGTAGGCGCAGTATTAATGGTGGAACGAGAAAACGTTCAAACTCCAATCTACTATATAAGCAAGATGCTCACTGGCCCAGAAACACGTTACTCCATGATAGAAAAACTAGTCCTAGCGCTAGTACATGCATCACGGCGCTTACGTCGGTACTTTTCTGTTCATGTCATCACAGTTCTCACTAATTACCATTTAGGTCAAATCTTATCCAAACCCGACGTCGCGGGAAGATTGGCCAAATGGGCTATTGAGCTCGGAGGATACAATATCCTATACAGGCCGCGACCGGCAACCAAGGGGCAAGTTCTAGCAGATTTTGCCACAGAAGTTCCTATCGAAAAAGTCCAAGAGTGCGAGGCAATCCAAAACCCAGTTCCTGTTTTCGACGATAGGGTCCGGACTCTACACACAGATGGCGCTTCTAATGATGACAGGGCAGGAGCGGGTCTCCGATTGATCAGCCCAGATGACCACGAACTTACATATGCTATACGACTAGATTTCCGAAGCACAAACAACGAGGCAGAATACGAAGCATTCCTAGCAGGCCTTCGTTTAGCACTCAAGATGGGGGCAAGAAACCTCGAAGCCAATGTAGATTCAAAATTAGTGGCTGAACAGGTCAATGGTCATTATGACGCAAAAGGAGAAGCTATGGCATTATACCTTGAGCAAGTGCGGATGCTAATTAGCAAATTCCAAACATTCAAGGTTAATCACATAAACAGAAGTGAGAACAAGCACGCGGATGCGCTAAGCAAACTGGCCGCCACTAGCTTCAGACACTTGGAAAAAGAAGTGCGCATCGAGGTATTGTCCAACCCTTCCGTCCCTCTCAAACAAGTAAACGTCATAGAGATCGGCAATCCATCTTGGATGTCTCCGATCATTCTGTACTTACAACATGGGAAACTTCCAGAAGAGAAGGCGGAAGCCCGGAAAATCCAGAATAAGGCAGTAAACTATGAAATGGCGGAAGGGATTTTATACCGAAAATCGTTCATGGGACCACTCCTGCGCTGCGTTGACAAAACAAACGCACAGTACTTAGTTAGAGAAATCCATGAAGGATTGTGCGGGATACACGCCGGACCGCGCATGGTAGTCGCCAAAATAATGAACGCAGGCTATTACTGGCCGGGAATGCATGTAGATGCGGTTGAGTTACTACGAAAATGCGCAGCTTGCCAGCGCCATGCGCCAAAAACGCTTCGCCCAAAGAATCCACTCGTTCCAGTTACGTCCGCCTGGCCCTTTCAGCAATGGGGCATTGATCTTGTTGGTCCATTCCCGGACGCGCCAGGCATAGTAAAATTCATAATTGTGGCAGTCGACTATTTCACAAAATGGGTCGAAGCCAAGGCGCTAGCCTCAACAACGGCAATGGTAATTCGCAAATTTATATGGGAACATATTATTTGCAGATTCGGATTACCATTGCGCATCATCTCCGACAACGGCACTAACTTCGCCTCAGATGATCTTCAAAAATGGTTCAAAAAATGAAGATCGAGCACAACTTTGCCTCTGTGGCGCATCCACAAGCAAACGGCCAAGTTGAGAGTGTTAACAAACAGATCGTCGATGGCATAAAAGCGCGACTCGGGACAGCGCACAGAGGATGGGTCGATGAACTCCCCAGCATCTTATGGGCACACCGCACCATGCCAAAAACCAGCACTGGGGAAACCCTGTTCAGCCTGGTCTATGGATCAGAAGCGGTAATACCAGCAGAAATTGGTCTTCCATCACCACGCATGCTAGCTATGGAAAGACAAAACAACGAGCAAGAACGAAGACTGGATTTAGACCTTCTCGAAGAAAGGCGCGAAAATGCCGCCATCACAGAGGCAAAGTACAAATCCAAACTCGAAAAATACTACAATGCGCGCGTACGCGTATGTACCTTTGTCCCTGGTGACTTCGCCTTGCGCGACAATGAAGCTTCCAACGCAGAAAAACCAGGAAAATTAGCGCCAAAATGGGAAGGACCATACGTCATCAATGAAGTCTTAGGCAAGGGGGCATACAACCTGAAAAGAATTGATGGGACACTAGTTCCCCGCACCTGGAACGCGCAGCAGCTGCGCAGATGTTACATATAAGCCAAACCAATCCACAAAAATGAAAGTATACAGGCAATGTATTTCTTTATTATCCTTTGTATTATTGGTCTTGCACCCTATTAATACAAACATCATCTTTACTCATGTTACTGTTTGTTACAAATTGCATATAATTCTTTTGGTATACGCGAAAACAATATGGTAAACATTGTACGCTTCATGAACAGTCTAAAAAGAGCACAACCTTGAGCATCTTAGACAAACGTTCACACGTGAATACAATACCATTCTCATTCGCTCTACCTATTCAAAGCAATTAAATATATGCAACATATTGTAATCCAAACACAACCTGAAGCTTACATGCACGACAGTGCATCAAAAAGTATATATGTTATCAAAACGTAATATAAACAACCATTCACAACGATCACGGCAGTGATCTTCAAAAATTTTTAGTAGCAAGACCAACATAAACGTCAAAGAGGAATACACAGTCTCCCAAACTTAACCTAATCAACAGCAGGGCCTTCGTCAACAACCAACACCTGATCATCACGGCGGTTCTTCCGACGGCAGTACACCAGTTGGCATCCACCTCTCCGAATCATCGGAAAACGGGACATCAGGTCGTCAGCAGATAGTACAACAACTTTTTCATCAACACCACCCTTTTGCCGGAGAACCTTACAATCAGAACCGGCAACGGTCGGAGAATCAGGATTGAACGAATCACTTTCCTTGTTAGCTGTTAATGGTGGTGAACCAGCAAGAAGCACGAGATCTTCAGTAGCCTCGTAAATCCTCAAAATATCCAAAAGTCGCCGAGTACGAAAGGAACGCTTCGTCTTCATTTTCTCCAAATCAAGCAAAGAGATAAAGAACCCCCAAACATATTTATAGGCAAGTTAATTCCGGGAAAGGGGAAAATCATCATCACCTGCCAGACATCTTTTCTAAAAACAGCGCTACAGGAACTAATGTCATGTCCAATAAATGAAGACTGACAAGCGTCAATACGTATTCCAAGGCAAGAAGGTAAGGAAGTATCGCAAATACTAATTTTTTATTACAAATTGACGTCACCAAGCGTCAGGTCATGATTACAAAAGGGTCAAATCAAAGGGAAAAATCACATTTTCCCTTAAAAATCTTTAAGCAAAGTAAATCTTCTCACAGAAGATTCCCTACTTTCGCGCCAAAAAACATTTCCCTCTCATAAGTCCAGTGCTCTACTTACTTGCATAAGAGCAACACTAGACTGGGGGGACTTGAAGGGGTAAGGTCCCAAAAACCTTGTAATAAGTACTTAGGACCATACCACAACTTTACCTTTCAGCCCCTTTTCGACCTTGCGCGGCCGCGCAATAGTCCTACAAAGAAGGCTTAAGAGACAGATAGCAGACAACACTTGCGCGCCAAAAGGAAATCATAAATCCTTGCGCTTTCCTCCATAAACAAAGGATGAAAATCCTAAGGCAAACACTTCCGCTCAATAATATTCAGACTTGGATATTATTTACTTAACTGGTACCACACGATAAAGAGTCACACCAGATTACAGCAGTAATCTTCTAGAAGAATTCAATCGTGCACCACTAGGACGGTTATAACCATCTGGACACGTGTCATCACCTCAGACATCCCTGAGATCACAATGATAGCATGTAATTGGAGAGAAACCTCCACTTAATCACTTTCCACGTGGCAAACCTCCAGCCGTAGATCTAAGCAGCGATCCGTGTGCACTCACGTCGGATCGAGAAGCTTAACGGAAGGAAATATAACCGCTTACGGGATTAGCATTTTCCGTCAACATTTCACCAACGAGTTTTCCCACCCAAAACTCTCGGCTATAAATATGAGAACAATTCAGGTATGAAATTCAAGTTACACACACTTCGTCAATACCTCTTCTTCTTCATAAACACATACTTATTCTCACGCCGGAGTCGGGTCAAGGAGAGAACCCCTCTTCTCCCCTTGACGAGGCTAACGGTGCTTTGTTTTGCAGAGTTTACCGGAGAAGAAGACCAGTTGCAACCGAATCAAACAAGAGAGAACAACCCCCTTTTATGCAGATCCAAACCCCCTAGATAATTCAATTCCGGTCAATTATCTAGTGTTTCTTCAGTAGTGATACAGTGAGTTAGCTGACTGAGAGTTCACAAGCGAGGGCGTCTCGAGTAAGAGAAATCGATTGCGATAGCGAGAAGGCGACGTAATAACAAAAGTAGCATCTCACGAGTTGGCGTTTCCAAAGTACCTTGAGTCTCGAAGAATCTGTAAGGTCGATACGATTGAAATTTAAAGAAGAACTTGAAGGTTTCTCATAACGAAGGGTTAAGCTGCGTATGTTAACCATCGTTTTAATAAAAGTTTAGATTTAAACATTTTAAAAGTATTCAGAAATGAAAACTGGAGTTTAAGAAAACTCTCCTATGACATGGGTTCATTCTGAATTCGATGTCGAACCAATGTCTTAAGAAAGGTCTCGTTTTGATTGTTGCAAAAGTTTTGAGGAAAACTAGACTTATGAAACTCCCTTGGGCATGGAGTTAAGCTGATTCGATGTTACCTCCACACTGTGAGGAAATTTCACTTGTCCAATGGTTTTAATGAAAATTTTATAAAAAATCAGTTTTTAACAGTTTGAAAAGTTAATTAACATCGAGCCTTTGCTGTCACTTGTCCGAGCTAGGGCCTTTGCTGTCACACCCCAACCGATGGCGGAAACATCGGAGTGAGACTAAAATATGATTTTTCATTGCATCATAACACTAAATGTGACAATATAATTAATCAAGATTTCATAAATGCTAAAATGTCATACATTGTTCAAAAACCAAATACAATCAATTTGTAGCAACGCAGAACATGAGAAACTGTTTATTAAGGTGTGTATCTAAGCCCACCCTAAACTTGTTTCTTCGTGTCATCGTCTATCAACCTGCAACATGTATTAAAATACGATCAACAAATATGTTGGCGAGTATACAAGTTTGAATACATATCATAATATAAAAATGTTTTAACTGTGCTCATATCCAACATGATAAATGTATACAAGTTACTAATATGTTGAATGGGTGTAAACTATATGTCAAACCAAAGTTTCCAACGCAATCGTTTGGTTGGGCTTTCGGCCCCGGTTTTATCAGGGGAGGCTTAGGGAAGGAGTTCTTTAACCTTTCCGTAGGCAATATCTCACTTGGAGTCTTGGTAAGAGGGGTAAAACTATCGGAATAGGGTGCTTACCCCCTACTTCGAGGTCTATAAGGGGAGTACACAGGTTTCACCATGCCGTGTTGTACTTTATCGAAAGTTGGTTTTCGGGAATATGGGGTACCTTTTTTCCGGAAGCTTTGATGTAGGGTTGACTCTTCGAGCAGGAACATCCATTTCTTTGGCCTTACTGACCATGTCTTTTCCCCCGACAAAGGCTCTAACTCGGTCCATGAGGTTGTCAAATGTGGGTGGGAATTCCTCACCCAGCTTTTCACATAACTGGGTGTGTTTCAACACGTTGATGAAGCAGCTGATCTTCATTACCTCAGGGACATCCTCGATGTTCATGCTTTCTTTAACAAACCTCTCCATGTACTGGTCCACCGTCTCATTGTCCCGTTGTCGTATATGCATGATCTCGTTGGGGTTCTTGAGCACCTTTCTTTGTTGGCTGAAGTTCCTTAGGAACTTCTCGCTCAGTTCCTCATAGCTGTTTATTCCCCCGGGAGGGAGGCTGTCAAACTAGAGTTCGGCCCCCTCTGTTAGGGTTTGGGCAAACATGTGGCACCAAGTGGGCACGGGCCATCGCCCCACTTGTCCTGCACCCTTGAAGGTGTGTAGGTGGTCTTCCAGGTCATTCTTCCCGTTATATCTGTCAAAGTTCGAGGGCAGTTTGATTTTTGGAGGCATGGGTGCCTCAGCTATCCTCTTGGTGAACTTCGATGTACCAACTGTGCTCTGTAATCGATGTATAATATAAAATAATGTCAATTATCAATAAAACAATGTGCTTTGGTGTTATTATATGTGTTTTGGTGTTATTATGTGTGTAATTGTGTTTGATGATTTTACAATTTGATTCGATTCCAATTTCAAGCTTTAAATCGCTTTCTGGAAGGTTATACGCAAACTGGTGCGTAAATGCAGTCAGTATAATGCGAAAAACACTCCGGAATAGTGACATAGGCTTAACATACCTTAAATAACCTTCACATAACTTAGAAATAAGCTTTGGATGGTTTGGTGTGTTAAAATCAAGTTTGTTCGATCGTAGGGACTATTTGTGTCAAACTGCGAAACTATACCGATTTGTATAGTAACAAACATTCTGGAACTTGATCATAAGTTAAACACACCCTAAATAACCATTACATAGCTTAGAAATGGGCTTTTAGGGGTTCGGTATGCTAAAATAAACTTTATTGATCAATAGGGACTAAAAGCGTCAAAAAGTGCACAAGTTTGCATTTTCGCGCATATCTTACTTTCTGAATATATTTGGACATCCAAAAATTTATGTAATCATTAAAATATTTTATTTTAGTGATTGGCTTGATAAAATTCCATTCGTCGCTTAATTTGGATCGTTTTTGCGTCCGTAACCGAATAACGCAACCGTACGACCAAACGAGCCGACATCCGAGATATTTTTGAACATTTTTTGAGTTCCCTAAACTTTAACATCATTTTAGAGCCTTGAAATGGGGTTAACGGGGGTTAAACGCATCGAAAAAGGCCTTAAACATGTGCAGGGACCATTTCTACCATTTTGGCAAAATTTTTGGAACTGGCACCTGGTGGCGCTGCGCCACCACCATCTGTCTCTGCCGTGGCACGACGCCACGGCCTGATCTGGACAGAAACTTGTTTTTCAGCATTTTTCAGCAATGGGATTGAACTTGGGGGTCTTTTTTGTAACTTTTGCAAAACCTTGAGTTGGTTTTCAGCCCCCATTGTATTCTAATACCATGTACCCACATGTATGGCCAAGATTACACCCTCAAAACACATGGAATGATCCTATTGATCCTAACTTCCTATAAATAGCAAGCTTCCTCATTTGGGTTTTTTCACACCTTGATTCAACCTCTGCTCTAAGTTGAGGTTTTAACACCTCATACCTGAGTAACTTTGAATCAAAACACCTTCTTGGACCCTTTGTAAGTCCTCTTCTTGCTTGTTCTTGTATTTCAAGCATGAAAGTCAAACTGTGTTTGACTTTCAGCTTTGACCAGTCAATGGTCAACACAAAGTTCATTTGAACTTTGCAACGTGAGCGTAATCACGATGGTTATAGTCCATTGTGACTATACCTACTGATTACCATGTTGACTAGGCGTAGTGACGAGTCGTAGTTTCGGCCAAAATGCGCATTTGTGCGTATTTTTTAACCAAACTACTCTTGGGTATCAAAACCGTTTGTTTTGATACCAAAACCTGTTTTCTAAATTAACTAAACATGTTTTAGCATGTTTAGCTCGTCACTTTTAGTTTAGTGCTTGTGTAGAGTCGTAAGTCAAGCGGACTAAACACCCGCTTAGACTTTCGAACTTGACCCGTTTGGTCGATCATTAGGATCCGACCAAACATGTTTAGTGACCGTAGTTGCATAGGGAATATCCTTCCGAGGTTATACCCTATGGTCACTTAGTTTAAGTAGTCGTATGATAGGTAGTTTATATGCCTTAGGTAAATGACCAAAATGCCTTTTTATGCATAATTGGTAATTAAGCATATGTAACATAAACTTTTGTCACGTAACTGATTATGCAACATATTTAAACATGTTTAGGCATATAATACTTGTCATAGGACTAGTTAGGCGTCTCGAACGCGCTTATGCGCGCACGACGCGTTAAAGTAGCGTAAGCTACCTTAATGGGTCGTAACGGGTCGAAAGCACTTAGGTTAGGTTCCAATCTAGAATGTAGACTTTGTTAAACCATATCACATGAGTTCCAACACTCATTTGGTTTACAAGACCTCATTCTATCCGATCTTCCGATTGAGGTATCGATTATTTGACTAGTGATTCGATTACTAGGTGCTGCTTGATTTATCTGGTTTACTTGAGTTTGATGAAGTTCTATTGATTGAGGATACTTTGCACTTCATGTGAGTACATAGTTCCCCTATTTTACTGTTTTCAATTGTTTTGGGGTGATTCATATGTATCAAAACGATTTTCGAAGTTTTAACAACGGTTTCAAAAACGATTAAGATGGTTTATACTAAACTAATAACGATTTCAATAATGTGAACGAACTTGTTGGTTGTAGTTACATAACGAATGACATTCATTAATTTTGGCCGAACCGACCAGTATTAGGTTATGGTACCATAGGATCTGACAAATCCCGTTATCAGACTGCACCCATGGTTATGTGTGGGTTAGGCGGGTAACGACTGAACCTGTGATTATTAATTTACCCTTTGGTGGTTTGTTAATGCGAGAAGTGAGATAGTCGAGTCACGAAGGTTTGAATGTTATTAGCGAGACGACCAAAAATAGTTTTCAAAATTAAAACGAGGATGATTTAAACGATTTAAACGAGTTAAGGATTTGGAAACGATTTGAACAAGATTAAACGAGTTGGATAAACGATTGGTTTTTGGTTAAGTGTTTAGATAACGGGACGGGTGTAATATGGTGAAAACATGGTAGATACCCCACTGGTACTTCTTATATATAAGTGTTTTCAACATATTACATACCATGGCGTTATTTAGTTCACTTGGGTAAATGATTTTGAAGCGATGTCACATAACGATGTTTTCGAAAGGATATAAACCATACGAGATTTATTAAACGAGTTAATATGAAATGTTTTACAATTTGGTTTACTAAAATAAATGTTTTTGGGTTAAGAATCATGGCTACGAGGTTTTATAAATTACAACCCGCTTGATTTGAGTTGGTTAATTTCATTGCAATATTATACTCTTTTCAAAACAAGGTTTTTAATAAGGTATTGCAACATGTAAACTAGCCATGAATCCGACACTCTTATAAAACCTTTGTGCTCGCCAGCATTTCTTTGCTGACTTTGTTTTTACATATGTTTCAGGTGTTGTTGCTTGATGTTGATTGCTAGGATGCATGAGTCACATAGGATCTGGACGAGGCCTTAGTGACATAATAACAGTGATAGTCGATATGTAACTTGTTTGTTTCGTGTTAAAACAATGTAAATTACTTGATGAATAAATAAAACGAAACTTTTCGTATTCCATGGTTGTGAAACAATAATTCTGTTACAACACTCCCCAACGTTTCCGCCACGATTTGTTGTTTTACGTGGTCGGGGTGTGACAGAAGAGTTGGTATCAGAGCCAATGGTTATAGGGAATTAGGTTATTAGTAATTCTTTGACCTAGACTATAACTTTTAGGACCCTAACGCAAGGAAATTTGCATTTAGATTTTTAAAACAAAAACCGTCACCTACCCTTAGGTGATAACCACAACGAGAACACAAAATCCGAATCTGCTTCGAAAATTAATCATTCGTTCTAGGATGATTGATTACTAGGTTTTGAACCCTCTGTTATAAGGTTTTGAACCCTTCCAGTTTGACTCGTATTTGGCTTAGTGCCTTCTGAGTTTTCAAAATCTCGTCAAAGTTTGGGTCTAAATATTGTGAACACGTGCAAACTGGAAGAGTGAATGCCTGTACCCTGAGTTTTCTGTCTAAGGCTAGAGTGTTCGTACAAATCCACATAATCGGACCAGTCACTCTTACCTGGGAACTCTTGGGGTGAGTATTCACTTATAGGCGAGCATGTCTTCGCGATACATTATTTTGACTCATTTACTTTTATTAGTCACCGCGTGTTATTTGTTTGTTCAAGCTAACGAACAAATGATCACCTTCCTTGTGTTTTGTCGATATTTTCAAGTACCTCTTTTGTTTTTCCTAATTATCGACCTCACTCGTTTCTCATATTTCCTTTTAGATAAAGCCTCCTCGACGTGATGCACAATCTTTTATTGCTGAAGAAGTCGTAGCCCTTGTCTCTCAGCAAATGGCTGCTGTGCTTCCAGGCGTTGTGGCCCAAATCCATGAGTTATACAACAACAATAATAATAACAATGCTCAGTGTAATTTTAAGAATTTCAATTCTGCTAAGCCGCTAAAGTTTTCTGGGTCGCAAGGAGCAACTGCACTCCTGCAGTGGTTCGAGAGTATCGAAAGCACATTCAGACATGTGCAATGTCCGAATGGGCGTAAGGTTGAATTTGTATCAAGTGTGTTTGAGAAGCGTGCTCTTACGTGGTGGAACGGAGTGATGCGCGATAGGGGTGTCGAAGTGGCATTGGCACAAACATGGGAAGAGCTTCGAGCTCTCATGATGAAAGAGTTTTGTCCCCGTCACGAAATTCGAGCTTTGGAACAAGAGTTTGACGATCTAAAGCAAGATGGGAGAGAACACCGTGCGTATATGGATCGTTTTGAGGAACTCAGTCTTTTGTGTCCTACTATGGTTACCCCGTTGGAGAAAGCGATAGAGAGGTATATCGATGGTTTACCCGATTCCATACAGGATATTGTGACTGGTGTTAATCCTACTACTGTTCGTCACGGGATCGAGTTGTCTGCTACCCTGACTAAGTCTCAAGTCAGGAAGGGTAAACTTACCCGCAAGGGTGATAAGAAGAATTCGACCGATTCTGTCAAGGAAAAGGGTAAGGGTAAGAAAGGTGAGAAGTCGAAGAAGTCGAAAAAGCGAAAGGGTGCCCAGAACTTTGCAGTTACTCCTCAGAACCCACCAGCTCAACCGCCTGCGAAGAAAGTGTATGCTAGTACCGCACCTCATTGTGCTCGCTGCAACGGTCATCATGTTGCACAACAAGCTTGTAAGCAATGCACAACGTGTGGTAAGCTTGGGCATCTGGCCAACATCTGTCGTTTGGGTCAGAATCAGATTGTTCAGAATCAAGCTCCAGTTCAGGGGAATGCTGCTAGATTCCCACCGGGTTCATGTTTCAATTGTAGAGAGTTTGGTCACTTCCGCAACAACTGTCCGAGGTTGGCGAATGCAAATGTGAATCCGAACATGAATGTCAACGCGAATGTAAATCTCGCTCGTGGACGAGCGTACAACTTGAATGCCAACGAAGCAAGGGCTGACAACGAGGTTGTCAATGGTACGTTTCTTGTTAACAATCGACCTGCATCTATTCTTTTTGATTCTGGTGCCGATAGAAGTTTTGTTTCGTTATCTTTTGAACCTTTACTTGCGATACCTAGAACTAAACTGAGGAAACCCTTATCTGTCGAAGTTGCTACTGGTAAACCTCTTGTTCTCGATTCTGTTATTCGTGATTGTCAGTTAAACCTTGATAACCATCTTTTTCCCATTGACCTCACACCGATGCAACTTGGGAGCTTCGATATTATCGTGGGGATGGATTGGTTAACCAAACATCATGCTGAGGTGGTTTGTTTCGATAAGATTGTTCATATTCCTCTTCCGTCTGGCGATGTTCTGGAAGTTCGTGGCGAGAAACCATCTGGTGGATTGAAGCTTATGTCGTGTACGAAAGCCCAAAGTTATTTGCGAAAAGGATATGTTGCTTTCCTGGCACATGTCACTGAGGAGAAAAGCAAGAGCAAGAGTATTCAGGATATTCCGATTGTTCGGGATTATCCAGAGGTGTTTCCTGATGAACTGCCTGGTTTGCCTCCAGTTCGTCAAGTTGAGTTTCATATTGACCTTGCACCCAATGCCAACCCGATTGCGAAAGCACCTTATCGTCTTGCACCGTCGGAGATGCAAGAGTTATCTAAACAGCTTCAAGAGTTATCTGATAAAGGATTCATCCATCCGAGCTTTTCACCATATGGCGCTCCTGTCCTCTTTGTGAAAAATAAAGATGGATCTTTTCGAATGTGTATCAATTATCGTGAGCTTAATAAGCTTACCATCAAGAATCGATATCCCCTACCTCGAATTGATGACCTCTTCGACCAGCTGCAAGGTGCTTCATGCTTTTCCAAGATCGATCTGCGTTCTGGGTATCATCAACTTTGTGTTCTCGAAGAAGATATTCCCAAAACTGCTTTCCGTACAAGATATGGGCATTACGAGTTCACTGTCATGCCTTTTGGTTTGACGAATGCCCCAGCTATCTTCATGGACTTAATGAATAGGGTCTGTAAACCTTATTTAGACAAGTTCATCATTGTGTTCATCGATGATATTCTCATTTATTCAAAGTCTCGAGCCGAGCACGAGCAACACCTTCGCTTAACATTGGAACTCCTTAAGAAGGAACAACTTTTTGCTAAATTCTCCAAGTGTGAATTTTGGCTTAAAGAAGTTCAGTTCTTGGGTCATATAGTCAACGAGCAGGGTATTCATGTGGATCCATCCAAGATTGTTGCAATTAAGGATTGGAACACACCGACGACACCTACAGAAATTCGTTCTTTTCTCGATCTCGCTGGATATTATCGACGTTTCATTTCAATTTTCTCTAAGATCGCGGTTCCACTCACTGCTTTGACTCAGAAGAATAAGCCTTTTGAGTGGGGACCCAAGCAAGAAGAAGCGTTTCAAACACTGAAACAGAAGCTATGTGATGCTCCTGTTCTATCTTTGCCCGAAGGAAACGATGATTTTGTTGTCTACTGTGACGCTTCGAATCTAGGACTTGGTTGCGTTCTTATGCAACAAGGTAAAGTCATAGCTTATGCGTCTAGACAGTTGAAAGTTCACGAGAAGAACTATACGACTCATGATCTTGAGTTCGGAGCTGTGGTTTTTGCGCTTAAAATCTGGAGACATTATCTTTATGGCACAAAGTGTGTGGTTTTCACAGACCACAAAAGTCTCCAGCATATTCTTAATCAGAAGGAGCTGAACATGAGGCAACGACGCTAGGTTGAACTCTTAAACGATTATGATTGCGAGATTCACTACCATCCTGGTAAGGCGAATGTCGTAGCCGATGCGCTTAGTCGAAAGGAACGAGTCAAGCTTCATTCTGTTCGCACTCTATCTGATATTCAATCTCGTGTCCTTCAAGCTCAATGATCTTGTGTGATCAAAGGCTTATTGAAATATGAGCTACCGCTTCAACTCGAACTTAAACTTGAAAGGAAAGACGATGGTTTACTCTACTTCAAGGATCGTTTGTGGGTTCCAAAACAAGACGATCTTCGCACCTTGGTAATGGATGAATCTCACAAGTCTCGATATTCTATCCATCCTGGTGCTGATAAAATGTACAAGGATCTTCGTACTCAGTACTGGTGCCCTGGTATGAAAAAGGATGTTGCCTTGTATGTATCGAAATGCCTAACTTGTCTCAAAGTCAAGGCTGAACATCAACGACCTTCTGGTTTGCTTGTACAACCAGAGATACCGGTTTGGAAGTGGGAGAACATTGCAATGGATCTCATCACTAAGTTACCGCGTATGTCTAAAGGACACGATGCTATTTGGGTTGTTATCGATCGATTAACGAAATCAGCTCATTTTATTCCAATTCGCGAGGATCTATCTGCTGATAAACTTGCAAAGATTTATGTTGATGAGATAGTATCTCGACATGGTGTTCCTTTTGATATCATTTCTGATCGTGATGCTCGATTTTCATCTCATTTCTGGAAGACCATGCAATCTGCTTTGGGAACCCAACTAAATCTAAGCACTGCTTATCATCCCCAAACAGATGGACAATCTGAGAGAACGATTCAAACTTTAGAGGTTATGCTTAGAGCATGCGTAATAGACTTTGGTGGTAATTGGGATTCTCATCTTCCATTGATCGAGTTCTCTTACAACAATAGTCATCATGCTAGTATTAATATGGCACCATTCGAAGCTCTCTACGGTCGAAAATGTCGTTCACCTGTCTGTTGGAATGAAATCGGTGAAGCTCAGCTTACTAGACCTGAGCTCATTCTAGAAACAACAGACAAAATCAAGAAAATCCGAGATAATCTTGTGACAGCTCGAAGCCGTCAAAAGAGTTATGCAGATATGCGACGCAAGCCCTTAGAATTTCAAGTTGACGACCGTGTCCTACTCAAGGTGTCACCTTGGAAAGGAGTGGTGAGATTTGGAAAGAAAGGAAAACTTGCACCTTGATATGTTGGACCATTTAAGATTGTGGAAAGAATTGGAAAGGTTGCCTATCGACTAGAGCAACCTCCAGAGCTTGGAAATATTCATCCGACTTTTCACATGTCCAATTTGCGAAAGTGTTTAGCTGATACTGATATTCACATTCCTCTCGACGAGATTCAAATCGATGAAACGATGCACTTTGTCGAGAAACCTGTGGAGATAGTGGACCGTACATTCAAACAGTTGAAGAACAAACGGATTAGATTGGTCAAGGTTCGCTGGGATTCCAAACGTGGCCCAGAGTTTACTTGGGAACATGAGGACCAAATGAAGGCGAAATATCCGCAATTGTTCTCACAAGCTTCCTCTAGTTAAATTTTCAGGACGAAATTTCCTGAAGTAGGGGAGACTGTGACAACTGTGCTCTGTAATCGATGTATAATATAAAACAATGTCAATTATCAATAAAACAATGTGCTTTGGTGTTATTATATGTGTTTTGGTGTTATTATGTGTGTAATTGTGTTTGATGATTTTACAATTTGATTCGATTCCAATTTCAAGCTTTAAATCGCTTTCTGTAAGGTTATACGCAAATTGGTGCGTAAACGCAGTCAGTATAACGCGACAAACACTCTGGAATAGTGACATAGGCTTAACATACCTTAAATAACCTTCACATAACTTAGAAATAAGCTTTGGATGGTTTGGTGTGTTAAAATCAAGTTAGTTCGATCGGAGGGACTATTTGTGTCAAACTACGAAACTATACCAATTTGTATAGTAACGAACATTCCGGAACTTGATCATAAGTTAAACATACCCTAAATAACCTTTACATAGCTTAGAAATGGGCTTTGAGGGGTTCGGTATGCTAAAATAAACTTTATTGATCAATAGGGACTAAAAGCGTCAAAAAGTGCACAAGTTTGCATTTTCACGCATATCTTACGTTCTGAATATATCCGGACATCCAAAAATTTATGTAATCATTAAAATATTTTATTTTAGTGACTGGCTTGATAAAATTCCATTCATCGCTTAATTTGGATCGTTTTTGCGTCTGTTACGACTTCCGTCGTAATTAACGAATAACGCAACCGTACGACCAAACGAGCCGACATCCGAGATATTTTTGAACATTTTTTGAGTTCCCTATACTTTAACATCATTTTAGAGCCTTGAAATGGGGTTAACGGGGTTTAAACGCATCGAAAAAGGCCTTAAACATGTGCTGGGACCATTTCTGCCATTTTGGCAAAATTTTTGGAACTGGCACCAGGTGGCGCTGCGCCACCACCATCTGTCTCTGCCGTGGCGCGACGCCACGGCCTGATCTGGACAGAAACTTGTTTTTCAACATTTTTCAGCAATGGGATTGAACTTGGGGGTCTTTTTTGTAACTTTTGCAAAACCTTGAGCTGGTTTTCGGCCCCCATTGTATTCTAATACCATGTACCCACATGTATGGCCAAGATTACACCCTCAAAACACATGGAATGATCCTATTGATCCTAACTTCCTATAAATAGCAAGCTTCCTCATTTGGGTTTTTTCACACCTTGATTCAACCTCTGCTCTAAGTTGAGGTTTTAACACCTCATACCTGAGTAACTTTGGATCAAAACACCTTCTTGGACCCTTTGTAAGTCCTCTTCTTGCTTGTTCTTGTATTTCAAGCATGAAAGTCAAACGGTGTTTGACTTTCAGCTTTGACCAGTCAATGGTCAACACAAAGTTCATTTGAACTTTGCAACGTGAGCGTAATCACGATGGTTATAGCCCCTTGTGACTATACCTACTGATTACCATGTTGACTAGGCGTAGTGACGAGTCGTAGTTTCTGCCAAAATGCGCATTTGTGCGTATTTTGTAACCAAACTACTCTTGGGTATCAAAACCGTTTGTTTTGATACCAAAACCTGTTTTCTAACTTAACTAAACATGTTTTAGCATGTTTAGCTCATCACTTTTAGTTTAGTGCTTGTGTAGAGTCGTAAGTCAAGCGGACTAAACACCCGCTTAGACTTTCGAACTCGACCCGTTTGGTCGATCATTAGGATCCGACCAAACATGTTTAGTGACCATAGTTGCATAGGGAATAACCTTCCGAGGTTATACCTTATGGTCACTTAGTTTAAGTAGTCGTATGATAGGTAGTTTATATGCCTTAGGTAAATGACCAAAATGCCCTTTTTATGCATAATTGGTAATTAAGCATATGTAACATAAACTTTTGTCACGTAACTGATTATGCAACATATTTAAACATGTTTAGGCATATAATACTTGTCATAGGACTAGTTAGACGTCTCGAACACGCTTATGCGCGCACGACGCGTTAAAGTAGCGTAAGCTACCTTAATGGGTCGTAACGGGTCAAAAGCACTTAGGTTAGGTTCCAATCTAGAATGTAGACTTTGTTAAACCATATCACATGAGTTCCAACACTCATTTGGTTTACAAAACCTCATTCTATCCGATCTTCCGATTGAGGTATCTATTATTTGACTAGTGATTCGACTACTAGGTGCTGCTTGATTTCTCTGGTTTACTTGAGTTTGTTGAAGTACTATTGATTGAGGATACTTTGCACTTCATGTGAGTACATAGTTCCCCTATTTTACTGTTTTCAATTGTTTTGGGGCGATTCATATGTATCAAAACGATTTTCGAAGTTTTAACAATGGTTTCAAAAACGATTAAGATGGTTTATACTAAACTAATAACGATTTCAATAATGTGAACGAACTTGTTGGTTGTAGTTACATAACGAATGACATTCATTAATTTTGGCCGAACCGACCAGTATTAGGTTATGGTACCATAGGATCTGACAAATCCCGTTATCAGACTGCACCCATGGTTATGTGTGGGTTAGGCGGGTAACGACTGAATCTGTGATTATTAATTTACCCTTTGGTGGTTTGTTAATGCGAGAAGCGAGATAGTCGAGTCACGAAGGTTTGAATGTTATTAGCGAGATGACCAAAAATAGTTTTCACAATTAAAACGAGGATGATTTAAACGAGTTAACGATTTGGAAACGATTTGAACAAGATTAAACGAGTTGGATAAACGATTGGTTTTTGGTTAAGTGTTTAGATAACGGGACAGGTGTAATATGGTGAAAACATGGTAGATACGCCACTGGTACTTCTTATATATAAGTATTTTCAACATATTACATACCGTGGCATTATTTAGTTCACTTGGGTAAACGATTTTGAAACGATGTCACATAACGATGTTTTCGAAAGGATATAAACCATACGAGATTTAATAAACGAGTTAATATGAAATGTTTTACAATTTGGTTTACTAAAACAAATGTTTTTGGGTTAAGAATCATGGCTACGAGGTTTTATAAATTACAACCCGCTTGATTTGAGTTGGTTAATTTCGTTGCAATATTATACTCTTTTCAAAACAAGGTTTTTAATAAGGTATTGCAACATGTAAACTAGCCATGAATCCGACACTCTTATAAAACCTATGTGCTCGCCAGCATTTCTTTGTTGACTTTGTTTTTACATATGTTTCAGGTGTTGTTGCTTGATGTTGATTGCTAGGATGCATGAGTCACATAGGATCTGGACGAGGCCTTAGTGACATAATAACAGTGATAGTCGATATGTAACTTGTTTGTTTCGTGTTAAAACAATGTAAATTACTTGATGAATAAATAAAACGAAACTTTTTGTATTCCATGGTTGTGAAACAATAATTCTGTTACAACACTCCCCGACGTTTCCGCCACGATTTGTTGTTTTACGTGGTCGGGGTGTGACATTCGAGATTTCAGCCAGGTCTCGAGGCAAGTAGGGTTGGTCTAACCCGCTGTGATCTTGACTTTTCTTTTCCTTCCCTTTCTCCCCTTCTCCCCTTATCAAGTCTTCTCTTTCTTTCGACGTAATTTGCCTTAGGGCTGTCATGAAACCTTCTAAGGGGTCGGAGTTATCACCTTTGCTTTGTGGACGAGCTTCTCCCTTACTCGGTGGTGTGTCGAAAGACAGCCTGGCTTTGAGGCTCTCTAGTCTTTCTTGCCTGTCCAAGTCTTCGAGTTTTTTTTGAGTTCTTCTTTGTGCATGGCCATAAAATCCAGTGTGATTGTGTTTCTTTTTTCCGAGGCTTCCACCCGGTTTTCATTCTCTTCTTCGTGAGTGACGTCTTCTATTATAACTGCATCATTGGTTGCCTGCACCGTCTTGATGGTCTGTGGACTGGGAGAAGGTGTCGCAATACCGTCTCTTGTGGATGATGGGTTCTTACAACCTCGGTGGGCTTTTGAGTGGGATAATCAGTCAGACTAGGTCCCACGGATGGCGCCAATGTCGAGTCCTCAGGTCACTGATGACGGTCAAAGGATCTCGTTGACGTTGTAAATGCTCTTGCTTCCGTCTCCTACAAGAAAGAAAACCGTTAGCCTCGTCACGGAGGACCCCGGGGGGAGGGGGATCCGTGACCAGGCTCCGGTGTGAGAATAAGTAAAATTGCTGGAAATAATGAGAAGCTTATTCCGACGGGTATTATCGTCGGAATATTCTCCTTGGTGTGGATTCTTATGTGTGGACAGTTATGTCGAAATAAATGCTAATATGAGGTGGTCGGAATAAATGAGACTGTTAAGCATTTAGTGAGGGTTTCCTTGTGTGTCTGAGTTATTCTTACCTTCCTTATATAAAGGAGATCACTTATCTCTCTTGGAAACCGACGCCGGATCATCTAACGGCATTCTGCTGTCTTTGGGGGACTTAGACACGTGTCTGAGCCCTAACGGTGAGATTAGGAGCTTCATTTAATGAAGCCAGCTCGTTTGTACTTTCTTTCCGGCGGGTATTTCTTCTCCATCAGTCAGGCATTTAATGTCTTATGCCTTCCTTGGATCTTTTCTCTTTTTCCCGCTTATTTTATGTGTGAGGCCCTTTCTAAGAGAAGACGTAGGCAATGGGCTTACTAGTTGGGCCGAGGCGACAAGAGCCCAAGACGGATTGTGTTGGGCTACCAACTGGACTCGTCATCATCTAATGTTAGATATAATAACAATTCAATATGTGCACATAGTACTATAGATTGGTAACGTAATTTTCCAATATGATTTTGTCTTGGACTTGCAACAAATTTTTACTGTGTGTTTATTTTTATCCGTGTTTCATTTCATCATATTTTTTTTGTGCAAAACTAATGATCCGCCATGTGGCGCGGGTCGTTTTCTCGCTTGTTTGCATTAGTTGTAAAATAAAATCACATAATCTAAATAATACTGATGAGGGTGCCAACTTGGCTTATCACGCCCATTGCACGACCTCCTCCTCGTGTGATAGGAATTTTTAGGGGTGAGCAGGAAACCGAAATAACCGAACCGTAACCGAAATAACCGAAAAATCCGGACCGAAAAAACCGAACCGAAACAAAAACCGACGGTTCGGTTTTCGGATTTTTAATAACCGAAAATTTCGGTTCGGTTTTCGGATAATCATTTTCAATAACCGAAAAATAACCGAACCGAACCGATAAGTTTAAATAGTAACCAAATCTATATATTTTTATATTTAAGTTGTTCAAGTGTTTACCGTGCTATTAAGAATTATTAATTTTATTCTTGTTTGTTAAATATTTATAATAAGAACATTAAAATGTTTATTTATCATTAAAATTATCCATTGTTTACAAGAACTAACAAAGTTTAATATAAAAATTAAATGGTTTTCATAGTATTATAAAAGAAACGTCTTAACAAAAACTTTGGAAAAACATTAAAATAGATCAGAAAGTTAGGTTTATGTGAATAATATTAATTTAAAAGACTAAATATATTAACAAGATTCTTAAACTTTGAATTATACTTTTAAGTTTTGAATCTTACATAATTTGTTTCAAAAACCGAAAAACCGAACCGAACCGTTGCTAAAACTGAAATAACCGAAACCGGAAAAAACCGAAACCGAACGGTTTTTAAAAACCAAAAACCGAACTTTCGGTTACGGTTTTGGTTTTACCCAAAAACCGAACCGAACCGTGCACACCCCTAGGAATTTTGGGGCACAATGTGGCAATGATCACAGCTGTGAGTAAAATAGTGATTTCTTTCTACCGACCACAATAATACATCTCACCAATTCTAAAAATTACAAAGTCTATCAATATCACGTACTCACTACATCTTTTTTTTTTTTACTATCCCACACCAGTGACGTGACTTACTGCGTGTATAATAACTAACCTTCAAAAATGTTTAAGTTTGGGGCTAACCCACTTGATAGAGGCTAAAGCGTATAACGAGACGCTACATGTGGTACAACGTCTGTAGAGACGTTTCAGCCTTTTTTTCTTTCCACCACGATTTTTAAATAAACATAACTTTTCCATACGATATTTTTTAGGAAAAAAAAAACACTATTGTATGAAGGAAAAGAAAAAAAGGAAAAGGTTGATACGTCTAAAGAGACGCCACAACATGTGGTGTAGCGTCTATAAAGACACTTCTGGTGACTATTTTCGTAATTGGTGTGGGTTAATGACTATTTTCGTAATTGATATAAGTTGAGATAGGGCAAAACTCGGGCTCGGATTGATTATAAACAGAGTTGGCTCGGCTCGGATTTGAAACCGAGCTAGCTCAGGCTCGGCTTGGTTTTAAACCGAGCTGACTCGGCTTGGTTTGTCTCGATTTTGAAAAGAAAATTAGTACATGGCTGCAAAAATTCAGTAATTTAAAATATTATTCAATAATTGCAAAGATCATATTCAAAATAAGCTCAATGTAATACATTACAAGAAAAATCAAGTTTAACAAAACAAAATACGTGTTAACTTCAACGAAATACAATATAAGTTGATTATAATGATAATCATCATTTAAATGTGGTATAGATATCAAATTACACTCATAATCACATGTAAATAATAATCAATTTTTGTGATATATTATAATGTTAATACAAATAAAATATATTAAAAGTAAAATAATCCGAGCTAAGCCGAGCCGAGCTGGTATGCGAGCCAAACCGAGCCACATCAAGCGAGTTTTTTTCAAGCTAAATCCGAGCGAGCTCCGAGCCGCGAGCTTTTTGGACAGGTGTAAATAAAAAAAAGAGTTAAATGACCGGATAGTCCCTGTGGTTTGCTTTTTTTCACCTTTAGTCCATAACTTTCTAATATTACAGCTATAGTCACCAACTTTTCAATTTTCGTTCCCGGATAGTCCCTGTGCCTAACATCAGTTAGTTTTCTCAGTTAAGAGGGTGTGAAATGACAAAAATACCCTTACTATAAAACAAAATAACTTAATAGATTTATTTATTTGTAGGACCCACTCCTTTATAAAAACAAAATAACAACCTCACCCCCCACCTTCCTCTCTCTTTCTTCTCTTCTTCACCCTGCAACTCCATCATCCCATCTTCTCCACAAGAACACACACTTACACACACTCTGTATCTTTGGTCTTTTCTGTATAAATACGAGAAATGGAAGATGAAACACGAGAATGAGTACAGAAAGATAGACACATTACCATTTCAGGGATAGATACATAGGTTCGAAACAACTAAAGGTACACGATATTAAAATTTTTTCTCATTATTTAAGGTTTATTGATTACAAAATTAACAAGGAACTTAGAGATTAGTGCGTACCAGATTCTCCAAATTAAGAGGGTGCAGTCGGACCGTTAGACTGCTGTCGGAGGAGGGTGTTCGCCGTTGTGGCTCGTCGGAAAACGGTGGTGCAACGGCAGACTTGAGTTGATTTGATGCCGAACACCGCAAATCTCCATCTTTTTTACCACCTTCCACGACCACCACACACCTTCATCTTTGCCGGCTGAAACGCCCACCTCCATCACACCTAATTGCCATCACCATAGACCGTCGTGGCATACCACCACCACCAAACCGCTTACTCCTACGTTTTTTTTTTTTTCAGGAGCAGAAAGGGAAGGAGGGTTGAGTTGTTTAATTGTGAAGAAGGAAGGGAGGGTGGGGTCGGGGTTGGTCGTATCACGTATGTCGGAAAAGAAGAGGGAAGGGATTGTTGATTTTTAGTTAAAGTGTTTCTATAATATAGGTGGAGCACACAATATAATTAATTTTTTTTATTGTTTTAATTTTTATGTTTTATAGAATGGTATTTTTGTCATTTCACACCCTCTTAACTGAGAAAACTAACTGATGTTAGGCACAGGGATTATCCGGGAACAAACATTGAAATGTTTGAGACTATAGCTATAGTTTTATAAAGATAGGAACTAAAGGTGAAAAAAGAGCAAACTACAGGGACTATCAGGGCATTTAACTGTAAAAAGAAAAAGAAAAAGAAAAAGAAAAAAGAAGATAGGTCCTTTAATGCAAGTCTTGTAAAGTATAGGGGTAATCATTGCAAATTATTCGTAGTGGAGATTGTTGTATGAATTCTCTATAAAGTTTCTAACCCTAGTTTTCCTCCTACTTTTTCTCGCCGCCGCCGTTGGAGATAAAGACAACAACCTCCTTGTTTTCTTCTCAGGTAAATGTAATAAATACGTTATCTGTTTCATTTTCATTTTCAAATGAATTTTTTATAACATTTATTATATACACTACAAAAGCAAGTGTCGGCAGCCGGCTCCCATTGGCCAAAATGGGCGGCTGAAATTTATTTTTTTTTTAATTTTTTTCTTCTGTTTTAGCAGCAGTCCAGTTACAGTTCCAGCCCAATGAGCAGCCCAGTCTGCAGTCCATAAGCCCAAGATCTCCAGCCCAACGAGCAGTTCAGAACATGTAAAAAATTAAAAAAAAACATATTAGTAATATAAAACTGAAAAGAATGATATATATTTTTTATATTTTCAACATTATCAATTCAAATACATGTTAAGCATAAGGTACAAGCTTAGATGCTTACCCCCTAGCTCAAACTAAAATTACGCTTTTGTCTCCATCTCAAAATTACGATTTTGACCTCAGGTCAAATTTACGATTTCGTCTGCCACTCTCCCATTGGACCAACCAGTTTATTATTTTATATCCATTTTAAAATGACGGTTTTGACCCCCAGCTCAAAATAATTTTACGCTTTTGTCCCAAATAAATATATGTTTTTTCCCCCAGCTAAAAATTACGAATTTGCCCTCTGTTAAAAAATGTTATTTTTCCCCGTTAAAAAAAATTACGATTTCGCCCTCAGTTGAAAATGACGTTTTTCCCCCCTTCAAAATAAAATGATGCTTTTGCCCCAAACTAAAAATTACGATTTTGCCCTCGGTTCAAAATAAAATTGTGCTTTTGACTCCAGCATAAAATTACGATTGTGCCCGTAGTTCAAATTTATATTACGCTGTTACCCTAAGTGCAAAATTACGACTTTGTCCCTATTAAAATTTCAAAATTCCCCCCCCCCCCCTTCAAATTTACAGTACTGCCATCACTTTAGGTTTTTGCAATTTACGATTTTACCCCAGTCAAAAAATACAACTTTCCCTCAGTTAAAAATTACAATGTTGCCATTGTTTAATTTTTTTTTTTAAAGATACAAGTTTGTTTTTTTATTGGTTGACTCGATTTAGTTGTTTTTCGTGTCAATGAGCTGATGCCTAACACTCGCTCATTATTCGTCCACCGCCCCGCAACGCGGGCGGGACATCTAACTAGTTTAATACAAAGACAAAGATGAAGTAAATTATTATTAAAATTTAAAATGCTAAAACCACCACTACACTAGCTTCTGGTCGCCGGCGCCATCATTTACCATCGTGGTCGCCACTTTAGTCTACGATTTATCGTCGGAGTAGCCGCCTTCGTCCACCGAATGATCGCGGTTGCTAAACCTCCTTGGATTTTCAAACATTTGCACTTTTCTAAAAAGATGCTAGCTTCTGGTCTTTGTTTCTTTTAAAATTTTTAAGAGGTTTCGTATAAAGAGAAGCATATATATGAGTATTTTATCATAAATATATCGTTTATCATGCATCCTCTTGATTGGAATTTATATGATTTTTGAATATGGGGAGGATTTTCACCATACGAACGTCATGTGGTTTCATTTCATTAAGATTTTGATTATATTTTTCCGGCGTCGGTGGTTGAGTTGTTAACGGCGGTCGGCGTTGAAGCTATTGAGCTAAAACTGTTCTCTATCTTCTTTGAGTAGATGTAACAGAAATCATGCAACACTAACATTAAACTTCATAATTAACCTTTTAACATGTATTTTTATTATTTTATCAGGATCGGGCATGGACGACCCACTTTTCGGGAGCTTATTGCCTTACAGGGTTAAGGATTTTCAAATCATGAATCCCATTTTAAACGACTTCTTATCTACTGCTTACCTTAGTATATGGGTTGTGGATTCCCCCAATTATGTCCAAAAGGAAAACCTTAAGGTTGGGGTTCTAGTCGTTCCAAAGGATAGAGAGAATGATTGGATGTACGCCACTCCTACCGGACTTCGTCAGTTGATAAACACGTTTCATACCTTGTCTAGGCTAATTCTTGTGAAAAATGTCGATCCTAGTCCACGAAGGTACTCTCGATTGGATTTCGACGCATCTGATAGACGTCGTTCGGAGGATAAGGTGGAGAAATTAGTAGAGCCCCTTTTACTTGGGAAATTACTGGTGTTTGTTTCTCATGAACGCAACGTAAGTTATGCTGGTGTGAAAATTCAAGTCTCCGTTAACTATGACACGGCTATAGTTGAAGATGTGGAAGTTGATGAGAACGATGGTAAAGTTGAAACAAGGAGAAGGATCCGCTTCCGTTCCAATCCTGGTTTTCTCCAAGCGGAATTCATGTTAGGCGCTAAGTTCGATTTCTTAGTCGACACCAAGACGCTTATCCAGCCGTACCATCAGGCGATGGTTTATGCCTTATCTTTAATCCCTTCACTTTTTAACTATCGAAAGAAAAGTTACCCTGTTAACGTCCTATCTCTAGGATTTGGTATGGGCCTGCTCGAGAGATTCCTGCAAACTCAGCTTGGATTTAAGGTTGTAGGTATAGATTTAGAAGGGGAAGGTTTTTTTGAGTCTATGGAGCCGCATTTCAGATCTATCAGCGAGGATAAATGGGACGGAGTCGATGTAAAAGTAGGTATCGATGCCATTTGTTTGTTAGAAAAACTAGCTCGCCCTGAAAGTCAAGCAAGTGCTGCTGTTGAAGAGATTTTTCCCCAACTGCCCACTTTTCAGGTTATCACACTGGATATCACTGCAATCGAAGAGCCACCTTCTCCATCTCTAGCTGCACCACCTAGGCCTTTTGTTGATGGCAATTCTATAGCAAACATCGCAAAGGTGCTCGACTGTAAGGGGGTGCTAATCGTTAATGTAATCAGTCCCGATTTTGTATTTCATAATACTTTGCTAACCAAATTGACGAATTCTTTTAAGAAAGTTTACAAAGTATGCTTGGAGAAAGAACATGAGTTCGTTCTAGTTGCAACGGGTATTCCCGGCTCTACTATGGTTATCGATTCCGGTCCCTCCGGTAAGCCTGGTCCTTCTGATGAACCCGGTTCCTCCGGCAAGGAGGATAATCCTTTGAAGATGATCCAAGCGTTCATTCCGCGAGCATTCCGCATTTCAGAAATTAAAGGTATAAATACGTTTTTTTGATATTTAGTTTCCTTAAATTTAATGTCTTTTACTATTTAATGAGGTTTGTTGAAGCAGGTTCCAGGTTTACGGTTATTGAAGGAGGTTGGGCTGTGACCTCTTTTGGCGATGTTTAAGGGTGCTGTTCATGGAGGTATCATGTTCTACATGTCTGATGATATTTAGACTTCTCTTTAACAGTAGATTTTGAAACTTTTTCTTAACTCTGGATTTTTAGACTTGTTATCTTTACATTTGCTTGGGTTGTACTTGAGCTATACTTTGGTGAATGACTTTGTTTGTTTGGATTTTTAATGTGTGTGTGTGTGTGTGGGGGGGGGGGGGGGAGGGATTTTATTTTATATCGTTTGTTAACAAAACGTTTTTGAAGAAAATAATTCTGTAAATATCAAACACTTTTTTGGTTATTTATGTTCATCAATCTAATCAATTTGAAGAGCGGTTACCTTATTTCTTTACATTTAACCCACCAAAGTGATCATTTCATTAGAAACTATCTATTCTATTCTAATGATAAGAATTGCAAGATGGGTGAATAGGCTCAATTTCATTGGTCCACGTCTGCAATTATTTTGTTTTTAATTGACATTTAATGATGAGGGTGGGAATGGGAATGACGAGAGAGGGGGAGGATGATATGGTAGAAAACTAGAAAGTCACAGAAAGAAGACAATGAAGGAATGCACTTTTCTATGGATGGATGAGATATAGAGCCAAAATAAGAAACATTAGTTTCTTTGTTGAAGATGATTAATTTAGTGGGTTTGGATGAATCTCGATGTGGTAGTTTAGATTTTCTGTTATATTTCCTCTAATCGCTTTCTATTGCATTGACGCCTTTCCAAAAAAAAAAAAAAAACATTGAAGTCAATAAAAAGTATATTTATAACATTTTTTATTTTTTTTTATTAACTTTCATAACTTCTGTTTTAGGAAATATTTGTTTTCGACTTTTTTAATGATTTTGTTTTCTTCATAAATTTCATATTAAAGTGAATACATTATATTGCCCTATAAAAATAATTACTATACTATTTTCTTAACAAAATAATCCTTTTTTTTTCCTAAGAAATCCTTGTCTATATCCAATGATTTTCTTTTATATATTATTACATAATTACATAATATTTCTTTTATAAAAATCCTTTAACAAATTGTCTATAAAAGGGTATTACTTAATATTTCTTTTATAAATATCTTTTAACAAATTAAATACACATGTATTTTGTATTTTGTTTATTGCATGCAAGCGCCTGGTTATATACAATCAGGATTATACCATCACGGCGTTCGTTTTTGTATAACTTTTATCGTCATTAAGTTCCCGTCGCTACACGCGAGTATTTCTACTAGTTATATGTTACTTGTGAATGTGATGTTATTACCATGTCTAAATAGAGTGATAAAAGTTTTATTTGAACGGTATGACATTCGATATCTTGTATTACGTTGACACATTATTTTGTGGAATCTACCATATGCTTAAAAAGGTTGTTAGAAAAATATAACTTCGTATAGTCAAAAAGTTCATCTTTAAGGATTAAAACTAGTAATATGACCCGCGGTCGATGCATTGAGTATATCGACGTATTCGATCTAACTTAATGTAACATATATAAGCATTGCAGTAGGATAAAAACGTAAAGTCAATCGAATTTCTATCGTACAAAAGAAAGAAAATCGAACCCAGGTTGGTTCGTTTAGTGGGTTTCCACCTAACCTTTGCAAACGTATTATATTTCACTTAGCTACATATAATAACTCGAGTTTATACCGTCGAATGTATTTGATTGGATTCCTTTTGGAAAAAAAAAGGTCAAAACGTAGACCAATTGAAAACGTACATAAAAATAAGAGTTAATTACTGTTTTCGTCCGTGAGGTTTGTTAAAAATAACGGTTTCAGTCCATTAGTTTAAAAATTGCCATTTCAGTCCATTAGTTTCATTTTCGTAACCATTTCAGTCCACTAACTTAACTCCATCCATTTATTTTGTTAACTTTGAGTTAACTAACTAATTCAGGGACGGTTTGCGTTAGTTTTAGAAACACAGGGACTTAAGTGTAAACTCTAAAACATTAAAACAAAAAAAATAGTAAATTCCAAAAAATCAAAAAAATTCCAAAAAATTCTAAAAAATAATAAAAATTCTAAAAAATCATAAAAATTCTAAAAAATCATAAAAATTCTAAAAAATCATAAAAATTCTAAAAAATTCTAAAAAATCCAAAAAATCCGTTTCGGCGCGAACTGTTTCGAACCCGAACCGTTTCGAGCTGAACCGTTTCGACGCGAACCGTTTCGACCCGTACCGTTTCGACCCTAACCGTTTCGAGCTGAACCGTCCGTACCGTTTCGAGCTGAACCGTTTCGACGCGAACCGTTTCGACCCGTACCGTTTCGGGCCGAACCGTTTCGACCCGTACCGTTTCGAAGCCGAACCGTTTCGAGCTGAACCGTTTCGAACCGAACCGTTTCGACCCGTACCGTTTCGAAGCCGAACCGTTTCAAGCCGTACCGTTTCGAACCGAACCCTTTCGAGCTGAACCGTTTCGAACCGAACCGTGCCGTTTCGAGCTGAACCGTTTCGAACCGAACCGTTTCGAGCTGTACCGTTTCGAACCATGCCGTTTCGATGCGAACCGTTTCGAACCGAACCCTTTGGACCCGAACCGTTTCGACCCGAACCGTTTCGACCCGAACCGTTTCGACCCGAACCGTTTCGACGCGAACCATTTTGAAGCCGAACCGGCACGGTTCGATACGGCACGGTTCGGTTCGAAACGGTTCAGCTCGAAAGGGTTCGGTTCGAAACGGTACGGCTTGAAACGGTACGGCTTCTAAACGGTACGGGTAACGGTTCAGCTCGAAACGTTTCGGCTTCGAAACGGTACGGGTCGAAACGGTTCGGCTCGAAACGGTACGGGTCGGAACGGTTCGCGTCGGAACGGTTCAGCTCGAAACGGTTCGGGTCGAAACAGTTCGCGCCGAAACGGATTTTTTAGAATTTTTATGATTTTTTAGAATTTTTTGGAATTTGTTTGGTTTTTTGGAATTTTTTTGATTTTTTGGAATTTACTATTTTTTTTGTTTTAATGTTTTAGAGTTTACACTTAAGTCACTGTGTTTCTAAAACTGACGCAAACCGTCCCTGAATTAGTTAGTTAACTCAAAGGTAACAAAATAAATGGATGGAGTTAAGTTAGTGGACTGAAATGGTTACGAAAATGAAACTAATGGACTGAAATGGCAATTTTTAAACTAATGGACTGAAACCGTTATTTTTGACAAACCTCAGGGACGAAAACAGTAATTAACTCTAAAAATAAATATGAAAATGTATCATATTGACTCGACTCGCTTTTGGGAAAAATTTACGTCGAAACGTGAAGTTATACCGTTTATGTGGAAACATGAATTTATATCGACACATAAAAAACTGAAAACGTATATTATAAAAAAACATGAAAACGTATTATATTTGAGCCTCGTTTACGTCAAAATGTAGACCAACTAAAAACGTACATAAAAATAAGCATGAAAATGTATTTTATTTGACCCGACTTGTTTACGTCAAAAACGTAGACCAACTAAAAATGTACATAAAAATAAACATGTAAACATATTATATTTGATTCGACTCGTTTACGTCAATGTAGACCAACTGAAATGTACCTAAAAATAAGCATGAAAAAAAGTATTATATTTGACTCGACTTGTTTTCAAAAAAAATTACGTCGAAACGTGAAATTATGGCGTTTAGTTCGGAACGTGATTTTAAACCGGCACGTACATAAAAATAAGCACATGAGCAAATAATGTTTTTTTAAGTTAAAGAATGTAAACACGTGGGCTAAAACTTGAAATGTTGGAAACTCAAAAGAGGTGTAAATAACATTTTAAAAAGTTTTTAGAAAGTCGGAAGTTAAATGTTAATTTTGAAAGTGTAGGGGGTGATTAGGTCGGTGGCAAAGGCCACCGGCTTTTCTTTATAAGATAGACTAATAACCCACACCGTTCGTTGTGGCGACGGTGCCAAAGCATGAAAAAAGTTAACTCCTCACGTATTGAAGCTGAGACATAAACAAACGAGAGAAAAGAAACAAAGTTGAAATGTTAAGACATCGCGGTGATGTAGAGCCGTATGATGTCATCAACATGGTTAACGACGCATTTCGGCGTGCCTAGAAACTTCTTTATGCGTGTTACCCCGGTAACACTAACATAGTTATGCCTCACACGTTGCATTGTTTAGTAACAAAGAAAATAGGAAAATTGGTATTTAATAAACCAACCTTTAACCAGTTGGTAAATAATAATCCAACCTACAGAATTGGTATATAATAATCCTACCTATCAACATGTTGGTACTCAATGAACTTCTGTTAATTTTTTTTAACTGAAGTTAGTTTTTAAGTTTTATTTATTACACAAACAGTCCCTGTAGTTATAAAAAAAATCATAAAAATCCTAAAAAATCAAAAAAATTCTAAAAAATCATAAAATTTCTAAAAAAAACAAAAAAAATCTTAAAAAATCAAAAAAATTATAAAAAATAAAAAAAATTATAAAAAATCAAAAAAATTCTAAAAAATAAAAAAAAATCATAAAAATTCTAAAAAATCATAAAACTCTAAAAAATCAAAAAAATTCTAAAAAATCATAAAAATTCTAAAAAATCAAAAAAAAAATCAAAAAAATTCTAAAAGACTTGTGAACCCTAATCCCCCTTTTAGAATCAGCCGTTTCCACTGCTTCTCTATGTTTCCCTCCTAAACCAAAATAAAAAAAAAAAAAAAAACTAATCTCCTCAAAACCTTTAATCTGAGCTTTATCTTCAAGACTCAAACCAACTTAACACTACTTCAACAATGCAGAATCATAATTATAACAACAATACAATTACAAACAGAAACCGAAACCAAATCATACCCGAACGTAGCGATTTTTCGGGCATCTTTCAACAACATCAGGATCCTCTTCAGACGCCATAAGCACCACCAATTACAACAGATCCAAAAACACGCAGAATTCAGCAACAGCAACAGCAACAGATCGAACGAACACCGCAACCAAACCCTAGAGTTCGTACTGTTCAGAAAACGCTTCGCAAGCAACGTAAAAAGCCTCGATCGACGATTGAATTCTGAAGTAATTTCCAGCAAAACACATCACCAATAATGTATGTAAACTCTTCGAACGAATCAAATTTCTGGAAATTGTTAGTGAATTTGTCGCAAATCGGTTATTCATACCGCAAAAACGTTCAGATCCGAAATCATTTACGTATGAAATTGAGCGATTTGTGTGAGAATTGAATCAATTGATGAACAAACCTTGCAGATCAATACTAGTGTAGCAGATTTGAGAAGGTTTCAGACGGAGAAGTTGCGATTTGAAAGCGAATTTTTGGATTATGGTGGATGTTTTTATAGAACCCTAACCCTAATCCCCAATTTGAGCGATGAAATAGGTATCAAGTGTGTTTGAATTTTGATTTTTTTTTAGTTTAATAAATTGGAAATAGGCATGAGAGTTTGATTTTTAATTTTAAATATTTTATTTGCTGGTTTCTAGGAATGAGTAAAGTTATAAGAAATATTTTTTTGGTTTTTTAGAATTTTTATGATTTTTTAGAATTTTTATGATTTTTTAGGATTTTTTTGATTTTTTATAACTACAGAGACTGTTTGTGTAATAAATAAAACTTAAAACTAGTAACTTATAATTACAGGGACTGTTTGTGTAACAAATAAAACTTAAAAACTAATTTCAGTTAAAAAAAAATTAACAGAAGTTCATTGAGTACCAATATGTTGATAGGTAGGATTATTATATACCAATTCTGTAGGTTGGATTATTATTTACCAACTGGTTAAATGTTGGTTTATTAAATACCAATTTTCCAAGAAAATAAAATATTATTTAAAGAAAGAAGTAATTTTAAAAGGTATAAAAAATGAAAAGAAAACGTTAAAGAAGAAAAAAGAAAGAAAAAGTAAAAAAGAAAAACCAAAAAAAAAAAAAACACTAACCGACCATTCATTTTAAGATCTTTTATTATAATACTATTATTTAGAAGGCAGTTTAAAAATAAAGATATGAACGAACGAAAAAAGAAAAAAATACGCGTGTCCAATACTTGAACAGAGGTGAGATGTATCGTAATATGCGCGTGTCCTAGGAATTTACTCGCTACGCATTGCGACGATGTAATGCATTTTTGAAGCATCTTAAATTTGATACGCCGTAATTGAAATGCATACCTAGTATTATACATGCATCATATGAGCAAACCGCCATTAGCATACATACAACATATTAGATTATTTAAAATTTCACCTTACTACCATTGGCTTACATAAAACATATTAGATCATTTAAATGTTCACCTTACTTTGTTGTTCACTTACTCTACAACGCTATAAATTTCTCAACAACTATAAGTTCTAGGACCAGGCCTTCATCTATAAAAAAAAAAGGATAATATGTAGTAGCAGTAACAAAAGATTAACATTAACAAAGACGTATAAAAACGAACACGCTTTTTTTAACAGCCAACAAAACTCTAATTTTATTTATCCACCATCAAGAAATGGCAAGCCAGTAGCTAGTATAAGTACACCAACCATAACAAAGAAACCTAATAGAGAGTGACAGAAACCAAAAGGCACCTAGCAACTACAAAACCAAATCATTTATCCAAAGAGTCCAAGTCAAGCCTTCTCCATTGCTCCCAAGTGCGTGCAGACCGATTTCACACCCACAAAAAAGCCATGACCTTCACTTCCTCAACAGTAGACGCCAGAAACTGAAAACGTATATGATAAAAAAAACATGAAAACATATTATATTTGAGCCGACTCGTTTACGTCAAAATATAAAACAACTGAAAACGTATATAAAAATAAGCATGGAAATGTATTTTATTTGACCCGACTTGTTTACGTAAAAAACGTGGACCAACTAAAAATTGTACATAAAAATAAACATGAAAACATATTATATTTGATCCAACTTGTTACGTCAATGTAGACCAACTGAAATGTACCCAAAAACTTTTAAGTTTTATATTTATTTTCATTTAACTATTGCTTTAGTAATTTTAATCCTAGTAGCTTTATTATTTAAAAAATAAACTTATCTTTTGAAATATATATTTTGACGACATTCTTTATATTTATATGCTAAAAATACAATTTTTTTTTTTGAGATTAATATTATAAAGTATTTACATTTTTAAATATATCAAATATTATTACAATGATTATATGTATGTTATTTATCAATTTAATATATTAAATAGATTTTAAAACATAAAATTATAAAGGAAAGTAAACGATATATATATACATCAAAATCCCAACGGGTATACTCGATACTCGCAGGTATGCCCGCCCGATACCCGACGGGTAAATACCTAACGGGTGATGGGCGGGTATGGGATAAGATTTTTCAACCGAGTATGGGTATGACAGTAGCCATACTCGGCCCATTGTCATCCCTACTTCTGTCTATCCAGTTTCCTTTATAATGTAGTAGAGGGAACGTTCGTGAGTTGCCGCGAGTACTTATATTTTTTGACGCACGTTGTGTGACGGGTTTCACAAAATATGAGTTTCTATGAGTTATGACATGAGACTTGATACATTTTTATGTGTTTATGAGTTATGACATGAGGCTTCAACATTAACCAAGATTACAAAACTTTTGATAACTTTTGATCCTCTAGAGATGTTTTACAAACCATACAATGTTAATACAGAAACACTAAGGTGTTGTCTGTTTTTTCTGAAGAGCTCTGCGTAGGCTCTTCTGTCTGCGCCGCGCAGACAGTGTCACACGCAGACTGTTTGTTTTTCTGAAGACGTTTCATTAAAAAACGTCTGCGCAAGCTCTTCTTGGTGCAGACTTGGCCCATCCACTTCTAAGATCTTCTAAGGCCTGCAGAGGGTTAAACACCACCACCCACCACCACCGTTAAGCACCACCGTCCATCACCACCACCACCATCACCGTCCACCACCCACCATCGTCCATCACCACCACCACCACCGCCCACCACCCACCACCGTCCACCACCCACCACCGTCCATCACCACCACCATCATCCACCCCCACCACCACCGTCCAGCACCACCACCACCGTCCGTGCACCACTACCCGTTTATTTTAGAAATCTACATACGTTAAAAAACAAACAACTTTTTATTGCAGACTGCAGATATTTGGTCCACCTATTCTTCTATAAATGTCTGCAGATGTGCTCCGCAGACTGCAGACATTTTACATCTTAAAAAACAAACAGCAGCTAACCTAACAACGGAATCTTGAAAAATTTGGTTATTAATATATTTTCATATGATGGTGTGACGGGATGTCCTGGCTCAAGTACACTAAAGTTGGACAAAAATACTTCCTGCAGAGAAAAATGCCCGGTTAGTCCCTGTGGCTTGCCATTTTTTCACCTTTAGTCCCTTACTTTCTAAAATTACAGCTATAGTCCCCAACTTTTACAATTTCGTTCCCGAATAGTCCCTAGACCTAACATCAGTTACTTTTCTCAGTTAAGAGGGTGTGAAATGACATAAATACCCTTTACATGTCTAATTAAAAGAAAATGGGACCCATCTTACACCACCCCACCCCCCTTTTCTCTCTTGCTTTCTCTGCAACCACCATATTTCTTTCCATCTCTTCTCTCTCATCCCCAGTCACCCCATCACAACAACTAACATCACCACCACCATCATCACCGTTCTTCCACCACCGCCATCCATTTGTACATACAACCAAGGTGAAAATGATAAGAGCATTGTGTAACTATTTTAGGATTCTCCAAAGTATACTCTGCATTTTCCATAAGTTTAACCTTATCTATTTCTATTTCTATTTCTACCCTCATCAAAAAATAACTCCCAACACGTGAATCGTGATCCCATAATTTCTTCACTCCAAATCCAACACCAAATTGCTCTAATAAATCTACAAAATTCCAGATCAAATTCATTTCATTTCAATTAATTGTGAATTTGTAATTGTGATCATATTTTCGATCTGCAATCAATGGGAGAAGAAGTGAGAATAACTGACTATGACGTCAGCAACGACGACTATGACGATCGAGTTTCAGAGTGGGAGCTAGGGTTACCTACCGTCCATGATCTGATGCCGTTGTCACAGTCGCTGGTTCCGCCGGAGCTAGCGACACCGTTCAGCATCTCGCCGGTACCTCACCGGAGCTTGATTGACGTCAATTGCGCTTCGCAGAACACTATCGAATCTGAAAAAACCGTTCAATAACGGTTTTTCCAACGGTTTGTCTAACGGTTTGTTTAACGGTTTTAAGTCGTTTGGTGAGGAGAGAGTTGATGAAATGCAGGGGTTGTTGAATGAAGGACCTTCGTCTTCGAATCATTTGTTTGCGTCGACTCCTGTTCCGCAGAGTTTACAGGGGTCTAGTAGGAATTGAAATAGGAATAGTGTGCAGATTCTGACACCTTATCCATCTCACATAGTGTGCGGATCATTCGTACTGGTGGGTAGTTGTAGGCGGTGGTTGTTGCAGGTGGTGGTCTGAAGAACGGTAATGATGGTGGTGATGTTGGTCTGTTGTGATGGGGGTGATTGGGGTTAAGAGAGAAGGGAGGGGAAGAAATATGGTGGTTGCACAGAAAGCAAGAGAGAAAAGAGGGGTGGGGTGGGGGGTGGGTGTAAGATGGGCCCAACTTTCTTTTTATTAGACATGTAATGGGTATTTATGTCATTTCACACCCTATTAACTAAGAAAAATAACTGTTGTTAGGCCTAGGGACTATCCGGGAACAAAATTGCAAAAGTTGTGGACTATAGCTGTAATTTTAGAAAGTTATGGACTAAAGGTGAAAAAATGGCAAACCACAGGGACTATCCGAGCATTTTTCTCCTTCCTGCATGATAGTGAAATATAAAGTATAAACTTCATGCTAGGACCGCGGGGTGTGGGCTTGGGTTTGGGTTTGGGGTGTGGGAACTAAATCAACGCCGCTTTAGCTACACCGGGCTAGCCAGGGTAGCAGCGTTGCCCCTTTGGCGTGGCTATGAAACCTGGCGTGGGGCGGGTTGGCTAGATGATGTGGATGGTTGGGATTGGCAAGAAAAATATGACCGTCACCCATAGCCGTTGGCCATGGCGGTAACCGCTATGTAAATCAAAATTTTAAAAATTTTTACCTACAAATACTCACCCCAAACCCCAAATTTTTTACACCTACTTTCTTCAAACACAAATCTTCATTCAAAACCAACCCAAAAACCGAAAATGGTTAACTGGACCGAGGAGGAGCTAGCGCTAGTGACGTCAATCGTTGACGCACAACGAACGCTAGTCGTGGTCAAACCGCCTACTGGACATGAGCGTTTCAGGAATACCAACATGTTAGAAACGCGCGTCACAACTTGAATGCGTGTCAACATAAGTGGCGGGAGCTAAAACCGCACCTGGATCGGTTTAAAGCATGCTTCGATCGTGTGTCTGCGGGCGACCTAAGCTACGACGATCGAGAGGAGATCGCCAAAATCGAGTACAGGCAAGATGGGAACCCGGAATTTCGTTGGGTTCCCCATTTTAATATTTATCTTACTTTGTAATTTTTTTAGAATTTATTATGAAGTTTTTTTTATTTTATTCGGATTTATTAAGTTGTTTTTTTTAGGATCTATTAAGTTGTTTTTTATAATTTATTAGGATTTTATATAACTTTTTTATTTAAATTAAATTAGTGGTGTGTTTTATTTTATAAATGCAAAATAAATAAAAAAAATTCCACATGTCAACCCAAGCCTCCAACCCACGTCGCTACCACACCCCACTTTTTTTGGGGTGGTCTGATAGAGCCCATCTCCGCCGCATGTAAACCCAAGCCCCAAACCCAAACCCAAACCCCACACCCACCGGTCTAATAAAAAATTGAGCTCGAATTCACCTTGTTTTACTCATTAAAAAAACAAACAGATAATTTGTTGCACGTAGATCTTTGTTGGGGATTTGTGTTACGGGGACAAAAATCAAGGAAATGCATAAATCAATGAAACAAAGAAGAAACAAGTCGCTACCATTATAAATGAAGAAATTGAATATCTGCAGATCCATGAAACGAAAACTGATGAAATCAGACCAAATAAACGAAGAATTCGAATCAAGAAAGATATCTTACTTGGGCCATTCCAATACCAACCCTCACAAATTACAATAACATATATCTATTGACAATAATTGGGCTCCAATTATTGGGCCTTGATGTTATATATTACAAAGAAAAAAACACTTAAGAAAAATTAAGAAAGGATTAGCTGATATATCAAAAACTATATCTAGATCTATATCTGTACAACTTTATTAAGCAAACTCGATTGACCAATAATGTAATTTCCATCAATTTTTAAAATGGCATACCAAAAGTCTAAAAATCTAACACCCCAAAATATTAATGTGAAATTTTGTGTTAATATGATATTTTGACATGAAATATTTAACTAGGATAGTTAATATGTGTTACCAATTTACGAAATAGGTAGGTTACGGCCTACTAAATAACATACCAAATCTTAAGGGCTGAAATGGAACACGATTGAAAGTTGCAAGTATAAAAGTTAAAATAAAATTAAAACACACACATAGAGAGTGTGTGGAACGAGATTGAGAGAGAGTTCTTTCTTTACACCACTTCACAAAATTCACCAAATTGAAGGTGAAATTGAGGTGATTTTTCTTGCATGATTGAGGATTTTGAACCATCTAGCTATTTTCAACTTAAGGTATGTTGAAATTTCACTTTTGGCGGGTTTCCTTGTTAAGAGGATTCATGAAAAAATGGAGGTCTAGTGTGATTTTAGCCATAAAATGTAAATTGATGATTATGGTAATGCTTATATGGGAAGTGAATATGGTGCTGTTAAACATCTAAGCTTGCATGTGAAACCATCAAAACGACGTAGTTTTGATTAAGATAAGCAAATAAAAAAAGGCAAAAAGGGGCCGGTCCTGCGCATATGTAGAAATGTACACATTTAAGTGTGAAAGCAAATACGTTCTATCTTAGTTTGTTTTATGTTTTATGGCGATGATACAAAGTGAATAGAACAAGTAGCGTTTATGATGTTCTTTTACTATGGTAAAGTTAAACTCATTTGGCCTTAATAGTGAAATTGAACTTTTCTCAATTCATTTCTTAGTGTTTGGGTCCATACACCTTTTAACCACGCATACATACGATATATATTCTGGCAATGTCTAATAATGTTAAAACTGAAAACATATGTGTAAATATCCAAACTTTTTGTCGGGTTTTCATATTGGGTTGAAATGCGAATTTGAAAGTTTATCAATTTTACAAATATTTGATTATTCTTCTCTTTGCTTCACCAGGCACGTGAGAGAAGATGGTTCTAGCCCGTACTTATGTCAATATACTTACTATATATTAATATGCCTGTCCATTGGACGGGTATAGAACTAGTTGGAAAGGGACATCGTTCCTTAAACCTTACTTTGAGGAAATAACTGAATCTGTATGCAAAGGTTAGGCCATGTTACCGCTTACCTGGTTACAAGACTCGATATAACAATGTAAATCTTGTTAAAATCCATGAAACACCAGAGATTACAATGGTCTTGAACATCATGTAAGTTTGACATGTTTGCTTATTAATGGGTCGATTTGATTGTGTGTCTTCTCATACAGGTCAACTTAAAATTTTAACCAGAAAAAAGGGGTTGAAACTTGATAGTGTCTTCTTATATTGATGTATGCAACCTTTTAAAGCATTATAAGATTCAGCTTATTGTTGTAATAATATTATTTCTCGTTTATTTATGTCAGTGAACGTTCGACAATGCGTTCTTTTATGTTCACTTGTATTCATTTGTATTCGATAGTACAGTAGGTTTTTTATATTTTATGTAAAATATTCAAAATTCGCACTAACCAAATGTGTAATAAATATTAGTACTTTGTAGTTTATTTAATATGGATTAGGATCAAATACAAAGGATGATATAAATAATAAAAGTAAGAAGGATTTTTGTTCATTGATCTTAGATTTGGAGGGTTAAAATTAGTTTTAGAGAAAAAAAGATAATGAAAGGGCATAAAGGGAATCCCACATTTATAGATTTTCTCTCTCCACATACAAGGCACATGTCAATTCCTAGGGGTGTGCACGATTCGGTTCAATTTGGTTTGGTTTTTGGGCAAAACCGAAACCGAAATGTCGGTTTTCGGATTTTGAAAACCGTTCGGTTTTGGTTTTTTTCGGTTTTTACACCGGTTCGGCTTGGTTTTTTGGTTATTTCGGTTTTTGAAACAAAAGGATGTAAGATTCAAAAATAAAAAATATAATTTAAAGTTTTAGAATCTTTCTTATATGTTATATTTAAGTTATTATACTCAACCTTTTTAACTAATAATGTTCACATAAACCTAACTTTCTAATATATTTTTATGGAGTTAATTGCCCGGATGGTCCCTGTTGTTTCACGTTATTTCACGTTTAGTCCCCTCCTTTTGAAAATAGCAGGTATGCTCCCTATGGTTTGTTATTTTGTTACTCGGATAGTCCCTTAGTAGATGTCAGTTAGTTTGGAAATAGCAGGTATGCTCCCTATGGTTTGTCATTTTGTTACTCGGATAGTCCCCTGAGTAAATGTCAGGGGACTATCCGAGTAACAAAATGACAAACCATAGGGAGCATGCCTGCTATTTCCAAAAGGTGAGGACTAAACGTGAAAAAACGTGAAATCGCAGGGACCATCCGGGCAATTAACTCTGTTTTTATGTTTCTTCAAAGTTTTTATTAGGACATAATCTTTTATAATACATTGAAGATTATTTATATTTTATATTAAAAATTTTTATTTGTTGTAGGCGAAAATAAATCATCTCAATTATAAATAAACATGTTAATGTTTTTATTATAAATACTTAATATTCAAGAATAAAATTAACAATTTCTAATAGCATGGGTTAAACACTTAAACATTCAAATATATGTTTTTTTTTGTTTCGGTTCGGTTTGGTTTTTTCGGTTATTGTAAATGGTTATCCGAAAACCGAACCGAAATTTTTGGTTATTAAAAATCCGAAAACCGAACTGTCGGTTTTTGTTTCGGTTCGGTTTGGTCGGTTATTTCGGTTGCGGTTCGGTTATATCGGTTTTCTGCTCACCCATATCAATTCCCCCCATTAATTTAAAACGTCCACAACATTTTCATATGACTTTAAAAAAAATCACCATAACAACGAGCGTTTTTTATCTTTAATATGAGTATCATATTTTCATATAAAAATACAATTAAAAAATCATTTTTACTGGGTTTTTTTTTGTTTTTTGCATTGTGTTAAAGATTCCGGTCATTGTGTTTTTTAACTAGGTTTTGGTCATTACGTTTTACTGGGGTTTCTATACATTGTGTTATTATCAAAACCTATAACATAATGTTAATTTGGATTCTACCCATCGCGTTTTTATAAGAACCTATAACACAATGAATATGATGTTATATCTGGGTTTTCTATGCATTGTGTTATTGGTTCTGGTCATTGTGTTTAATTTGTTATCTATTGTGTTTTAGTATGTTGTGTATTATATTTTTAGTTTGTTGTTCATTGTCTTTTAATCAGCTCTTCATTGTGTCTTTTATCTGTTGTCATCAATTGTGTTTTTTATCTACTGTCATCCATTGTGTTTTAATTTAGTTTGATACTTATTGTGTTATAAGTTATGGCCACTGTTATATATTATGGTCATTTTGTTTTAGTCTGTTGTCCGTTGTGTCTTTATCTGTTGTCATTGATTGTGTTTTTTGATCTACTTTCCATTGTGTTTTACGTCATGTCCATTGTGTAATACGCAACTGAGTTTTTGAATTTTTTTTTTTTTGAAAAAAATAACAGGTTGGTACTCATATTAAAGATAAAAAGATGCTCGATTTTGTGGTATGATTTTTTTCTAAAAACAAATGATGTATAAAAAAGTTACGAACGCTTAAAAAATATGGGGAAATAGCATGTGACTTGCATGTACATATTTTTTTCCTCTTGTGGACAAAATTACCCATCTCACTTGATTCTTTCTAGAACACTATTTAATATATATTAAGTTGGTGTATTTTGGGTGGATCTATGTAATGTTTGTGATGAAATATAGCATTTTTATTCGAAATTTAATATATGTTTGTTTATATTCTCAAATAACTGTTTGGGTTCATTTGTGTTTGTTAGCTAAAATTAACGAACGAACACAAGTCAATCCTTTTCCTTAATGAACGAACAACAATATAAAATCTTGTTCGGTAAGCGTTCATGAACAATTCGTAAACACATTTATTCCTTAACCAACGAACACGAACAAGACATTATTCGTCTTCGTTCAATTTGTTTTCAGCCCTATGCACAAGGCCTCTAATTTCTACGAACCAACTCTTTCAAACAATACATATGACTGCAATCCAAATTTTGTTAGTGCTAGTTACCCCTCTCCTCTTTTGTTATTTCGCTTCGAAGTGTAAATTTAACCAAAAAAAATTAGTATTTTTTGTATATATCGAGTCCACCCCCTGTCACACCCCAACCGATGGCGGAAACATCGGGGTGCGAGCACTAAGCGTTCAGATTGCTTATGAGACTTCATAACACTAGATATTGCAATAGAAGTTAAATTGATTTTCATAGCATTTGTCTAAAAACATCAACCACCAATAATCAAGTACCAAAACATAACAGACGTTGTTCAAATTGTTCAAATGACTAAATTAACTAGGCGACGTTTCTAGGCATCTCCTAGCTTGATTTCCATGTGTTCCGAAGCAACCTATCATCCTGAAACATGTATTAAAATATCAATACAAAAGTATTGGCGAATATACAAGTTTGATAATAGAATAATAGATTAAAAACAACTCATATCCACAATGTAAATATAAAAATAGTTTCAGCCGTGCTAGTGTCGCAGTCCACGCAGTGATAGCCCAAGTATCCCGATGCTTTAGTGTTTACCAAAGACTCAAGGTAAACTAGAATCCTCCTAACAATACCCCCCCCCCCCCCGAGAATAATGGGAGAGGTGCACCTCCTATAGCGCTACTATTGTTAAGGCGGAACTACACACACTGGATTAAACGTCACATAGCACAAAATAGAAAACTATAATGCACAAGTTTTCACATACACGTAGGATAGAGTTTAGTTTGCAAAGTCTCAAGTATTGTAGTTTATAGAATACATGTTACATCCCAAAAGTTTAAAATAAAAAGGGATCGAGTATGTCGCAACCCCCGATCCCTTATCTGTCGCGGGAACGGGCGGACGCGAACTCAGTGGTGGTGGTATCAGTTATTTAATCTTGCAGCGGAATTTACATCAGGACCGTAGTTAGGAAATGTTTATCAGAGTAAAACCACCATATTTAATATTAATAATAACATGGGCAAAACCCAAGTTTCTTATTACAATACATTTATAGGGACAAACCCTATTTTATTGAATTTAAAACATCGTTTATTAGGTAACTTTTATAGCCACATTTTTCCCAAGCCTTCAGTGCTCTCCAGCTGGCTTTTCACTAATTGGCTGTCACATTATGTTACCTGTAACGCGTTTTAAAAACATTTGTCAGTCGGAAATACTGGTGAGTGAATCCCAGTTTAATCAAGAAACATTAATTTAATTAAAACAGTATTGAGAGCGATCACATTGTTTATTTCTACACAATTACTCATTCAGTACTTGCCACTCGACCGGATCTATGGCTATGGTCAAGTTACACATTGGTCCACTCGTTGTCCAATTGTAACGTACTGTCATTCCTGACTTACTACTACTCGTAGTAATAAATTTTGTATACAAAACCCCATAATACTGGCAGTAATTGAAGAACTACAAAGACTCAATCACCGCTTAATCACATTGTAAATAATTAAGGTTTTGTAAAAACTGTTAACAAAAAGGAGATTAGTCACATTGCTATCTTAGGCTTCTCGTAAGGGTTTCCTGGATATAATCTATAATTTATACAAATGTACATTGGTTAGTATCATAACCCTTTGAAAATATTAATGATACCCTCCCCGAGACGGTATTCCAATAACTACGTCGGGCAGAACCACGACAGTTATTACGGAACCCTAAATCAATAGGGCAGCGTAACTGTTACGAAACTGGGGTTATAATACTTACAACGGAGCAGAACCTCGCTAATTAGGGGTATACTACCCGACTATAATGCCTCTAATTCAGAAATTGAGATTTAGAATTGAAATGTGAGCGACGAAAAACGTAAACTGATGCATTCTATTTATAGTGCTGGTTTCTGGTCTCCACGCGGCCCGCGTAAATCACAGGCCAAGGGTTACGCGGCCCGCGTCAACCCTGGTCAACGCTGTAGCTTAGCTGGGTCAGCTACTAGACTCGCCACGATGTCGACACGTGTCAGCACCGGATGTATCCGCGTTTGATGATCTGTCGCGGCCCGCGTCAACTAAACCTAAACTCTTACGCGGCCCGCTTCAACTAAAGAAGTCAGCGAAGTCAATTCCAGCATTGATATCGCCCGCGTGAGATGTTGGGGTGGGTCTACGCGGCCCGCCTCAACTCCATTTTCTTATTTTTATTTATTTATTTTATATGTTATAATCTATTTCGGGCTCGGTTTTCACATACAGGGTATAATATAAGACATATGGGGACATTTTACAATATACTAGAGTGTCATAATATTTATGAGGGTGTTGGTTTTACCGAGGGTTGTTACATTCTCCCCACCTTAATTTAGAGCTCGTCCTCGAGATCTATTGGAATAAGTGTGGGTATTTCTTTTGCATTTCTGACTCGAATTCCCATGTGTACTCAGGTCCTCTTTTGGAGTCCCACTTTACTTTGACTAGAACTAGTCTCTTGTGCTTGAGATTCTTGACTTTCCTGTCTTCAATTTGTAGAGGTCTTTCTACAAACTTGAGTTGTTCATTTACCTCTATATCCTTAAGAGGTACTATCAGTGATTCATCAGCTAAACACTTTTTGAGATTTGATACATGAAACACATCATGTATTCCTGCCATCTCCTCTGGCAGTTGTAGTTGATAGGCTATAGGTCCTATTCTTCTAATAATCTTAAAAGGTCCAACATATATGGGGCTTAGTTTTCCTCGTTTGATGAATCTTACCACTCCTTTCCAAGGAGAGACTTTCAATAATACCTTATCTCCTACTTGAAATTCCAAAGGCTTGCGTCGGTTATCAGCATAGCTTTTCTGTCGATCACGTGCTGCTTTCAGTCGTTCCTTGACTTGAATAATCTTATCAGTTGTTTCTTGCACTATCTCATTTCCAGATAGTTGCTTTTCCCCAATTTCTGCCCAACAGACTGGGGTTCGGCACTTTCGTCCATAAAGTGCTTCGAATGGTGCAGCATTTATACTTGTGTGATAACTATTATTATAAGAAAATTCTATTAAATGTAAGTGATCATCCCAATTACCTCCGAAGTCAATTACACAAGCTCTAAGCATGTTTTCCATTGTCTGAATTGTCCTTTCGCTTTGTCCGTCCGTTTGAGGATGATAAGCTGTACTTAGCTTTAACTTGGTTCCCATTGCTTTTTGGAAACTTGACCAAAAATGAGAGGTAAATCGACTATCTCTATCAGAAACAATTGATAAAGGAATGCCATGTAAAGAAACAATTTCATTTACATACAATTTAGCTAATTGTTCCATACTAATTGTTTCCTTCATTGGTAAGAAATGAGCTGACTTAGTTAGTCTATCTACAATCACCCAGATTGTATCATTTCCTTTCCTAGTTTTGGGTAATTTAGTAACAAAATCCATTGTTATCAATTCCCATTTCCAAATTGGCATTTCTAATTGCTGTAACAAACCTGAGGGTTTCTGGTGTTCAGCTTTAACTTGTGAACAAGTTAAACATTTAGAAACATATGCTGCTATGTCCTTTTTCATTCCTATCCACCAAAAACTTTTCCTTAAATCCTGGTACATTTTATCACTTCCTGGATGCATTGTATACTTAGATTTATGGGCTTCTTCTAATATACGATTACGTAGGTTTCCTAATTTAGGTATCCACATTTTCTTTTCATGGAATCTCCAAATTCCATCTGTTCCTTGTTCTAATTCTTTTAGCATACCTTTTAATTTTTCAGAATCATCCTTGATTACTGATTCTTGTGCTTCTCTTATTTGATCATTTAAATCTACCTGCAGATTTAATTTAAGAGAACGTACTCTCTTTGGCTTTTCATGATATTTTCGGCTTAAAGCATCTTCCACTACATTTGCTTTTCCTTCATGATACTGGATATCACAATCATAGTCACTAAGAAATTCCATCCAGCGTCTTTGTCTCATATTCAACTCCTTTTGTCCAAAAACATACCTTAAACTCTTATGATCAGTGAATATGGTAAACTTACTACCATAAAGGTAATGTCTCCAAATCTTAAGAGCAAAAATTATAGCTCCTAATTCTAAATCATGGGTTGAATAATTCTCTTCATGATTCTTAAGTTGTCTAGATGCGTAGGCTATAACCTTTTGTCGTTGCATCAATACACATCCATAACCTAATCTAGAAGCATCACAATAGACTACAAAGTCTTCAGTTCCTTCTGGTAATGCTAGTATGGGTGTATGGGTTAATCTTTGCTTAAGAATTCTAAAGACTTCTTCTTGTTTTACTCCCCATTCAAACTTAACAGATTTACAGGTTAGCTTAGTTAAAGGAATGGCTATTCTAGAAAAATCTCGAATAAATCTTCTATAATAACCGGCCAATCCTAAGAAACTTCTAACCTCAGTTGGTGATTCAGGAGTTTTCCAGTTGGTAATTGCTTCAATCTTTGTTGGATCCACATGAATTCCTTCATGATTGACTAGGTGTCTAAGGAATTGTACCTGTTCTAACCAAAATTCGCACTTAGAGAATTTAGCATAAAGCTTTTCCTTTCTTAGTAAATTTAAAAGTGCGTGCAAATGTCTTGCATGATCCTCTTTACTCTTAGAGTAAATTAGAATATCATCTATGAAAACAATTATGAATTTATCCAAATATGGCTTACATATTCGGTTCATCATGTCCATAAATGCAGCTGGGGCATTGGTTAAACCAAATGACATGACAGTAAATTCATAATGACCATACCTTGTTCTAAATGCGGTCTTAGGAATGTCCTCTTCCTGTACCTTTAATTGATGATATCCTGACCTTAAATCGATTTTAGAGAAAAATCGAGCTCCTTGTAGTTGATCAAACAGATCATCGATTCTCGGTAATGGGTACCGATTCTTAATCGTGACCTTGTTTAATTCACGGTAATCAATACACATACGCATTGATCCGTCCTTCTTTTTAACAAACAGTATCGGCGCTCCCCATGGCGACGAACTGGGCTGTATGAATCCCTTCTCTAACAATTCGTCTAATTGTTTCTTCAGTTCCTGCATTTCGGCGGGTGCCAAACGATAAGGTGCTTTAGCAATCGGTGATGTTCCTGGTAGCAGGTGAATTCTGAATTCAACTTCTCTATCTGGAGGTTGCCCTGGCAATTCTTCTGGAAAAACATCTGAAAACTGTGACACTACTGGAATGTCTTTTAAATCTTTCCCTTTAGGGTTAGTGATTATAGAAATCAAATACACTATATACCCTTTTCTAATACAACTTGCAGTTTTCATCACAGATATGAATTTTGTGGATCTAGAGGGCTTATCTCCTTTAATTGTGATCGCTTTACCCTTTGGCGAATTTATTTGAATTGACTTTTGATCACATAAAATATTGGCTTTATTGGCTATCAACCAATCCATTCCTAAAACAACATCAAATCCTGCCAAATCCATGGGATATAAGTTTGCTATAAACTTCTGATTTAAAATTTCTATTATTGCTCCCTGCAAGATTTCAGAAATCCTAACGGTTTCTCCATTAGCTGTTTCTACTAAACATTCTTGTGGTAGTTTAGTTAATGACTGATTTAGAATTTTGCAAAACGAAGTATTGATAAAACTTTGGTTCGCACCAGAGTCAAATAATACTTTAGCAAATATATCATTAACTAAAAATGTACCAGCTATAACGTCTGGGATCATCTTGGCTTCTTCTGTAGTCAGAACAAATGCTCTAGCATTTTTAGTATTCTTATTGTCTGGAGCTGGAGCCAATTTTGGACAATTAAGCTTGATGTGACCTTGTTCTCCGCAGTTTTAACATATCCGGATGTTAGCCTTCTTCTTGCAATTTTCTTCCTTGTGTCCAGATATTTTGCAAAAGTTACAGTATATGGAGCATCTTCCTGAATGCTTTCTTTTGCAATACCTACAGTAGGGTGCAGAGGTAGAACCTATATTTTCCCACGATTAGAATTTCCAGAACGAAATTCTTGAGTCAACTTTTGGGATAGGTTTCTCCTTTGATCCTCTTCTCGGGTATGAACTAATTCATCAGTCAAGGTATTAGCTAGTTCTACAGCTTCTTCTATGGTTTGAGGTCTAGCTGCCTTGACTACATGTCTAATTTCCCCAATTAATCCCCAAATATAACGGGAAATTAACATTGGTTCTGGTGAAGAAAGATTTGGCACTATTCTAGCATATTCAAAGAATATTTTAGTGTATCCCTTACTATCCACACCAGTCATCCTAAGGTTTAGGAATTTGTTTGCTATCTGTTCTTTTTCATTTGGTGGGCAGAATTTCCTTTCTACCTTGTTTTTTAATTCTTCCCATTCCATATTGTAGGTTCTCTCACTTCCTCTTGATTGGAGGATAGTGTTCCACTATTCTAGTGCTGCATTCTTAAACATATTAGAAGCAAACAATATTTTATCTTCTTCAGCACACTTGCTTATTCTTAAGACTGCCTCAGTCTTTTCTATCCAGCGTAATGTTGCAATGGCCCCTTCGTTGCCCGAGAATTCCATTGGTTTACAAGACCAGAATTCTTTATAAGAACAACCATAAGGCATGGTTCTTCTTCTTTTGGGAATAGGCATTTGAAGTACAGGTCCATTGTTCACGCTGTTTTCTGGTTCGATTGGTCGCTTACTGCTATGCTTACTTTTATTATCAGCATCCTTAATAGTTTGAAGAATAAATGGCATTGCATCTATAATTCCTTGTGCCACTATGTGTTGGATAGCACTATTATCCATCTGGTTTCCATTATTATTGATGCTTGGATTCTCATTAACCACGTTAATGTTACTCTGGTTATCATTATTCAGATTTCCTTGATTTTCGTCATCGGCCATCTGAATTTTAAACATTTATCCCATATTAATATCTCAAGATAATAAGTAATATCATAATTCACATGACACACAATCTAGCCAAAAACGTAGATCATTGCTACTTGTACTCTATTTTCATATACTATGCGTCTATTACACACTAGTACTGAAATAAAGATTACAATACCAACAGAAAGAAAATTACACTAATAGTACTATGCATCCGTACACACATATTTTATTTTATTTTTATTATTATTACTACCATCTCCTCCATTCTCACATTCACGGATATGGATTTATCCAAAAATCCATATTGCGCTCATCGTATTTCCATACGAGATGCTCTCCCACCTGACGCATTCTCTCACTGCTCTCTAAAATTTCCTCCCCAAAAGTCCTAAGTTCTTGGACGTTTTCTGCACTCATTGGGGGTGCAGGTTCTCGGACTGGGTTTGGAATCTGAGGTGCGGTTTCCTGATATGGGGGTGACAGTTCCTGAAATTGGTAAGGATCCTCTAATATTTCCCTAATATAGTTATCATGGTAATAGGGATCTAAAGGGTCCATACCTGGGTAGGCTTCTATGTTCTGTATGGGTGGATATTCCTGGATAGGGTAACGTTGCACAAAGTCCCTATTGTCGTCCCACCAGGGGTCGTAATTCGGGTCTAGGGGATTTGGTGCAGGTATCCTAGGAATTTCTTCGGGGTTAAAGTCGTGCATCTCCACTAGGGGTGAGCAAATTTAGGTCCGGACCGAAAATAACCGAGAACCGAACCGAAAATATACCCAACCGACCCGAACCGAAGTACCTAGGTATTTAGATCGGTTCCAATTTTTCATATAAAATAGGGTCGGGTCGGTTCTCGGTTTTTTCATGGTGAAACCCGACTTGGACCTATGGACCGGAACCGACCGTATATTTAGGGTAGTGAATCGGTTCTGTATTTTATGTTTGATCGGTTCTCGGGTCGGGTCGGGTCGGGTCGGGTAATGGTCGGGTAGGGTCGGGTTTTTCCTTTTGCTCACCCCTAATCTCCACTTGGTTTTCCTGGTTTTCTATCTCCATGGGTTGTTCTGGGTTTTGTGGTTGTGGGGCTACTAATTGTTCCAGACTTGGGTTAGCAGCAGTTGTAGCTAAGATATGGAAATTAGCTAGGCTTCTATTAAGCATATCCTGCGTATGGGCATCTGTTTCTCGCTTAATAGCTGCTAAAGCTCTTTGCTGTTGCAATTTTCGCATTCTCTTCCTACGAGCAAAAGCTTCTTTACTGAACCATCCTCGTTTCTTATTAGGAAATGGTTCTTCAGATTGGGCTCTAAAGGCAAATATTCCTTCTTCCTGATCAGCAGTATACCCAGAGAGGGCAGGCTGTGATGATGTACCTTCACTCTTAGGGGAATCAGACAACTGACGATTCAGATCTGATGGTCCTTGATCACTCATACTGAAAACTAACAAATAGTCAAATAACACATAACAAATAAATACAGTTATGCACGTATTTCCGTAAATTATTTCCTAACACAAAATATAGCATTTAAGTGTCAGCAGAACACTTCTTTGGCTCAGACCAGTGGCTAGGCTCTGATACCACCTCCTGTCACAACCCCCAATCCCTTATCTGTCCCGGGAACGGCGGACGCGAACTCAGTAGTGGTGGTATCAGTTATTTAATCTTGCAGCGGAATTTACATCAGGATCGTAGTTAGGGAATGTTTATCAGAGTAAAACCACCATATTTAATATTAATAATAACATGGGCAAAACCCAAGTTTCTTATTACAATACATTTATAGGGACAAACCCTATTTTATTGAATTTAAAACATCGTTGATTAGGTAACTTTTATAGCCACATTTTTCCCAAGCCTTCAGTGCTCTCCAGCTGGCTTTTCATTAATTGGCTGTCACATTATGTTACCTGTAACGCGTTTTAAAAACATTTGTCAGTCGGAAATACTCGTGAGTGAATCCCAGTTTAATCAAGAAACATTAATTTAATTAAAACAGTATTGAGAGCGATCACATTGTTTATTTCTACACAATTACTCATTCAGTACTTGCCACTCGACCGGATCTATGGCTATGGTCAAGTTACACATTGGCTCACTCGTTGTCCAATTGTAACGTACTGTCATTCCTGACTTACTACTACTCGTAGTAATAAATTTTGTATACAAAACCCCATAATACTGGCAGTAATTGAAGAACTACAAAGACTCAATCACCGCTTAATCACATTGTAAATAATTAAGGTTTTGTAAAAACTGTTAACAAAAAGGAGATTACTCACATTGCTATCTTAGGCTTCTCGTAAGGGTTTCCTGGATATAATCTATAATTTATACAAATGTACATTGGTTAGTATCATAACCCTTTGAAAATATTAATGATACCCTCCCCGAGACGGTATTCCAATAACTACGTCGGGCAGAACCACGACAGTTATTACGGAACCCTAAATAAATCGGGCAGCGTAACTGTTACGAAACTGGGGTTATAATACTTACAACGGAGCAGAACCTCGCTAATTAGGGGTATACTACCCGACTATAATGCCTCTAATTCAGAAATTGAGATTTAGAATTGAAATGTGAGCGACGAAAAACGTAAACTGATGCATTCTATTTATAGTGCTGGTTTCTGGTCTCCACGCGGCCCGGGTAAATCACAGGCCAAGGGTTACGCGGCCCGCGTCAACCCTGGTCAACGCTGTAGCTTAGCTGGGTCAGCTACTAGACTCGCCACGATGTCGACACGTGTCAGCACCGGATGTATCCGCGTTTGATGACTGTCGCGGCCCGCGTCAACTAAACCTAAACTCTTACGCGGCCCGCTTCAACTAAAGAAGTCAGCAAAGTCAATTCCAGCATTGATACTGCCCGCGTGAGATGTTGGGGTGGGTCTACGCGGCCCGCCTCAACTCCATTTTCTTATTTTTTTTATTTATTTTATATGTTATAATATATTTCGGGCTCGGTTTTCACATATGGGGTATAATATAAGACATATGGGGACATTTTACAATATACTAGAGTGTCATAATATTTATGAGGGTGTTGGTTTTACCGAGGGTTGTTACAGAGTATACTCACAGTGATTGCTTAACGGTATAGACCGTTATTGGATCAAAGGGAGCTCTTTTAGAATTAGCCGGGTTAGATTTCAACAGATAAGAGTCGGGTAGAATAACGAGGTTACGCAAAGTGTCAGAAACAGTCACCGGATCGGATGGTTGTCCGATCGGATGGCTATCCGATCGGATTGCCAGTCGATCGGGTGGCTTAGTGTGAGAGTGGAATGGGTGGCTGTCCGATCGGATGGCCGTCCGATCGGGTTGCCACTTAATTCAAGACCCATAAGGTGAGGGGGATAGGGTGGCTGCTCGATCGGGTGGCTATCCGATCGGGTTGCCACTCGATCCAAGTATTAAGTGCTTTGGTTCCTCTGATCGGGTGGCTGCTCGATCGGATGGCTATCTGATCGAGTTGCCACTCGATCAAGGGTTCCAAGTTTCAAGTTTCTAAGTGTTGAAGGGTCACGAGGCTAGTGTGACCCGATCGGGTGGATGTCCGATCGGATGGCTATCCGATCGGGTCGCCGCTCGATCAAGTGATCCTCGTCTCGTTCCTAACTTGTAGAATTTCTAAGTGTCAAGATTAACGATGACGACGTAGTATGTATTGGGGCAATGGTAAACTTATCGGCACACAGCCGTTCTGATCAGGTGGGAACCACCCCATTCCGATCAGTTAACTGTCTGCGATAGTGTTCATGTCAGAATTCATATTCCGGCCGTCATTCTCTGGTAGAAATCCATCTCTAAGCCGACTCCAGACTATTAATCAAGTCTACAGCCTGTTCGGAGTCGGATTCACTCGTATAAAGTGAAAGTTTGAAGAAGAGATGAAAATAACACAAGTTTTATTATGGAAAATCCTAGATCTAGCTTAGATTTGATGAAAAATACATGGAATCCCTTAGATCTCGGCTAGATCTTACCAAGAATGACCTCATATAATGATTTGTACAACCGCCATAATGACATCATCATTAAGGTCTCAGATCTGAGAGATTTCATGGTGAAAAGTGTGATTTCAAAGGTGAATCACGTAGAGAATGAAGTGTAGATTAAGAAAGTATAAGGATCTAGCTTAAAACGTACCGAAATCGACGGGAAAATGAAGATTTGTAGTGTGCGTGCGTCTGGTCGAACAAGGCTGTCACATCAGGGAATAAAGTGATGTGACAGACCTATTTATAGTGTGGAGGAGAGTGGGAAAGGGTGAAGGTGTGCATGGATCGGGTGGCAACTCGATCGTGTGGCCACTCGATCGGGTGGTCATCCGATCGGATTGCCACTCTGGCCAATCCATCCTTCCTGTGATCCTGTTCTCGCGTGTAAGATTAAGCATTGCGTATTATTTGGGTATAGAAAACTAGATTACATTATAATCACCAAAAGTCTTTCAAAGGTTAATAGATTCCGCCAGTGACACGACTCCAGTCTCTCGTTTCACCAAGAATCAAGTTTCACGAGTCTAAAGAGTCAGGCACCAAATATAGATTTAGACATTCCAATCATAGATTTAGACATTCAAGCATAGAATTAGGCATTCCAACATAGATTTAGGCATTTCAACATAGATTTAGGCATTCCAAACATAGATTTAGGCATTCCAAACATAGATTTAGGCATTCCAAATATGGGGTTAGGCATTCCAAGCATATAGAATTAGACACTCCAAACATTATAGATTACCAACTTATCAAAATGTCACACATAAAATAGTACAGGGGCCAGACTTGCCAATTAGATAGAGTTCAGGGACTAAATCAGACAACTGCCTAAGATTTAGGGACGCTGGGCGTTACAGTCTCCCCTCCTTTAGGAGATTTCGTCCCTGAAATCTTAGAAGAAGACTGCTCGAAAAGTTGCGGATACTTGGCCTTCATATCACTTTTCAATTCCCAAGTGAATCCGGCGTCACGCTTTCCTTCCCATCGAACCTTAACAATGGGAATTTTGCTGCGCCTCAGACGCTTGACAACTTGATCCATGATTTCGACCAGTTTCTCCATAAATTGCACAGCTTCATTTATTTGCAAGTCCTCTAGGGGAACCTGAAGTTCCTCGTCGGCTAGGCATTTACGTAGATTAGATACGTGGAACACTGGATGCACATTGTTTAGTTCTTGTGGCAAGTCGAGTCTGTACGCCACCTTGCCAATCCTTTCAAGTATCTTGAAAGGACCCACATAGCGAGGAGCGAACTTTCCCTTCTTTCCAAAACGAACTACTCCCTTCCAGAGAGATACCTTGAGAAGAACTCGGTCACCAACATCAAATTCCAGAGGCTTACGCCTACTATCAGCATAACTCTTTTGTCTGCTCCTAGCCTTGATCAAGTTATCACGGATCTGAAGAATCTTATCCGTTGTCTCTTGGATTATTTCAGGGCCAGTAAACTGCTTGTCACTAATCTCATGCCAGCTGAGAGGAGATCGGCACTTGCGGCCATACAAAGCTTCGAAATGAGCCATCTGAATACTGGAATGATAGCTGTTGTTGTACGAGAACTCAATCAATGGTAAATGTACATCCTAGTTACCACCAAAGTCGATGACACAAGAACGGAGCATATCCTCTAGGGTCTAAATAGTACGCTCGGTCTGTCCATCCGTTTGAGGATGAAAGGCCGTGCTAAGATTCAAGTGGTATGCCATAACGGCATATAATCTCATTAGTATAGATTCGAGCAAGTTTCTCCACTCTGTAATCTTCACGAATAGGAAGAAAGTGGGCGGATTTGGTTAAACGATCGATTATCACCCAGATACTATCGTTACCAGAAGGTGTCTGAGGTAACTTAGTAATAAAGTCCATAGCGATGCTATCCCATTTCCAAATTGGGATTTCGGGTTGCTCTAAAAGTCCTGAGGGACGTTGATGTTCAGTCTTAACCTTCGTACAAGTAAGGCATTTAGAAACATATACAGCAATGTCCCTCTTCATGACAGGCCACCAGTAAGTCGTACGCAAATCGTGGTACATCTTATCAGCGCCCGGATGAATGGAGTAATGGGATTTGTGAGCTTCTTTCATAATGAGCTCTTAGAGATTATCGCGATCCGGAACCCAGATGCGATTGAGGTAATATTGTAGTCCATTAGGTTTAGTTTCAAGCTGGTCCATTCTAGCGCCGTGGATTTCTTCTTCTAGACTTCCTTCATTAGCTGATGAATACTGGGCGTCACGAATACATGCATGGAGGTCATTAGAGATACGAATAGCATTCACATGAGTCTTACGACTAAGAGCATCGGCCACTACATTCGCCTTGCCAGGATGGTAGCGAATTTCGCAGTCGTAGTCGTTGAGCAATTCCACCCAATGTCTCTGGCGCATGTTCAGCTCTTTTTGGTCGAAGATATGTTGAAGACTTCTATGGTCAGTGAAAACCACGCACTTAGTACCATACAAGTAGTGTCGCCATATCTTTAACGCAAACAAAACTGCACCAAGCTCCAGATCGTGGGTAGTATAGTTTTTCTCATGCACCTTGAGTTGACGAGAAGCATAAGCGATATGCCACGAAATCGTCATTCCCATCGGGTAAGGTAAGAACAGGGGCATTACACAAAAGAGTCTTAAGAGTCTGAAACGATTTCTCTTGTTCGGGACCCCAAACAAAAGGTCTCTCCTTCTGAGTTAACGAAGTAAGAGGAACAACAATTTTAGAAAAATCCAAGATGAATCGGCGGTAATAACCAGCCAATCCTAGGAAAGAACGAATTTCGGATGCGGATTTGGGCGTACTCCAATTCTTCACGGCTTCGATTTTAGATGGGTCAACATGAATACCCTGCCTACTAACAACATGACCAAGAAATTGTACTTCATCAATCCAAAACTCACACTTAGAAAATTTAGCATATAGACGTTCACCACGTAAGAGTTCAAGCATCAAGCGTAAGTGTCGAGCATAATCAGCTTTAGTCTTGGAATAAATCAAGATATCATCGATAAAGACTATAACAAAACGATCCAAATAGGGTTTACACACATGATTTATAAGATCCATGAACACGGCGGGTGCGTTGGTCAGTCCAAAAGGCATAACCACGAACTCGTAGTGTCCATATCGAGTACGAAATGCGGTTTTTGGAATATCATCCTCGAGGACATGCAACTGATGATATCCAAATCGGAGGTCGATCTTAGAGAAACAGGACGCGCCTTGTTGTTGGTCGAATAAATCATCAATACAAGGTAAAGGGTAACGGTTCTTCACGGTAAGCTTATTTAGTTCCCGATAGTCGATGCACATACGAAATGAACCATCTTTCTTCTTGACAAACAAAATAGGAGAACCCCAAGGAGAGGCACTTGGATGAATAAAACCTTTGTCGAGCAGTTCTTGTAGTTGACTGGATAATTCTTGCATCTCGGAAGGTGCCAGACGGTAAGGAGCCTTAGCGACAGGAGTTGCGACAGGTACGAGATCAATACGGAAGTCAACGGTTCTAGGAGGAGGAAGACCTGGTAGATCTTCAGGAAAGACGTCAGTGAAGTCACACACCACTGGAACGTCGCTTATGTTCTTCCCCTTGCTCTTTTGTTCCACCACGTGGGCCAAGAAAGCAAGGTTCTGTTTACGTAAGCACTTGCTCGCTTGTGTGCATGACATCAATCTAAGTCCCTTTGAAGGTTGGTCTCCATAGACGTTCAAAGTATCACCAGAAGGAAGAGGAAGGCGAACAAGCTTATCATGACAAACAATCTTGGCATGGTTCTTACACAACCAATCCATACCGATAATGACATCAAAACTACCCAAACGCATGGGTATGAGATCAATAGAAAATATGTGATCGTTAAGAGCCAGGGAACAATCACGCACAATGGAATTAACAAGAATCAACTTACCATTGGCGACCTCAATAGAAAACGACTCAGGTAACTTAGAGCGTGTACAGTTTATCAAAGACTCAAATTCCACGGACACAAAGCTTTTATCGGCACCCGTATCAAATAGGATCGAGGCGTAAAGGCTATTAATGAGAAACATACCATTCACCACATCATTGTTGTTGCGAGCCTGATTAGCATTGAGATTGAATGCTCATCCACGAGCTACTGCTTGTTGATCTTGGTTCAGCTGGGGGCAACGATTGCGAAGATGAGTAGTATCTCCACACTGGAAACACGCACGAACAGCATTGACCGGCTTGGGATTCTGTGGAGGAGCTGGAAGATCTGCTTGAACTTCCTGAGCTGGGGCTGGCTGTGCTGGCTGTGCAGGGTTAGCTTGGTAACAGTAGGGAGTCGTGTGACCATAGCGGTTACAGTTGGTGCACAGACAACATGCAGAAGTAGTAGGATATGAAAGTTGCAAGTTGCACACTTGGGGTAAGACCCAGTGTACTGCTTCTTAGCTTCTGGAACAGCAGAGTTGGCAGCAGTAGTAGCAGGAGCAGGTTTAGCAGCAGGGTTAGCAGCAGGAATAATAACATTGCATCCTGAACCCTGAGATTTCCTTTTCTTGTTCTTGCTGCCACTTGACTGCTGGGTGACTTGATTTGCAGACTTGGAGGTAGCAGGAGTAGCAAACTGCTTATCATGCACGAGGTTGTTGTTCAAACTTGCTGCCAAATGATAGACTTCTTCAATAGTGTCGAGTTGGGCTGCTTTGATAGAATCACGCATCGCAGGAGGTAGACCATTGATGTACTTGGTTATCATCCGCTTGGGAGTAGAAACCAAGTGAGGAACGATCAAACTCAGCTGCTTGAATCGGGTAGTATAAGCCAGGTTATTATCACCAACCTGCTTCAGATGCCAACACTCTTCTTCAAGTTTTAATTGTTCATGAGGAGCGCAGAACTCGAGCATCATGAGTTCTCGCACCTCAGCCCATGGAAGAGCATAGGCTTCTTCACTAGAACGGATGTTTCTCTCATTCGACCACCACTCCAACGCTCTGCCTTGGAACATTCCAGTTGCACTCCTAGTCTTTAGATGATCTGGGCACTCGCTGTTAATGAAGGTAACTTCGATGCTGTCGAACCACTCGAGCATAGCAGTCACCCCATCACTGCCCGTGAAAGGCTTAGGGTTGCAAGAGATGAAATGTTTGTAGTTGAACTTAGTAGACTTTTGCTTTTCGGTCTTTGAGTCCACAGAGGATGGAGGAGTGTTTGATCCTTGGAGCTCAGAGACGATCTTTGGCACGACTCGAGCAATCTGGTCGGCCATGAAGGACATCATCTTTTTCTGAGACTTCTCCCTAGATCTCTTGAGAGTGTCGGATAACTTTCGAGAAGACATCTAAAAGATCCAACAAAAGGATCGTATAAGTCTAGATTAACATAGACTAACATAGATTCACGCGTGGTAGACTAAGACTCAAGACTTCACAAGGTTCTCATAGATACCGCAAACCCACGACTTTCACATGGCGCGTTGTACGGAGCTTGGCAATAAGTCAGAAACGCTTATATATAGGAAGTACCAGCGGCGTATCCACCACGTTTCGGGCACATCGCTTCTACTCCGTACTCGGCGTCACGTTACGTGTCGCAATTGCCAAACAACACATTCACCATTATCACAATACACACGTAGACTGATAGATTTCAATAGATTTAACATCTCAACCCACGACCTTCGCATGGCATGTTGTACGAAGCTTGGCAGCATGTCAGAAGGGCTTATATATAGGAAGTACCAGCGGCGTATCCACCACGCTTCGGACATAATGCTTCTACCTCGTACTTGATGTCATGTTACGTGTCGTAATACATTCCTCTTTTTGATCATATATTTACATAGATTTCAATAGATTACGATAGATTTCAAATAGATTTGCAACATACTCAATAGATTTCAATAGACTTCAATAGATCTCAATAGATTTCAATAGACTTTCCATAGACTTCAATAGATTCACATAGATTAGTGTTAACAATTCGCCACCACAAAATCTCGCATGGCACGTGCTACGAAAGTTTGGCGACATGACGGAAGCACTTATATATAGGAAGTACCAGCGGTGTATCCACCATGCTTCGATCACGCCACGTTCCCCTCTTCATCGGTGTCATACTTCGCCAATCACAACATTTGACAAATCAATTAGATAGCCTAGATTGACCCAACTGATCCACATAGATTGTCCAAATATCATAGATTTATCCAAATAGAATTCACAACTTCAATCCGAGCCTACAAAATTACGAACTTCACTTAGCGCATGGTACGAAGACTCGGTAACATGCCAGAAACACTTATATATAGGAAGTACCAGTGGCGTATCCACCATGTTTCGGACATGCCACTTTCCTCCTCGTCGTTGGCGCTAAGTTACGTTTCGTAATTTGTTTCTCAATCCACACATACGTAGTTTACACATAGATTTCACTAGAGTACATGATTGATTTCACAAAGGTTCACATAGGATACGCAAATAGTCCTTCCATAGTGTTAGATTTCAACAACAGACGCTAAGTTACGCATGGCACTTGGTACGAAAGTTGGTAACATGCCAGAAACACTTATATATAGGAAGTACCAGCCCCGTATCCACCATGTTTCGGATACGTCACTTTTCCCTCGTACTGTAACACTCGACTCGTTTTTAAAATAATTTAACATAAACAAAGCATTTGTAAACCAAAACATTGATTTACATATCAAACATGAGGAAATTTTAACCAAGTTAACATCTTAGTCAAGTACTACTAGTTTAACAACCCCAAACAAAACAAGTATTTAAGTGTTAATTACATAGACATTGCTTTAAACATGATTAAGTAATCGCGGAAGCTTCAAAAGATAGTGTTCGGTTCTTGTAATTGTACTTGATCGCCGTCCGGATTAAGCCCATCTTCACCTATGGTCAAAACCACGTAAAAAATTAGTTTTGACGCTTTAAAATCAAGTAAAATCAAGTTCCACGGTTAAACAATGAAAACAAACAACATTTGCAACGGATTGGGGCGGTCGCGCCCCGCGACCGAAACGACATCAGCCGTCGCGGCCCGCCACGGTCGTCGCTTCACGCGACGGTCAGCTCGTTTAGCCGTGGCGTGACTCGAGCACTTGTTTTTTATAGTAGGTTTGTTGCTGGGTGCTGTATATAAGCCCAGCATCACTATTTTCTATTTACAAACTTTAAACTATCATAACTTTTGACTCGAGCGTCCGATTTAGTCGATTCTTTTTCCTACGCGTCCGTAATAAAATTACCGACGCACCTATCTTAACCGTTTAGTCAAAAATAGAATGTACGGCTGGGACCAGTAAATGCACAATATACTCATTTGACCCATATAGTTTTTGTACTAATTTGACTAGTAACAACTTAAGACAATAAGGCGTATTTATCCCCACTTTCGGGGCTTACAACCACTGGCGTTTCTTTACCACACTTGTGGCTTCACGCTTTTGTGATCCGTCTTCGCCAAATGTTCAACAAAACAAGGTTTTCTTACTGCCTACCAATTATTTAACCCGTTTGGCTCAACTGCGGGATCCTCCGTTTCTAATGACTACCAAACGCATCTTAGTCAATTTACAACTCACTAAATCAATAGCGAATAATATCGCTTCAACTAATATCGACCTTTATATCAAAACACGATTTAAGAACAATTAACATATCTATTTTACATAATGTAACATAACAAGTTACATACCTTCAAAGCACGCCCTTCAAACGCAAGTCGCCACCGGCTTGTCCACTTGACGCTCCGGTATCCTTTCCTATAGAGTTCAATCATGGCATGTTTAGAACTCTATTCAAATCATATATCGCATAGTTTACCGAAACATCACAAATATGCGTTTTATCTTTAAATTTCAGTTTTAAGCCTTATTTGAGGCATTTCCACAAACACTTTAAGGGCATAATTCTACATGATTTAATAACAAGTTCATAACTTGTCATCTAGCCCAAAATTTATATCAATCAAACTATCTTACATAAATGTTAGCCTCTATAATTCTGAAGTCACTTCACAAATGTCAAATTACACTAGAACAACTCCCAATTTCCTAGTGTCCATCAAGTTCTATATAACCCACTAATCACCTACAATGGTGTTCATGGATTTTCCTAGAATTATGTATGATTTCATCATGTACTCGTCTAGGGTTTACTCCTAGACATCACAATGTTCCTATTTCATCTATATATCACACATGCATCATCAGATTTCGAATTCTCTAAATCCATGAGAATTTCAAGTAGAGATTTTTTATCAAATTTCACATACCTTATGATCTCCTTACAATGGGGATCACTAATACAAGCTCGGATTTCGTTTTGGACTTGATTTTGGCCTTCAATTTGAGGGATTAAGCAGGAACTAAGGTTTGAAAGGGAGCCCTGGATCGCCCCCTGTGTTTTTGTCGATCTCCACACACACAAGTGTGTGTTGGAGTTTTGAATTTTATGTTTTATTTTCACTAGTTTCGTTTTAAACGCTTTTGGCCCCTCACTTATCATTTAGTTCTCATTTTTAGTGTGTTAACCCACTTTTAAGTCACTACAAGACTTTTATTTAACTAGGTTATTTTTAATCCTAGTTAGTTCACTTGTTTATTTACCGGCATTATATTTTAAATAATTGATTTAAAATTTTCGGGATGTTACACGTACTCCATGCCATGTTACATCTAGTGCCTTATAATCACAATATCACATAGATTGATTAACATCGTAGGTAAACCTTGTAAATTTAGTTTGATCCTGAAGGATTAATTGTTTTTAGATTGCGGACATACGTGCGATTCGTGTAAAAGTATACCAAAATGAACAACGGATCGAGTTTAAAACCACATACATAAAATCGGAATAAAATAAAAGATAGGCTTTATAAAACATAGGATTGTTCCGGGTAGAGGAACGGGGACTAACCAAAGTGATTTGAACCCCTTTCGAATTGAGGTAACATGTCCTGACTTACTTAGACAAATACGTCATCGATGTTAGGCCTACGATATTCGTCCTTTTTCTCATTCCACGTTCCTAATTGATCGGAAGTCACGAGACTTTTGGCGAGACATAAAATTCAAGGAATGGGACTAGTTATCAAGGTCTGAGTTTCACCTCTATCTTGACAACATCGTACCCTAAATAGCGTTGGTACTTATCCGCAGACAAGACCTACTAGAATAATTTGGAGATTTACCATCAAGGTTCGGATGTCACTCCTGTCTTGGGGCAAAACTCGTGCAAAATACAAACACCGATTAACAGTGTTTTCATAGTATAAAGTGTATATTGTGTTAGCCTTAGGAAAGGCATGTAAGTTTAACAGAATATATACTGCTAGGAAGCAGATATGGTAGAATACATAAGTCTTAAACAACAGATAAGAAGCAAGATTCCTAGAACTATAGACTAGGGAAAGTATTCCTATTTATCCTAATTCCCTATAGTTATGGCTCTGATACCAATCTGTCACACCCCAACCGATGGCGGAAACATCGGGGTGCGAGCACTAAGTGTTCAGATTGCTCATAAGACTTCATAACACTAGATATTGCAATAGAAGTTAAATTGATTTTCATAGCATTTGTCTATAAACATCAACCACCAATAATCAAGTACCAAAACATAACAAACGTTGTTCAAATTGTTCTGATGACTAAATTAACTAGGCGACGTTTCTAGGCATCTCCTAGCTTGATTTCCATGTGTTCCGAAGCAACCTATCATCCTGCAACATGTATTAAAATATCAATACAAAAGTATTGGCGAGTATATAAGTTTGATAATAGAATAATAGATTAAAAACAACTCATATCCACAATGTAAGTATAAAAATAGTTTCAGCCGTGCTAGTGTCGCAGTCCACGTAGTGATAGCCCAAGTATCCCGATGCTTTAGTGTTTACCCAAGACTCAAGGTAAACTAGAATCCTCCTAACAATACCCCCCGAGAATAATGGGAGAGGTGCACCTCCTATAGCGCTACTATTGTTAAGGCGGAACTACACACCCTGGATTAAACGTCACATAGCATAAAATAGAATACTAGAATGCACAAGTTTTCACATACACGTAGGATAGAGTTTAGTTTGCAAAGACTCAAGTGTTGTAGTTTATAGAATACATGTTACATCCCAAAAGTTTAAAATAAAAAGGGACCGAGTATACTCACAGTGATTGCTTAACGGTATAGACCGTTATTGGATCAAAGGGAGCTCTTTTAGAATTAGCCTAGTTAGATTTCAACAGATAAGAGTCGGGTAGAATAACGAGGTTACGCAAAGTGTCAGAAACAGTCACCGGATCAGATGGTTGTCCGATCGGATAGCTATCCGATCGGATTGCCAGTCGATCAGGTGGCTTAGTGTGAGAGTGGAACGGGTGGCTGTCTGATCGGATGGCCATCCGATCGGGTTGCCACTTAATTCAAGACCCATAAGGTGAGGGGGATAGGGTGGATGCCTGATCGGGTGGCTATCCGATCGGGATGCCACTCGATCCAGGTATTAAGTGTTTTGGTTCCTTTAATCAGGTGGCTGCTCGATCGGATGGCTATCCGATCGAGTTGCCACTCGATCAAGGGTTCCAAGTTTCATGTTTCTAAGTTTTGAAGGGTCACGAGGCTAGTGTCACCCAATTGGGTGGCTGTCCTATCGGATGGCTATCCGATCGGGTCGCCGCTTGATCAAGTGATCCTCGTCTCGTTCCTAACTTGTAGAATTTCTAAGTTTCAAGATTAACGATGACGACGCGGTATGTATTGGGGCAATGGTAAACTTATCGGCCCACAGCCATTCTGATCGGGTGGGAACCACCCCATTCCGATAAGTTAATTGTCTGCGATAGTGTTCATGTCAGAATTCATATTCCGGCCGTCATTCTCCGGTAGAAATCCATCTCTAAGCCGACTCCAGACTATTAATCAAGTCTACAGCCTGTTCGGAGTCGGATTCACCCGTATAAAGTGAAAGTTTGAAGAAGAGATGAAAATAACACAAGTTTTATTATGAAAAATCCTAGATCTAGCTTAGATTTGATGAAAAATACATGGAATCCCTTAAATCTCGGCTAGATCTTACCAAGAATAACCTCATATAACGATTTGTACAATCGCCATGATGACATCATCCTTAAGGTATCAGATCTGATAGATTTCATGGTGAAAAGTGTGATTTCAAAGGTGAATCACGTAGAGAATGAAGTGTAGATTAAGAAAGTACAAGGATCTAGCTTAAAACGTACCAAAATCGACGGGAAAATGAAGATTTGTAGTGTGCGTGCGTCTGGTCGAACAAGGCTGTCACATCAGGGAATAAAGTGATGTGACAGGCCTATTTATAGTGTGGAGGAGAGTGGGAAAGGGTGAAGGTATGCATGGATCGGGTGGCACCTCGATCGAGTGGCCACTCGATCGGGTGGTCATCCGATCGGGTGGTCATCTGATCGGGTGGTCATCCGATCGGATTGCCACTCTGGCCAATCCATCCTTCCCGTGATCCTGTTCTCGCGTGTAAGATTAAGCGTTGCGTATTATTTGGTAATAGAAAACTAGATTACATTATAATCACCAAAAGTCTTTCAAAGGTTAATAGATTCCGCTAGTGACACGACTCCAGTCTCTCGTTTCACCAAGAATCAAGTTTCACGAGTCTCAAGAGTCAGGCACCAAATATAGATTTAGACATTCCAATCATAGATTTAGACATTTAAGCATAGAATTAGGCATTCCAACATAGATTTAGGCATTTCAACATAGATTTAGGCATTCCAAACATAGATTTAGGCATTCCAAACATAGATTTTAGCATTCCAAATATGGGGTTAGGCATTCCAAGCATATAGAATTAGACACTCCAAACATTATAGATTACCAACTTATCAAAATGTCACACATAAAATAGTACAGGGGACAGACTTGCCAATTAGATAGAGTTCAGGGACTAAATCGGACAACTGCCAAAGGTTTAGGGACGCTAGGCGTTACACCCCCCACCCTCTATTTAAAAGTTGAAGATCCGTCACTGAGCAACGTACTTACGTACACAATCTCTGGTCAAGTAAAAATTGGTAGCATGGTTAGGATCATCATAGACACTACAAAATGGTGGTACAACTTTCACCACAAAGAGATTCGTGTAGGCAAAGACTTAACACTGATTGAAACAAAGTGTTATCTAACAAATTCTTCTGCCTTGCTAAACGTTGAACATTAGAGGTAATCGTGTAGTCTAACCTAAACCTGAATGCCCAAAGAAAACAATCAAAGTACTTAAGTATTTAAGTGCAAAGTGATAGTGTAATTGCACCATCAAACCTTCTACAAATACTAATGAATGCCCAAAAAAAAAAAACAATCAAAGTACTTAAGGATGGAAGGGGTGCTCAAACACATGGGGAGTGGTAAACTCTTCACCTAGCCTATGTCAATTCACCTCTTCACTCTCCATTTTACAGTCAATCACTAGGGGTGCTTCACCCAAGTAATTTTTTCTTTAAAAAATTAAATGTATGATTGGTCGGAAGGGAATGGGGCCCACCATTAGCCCCTCTCTCATCGGTGAGTAGTCACCGTGGAAACAACTTACCGAACACCGGAGGGTGCTGGTGACACCGTGCCCGTGCGGTGAACCCTTCCCCGCGATGCTTCACCGAACCCGCCCCTACCACCCTGAAGAAGAGGTTGTATACTTTTCACATGGCATCAGGTAAATCCTTAGAATACCATATATATATATATGGTATGGTTCTAGAGTGAACACTAGGTTGAGAATGAACTGTGTGAACTAATCTGGGCCATTGGATTACATCATCTAAAGATTTTTAAACAATGGCAACATTGTAATTATAATGTTGTAACCTCCCTTTAAATTAATTGACATAAGGGTATTTGTGTCTTTTGTAAATTGCATTTATTAAACAAACAACATAATCAAAATCCCTAAAATCTCGCTAGTTTCCGTATATACAAGATACACAACTGTTAGTGTATACACATGCGTACAGTCTCGCTAGTATTAGTTTATACAAGATATACAGATTTTAGTTTATACACATGTGTAAAGTCTCGCTAACTATCAATTTATACAAGATACACAACTGTTAGATTATACACATGTGTACAGTCTCGCTAACTATCAGGTTATATAAGATACACAGCTGTTAGTTTATACACATGTGTACAGTCTTTTATACATCTGTGTATTATATTAAAAAATTGTTACATATGTGTATATTAAAAACATATAGTATATTATGCATGCCCACTAGTAGATTCATATAAAAACTATGAAATTAATGAAAACGAAACATATCACATGTATGCAAAAATAAATAACTTAATCACATTTTCAAAAAAAGAGTTAATGCCCAAAAATAATTAGAATTTCAATCTCAGAAAAAAATTTCAATATTTATTGAAAATTATAAAAAGTTAAAAACAATATATTATTTATGATATATATATATATATAGATAATAAAAGAAAAACAATATTAAAGCTAAAATTAAAACAAAAATCTATGGATAAAGAAATGATAGAGAAATAATTAGAAATGAGAGAGAGAGAGAGAGAGTTAAGAGAGGAGAAAATTATGGGATTTTAATTAAACATACTTCGTTAATGTCAATCTTACCCTTTTAATCTAAAAAAGAGTTAAATGCCCGGATAGTCTGTCACACCCGGACCACGTAAAACAACAAATCGTGGCGGAAACGTCGGGGAGTGTTGTAACAGAATCATTTTTTCATAACACATGGAAATTTGAATTTTTTTTTATTGATTAAAAGAGTTACAATGTCTTAACAACAAGGAAGCATAACATAATTAACTAGTCTTGCATCTTTTATTGTCACTAAGGCCCAAGTCCGCCTAAGTGTAACTTGATCAATCCTATGCATCATTTCCTGAAACACATGTGAAAATAGGTACGTCAGCATAAAAATGCCTTTGAGATACATAGGTTTTATTGATTTAGGATTCATGACTTGTAAGTTTAAATAAAAGGTTTAACAAAAGTAGTCATGAACCTTGAAAAATGTTTTTGTTATATAAATCATATAAAAATCGATAAGGAAACAAATGATATAAAAGAGATATGTATGGTTAAGTAAATAACCAAGTAAAAATGAACTTGTATAAAATGTGTTGTTTGTAAAACAATGTTTTGTAAAGATATGTTAATTGTGTAAAATGTAATATGTCAAAATTGAAATGATTTAAATAACGCTACGATATGTAATATCATAAAAGCACTTATATATAGGAAGTACCAGCGGCGTATCCACCATGCTTTTATCATATTACACACGTCTCGTTACTTAAATCACTTACCCAAACAAACTACCAATGTAAAAATGTTCATGTATAACTAAATGTAATGTTTAAACTAATGTTGAAATGTTATTGTGTAAACAAATGTAATGTAGAGTGAATAAAAAGCCTTTATTGATTAAAAGCATTTACTCGACCCTATAAGAAAGAAATGTACAAAACAATGCAATTGATAAATTATAATCAAAATTTATGTTTTGTAAAATAATGCATGCTTTACTGATACAAACATCTATGCAGTGTTGTGAAAATGCATACATGCAAGCCTTGAGACTGTGGCGATAAACCCTTAAACGAATTAAAGATTTATCTGAGTTATGTTTATCGAATTCGGTCATTCCTTCCATCCAAACATACCTAGGATGTCAGGAACGGGAGTTGTCAATTCCTATGGTACCACTACCTACTAACGAACGGCGTAGCTAATGTTAATGAATGTATTTTTGAGCCATTTAAACAAACCAATTGTCATACCAAAATGTAAGCATGTTTTATGAAAATAATGTACTAAGTATGCAACAAATGGACATACATAGCATGAAATGAAATGTAAAATAATGTACTAAGTATGCACTAAATGGACATACATAGCATGAAATGTAATGTAAAATAATGTACTAAGTATGCACTAAATGGACATACATAGCATGAAATGAAATGTAAAATAATGTACTAAGTATGCACTAAATGGACATACATAGCATGAAATGTAATGTAAAACGATGTACTAAGTGTGCACTAAATGGACATACATAGCAAAAACATAATGAAATCATGTACTAATAGTGTACTAATGAACATAGCAAGTATATGATATGAAAACATGAAAAGCATGAAAGTAACAAGTAGGCACATGTGTTTCACCCCAAAATGTTTGAAAAACAGTAAAAGAGGGGTCTATGTACTCACTTGAGGGTGCTTAGAAGTCTTGAACAACAACCAAGCAAAGCTAGAGGGATCACGGAATCAAACGGCACCTAATATAGGTAACTATGTTAATAAACGGACCTAAATCGGAGGATCGGATAAAATGTGGTTTCGTAAACCAAATGAGTGTAAGAACTCATGTAATATGGTTTAATAAAGCTCACATTCTAAAACGGAACCTATCCTAAGTGCTTACGACCCATTACGACTCGTTTAGGTAGCTTATGCTACTTTAACACGTCGTTCGCGTAAAATGCGTTCGGACCGCCTAACTAGTCCTATGATAAGTAAAATATGCCTTATCATGTCTAATATTGTTGCCAAATCCGTTTAGATATAAAAAATTATGTTACATATGCTTAAAATGAATTTTGGCGTAAAAAGGGCATTTTGGTAATTTTCCTAAGGCATATAAACTACCTATCATACAACTAATTAAACGACGTGACTGTTATGGGTCATTTTCTGAGCATATATATCCTGACTAATATTCTGCTTTTGACTGTTTATTTGTGATCAGGATACCGGATCAGGATATTGGTAGCATCCTGGTGCGATATCCTGGTATTAACTAAATTAACCACGTGCAGGTTAGAGGTTGTGGGTCACTAACGGTCGAATGGACCTCTTCTCCTTAAGACTCGGGCAAACCAGTTACATGAGAGACGTTGAACCCGAAGGACCAGGTCTGCAACGTTCAAGTAGGGAATATCCGCCGAATCCCGGTTTAATAGGATAGTTTGTTGAATTTCTTTTACTATAAATAGATGGGGCGGATCAGATTAAGGCACGCAATTTCACACACACTTTCCACTCGCACACTTTACTCTCTCGCTACTAGCAATCACTACACATAAACACTTGTACTCGAATTACATTGTAACACCTAATTGATCCTCATCACATCCTGCATTGTATCCTGAAATTTAAAGCAATAGAAGAACAAGGCAGCTGCGATTGTCAGCTCCCGAGGTTTTGTGCCGGCGACCTAGATTGATCAAGGGCTTTCCTCGTACATCTCGTGTCACCCTTTACATTTTTTCTCATTGTTTGATCATAGGTACAGCTCTATATCCTGAGCCGTATCCTGAAACTGTTTTTGCAAGTAATTTGATTAACATATTTTCAACACTCATTTCTAGCACACTACCTCACTTAACTAATTTGATCACTTAATTGCTTCGGTAATTTTTGACCAAAACAATTTGGTGCCCACCGTGGGGCAAGTGGTGCTATTTTTACTAAAAACTTTAGTAAAATCATTACTCGATTTTCTATTGTCAAAACTTTTTGCTACATTGTGTTCAATGGCCTCGAGATCAAACATGAGCTCTTCCACCGTGTCTGCTACAACCTCTGCCACAATTGGTTCGGTGCTTCCACCTCCTCCTCCAAGAATGCAAGCCTCTTCACAAGGAGCTGAAAGTCATGTGGCTCGGGATGTTATCCCCGCTCCCGGTGCCCAGGGATCTGGTCCTGTTTTGGCTTCTAATGATGAAATTCTGAATTTGTTTGGTAGTGTACGGGAACAGAGGAGGCAGCAGCAGGAAACTAATCGGATGCTGATGAGAGAGATATAACTCTTGAAATCCGGCCCAAGTAGACCTGCTAAAGAAACTGTCACTCCTTTGCAACCTAGGGCTTTGAACTTCAGTTCTGCAGTTTACACTGAGGATAACCGGGGGAATATTGTGCCAAGCCATTCTCAGAATCATACTCCTGAGATACCCTCCTCGGTCAGGATGTCAACTGTGAGGAGCTCAGGATATGCTTCAGGATATGGCCAAAATCCTCAGACTGGTAACGTTTCAAATAATAATATTCTTGCTGCTAACAATAATGGATCTTTGCAGGATGCAGGTATGACCTCAACATTTAGTAGGGAGCTTCAGAAATTGAAGGACATGATATCCAGTGTACCTGGAGTGGTCCAGCCAATTCCGGAAGTGTCCCAAGACAGCCACAGGATATCCCGCTTTGCATATCCTATCTGTGATGCTGAAATCCCAAAGAGATTTCAAACCCCCAACATGAAACTGTATGATGGGACTACGGATCCTGAAGAGCATATTGCCCAGTATAGAGAAAGAATGGAGATTAACCCTATCCCTCCGGAGCTCAAGGAAGCGTGCCTGTGCAAGGGTTTTGGTTCTACCTTGACAGGATCGGCCTTAAAATGGCTGTTAAATGTTCCTCCTCACTCAATTACTTCGTTTGCTCATTTGGTTAATTTATTTAATAGTCAGTTTTCTTGCAGCCGGAGTTTTGAGAAACTAACCAGTGATCTTTACAGGATAACTCAAGGGCCTCAGGAATCCTTGAGGGATTATGTGAACAAGTTTAGTCGGGAATCCTTGGATATCCCACATCTTGATGTTGCAACAGCTGTGCAGGCTTTTAAGATGGGATTACAAAAAGATTCTCAGTTTTATCAGGATCTTGTAATGAATCCCTGCAGGAATCTCGACGAGGCTCGTAACAGGGCCTTGAGATATATTCACTTGGAGGATGACAAAAAGATACAAGAGAGGACGAATTCCACCTCAACCTATGAATCAACCAACAAGAAATCAGAATCCTTGTATAAGCCATATCGCTCTAAGCCGTATGGCAGGATTGACAGCAAGAAAGTGAATGCTATTGAAGACGAGGATCCTGAAGAATATCCTGAATTATTTGAATATTGCTTTTCTGTTAACATACCTGAGTTAATGTATGCTATGCAGGGTTTAGGAGACAAAGCTAGGTGGCCTCGAAAGAATCAACAAAAAGCTGATTGGAAGGATAAATCCAAATGGTGTGCCTTCCATGAAGATTTTGGACATGTAACTGAGGATTGCATTGCTTTAAGGAAAGAAATAAGCTACCTATTGAGCAAGGGATATCTGAAGGATCTGCTGGGAAGAAAGAAGAATAAAGGGCAGGATCCTGAGAAGGATCCTGAACGAGCAGCATCACCCCCGGCAGATGCCAAAATATTTAACTTTATTTCAGGAGGATCCGACATTTGTGGGACTTCGTATTCTGCGGCCAAGAGACATGCAAAGGAGCCTAAGACGGAAAGGGGAGATAAACCAGCCAGGATGACTACCCTCACAACTGATAAAGTGATCACTTTCGACAGTGATGACAGGGATACTGTCCAGGATCCTCACCATGATGCTCTAGTAATAACGTTATATGTTGCTAACCATTTTGTACGCAGGATATTGGTGGATAATGGCAGCTCAGTCAACATAATTCAGCTGGAAACGTTGAAGAGGATGAATGTATCTTCGATGGATATTACTTCGAAGTCCACTGTGCTCGTTGGCTTCAGTGGAGAGGCTAGGAATACCGTAGGGGAGATAAAGTTACCAGTATATGTTGAAGGGGTCAACTCGATACAACGTTTCTGTGTGATGGACTCCCTATCCTGCTACAACATCATACTAGGCAGGCCATGGATCCATGACATGAAGGCTGTGCCATCGACTTATCATCAGTGCATCAAGATCCCTACCCCTTGGGGGGTTGTCAAGGTTGATATTGATCAGCAGGAGGCGAAGAAATGTTACTCATCCTCAATGAAATCCTCAGTCAAGCCTAATGCAGCATAGCAATTAAAGATGCGGGCCCAGGATATCGTGGAGGCTTCGGAGCAGGATGTAAAGAAAATAATCCTGGATCAGAATAATCCGGATATCTCAGTGCTCGTGGGAACCAATATCCCTCAGGATATTGAAGATCAATTGACTAATTTTTTGAAATGTAGGATGTCAACATTCGCGTGGAAGCACGAGGATATGACAGGTATTTCCAAGGATATTATAACACATAAGCTTGGTATTGACAGGTCATTCAAGCATGTCCAACAAAAAAGAAAGAAATTTGCTCTGGAATGAAATATGATCATCCAAGAGGAAGTTGAAAGGCTACTGAAGAGCAAGATGATTAGGGAAGTGAAGTTTCCCAAATGGCTGGCTAATGTGGTTGTGGTGCAAAAGAAAAATGGGAAATGGAGAGTATGTGTGGATTACACCGACTTGAATAAAGCTTGTCCCAAAGACCCGTTTCCTCTACCACATATTGATTCAATGGTGGATGCTACCGCTGGCCACGAGATGTTAACCTTCATGGATGCCTCTTCAGGATTTCAGCAAATCCAAATGGAACCCTCTGATCAGGAGGATGCATGACACCCACAGGTATTTATTGCTACACTGCTATGCCCTTTGGTTTGAAAAATGCAGGTGCAACATACCAGAGGTTGGTAAACATGATGTTTAAAGACAAGCTGAGGGACACCATGGAGGTATATATCGACGATATGGTGGTGAAATCTAAAAAGGCTGAGGATCACCTCCAGGATATTAGGGGAGCGTTTGATATCCTGGATCAATATAACATGAAACTGAATCCTGCTAAGTGCCATTTCAGAGTGGGGGCAGGAAAGTTTCTAGGATATATGGTCACTAAGAGAGGAATAGAGGCTAGCCCGGAGCAGATTAAAGCTATCTTGGATGTCAAATCACCTTCAAATATGAAGGATGTTCAACGGTTAACAGGGCGAGTAGCAGCATTGAACAAATTTATCTCAAGATCCTCCGAAAAATGCAAAGAATTTTATGATATCCTGAAGAAGAACAAGAAGTTCGAATGGAAAGAGAAGCATGAAGCAGCCTTGCAGGATTTGAAGCAGTATCTCTCAAATGCACCTCTATTGATGAAGCCTGAAAATGGTGAACCACTGTCCCTATACCTCGCAGTATCAGGGAATGCTGTAAGTGCCGTTCTTATAAAGGACCACGAAGGTCAGCAATATCCTGTCTATTATGTTAGTAAAAGTTTATTAGATGCTGAAACTAGATACTCTCATCTAGAAAAATTGATATTAGCCCTAGTTATGGCATCAACAAAACTTAGACATTATTTTGAGACACATAAGATTCATGTTAGAACTAATTATCCTGTTAAGAATGTGCTTAGGAAACCCGAGTTGTCGGGTAGAATGGCTAAGTGATTAGTAAAATTAAGTGCCTATGATTTAGTTTATGAGCCTAGAAATGCTATAAAGTCTCAGGCTTTAGCTGACTTTGTGGCTGATTTCAGTAGTGACATTCAAAATGAAGTAGACTTAGAAGTACAACAGCTAGGAGAAAACTTAGAATCCTGGACATTATATGCTGATGGTGCATCTAATGTAAGAGGTGTAGGTTTAGGTATACTACTAAAATCGCCACAGGGGGACATATTACCCCAGGCTATTATATGTGAATTTCCTGCTACTAATAATGAGGCAGAATATGAAGCTTTAATTGCAGGATTAGAGTTGGCTAAAAATATGAGTATCAAGAATTTGCAAGTATATGTTGATTCTTTGTTAATCACTAATCATTTTAATGGAACCTATGCAGTTAAAGGTGAGAAATTAATCGAGTATCTCGAAATTCTCAAAAAATTAGCAGGATATTTCGATATTTTTACACTTGAACAGGTACCAAGAGAGGATAATGCTGAAGCTGATGCCTTGGCAAATCTGGGATCATCGGTCAGGATACCGGAAGGAATCCGAATACCAATATTACATGTCCTATATCCTGCGACGGATCCTCAGGATAAGGAAGTAATAAGTATTCAGGATCCTGAAGATGAGTATCCCAAGGAGGATCCTAAGTCCTGGACGGCTCCAATCATGAGATATCTCAAGGAAGGACCCATCCCAAAGGATGAGAATCCTAAGTCCTTTAGAATGAAGGTATCACAATTCACTATTATAGATAATGTTTTGTATAAGAAATCCCTTGCAGGACCATATCTGAGGTGCTTGGAGGATCCCGAAACCAAAGAAGTGCTTCAGGATATACACGAAGGGGATTGTGGCAACCATACTGGGGGCAGGTCATTATTCTCAAAGGTATTAAGAACAGGATATTATTGGCCGACGATGAGAAAAGATGCTGCAGAATATGCTCGAAGATGTGACGCATGTCAAAGACATAGTAACATATTACATCAGCCTGCTGAACCACTGTATCCTATTGTTTCCCCTTGGCCGTTTATGAAATGGGGTATGGATATAGTGGGAAAGCTTCCAAAGGCTCCAGGAGGAAAGGTTTTCATGTTGGCAATGACGGATTATTTCTCCAAGTGGGTTGAAGCAGAAGCGTTTGTTCAAGTTAGAGATCAAGAAGTGGTATCCTTCATAAAATGGAATATCCTGACCAGGTTTGGAGTACCAGCTGAGATAATTTGTGACAATGGATCTCAATTTATAAGTAAAAGGACTACTGACTTTTGCAAGAGTTAGGGAATCAAAATGATTACATCCACACCAGTACATCCTCAAGCAAATGGGCAAGCGGAATCCTCAAACAAGATAATTGTCAACAACTTGAAGAAGAGACTAGGGGCTAAGAAAGGAAGATGGGCAGAAGAATTACCCTTTATTTTGTGGGCTGATAAGACGACAGTGAAAAGTGCAACTGGCCAAACCCCGTTTTCCTTGGTGTTTGGAGCAGAAGCGGTGATCCCGACAGAAATGGTGATACCTACCGCAAGAATTATCCTCCGGGATCCTGAGCAGAATCCTGAAGCTTTGTGTCAAGATTTGGACACTATAGACGAAACAAGAGATGCAGCAAGGCTAAGGATGGCAGCATATCAACAGAGGATATCTAAAGCATATAACAAGAATATAAGAACTAGAAGATTTCAAGTTGGAGATTGGGTATTGAGAAAGGCTTTTCAGAATACTACTAATCCTGCTGATGGAAAGTTGGCTCCAAAATGGGAAGGACCCTATGAGGTTGAGTCAGAATCAGGAAAATGAGCATACCGGCTCAAGAATATGGAGGGGGATATGCTACCGAGATCCTGGAATGCTATACATCTAAAACTCTATTTTAAGTGAGTATGGAATTTAAATTCTAACTCAGGATGGTATGGATTATGTCTCTTTTATTAAGTTTTGATATTATTTACTGTTTTGAACCCATTACTGACTTAAGCATCGGAGGGGTGTTAGCCAGGCTAACACCCACCTTAGCTTACGATTGTTTTGCAGTATATGCTTCGGGATGTAGCACCAGGATACACATTCAAGATACTTCGGAAGATTAGAGGATTGGCCCCCTCTCTCACGTCTAAGGGATCCTGATCCCTTCACAGGTTTAAAGGTATTCACCTTTCTTTCGAATTGGGTTTAAACACCCCGCCTGGAGCGTAAGTTATTCGGGAATAGTTCAAGGTGGTGGGACCAATTCATGTAAAAGTGGCTGACAATTTCGTTACTGTTGGCTATATCCTGAATCCTAAAGGTATATGAGGATTGATCACCCTCTCTCACGAAAGGGTATTTCATACTCTCTAAGGTTTAAAGGTTTTCACCTTTCTAAGTCTCGGAGTTTATACACTCCCGCCTGTAGCGCATGAAAATTTGGGTTTTTCCCCAGGATACTAAGGATTTATCTCCAGTATATTTTTGGGTTTTACCCCTGTAACACAAGAATTGTCTAAACAGTTGGAACTAATGTTCAAAAATTTTCTAAGTGTTTAAAGACTTCATGCACAGGGGACATTCCTTCTGAAGCAATTGTGTGAAGCTCAAAAGATCGAAATTGGGCTAAGTATCTCAGACTGGGGACATCTTAGTAGGAGAAGTCACAAAAGGGGTTGAAGTTTAATACTAGGGTTACACTCAATTCCTGGTATGATCTTTCCTTTGTGAACCTTACTTGAATTGTTTAACTCTGATTAAGGCTCAAAATATCCTGAAAAGGATATATCTTTAGGATATGTCTTCAAAATGTGTTTTTGGGATACGTTTCGGGATATTTGATTGAAATATTTGGGAAGTGATACTTGGATTGAAAATTAAAACTCTGATCAAACAAGTATTATCAAAACAGGTTTTAGAAAATAGACTATCTTTTATTCTTTAGAAGTTTTGTCTAAAATTGATTGAATTTTGAGAAATTCTATTTGATAAAGGTCTTCATAATATATCACTGAGTATATTGATCAGGATGTTTTCAAAAGATAGTTGCACAAATTTTGCAAAGCTAAAATCTACACTAAGGAATGCATGACAGAAATTAGAGGGCAATAGCGAACCAATTGAAAGATGAGATTATCTGAAATAAGCAATACCAGTTGATAACCGAAGGCTTCATCCTAAAACCTAGGACCCATCCACCTTCGGCTGTCAAGTTGTTTTAAAACAGGAAATAAATGGTTCAACAAAATCAAATTGTTCAAATAAGCATAACTCTCACATTTAAGGGAAATAAGTTCTAGGAGGCAGCGCCTTCTTCGTTCGTAGCATTTTCAGCGGCATCTGTCTCAGGATCAACCTGAGCATCCTTCTCGGCATCAGTTGGTTTTTCGATTGCCTTTGAAGATCCTTCAGCTGTAAGTTTAGCAGAAGTGCCGCCGAGACTCCTTAGCTTTGTTTCCCAGGCATTGATGTCCCAAGAAGGGCATTCGAAGCCCAGTGCTTTGGCTTCGTGGGCCATCTTTAGCCTGGCCTGAAGAAGGGAAGTGATGACGGAACTTTTAAGGCTTTCCCGGTAGCTGATCATATCATGTTCGTGTTGAGCATGGGCAGCATTAAGATCGGCTTGGGCCTCGAGAGCAGCTTTGTTGAGGGCGGCCTGGTGTTCTTGGGTCATAGCCTTGAACTTGTCCTCGTAATGCCGAGATTTGGCGGCTGCGATCATACCCTGGTCGGAAATGGTAACTTCGGCTTTCTTCAACTTGGATTCAAGTGTCTTGTTGAGCCCACAGGATTCTTGGTATAAATGAACCAGACGTTCGAGACCCTGCAAGGTAAGAGGACAGGTATTGGTTTTAATAAATACTTATAACTGGTATAAGGTGCAGGATATGGTTCAAGGATATTAACCTGGTTGAGGAAAGAAGTCATGAATCCGCTTGCCTCAATGAACCCGTGATTCTCATAGGGGAATGTATTAGAGATAACAGGAGAATCAGGTTCTTTCCTTTTACGAGAGCTTGAACTCCGGGGCTTAGTAGCTGTCGAAAATTTGGGAATGATAATGGCCTTGGAGCTACTGGGCTTGGATGAGGCCGTGGCCTTGGGACTAGGTTCCTTCTTGATCTGGACCTTATCAGAGTAACTGTCCAGCTCATCAAGGTCGAAAACCTCAGGGATCTTGACTGGTGCTGCATAAAGGGAGAAGTCCTACATCCTTATTACTCTTTATATTACAATAATTAGTCATTTCAAAAGTAACTCTTACCAGACATTTCGGATGATGAATATTGGCTGGAACTCGGGATATGTGTGGTAAAACTCCTGTCACTTGCAGGTAATTGGTAAACTGCTTTGATTCTTTTTTCTGATTCCGCGGTAGGGGGAGCTACTTCCTTAAAATTCACTGCGAAAAGATCAAATAAGAAGATGTTAGCACAAGATAAAAGTTTAGAAGTACATGGGGACATTCATGATCCTACCGGTGGTTAACCACTCCACCGGAAGACTATCACCCTCACGAATGGAGTCTCGTTTGACGAAGAAGAACTTGCGTTGCCATCCATCTTCGTTTTTGGTGGCTTTAAGAATAAGGGGTTTGCTAGAAGTTGAAAAAAGCAGAAACCGACTGGAACCGTGGGATCGGAGGCGGTAAGCGATTGGCATATCTTCGATGCAAAGGTCGGGACAGTGAAGGTTTTTAATTTGGTTGAGTACGATTAATACCCTCTAGACCATAGGCATGGTTTGGGCAAAGGAAATACCGGTGGTCCGGAAGAATTGCATCATAAATTCGGGAAAAGCACCGGAAGCTCTCAATGCTGCAATGTCCGCGTTATCAAAAGCACAGATCTCCTTCTCGGGATTTTTAAGAAGATTTTGCTGGATGAAGGTCTCAGATGATTCGCCGGTTTGATAAAAAGTTCTAGCAGCCATTGCAAGTAAAGGAAAAGAGATTGACAGAAAATGAATAAGAAGTAAGGAATTACATGGAGACTCCGTAGATGATGTCTGCTTTTCAAACAAGAAGAGAGAAGATATAGGAGCGTTGTAGATGTCCATCGAGTTAAAAGTGCGTTGGAAGTTGTATGGTGTAATCTTGACCATCATCTCGATTTAATTGCCTTGATTTGTGAGATAGCGTTTTTGAAATATATCCGTTGGATTGGTATACCAACAGATATATTTGGGGACAATTGTTATGGGTCATTTTCTGAGCATATATATCCTGACTAATATTCTGCTTTTGACTGTTTATTTGTGATCAGGATACCGGATCAGGATATTGGTAGCATCCTGGTGCTATATCCTGGTATTAACTAAATTAACCACGTGCAGGTTAGAGGCTGTGGGTCACTAACGGTCGAATGGACCTCTTCTCCTTAAGACTCGGGCAAACCAGTTACATAAGAGACGTTGAACCCGAAGGACCAGATCTACAACGTTCAAGTAGGGAATATCCGCCGAATCCCGGTTTAATAGGATAGTTTGTTGAATTTCTTTTACTATAAATAGATGGGGCGGATCAGATTAAGGCACGCAATTTCACACACACTTTCCACTCGCACACTTTACTCTCTCGCTACTAGCAATCACTACACACAAACACTTGTACTCGAATTACATTGTAACACCTAGTTGATCCGCATCACATCCTGCACTGTATCCTGAAATTTGAAGCAATAGAAGAACAAGGCAGCTGCGATTGTCAGCTCCCGAGGTTTTGTGCCGGCGATCTAGATTGATCAAGGGCTTTCCTCGTACATCTCGTGTCACCCTTTACATTTTTGCTCATTGTTTGATCATAGGTACAGCTCTATATCCTGAGCCGTATCCTGAAACTGTTTTTGCAAGTAATTTGATTAACATATTTTCAACACTCATTTCTAGCACACTACCTCACTTAACTAATTTGATCACTTAATTGCTTCGGTAATTTTTGACCAAAACAGTGACCATAAGGTATAACCTCGGAAGGTTATTCCCTATACAACTATGGTCACCTAGTGTGTTTGGTCGGATCCTAATGATCGACCAAATGGGTCGGGTTAGAAAGTATAAGCGATTGTTTAGACCGCTTACCTTACGACCCTACATAAGCACTAAACCTAAAGTGACGAGCTAAACATGTTAAAACATGTTTAACGAATTTAGAAAACAGGTTTGGTATCAAAACAAATGGTTTTGATACCTAAAAGTAGTTTGGTTACAAAATACGCAAGAATACGCATTTTGGCCGAAACTACGACTCGTCACTACACCTAAACAACGTGGTAATCAGTAGGTATAGTCACAAGAGACTAAAACCATCGTGATTACGCTCACGTTATGAAGTTCAAACGAACTTCATGTTGACCATGAACTGGTCAAAGCTGAAAGCCAAACAATGTTTGACTTTCACGCTAAAACGCGTAAAAGAACGAAAGAGGACATACAACGGGTCCAAGCTATGGAGTTTTGATCCGATTACTCTCAGGTATGAAGTGTATAACTTCAACTTAGAGAGCCAAATCAGATCAAAGTGTGAGTTTTGAAGCAAGAGTGTGGGGGTATTTATAGGAAAACCAAGACCGTTAGGATCGTTCATCGAAAACCGAGCTTCGATCTGGACCTTACATGTGTGCCCATGGTTTTAGAATACCATGGGTACCCCAAAACAAGCCCCTAGTTTCATTAAAACCATGTGAAAATGAGGGGAACAGCTGGAAAAATCTGGAAATCAGATTTTCAACTTTGGTCCCTTCCTAAGATAACTATGGCAGATTGTCAATTTTGGTCCCTGAATGTGCAAAACATGGTTTTTGATGCATTTTTGACACGTTTAAGCCCCGTTAATCCCATTTCAAGGCTCTAAAATGAAGTTAAAGTATAGGGAACATGAAACATGCTCAAAAATATCTCGGATGTCAGTTCGTTTGGTCGTACGGTTGCGTTGTTCGGTTAATTACGACGAAACACGAACGAATGCGAAAAACGATCCAAATTACGCGACGAATGGAATTTTATCATGCCAATCACTAAAATAAAATATTTTAATGATTACATAAAGTTTTGGATGTTCGGATGTATTCAGAACGTAAGATATGCGCGAAAATGCAAACTTATGCACTTTTTGACGCTTTTAGTCCCTGAATGACCAAAAAGTTTATTTTAGCACACCGAACCCCTCAAATCCTATTTATAAGCTATGTAAAGGATATTTAGGGTATGTTTAACTTATGGTCAAGTTCTGGAATGTCCATTACAGTACGAATCGGCATACTTTCGCAGTTTGTCGAATTTAGTCCCTGTAAGCAAATAAACTTGATTTCGGCACACCAAACCTTCCAAAACTTATTTCTAAGTTATTTAAGGTATGTTAAGCCTATGTCACTGTTCTGGAGTGTTTGTTGCATTAAACTGGTTATATTTACGCATCAGTGCGCGTATAACTTTCCAGAAAGCGATTTAGAGCTCGAAATCGAACGAGAATTGATATATGCAAATGATACACATATTTATACAAATCCCAAGTATGAAATACAATATTTCATTGGTTTGGCATCTGTTTACTGGCCGTGGAGGCACAGGTGTCACATAGTCCCTCTGGTTTGAGCTTTTTTCACCTTTAGTCCCTAACTTTCTAAAATTACAGTTATAGTCCCCAAATTTTCAATTTTTGTTCCCGGATAGTCCCAGTGCCTAACATCAGTTAGTTTTCTCAGTTAAGAGAGTGTGAAATGACTAGATTACCCCTGAACAATAAAAAAAATAAAAAATAAAGATGTCCACCCTCATCTTCTTCCTCCCCTCTCTCTCTAAAACCCAAATCAAGAACAAACACAAAACAAACAAATCAAAATCCAATTTCGCAGAATCAGGAAACAAACAAACAAACAAATCAAGTTGGTGATCGATATGGGTAGCATAACAATAATATATATTTTGTGTAGATATCTGTTTGACCTTCTTTTCACTTTTTTTTAAATCACAAAATCAATCACTTAAAATTTAACCAAAAGACTATCACCGGCTAAACTCTTCAACATTTTTCTATTGCAAAAAAATCAGAACATATATTTGAAGGTTTAATTTCATCATTGACACACAAATTGGAATCATAACTCAGAAGTTAACTATCCCTAACTGACGAAGAAGAAGTTGATTACAAGTTAATAATGGATCCATAGATACTTACTGGGTGATACGAGACAGATTTTAACATCGAGTAAATACATAATCATCACATACACCTACTTAATAGAAAGACAGATTTTAACATCAAGTTTTTAAAAGAAACAGATATGGTTATATGAGAACAATCTTTTAATCGATAAATGAAGAAAGCAAAGCACCCAAAGTGTCCGCCAACGATTAGAAGGTTACCTCAAACAAAGCTACCTCAAACTACTGCTTTTCATGCTGCTGCAAATCACATCCGTAGAGGTGAAGCTGATATGGTGATTGCTGGGGGTGATGGGGTTGAGGTGTGAAGGTGGTGATGGTGGTTTGGTTGTGTAGAGCATAACCAGGAAGAGAGAAGAAAAGGGGAGAGGGGTGGGTAGGTGGATAAAAGGGCATTTTAGTAAGGGTATTTTTGTCATTTCGTACCCTCTTAACTGAGAAAAGTAACTGATGTTAGGCCTAGGGACTATCCGGGAATGAAATTGCAAAAGTTGGGGACTATAGATGTAATTTTAGAAAGTTAGGGACTAAAGGTGAAAAAATGGCAAACCACAGGGACTATCCGGGCATTTAACTCTCGAAAAAAAGATCAAGGGTCAAGATTAGTTCACACAGTTCACTATCAAGAAGTTGTTCACTCTTGAACCTAATCCTATATATATATATATATATATATATATATATATATATATAGGGTATGGATAGTGTACATTAATTCAAAAGTGTGAGAAGTGTTTTAACCATTTGATCTAATGGTTGAGATCAATAGGGACCAAATTATAAATTGTGTTTTAATTATTTGGACTGATTTGAAAATTATAGGGGTAATAGTGTCTTTGTATATGTTTCAAATTATGTAACCTCTCCTAAATTCTAGCGATTAACTCCTAAATTCTAGCGATTCAGTTTTAAACTTTTTTTAAAATTCGGACATTCTAAAAATCCAGAAATATGTAACTGCTACAAGAAATATATAACACTATACATCCATCATATAACACTATATAACACCATATAACACCGTATAACACTATGTAACACCATATAACATCATATAACACTATGTAACACTATATAACCCTATATAACAATATATAACACTATACATCTATCATAGACATGCTATCAGACAAATATAACACTACAACACTATATAACACTATATAACTCTAAACAACACTATATAACACCATATAATACCGTATAACACTATATAACACTATTCATCCATCATATAACACTATATAACACCATATAACACTATGTAACACTATATAATACTATATAAAAATATATAACACTATACATTTCTGAACGAGATGACACAAATTTATAGTTTAATTCTTAATTCGTATTCCTATAATTAAGGGTGGCGGTTATGGAAGGTTATCAATTAATTAAATCAATAAGAAAATTACTTGTTTACCCTTTTGAATTAATTTAGATTGGAGACACATGTTATCACCATAATATTTCTCACCCTTCTCACACTTTTAGATTAATGTACATGATCCTCTACATATATATATATATATATATATATATATATATATATATATATATATATATATATAAACGGGATCAGGAGAAAACGCTCAAAAGTGTGAGAACGGTGAGAACGCATCTTGGCCCAACACGTGTCACGCGGCATAGAGAAGGGCGGAGGGGCTTTTTTGTCCTTTTATCTTCTGCTTTTCCAGTTTCGCTTTTCACAATATTGTTTTATTTTTTGGGGTTTAAGATTTTTGGCGTTAACCAAATTCAATAATTAATGGCGTTTAATGGTTTCATTGTATTAACATTTTGGCGTTTATGGCATTTATTCAAATCGTATGCCATTGGAACCCAGGGGGTCAGGAAATCTATCTGAATGGCGTTTTTTCAAGGCGTTTTAAACAAGATGGCCCATTGTTCTATTATTTTTATGTACATTTTGGCGTTTGTGGTATCTTGGCGTTTTACAATTATAAGATTATATTACAACCACAGGGAAAAAAAATAGAAGCGAAGAATATAAATTAAAATTCCTAGTCGGATCTCTCTTCACAATCTTCACTGTCATCAGTCTCTCTCATCTTTAATAGTACAAGAACTGTCACCAAATATATGTCGTTTTATGCAAAACTTACAAACCCATCGGTTTGATTATTTTTCCTGCTCGTCTGTTGAAGTGGCTTTTTGTGGATGTTTGGGGACATAGATCTATGACGTGTGGGTGGGTTTTCCGCTTTTTCTTCATCTTAATATTCATCTTTATAATCATCCCACTCTTCAGTGTCATTGACCTCTTCTCCTCATCCAAGCATTCTTCAAGAACAAAGAATACAGAATGATATATGTCTGTCATCAGTATCTTTTTTCTTGAATTTTTGTCCATCTCATGCAGCAAAATCTTACTGAGTTACTCCCCTCTGCTAACAATTTATTCAGTGAACCTTCACGAAGAACAATACTGAATATCCAAGAAAGCATATTAGCCATCTTTGATTTTTTAATTTTTGGCGTTTTACAGTGAGTGGTATTTAGTAGTATTGGCGTTTGTTTTTTTGGTTTGATCAAATGGAAGTTTCTGAGACGTATCATTTTATAGGATGTCTTTTTGGCGCGTAAGGTCGGTGGTGCATTATTATAATAAAGTATTTCTCGTTTCAGTTACTGTTTGTAATTATTGTTTTTGATAAGATTTATCTCTGAAGTCTGTAACACCTCCCATCTTTCAAGTTTGGCGTTTTAGATTCTAATATAATAAATTTTCCCTCTATTCAGTTTTACTGATTTGTAGTTACTGTTTTTAGTTACATTTTCAAGTTTGGTTTTTATTTTATTTTGTTTTATTTTTTGGGTTTTTTATAATTCTTGTCCAAATTAATTTTATTATGATTTGGTAGTTTTTGGGGCGTTTTATGGCATGTTGGCGTTTTGACAAGCATTTGGCTTTGTGGCGTTTTTATTAGATATGGCGTTGTTATTATATAACAATCAACTGAAAAAGAAAATTAAAAAAATATATATTGATCTTCCAAATATTCACTGTCAGCAGTCTCTTTCTTCTTTTGAAGCATCTTCACTGGCTGTTTCGACTTTCGTATGATTTTTTTAATTTTGTTTTTTGAAGTTGTTTTTTTGTCGCCGTGTGGAAGCACAAAGTCTGAAATCAGCCTCTTTTTCTATAATATTTGTCCATCTCATGCAGCAAAATATTATTGAGTTTACACCCTTTCAGCGAACAATCTTGAATTTTCAAATGAAACGATGTTTGATTTATTAATTTTGGCGTTTTACCGATGAAAAGAACGCCATTAAATAAAAGCATCTTAAACCTCAAAATTTGATAATGCTAAAATCAATAATGTTTTGCTGTATGAGATGGACAACATTGTTAATCCTCGGTTAACAAAAAAACTGACAATGTTGTCCACCCCATACAGCTAAACTTTATTGACAACAAACCTCAATAATGTTGTTGTATGTTTTGCCGTTATAAAATGGAAGGAAGTTGATGATAAAGTCAATAAGATTTTACTCAATGAAATGTACAATATCCTCACTTAAGGATTTTTGTCCATTACATTGAGTGAAACCTTACAGAGAACCAAACTGAATTTCAAATAAACGTTTTTGTTTTAGAAGATATTTGAAGTTTGGGTTTTTTGGAGTTTCTAAGATGAATGGTATATATTAAATATGGCGTTTGACAGTTTATTTAGGCGCGATTTTATTATAATTAAGTTTGACGTTTTATATCTAATGGCGTTTTTAGTTAGAATGTTGTGTGCTATATGTTTGGCGTTTTATTTTCACGAGATGGCGTTTTGTGTGGCGAAGTCAAAAGACTTTTTTACCCTTAATGAAGCGCGCCAGAGTAATAAAAGTGATGTTATTTACGAAAACGCCACCGCGTCATCTAGTCCATAGATTGTTTTGATCGGACGACCCATAAGCGTTCTCACCGTTCTCACACTTTTGAGCGTTTTCTCTAAATCTTGACCCTATATATATATATATATATAGGGAGAAGATCATGCGAGAACCACCTCTTATTGCGAGAACCGCGAGAACCAATGTGAACACAACCAAAAATGCCTAAAAATAGCTAAAAATCACACAAATTTTTTTTTTTTTGAATTTTTCAATATTTTTTATAAAAAAATCGCTACTTTTCGAAGCCAAAATTTTTTTTTTTTTTTTGCTTCTAAAAGTAGCGATTTTAACATAAAAAATATTAAAAAATTCAAAAAAAAAATTTAGATTTTTTTTTTGATTTTTTTAGATTTTTTTTAGGTTTTTTGGGGGTTTAGTTTTTAGCATTTTAGCTGGGGGGGGGGGGGGGGGGAGGAGGTAGGTTTTTTTAAGGTTTTTTTTAGCTTGGGGGGTTAGGTTTTTTTAGCTATTTTAAGTTGTGTTCACATTGGTTCTCGCGGTTCTCACAATAAAGGTGGTTCTCGTATGAGCTCCTCCCTATAAGTATATGTATATATATTTTTAAATAGGCCCGTTGGAAGAGTAGGCCGTGGGCTGTCTCCCACCTTACCCCTTTCATTGGCCAGCCAAGTAATTAAACCGGTAAACCAGATCACTGGGGGACCAGATTTTCAAACTTTTTCTTTCCAGTTTTAGTAGGTTTGGCGGGTTGGACCGTTTGGACTACTGAACCGGTTAGACTCATTCCAAGAATGACAGGAACTTTGCCTTTTTTCAGGATGACACTACTTCTTGGACCACCCGGTTCCGGGAAGACTACATTGTTAAAAGCACTTGCTGGAGTACTAGATTCGGATCTAAGAGTCACGGGCGAAGTTACTTACTGTGGTCATGACATGTCAAAGTTCATTCCTCAAAGAACATGTGCATACATCAGCCAACATGATGTTCACCATGGTGAGATGACCGTTAGAGAGACCCTTGATTTTGCAGGCCGATGTCTAGGTGTAGGAACCAGATATGACCTCCTTGCAGAACTGTCACGACGTGAGAAACTCGAAGGGATTAAACCGGACCCAGAAATCGATGCTTTTATGAAAGCCACTGCGGTCGCTGGTCAAGAATCTAGTTTGGTTACAGACTATGTTCTTAAGGTTTATCTCAATGCCTTGGCTTTATATTAGAAGTTTCTGTATTTTCTAAAGGTTTATCTCAATGCAAATGTAAACAGATTCTTGGATTAGATGTATGTGCTGAAATCATGGTGGGTAATCAGATGAGAAGAGGAATCTCTGGTGGACAGAAAAAGCGTCTTACTACCGGTATTGTTTAATATTCTTGTGTTAGGCGTGTGAGTGTCATGGGTCAAAACAGGTTCGGATATAAACTATTCTTTGTTTTTTTTTTTTTTTTTTTGGCAACATCAGGAGAAATGTTAGTTGGGCCTGCAAAGGTGTTCTTCATGGATGAAATTTCAACTGGTTTGGACAGTTCGACTACTTTTCAGATAATCAAATACATGAAACAAATGGTTCATATCATGGATGTAACGATGACCATTTCACTTCTTCAACCCGCACCTGAATCATTTGAACTATTTGACGATATCATACTCCTCTCAGAGGGCCAAATTGTCTACCATGGCCCACGTGAAGAGATTCTCGGTTTCTTTGAGAGTGCAGGGTTTAAATGTCCAGAAAGAAAAGGAGTTGCTGACTTTTTGCAAGAAGTTACTTCAAAGAAAGATCAACAACAATACTGGTTCAATAAAAACGAACCATACAGTTATATCTCGGTCCTTGAATTTAGTCAACTTTTCAAGCGGTTGCAAGTTGGTCAACGCCTTTATAACGATCTCTTGGTTCCTTATGACAAAGCCAGTGTTCATCCTGCTGCTTTAGTCACAGAAAAGTATGGTATATCAAATATGGAGCTCCTTAAAGCAAACTTAGCCCGGGAATTGTTATTGATAAAAAGAAACGCTTTCTTATACATATTTAAGACTGCGCAGATCACCATCATGTCGGTTATCACTTTCACAGTTTTCTTTAGAACTGAAATGAAAGTTGGTCGAATTGAAGATGGTGGGAAGTATTTTGGTGCATTGTTTTTCAGTCTCCTGACTGTGATGTTTAACGGGGCTGCTGAGCTTGGACTCACGATTAAGAGGCTGCCCGTGTTTTTTAAACAAAGAGATTCGTTGTTTTACCCTGCATGGGCTTTCGCTATCCCCATATGGATCATGAAGATTCCTATATCAATCATGGAGTCAGTAATATGGATAATTTTAACATATTACACTATTGGTTTTGCTCCTTCGGCTAGTAGGCAAGTACTTTATAAGTATGGATGTTAAATGGACCGTGTTCTGTTCGCGGGTCGAACCCTATACAAACCCAAATTTGATATGAACCCGAATATGACATGAACCCGAACATGTCACTGGTTTTCGCCGGTTGACACGAACAAGGCCCATTTAATCCGGAATTTTTATTTCACTTCATTTTTTTCCCATAACAATAATAATTAGAGTTTATAAGTCTTAAAAATCTGACCTTATGCGCAGGTTCGACCAGAAACTGACCGTGTTTAAACTAAACCCACCATGTCGCATCGGAAAATCACACCTCTGTCTATAAGCCTTCAGTTATTGGATACTAATAACTTTCATCGTAGCTTTGCTCCTAACATGTATCTTTATTTATACAATTGAATCAGGTTCTTCAAGCAGCTTTTGGCATATATCGGCCTACATCAGATGGCTTTGTCTCTTTTTCGTTTCATTTCTGCACTTGGAAGAACACAGGTTGTAGCAAGTGCTCTTGGTACATTTTCATTGCTACTAGTTTTTGTACTCGGTGGATTTATAGTTGCAAAAGGTTTGTAATCTGTATCACCACTCTTTGTAGCAAGTATATTTTGAAATCTGATTAAACCTATTTGTAACATGTCTTGTTTCTTGCAGATGACATTCAGCCATGGATGATATGGGGTTATTACATCTCCCCCATGATGTATGCACAAAACGCCATTGCGATCAATGAGTTTTTAGATGATAGATGGAGCAGGGTAACCTCAAATAATCCTCATTACTCACAAATTCAGGTTTTTTTCTTATCTCATTAAATCTTTTTTCTTTTTTCTTACAGCCAAACCCGGATACGCGAATTAATGAACCGACTGTAGGAAAGGTTCTTCTCAGGGCTAGAGGAATGTTCACATCTGAGTATATGTTTTGGGTTTGCGTTGTTGCGCTTTTCGGGTTTTCGCTTCTCTTTACTCTCTTCTTTGTGTTAGCTCTAACATACCTAAACCGTAAGATTACGAAATCTTTAATTTGTGTTTTTCGTATAATCTACTGCACAAGTTCTAGCATCTTAGTTACTGTTTTGATCCAAACCCCAGCTCTCGGAGATTCAAAGACAGTTGTACCGACAGAAGATGAGCACAATCAGAAGCACCCACAAACAGAAACAGAAATGACAACAAGTAGCAGCAAAAAGAAAGGAATGGTGCTTCCATTTAAGCCATTATCACTTGCATTTGATCATGTCAATTACTATGTAGACATGCCAGCTGTAAGTCTTGGTTCTAACTTCAACCGACATTAGGAACTTCATTTCCTTAGATAATATGTGAAACAATGGAATCAAAGAATTTCAAATCTATCAGGAAATGAAAGCGCAAAGAATTGAAGACGATCGTTTACAACTTCTAGAAGATGTTAGTGGTGCATTTAGGCCAGGTGTCCTGACAGCACTGGTTGGTGTAAGTGGGGCAGGAAAGACCACACTGATGGACGTCCCAGCTGGAAGAAAGACCGGTGGGTACATTGATGGAAATATCAGCATCTCGGGTTACCTTAAAAAGCAAGAAACTTTTGCACGTGTGAGCGGATACTGCGAACAAAACGATATCCATTCTCCACATGTTACTGTTTACGAGTCACTTGTGTATTCTGCCTGGTTGCGTCTTTCTCCAGAAGTAACCTCACAAACATGCCTTGTAAGCTTTTCAATTTCGAATTTTCGACCCATTTAGTTATGAACGGGTCAATTTTGTTTGTGTTTCATCTTCAACGGGTTAAGCGACCTGCTACCTTCCCGTCTTGCTATCTCTAACTACATACCATTTTCTGGTTCAGATGTTTGTGGAGGAAGTCATGGATTTGGTAGAATTGAGCCCATTAAGGAATGCATTAGTAGGCCTTCCAGGAGTAGATGGGCTTTCCACTGAACAGAGAAAGAGACTTACAATAGCTGTAGAACTGGTTGCCAATCCATCAATTATCTTCATGGATGAGCCCACATCGGGACTTGACGCAAGAGCTGCTGCTATTATCATGCGCACAGTCAGAAACACGGTAGATACGGGAAGAACCGTTGTTTGCACAATTCACCAACCTAGTATCGACATATTTGAAGCTTTTGATGTGGTAAGTTATCTTTTAAAAAAGTACTAAATTTCTTTAAACTTGAAAGCTTACTATTTACATTCTTGCAGCTATTGTTGATGAAAAGAGGTGGAAAGGTTACTTACACTGGACCTCTAGGACACCATTCTCACCTATTACTAGAGTATTTTGAAGTGAGTCAATACTACATTCTTATTTCATGCTTACAGTTAAACAACATATAAAAGCTAGCATGAACAGTTCACTTCTCAGTCCATTCCAGGGGTTAACAAAATAAAAGACGGTCAAAATCCGGCCACATGGATGCTCGATGTTACTTCCTCAACAGTCGAAGCTCAACTTGGTGTTGATTTTGCAGAGATCTATGCCAACTCAGATCTGTATAAGTATGAATCCTCCTAAGATTTCCCCTTATAATTCATTTTCTTTGTAATATAGATTCTATCAAGACCCTCGATTATGTGTTCTTTATAACAGGAGGAACCAAGAGCTAATTACCGAGCTAAGTAAACCATCACTAAGCTCCCAGGATCTTTACTTCCCAACAAAGTACTCGCGATCCTTTTGGACACAATGCGTAGCTTGCTTATGGAAACAACACTGGTCTTACTGGAGGCACCCACAGTATAATGTTGTAAGGTTATTCATGACAACAGTGATCGGCGTTCTCTTTGGAGTGATTTTCTGGAAGAAAGGCCAAAAAACGTAAGAACCTAACACCACCACATTTACCTTTGGATTGTAACTCTAAAAGATTTTGTGTTAACAGGGGCCAACAACAAGATGTAATGAATCTTATGGGCGCTATGTATGCTGCAGTCATGTTTCTTGGTGGAACAAACACTTCAGCCGTGCAGACCGTGGTGTCTGTAGAAAGAACAGTCTTCTACAGGGAGAAAGCAGCAGGGATGTATTCTGCAATCCCTTATGCATTTGCTCAGGTACAAGTAATTTGTTAACCTTTGTTTCGAATGGAGTTAGTAGGAAACTTTAAGTAGATCTTTATGTTGCTTTCAGGTGACCATTGAGGTGGTGTATGTAGGCATCCAAACGTTAATTTATAGTCTTTTGATTTACTCAATGATCGGGTTTCATTGGTCTGCTGCCAATTTCTTTTGGTTCTACTTCTACATATTCATGTGCTTTGCTTATTTCACGTTATACGGGATGATGCTTGTAGCTCTCACACCAAACTATGAGATTGCAGCCGTTACAATGACGTTTTTCCTTAATTTCTGGAACTTGTTCTCTGGTTTCATGATTCCCAGAACGGTACAACACCTTTAAACACTAATATATAATGATTCTTGAATGAACTACAATAACAAAACTATACAATATTTGCAGCAAATCCCAATATGGTGGAGGTGGTATTATTGGGGTTCACCTGTGGCGTGGACTGTATACGGCCTCATAACATCTCAACTGGGTAAAAACGAAGGACTAGTGGAGATTCCAGGCCAAAATTCTGTGACAGTGAAGGAATTCATTAAAGATTTCCTCGGGTACGAGTATGACTTTCTCGGATATGTTTGTTTGGCTCACATTGGTTGGGTCGTTCTCTTCGGCATCGCCTTTGCATATGGCATCAAGTTTCACAACTTCCAAAGAAGATAGACATATTGTTGAACACTGTAAATGAATTTAAAAATTTCGAGAAACATATATTGTTTAGTCATCATTTTCTTTGCAAAATCATTGATTCGATAAACAAATTTATCTAACATGATTTACAGTTGACTACTCACTCTACATAAAATCTGATTGTTGTTATCTACAAAACTGGAGTACAATTTTCTTGAAACAGGGGCTTGTCTGAGAGGTAAATTGACTACTCAATTTGCAAGCTTAATCAATGCATCTTCATGTCTTATTTAAGTTGAATGGTTCTCTCGTTCATACCTGTCAAAGTTCCTAGGTATGCTTGTGGTACTAATTCCCAAAGCATGTTTTGGGCAACAAATTTGGTTGTATCCATATATATTTTCTTGGCTTGCGTTTTATCCACATACTCTAACTTATGAAGTAACAAATTGCACCTATATTTCTTGATGGACATCCTAGATGAGTACTATGATATATAGTAACAAATTAGATTGTATAGTGGGGGTGCCTTTGCGCTAACAACCATTTAAATTGAATGTATCAAAAGCACTAGCTAGATGTTCACATATCCAAAACTTACTAAACAAGAAAAATGGACAAAACCAGTCTCAAAACGGAAAAAAAACGTAAGGGCGTGTTAGATAAAACTAACATTTATCAGGAGGTGAAACTAAACTTTCCACGTACTCGATGGGGAGTATAGCATGGAGCCCATAACCCCGGCAACTTTTCAAATCAATAGTCTTATATGAATCTTTAATCATGTCATACATAACTAGACCTGGCAAACGGGTCGGGTCGGGTCATGGGTCAAAACGGGTCAATTATAAAAAAGGGTTGTTTTGGTTCGGGTCGAAACGGGTCCGGGTCAGAATGGGTTTCGGGTCAGGTCGGGTCCGGGTCAGAACGGGTTTCGGGTTGGATCGGGTCAGTTTTTTTTTTTTTTTTTTTTTTTCGGGTCAGTATTTCAGTTTTTTTTTTCGGCTTATAATTTCTGCGAATAACTTTGTACCGGATGTGCAAAATCTCGATTCGTATAACTTGTACTCTCCTGATTCGTTACCAATCAGATATGTATATAACCAATCTGCAGCGAATGTCTAATCTGCAGCGACTAAACGACAAAATTCTGAGCGAAAAAATCTGTGGATGAATTTTATTAAACACGTGCAGATCTATAAAACCGATTTAAATTGTGGTTTCGTGATCGTGACTGTCCCCACTATTTTCCGAATATAACAAATCAACTGCAACAAATTCTGCACCAGTATTTAAATCGTGGTTTCGTGATCGTGGTTTTGTGAACGTGTTTTTGCGTCAAATTCTGCAGTGAACTGCAACAAATCAACCTTTAATTCTGCAACCGAACTAAAATCTGTCCAAATTTCAGCGAATAACAGCTGCAAATTTCAGCAAATAACAACTGCAAATTCGTGATGAACTTAAATCGTAACAAATGGAATCCAGGTTCGCAGTAACAGATTCGTAATCGTTCTGGATTCGTATCAAACTGAATTGTTACTTCAAGTTCGTAAAACACTGTTGGGTTAGGATCAGCGGACAAACACTGCAGTGACTGATTCACAGATACACTGAATATCCAATTCGAACTTCTGTGTATATTGAACTGCAGATTGTGTATCCCTGCTTTGTACGAAGTCTGATTTCGGGGTTCGTATAATGACTGAGTACCAAACAATCAGCTGGATTCGTACCAATGTTACTTCGTATCAAACTGGCTTCGTATAAAAGTCTCTTCATATCAAACTCCTAGCTTCGAAACGGTGCTGGCCGAAACGGTTCGCGTCGAAACGGTACGCGTCGAAACGGTACGCGTCGAAACGGTTCCTGTCGAAACGGTTCGATTCGAAACGGTGCTGGCCGAAACGGTTCGCGTCGAAACGGTGCGCGTCGAAACGGTGCGCGTCGAAACGGTGCGCGTCGAAACGGTGCGCGTCGAAACGGTGCGCGTCGAAACGGTGCGGGTCGAAACGGTTCGATTCGAAACGGTACTGGTCAAAACGGTACGAAACTCGTCCCGAACCGAAACTCGTCTCATGCGGAAACTCGTGCCGGCCAGAAACCCGACCCGAACCGACCCCGTTCCGATCCAAAACCTGCGTCGTGCCGAAACCCGACTCGACCCGAAACTCAATTTGAACTGAACCTGTTCCGATCCAAAACCCGTTTCGTGTTGTAACCCGTCTCGAGCGGATACTTGTGCCGGCTCGAAACCCATTCCGATCCGAAACCTGCCCCGTTTCTTTAAGACACTAACCCATATCGACCCATTTCTTTAATGTTGTCGACCCGCTTTGACCCGAAAATAACAAGATGGAATTTCAAGTGACCCATTATGACCCATTTAGTTAAAATATCTTACCCAAACCAACCCATATAATTTTAAAAGCAACCCAAATTGACCCACTTGGAAGGCTTTGGGTCAAGATTGCCCCCTCTATACATAACGAGTAGCGTTGATGAAGTATCTGCGATTAGAATTTTACCGTTACCTATAATGTAAAAAAGGAACGAGTTGTTTCTTAAATGAGGTTCCAAACGGATTGTGAAAGAGTGTGCTTTCAACCATGAGATCTCAACACCGCCTTGGTCTTTACTCACCCACAAATCGTATCTACGGACATCAATGCCGCTGTTAATCATGCAAAGGCATCCGTCTATGGACCCCAAAAGAGGCCAAGTGTACATGAGTTCATAAGGTACTTTCGTCTTCCAAAATACCATATCCTTAACATTGAGAGCCAAGATCCTGTAACACAGTTCTGTAATCATCCAATACAAAACGCCATTTAGAAACCTATCCACTTTATCACCGGTAAAGATAAAATCTTTAGTCAGGTATTGTGGCGGCTTGCTCCACGAACTAGTTTTAAGATCAAATACGTCATATTTGAACACTTCCTAATTTAAATGCCAAAAAGCATCAAATCTAACAATCTTTAAGTTATCAGTAGACGCACCATAGCCAAATCCAAATACATAGCCATCTAGTGGTTTATAAGGTTCACCCATAGACACAAGTTTCTTTGATGCACAGGTTAAGGGATTGTATAGGATCAACTGACAATATTCTAAGCACGTATAATCATGAAGAGCTAAAAGTTCAATGCCATTGAATGTTCCAACGATAGAAACGCGAGTATTTTGTAAATGATGAATTCTGGCCACATAATAAGTATTGTCGTCGTTTTCGTCTATAACAACAAGAGGCCTTGTGTATGTCAAAAGGATCACTCGACGTGATCTCAACTTCATGAAATAGGGATCAGAAATTAGACGATTCCAATGCTTTGACACGCGTCTGAACCGTAGTAAAGGCTTACCGGGAAGTCGAGAAAGTATGTTGTAAATAACGTCATGATCACCTATACCAACGTTCGCCTCTTCATTCGCCATGGATCCAACGTTTTCACGGCAGTGAAACGAGGTGCTCAAGTTTTTTTTTTTTTTTTTTTTGAAACGTAAAATATATTAACAAACGGCCTGACGGCAAAAAACCGACCAGCACCAACCCACGATTACATCATATACATAGGAGAGACACACCAATCATTCCAAACTAAGTTACTAAACTTGGATCTATTTTTAAGCCAAAGAAAACCATAACTCCTAACCTCCCTAAATATATCTTCAAAAGAGCCTCTCCCGTTAGAAAAGATCTTCGCGTTTCTAGCTTTCCAAATACACCAGCACGTCACGAAAATAAGCCCCCTTATGATCTCTTTGTAAGACTTGTTTCCTAGTAACCCTTTGTGAACCCCCAAAATATCCTCAAAGGAAAAAGCAAAAAAAAAAAAAAAAGAGGAATATTAGCCCATGTACACAACCTGTTCCACACCCTACAAGAAATTTCGCACGCCGTAAACAAATGGTCAGTTGATTCAGCCGCCTCCCCGCAAAAGACGCAAAGGTCCGAGTCGATCCAAATGTTTCGACCAATCAAAGCCTGTCTAGTCGGGATCCTGTCTTGCCTGGCTCTCCAAATAAATATAATGCACTTGGCCGGGACCCAAGCACACCTCCGAAAGGAACCGCAACCCTCCACACGGGAATCTTTTACCGCTAAAAATTTGACCGAGGAAGTAGAAAACTTCCCAGCGGCATCCAGAGACCAGCACCAATCATCCTTTGCATCTGAAAAAGTGACATTACCCAGCAAATTTGTAGCTGCATCAAGGTCAGCCACGGCACCCGGAGCGCTCGGCTGGGCAACCCAGCTCCAATTAAAGACAACTGACCCGTCCACCTTTAAAATACGATCACTAATCCTGCAGTCTTTCTGAGATTCAAGGTCGAATAAAGCTGGCCATTTGCTCATCAGCGGAACATCACCCATCCATAAATCGATCCAAAACCAAATATTTTTACCGTCGCCCAAGATACCTTTAATGAGATTATGTATTCTAACACCGTTAAAACGGGTCTTAGCTTCCATCCTTGTGATGTTCTTCCAAACCCCCGAGGTGCTCAAGTAATGATCGGCTGATGACACTTTAAGGAAACCCTCGTAGCTTTTATTTAATATATCATTTTCAAAAACCACACTACTAGAAAAGTGGTTATTTTGCTACGGAATTTTCCTACGCAAAAAAACGTGTCACAAATTCTAACACATTTACTACTCATTTCCTACAGAAACAAAAGCCAAGATTTTTTTGGCCAATTTTCTACGCAATAGCTACAGAAATACTAATTCTAAGTATTGCGTCAGAAATGCGTAGCAACTTGCTACGCACTTACGACGGATGAATTATATTTGTATTTGATTTATATTTAAACATTTAATTATTATCGTTATTAACTATTGCGTTGGAAATGCGTAGTAACTTGCTACGCATTTCCGACGAAACTATTATTTATTTGTTGGAACTATATTTATATGTTGAATTCATTTAAATATTAATTGTTGCGTCAGAAGTGCGTAGCAACTTGTTACGCATGTTTGACAAAACATTTATTATTATATTCGGATCATGTTTAAATGTTTAACTAATACTATTATTAATTATTTGCATCTGAAATGTGTAGCAACTTGCTACGCATTTGTGACGAAACATTTATTATTATACTTAAACTATACTTTAATGTTTAATCAGTTTTATTATTAATTATTGCGTAGAAAATGCGTAGCAACTTGCTACGCATTTGTGATGGAAAATTTATTACTATATTTAAATATTTAATTAATATTTTTATTTATAATTGTGTAAGAAATGCTTAGCAACTTGCTATGCATTTGCAACGTAATAGTTATAATATTTCAACGTTTAACTAAATATGTGTATATGTATGTATATATGTATGTATTCATATCTATGTGTGCACTATAGAATTACCCATACCGAATTGTTTTCGGTACCCATTATTTGACGTTTTCGGTATCGGTACTTTTGGTTCGGTATAGTACCAATATTTTACCAAATTTTCCTTTCAAATACCAGTACGATACTGTACAATACCATACCGAATATTTTCGGTACCGGCACCCATATTAGCGATTTTTGATACCGGTACGTTCGGTACCAAGCTCATATGTAATCATATATTTGTTAATGGATCATATCGGGTCTTAATGGATCACAATGATCAATAGTAGATCATACATGTCTATGTGGATCATGTTGGTCCTTAACGGATGACAATGGCCAATTGTGGATCACACATGTCTAAATGAACCATATTGGGACTAAATAGATCATAATGGCGACTCCCGCCCCCCCTCTGCCACACTGCCAACGACTTCGACGACCAATTGTTTATATTACAAGGTTGAAAAACCAATTGATTTCGTTTCAGTTTGGTACGATAGCTGCACAATATTCATTTCCAATAAAAAAAATTTATATCTCGATGTTAAAAAAATAAACCTAGAATGTAAGTTATTAGAACAAAATAAAATTACATGATGAATAAAATATTGTTAAAAATTTAAATAATTACTTAAAAGGTATAATTACTATCATTGACTTAATATTAATAATATCTTTTAAAATAATCAAACACTTGAGCTCACTTCTTTTTATTTAGATAATACCCCATACCTTATTTAGATAATACCCCCATTACCTTAAATGTATAAGGTTTAAAAAGAACTACTTCGTTTATGCATATAGCATACAATTTTTAAAAGAAATGCCTTTATGAAAAGAAATGATTTATAAAAAATAGAGGTAGCCAATCCTCATTATGTACGTGTAAGTCTGTACTACTTTCAAAGATAAACAAAAAACCAATTGAGCCAATCAAAACAATTAGTTATACATCACATGGATCACAATCCAAGGGTACTCAATCACTCACATCCTCTTTAATCAATGGTTAAAAACACACATCTAGAAACACACTCTCTTTATACTCACAAATATACACAGTCAAAATTTATGTATCAAAATCACTTTTAGAGAGAGAAAATGTCAAGGAGGAGCAAAGGTCACCGAAAAGTTTTCCGGAACAACATCTGGCGTATCATGAAACCAACATATCTGCAAAGAGACACAAGAACTTTTGAAGATCTTACCAGAGAACGCTATTAGTGATATCATCAAATACACTGAAGATGCTTGCCGGAAAACTGTTACGGGCGAAGATGCTTGCTAGAAAACCGTCAAATACGCTATCCGTTATGTCCTTAAATTGGTGTTTTATAAAATGACTTCATAGAAAACATGTTTGTATCTCATTCTTTGTTACTTCCCAAGAACATGTAATTTTCTTTTCTTTTCTTTATGTTTGTAGAAGTTATACACCTTTTGTTTGTAAAATTGTATAAAATTATGAATGATCAGTATTTTTGAATTTGTATGTTTTGATAGTTTAATATGCCTCTGTACCCATTTATGAGATATTGGAAGTTTTATAATATAATAAAACCTAAAAAAACATTTTCTTTATTAATACATATTTTTACCGATGAGCTTGTGACAGAAAATATGTCATCAAAAAGCTTTTCTTTTATTTTATTTCTTAAAGATTTGTCAGAAATGCGTAGTAAAATTAAAAAAAAAAAAAAAAAAACTTATCTGACTGTCAGAAATTTGTCACAAACCAAGACAATAAGTTTTGTGACAAATGTGTAGCAATAATTAAAAAAATAAAAATTAACTATGTTACAAATGTGTCATAATTAAAAAATTGTAAAAAATAATAATAAATATATTAATAATAATAATGATAAATTTTGTAGGAAATGTGTAGCAATTTCTTACGACCCTTTTTTGTCGGAAATGGGTTGGAAAATGCGTAGGAAATGCGTAGAAAACCAGTTTCCTACGAGCGGTTTTCCTACATATAGATTTTGTCACAAATTTTTCAAAAACAGTGATTTGTGACGCATTTCCTACGAAAAACAGTGTCAAAAATTTCAGTTTTTCTAGTAGTGCCATATATCAATATAACTAACTGAATCATGTTTATCTTTAATTTAAAATTTAAAATATCACTAGTTTAAGAACCCGTGAATTTCGTGGATGTACTAAGACACAAATATATAACTTAAAATTGTTGAAATAATCATTTGACAGAAATAAATGTTCAAGTACTAATGAAATTAGTAAACAACAAAAAAAAAAACGTTTCATTACTTATGTAAATATTAAATTACAAAGAACTAAAAAAAATGAATACAAAAAAAAAATCACAAGTCATTAAAGATTTTTTTATACACCACATGTATAGTGACACCGTTTAATAGAGTTCGGCCGGTTGCATTGGTGATAACCAGTGCTATATCATTTTTAAGCGAATATAACATCGCTTAATGATTACAAACTTTAGTTGATTGCTTGAGTTTCTTTCAAAGGATTCCCACTTGACCCGTTTTTGGAAACACGTTCACTACCTGCAAGATCAATAAAATTAGAGTAAACTGCAATTTTACCCCCTGGGGTTTGATGCGATTGGCAACCTTACCCCACCACGAAATTTTTGTTGTCTTACCCCTCAACTATTGAAAAACGCTGCAATATTACCCCCTGAAACGTGAAAAGACTTTTTTGCCCCTGATAATGATAAGAAAATAGAAGTAAATAACACATTTACACCCTGTGTTTTACCTTCACAAACACGTTTACACCCTGTTTATTATAGTGTCTTCTCCGGCGATATTCCGACCACCGGAGCACTTAACTCCGGCCTTCTCCGGCGATGTTCCGACCACCGGAGCACTTAACTCCGCGCGATACTAGTTCCGGATTGACACTTTTTATATACTACATACATACATAATAGGGAAATCTGACCAAGGAGCTCTATTATAATGCCATTGTGTTCAAGTTTCTTTCCCTGCACTGGTTCTACAGAAAATGTCATTTAGCTGGTGACTTCGTCGATTTAGTATCTGAATCATCAGAAGAATCGGTAGGCCGTCGATTTAGTATCTGAATGCAAGAACATTAGCTGTGCTTTTGGTCATGATCCTGAGAGAGAATTTAAGCTTTATACCTTTATACCCTATTTTATGTGCCTATGAGTTCGCTCATTGTTTGATGTGATATGGACAAGTAGATAATTGGGGATATTTGTAGATCCTCAGACTGAACTTAGAATCTTTAAATTGGCAATGATTGTCTTTTTTAGTTGGTATATTTCCATTATAACTCTACTTGCATACTTATACCTATGAATAATGTGTTGAAGCCTATGTTATTGGTCTGATTCGTATACATTATCTTCTTTTAGGTTATATTTTGGCCGCCACAAAATTCAAGCTTTGCTTTTATGTGCTGTGACACTTCAGTACTGTCATGCACAACTGTGTTGACAGTGTTTGTAACACAGATGAAGCATATAAATTGGTACAATGGTATCATCTGGTAAATCTGATCTTTCATCTTGTAGCCCAAGGCCACTATATAAACGTGGGTCCCATACAGTTGCCGCAATGGACAGATTAGCAAGTTTTGGGGATTCACCAGACGTCATTTAGCTGGTGACTCCGTCGATTTAGTTCTGCAGACACTTTAATTGTAACACCCATTCTATAAATTCAGGGTTTAACGTATAGTTTACGAAAACAATCATGTAATTAGGATTACATATACATTGAAAAATATTGGTTAATTAAAACCTTTTACATTTTAAAAGTTTACAACATAATGCAATTAAGTTCGTCATTTAAAATATACAACGAAACGGTGTGCGGAAGCTTGTATCTAGATTGTGTTCGGTTCTTCGATGAGCTTGATCATCACCCGACATCCCAAGATATACCTACGATTTAAAAACCATCACAAACATTAGTTTTGATAGTTTTATAATGTAATAAACCAAGTTCTTTAGGCCAAAAATTGAACAAACAACAAATCTACAGCATATATGCCCGTCGCGTGCCGCGACGGGTTCAACCCCTGTTGTCGCGTGCCGCGACGGTGAACTTGATTGGTCGTCGTGTGACGCGACGACCTTGTTTCGACAGAAAGGTTGTTTTCTTTGAGCTGCAGATTCCCAGCTCAATAACTCAACTTATAAATTCACAAAAAACGTTCATATCTTTCGAACTACATATCCGCTTTACACGATTTCTTTTCCTACATGACCGTAATTTAATTGTCCATCATATGGAGTTAACATCCGACATCCGGATTAACAAAAGTATGGGCTTTTAAGCTTTCGGCTTAAAATATAATTACTAAATTTTGACCCGTTCATGTATTTATCAAACAAACAAGTTTGTTTGATCCATATTTCCCATAAATCTCTTAAATTCAATGTTTTCTATCATATTAGTCTCAATCACGGGTTATTACACATCATTAACCCGTTTATGGTTATGTGCTTAATTTGACCCGCTAAGGGTATTTACGCACTTTTACGCATAGCCTCCTAAATTCAATTCTATCATCACAATTTCTCAATTCTATCAAATGGTATTCCGCTACAACTATTATGGTGTTAGGTGTCACAATTATTTATTCCGAATTCACTCCCTTTCGGTTGTTATTTTACGACAAGAAGCTATTTTGAGGCATTTGATCCGGAAAGGATTTATGCCTATGCTTCAACACTTAACTAAACTTTACTTTATCCTAATATATGTTTCTAAACGACTTTTAAGGGTCATTTATCCGATTTACCCATCAAGGGCTTTTTGGTCAACTTTTGTCCCTCATTTACGGCGAAGGACTTCTATCAATATATTTGACCAAAATTTCACATTTTAGCCATATTCTTACTTATACATACCTGGCTCGGGTCAAAGTTTTAACCCGTTTAAAATACCTCGCGCTATTAATCACTAATTAATAGTTTCGCGAACCTTCTAGCTCTTCCCTGTGATCACAAAACTCATAAAGTGATCGTCAGTTATTATAGTCAAATGGTGTTAACAACACCATTTGACCCGTTTAGTCTAATTGATCATTTATCTTAATAAGATGGCATTTTGACACCATCTCGCCCCTTTAACCTATCCCGGTTTACACCGTGAGTTCTCATTATTTAGAAGACATTTATTAAATTATTTGACCCGTTTAAGACTTACACCCAATAGTGTCTTTTCACATCTTTTATGCTATCCGTCAACTCGTGTCCGGATATTTATTTAGCCACTTTTACCCGTTACGATTCACCCCATAACGTATTGTTTCAAATTCCTTATTTACTAGTCTTCACTCGACTAGTTTACCATTTTACCCCCTTTTTACCATAACTTATGGTTTCTCGCCAGTTTTACTTATTCCGACTTGCATTGTACCATGTCGAAACATCATATTTCAAATACTTAACATAATTCCCAATCAATATTCACAAGTAAGTGTTACTGTAATTAAAAAGGGTGTAAGGTTAACTTACCTCGCATCAGAACTATGCTTTACTTTTCCTTATTGATTCGTTTGAGCCGCTTCGTCCTCAAGCTTCCACCTAGCTCGTTTAGCGTCAAACTAACATCATCATTCACAAGGTGGTTAGATTAGTCATTAACAAATACGACTATTCCACCTTACGTATTGTTCTATGTCGAAATCATTATTCGACTTCATCATTGATTAATTTAACTTTCTTCTAGTTAACTACCTCTAATCATATGATGTGTGAAATTAATTAAAATCCACATTATGATTATAATCCGTATCATGACTTATCACCCCTAATAAATCAAATTAGGAATTTACGCGTTTTGTTCAAAATTTTGACATACGAACATTCGTTTAGGCATTTTAACAAACAACTTCTGGGAAAGATTTTTATACTTCTTTTATCAAGTTCATATCTAACTTTTCACCAAGTTTTAACATCAAAATCAAATCTCTATGTCTAGTGTTCATGAACTACAACTAGAACGTGTATCATAACATCAATATTCATCAATTTAACACCCTATTCCAAGTGTTCATCACAATGACATAAAAACCCACTTAGCACATAAATGGGTAATAATATATTTCACAATTTTTCATCATTAATTCTTCAAATCCTTACTAGGGTTTGTTCCTATACATGGATTTATCCTAATTTCACTCTTACATCAAACATTCAAGCAATAATTTCGTTTATGATAATTCACCATGAATTCAAAATATCACCAAAAGATAGAATTCGACATACCTTGTGATCCTCTAACCCGGGTGATCACTAATCTTAGTTTGGTTTTCGATTTGGGACTGATTTGGCCTTCCAATTGCATGATTTTTGGCTAGTTAGGGTTTGAACAAGGAGTTCTTGTTCGCCCCCCTGTATTGTCTGCGACCAAAATACACACCAAGTGTGTGTTTTGGGTTTTAAGTTTTAATTAATAAAAACTAATTTTCGATTTTGTCACTTTTGGCCCCTCGATTTTTCCCAAGTTTTATTTAGGGTGTTTTAATCAAGTTTCCTCATTACTACAAGACTTGTGATTAACTAGGTTATATATATTCCTAGTTATTTCATTTCATTTATATCCGACATTAAATTTTTATAATATAAAGATTTATGTCCTCGGGTACGACTCGGTTTATTTTAAGTCCCGTTATCTCGGGCCATTTATAAACTTTTATTTCCTCAAAAGTTTTCGTTTAACTTTTATTTAATATTAGGTTTATTTATTTAAATCCTAATATTTACCGAGTTACTTTTACCACTAACGGTACTTTACCCGTCTTTTAGTATTAACGTGGTTTGATTACCAAACCTGTTTTCAGGGTGTTACATTAATGTTCTTGCATCAAGTCATAGAGTTTGAGCTGGTGAGCATGTGGATTCACCATAAGATTTTGAGGCTTCTCCGATGGTCGGAATATCGCCGGAGTGTTAGAATACGCTTCTCCGGTGGTTGGAATATCGCCGGAGAAGACACTTTAATAAAACAGGGTTTAAACGTGTTGGTTTAGGTAAAGCACAGGGGGTAATATTGAAGTTTACTATATAAATATGGGTAAGATTACGAAAATACCCTTTTGGTAAGGTTACAGTTTTACCCCTCAGGGGGTAATATTGCTGCGTTTTTCAATAGTTGAGGGGTAAGACAACAAAAATTTAGTGGTAAGGGGTAGGGTTGCCAATCGCATCTAACCCCAAGGGGTAAAATTGCATTTTACTCATAAAATTAAGAATGCCATGCACTTGTTGCTCTATGCTCTACAACATTAATCAAGACTCCACCATTAGCCAACACAATTAGTTATAAAGATAGTATAAAGAATAAAATGGCTATTTTTAATAGCAATATGCATAGTACATATGATGCAACATATAGATCAACCAATTTGAAATATGACAACAATTTGAGCGTCTGGCTAGTAATTTAGGTTTGGAGAGAAAATCTATAACACAACCATCAAACTAAAGTTCTACTTTTATGAGCAAATAACATAATTAGTAAATAAAAGACAAAAAAGCTCTCCTAAAAAAACAGGTCAAATGAGTAACTCACTCAAAGGTATGTAAATTTATACAAATATAAATATGATTCTAGGCATAAATCAACATCCATTTAACTTGTTATTTACAAACTTATTTTACTTTGAATAAACAAACTCAAAATTTTTTATTTTTAGGTTCAAGAACTATAACCGTGTATTGACCCGTAAATCAAAATAGAAAAAGAAAATACTCGATCTCAAAATTAAAATAGGAAAAATACTCGGTTTTGCATACGATGAACCCTAGCTTAAAGGTATTCAAATGCATATAACACAAAAGGGTAAATAAAAAGAATCACTAAATCAAATATAAAGTTCACTATAAAGTCAAAAAGGTGAAACTGTCAAAGTAAATACCTTTTGATTCTCCTCAAAATTTTATGACTAACTTCCAACTTCCATCCTCTTCTTCCAAAACTCATTCCCTCCGGTTCAACCTATCAACTCTCACATCCCCACGCTACAATATTCCATTAACCAACTGACCCGACCCGACTGCAATCATCCTTGCCACCGGCCCACTATAATCCTCCACGTTTGGTGCCAATTCACCCATCATTCTTTTCTTCAAATCGAACTACATGAAAAGAAAAAAAAAAGTATTTAGCTCAATTTCTAAATGAATAAAAAACAAAGTTCAAAGTGTAGGAAGTGATTTAGACCATTGGATGAGTGTTTTTAATGGTTTAGATTATTTTGGTGTCAATTTAGTAATTTATTTGTATTTTAAATAATGAATGATTTGATTGATGAAGGACAAAAAAAGTCATTTGACGTGTTTTAAAATAGGTAAGTAACCGTCATTCAATAAACCACTCCTTCAATCTCGCAAACTTCTCTCTCTCTCTCTCCCCCGCACTTATCACCTTCGATACTAAAAAACAACCAAAATATCCTAAAATCATGGATGCAGATATAACACAATGTGAAGAAACCAGAAACTGATAAAACACAACATGATGGGTAAAGAGAACTAGAAATTTTTTATAGATGTTGGGTGTGTTTTATATTGTGTTTTTCAGACACTGGTGTGTTTTATGTTTAAGGGGTGTGTTTTATTGTGAAAAAGTGATGTAACACGATGTGAAGAACTTAGAAACTGATAAAACACAACGTCAAGAAACAATTAATGTGTTTTATGTTTCAGACTTTGGATTCAGATGAAAGATGATATGAATGTGAGATGAAATATGCTATTAATGTGGTGTATGTAACTGAATCAATCGTGAGTTTAGGAAATAAGGGTTTCCATAAAAATCTGAATTAATTATTGTAACACCTCGAAAATTCACGTCCTATAAAGTGTTGACACGTGTCATATGTTTGAACGTGTGAAAGAATGTTTTGAAAGGACTAAAGTTGACAAACATGAAAAGTATATGAAAATACGAGTTCTAAATGTCAACAGTGAATAAATATATTGTACATTAACCCTACATGATGCTCATACCTTCAAACGAATAAATCATGGATCATACGAAGCTAAATATGAAAGAAAGTGAGAGATTACAAACTGCAGGGGTTAAATGTGTCAACATGTTTAAGTTATACATCTGAGTGACCTTTTGACAAACCCGAAGCTTTGTAACGGTTAATTATGCTCACTAGAATGCATGATATAAATTTCATAAAGTTTCGTTATCGTATGAGAAAATTATGATCAAATTTGTATGCGAGGGGTTAAAGCGTTAACGTTGAAAGTTATGACTTTTCGGGTTAACCAAAAGTGTCCAGGGACTTGGCAAGGTGGGTACAAGTCTTAAAGCCCTTGTACGTAAATAAGAAGGGGTCAAATTGCAAGTATTAAGCTTAGTTGACCTTTCGAAGAGCCAAGGGATAAGGATGCGGAAAATAGAAAATGTGAAATCTGATAACAGGGTCCAGGCGGGCCGCGTAAAAGACCTTAAGGTCTTACGCGGGCCGCGTCAGACCATCAGATGCAGAAACATCACACAACAGCCTGTTTGAGCGTTTAACCGACTTATAACAGATATTTTCTCATCATGGGCGACCCCTAAGTGCCTCCTAGAACCTTAGGGACATGTGTTAACAATCAGGGACCAATGGTAGTGTTGTGTGTCAAAGATCTAAGAAGATTAGAACACTATAAAAGGCCCTCATGTTTCACCACTTTGATCACACCTTCTTGTGCAATTCTGGAGCCTTTGGGAGCTTAAGAGCAGGCACGAGACCTTCCTAATCAAGCATAGGACTTTAGTAAGTTTGCTAATCCTTCCTCAGTTAAGTTTTTGCTTAGTTATAGCTTAAAAGTCAAACCGTCATAATTAACGGTTGACTTTAAGATTAATCACTAATGGTCCAGTGATTAGTCGAATCAAAAGTAGTTATAAGTTGGTAATTATGTGGGTAATAAACCCTTAAAAGGGTTCCCCCTGATTCCCACTCTAACTAGGTCAAATGTCGGGTCAAACTTACTAATAAAAAGTCAACAGGATACTTAAATTCTAATTTATGCATAATTAACAATGTAGAACACATACAACCTGTTCGATCATTTATATAACTTGGTAATTAATGTAAGAACATGTCTAAACATGTTCAACCCGACAATTTCCTGTTTAGACCCGGTTCGGAACCGAAAGTCGCAAAGCTTTGACTTTTGCTTTGACTTCAGTTCTGACCCGTTATGGTATGTTTTAGAAATACCTTAGAGCTTCATTTGGACCAGGTTACATGCTAGTATAACCCTCTGTGATTATACACCATGGTTCATTAGTTAACCAATTAATACGCATGATTCCGTTAAATGCTCATATGTTGACCATTATGCCATTTTCACCTTAAAACGTGATTTTTGCAAATGTAAAAGAGTAGAAACTTTAGTTACTGATATATAAACTTGTAGCCAAAGTTTGACATCAGTTTGAGGTATAGTTTGAGAGTTATGCTCATTCGCGCAAATTGAAAGCTTTATGTTAATTAAACGGCGTAATTAGCGTATAGCCTAGTTAAGCCTACTTTTTGATAACAAAATATTTACCCACTGATGTAATATATTATTTTGGGATTTTTGAAGATTTTTAATTAATTTTAGGCTGAGCATAACCCATAGTCGTAGGCTTAATCCGGTAATTGTAGGTTTTGCCCTTACGGGCCATAAAATGAGTTTTACATATCTAATCAACTCCAAACCTTTTGCTACTGATCCTAAATGATAAATAAATTATTTTAGGCCTTTTGGAATGATAAAAATATCAACTTTGTATATAGAACCCGGAAACGGCTTCTAATCGCCTTATTAAGCGTTTTTAGCGCATAGTATGTACTAGAACTATTTTTAAACATACAAGGGTGATACCTACTGATATTTTAGGTAAATTATAATAATTTAACAGTAAGCAAAAGTTGTTTAACTCAGACCTCAGTTTTGAGCTTTTCGACTTATGTGAAATTACCAAAATGCCCATACGGTGCATAGTTTGGTTATAATTGATAAATTTCACATATATACTTTACCCTACTGTTATAACTTAATAAAATAAGTATTTTTGTTGATTATATCAGACCTGTAACTCAGGTAAATACTTAAACTCTTTTATAATCTTTTAAATGACCAAACTACCCCTACGGGGCATAGTTTGTGTTTAAATTCGTTTCGGGCATAATAAAAGACATCTTACTGATGTCACAACATATTTGAAGCATATTGACTTAGCAAACATGTATATGGCTTTTACGGATACCCGTTGCGCTTATTACGCGTTCGGTTCGGTTTATGTAACAAGTTTACATAAATTAGCCGAAACGGGTCAAACCTTATCGGTTTTATCTCAAAATCCAGAGTGTGTATGAAATACCCATATTAAGCAAGTCTCTGAACTTGTCGGGTCTAAATCACATTCTATCCGGTCTTCGCTTAATAGTGCGTACGAACCGTATCATTGAAACTAACCGGTCTAAGCTTAAGCTTAACTAAAGACCCGTTAGGATTCTAATAGGTTATTATAAACCTTCGTTCCAGATTAGGAGCCCAGCAAAAGTACTTGCATTTGCTGTATTTGATTGATACTTTGCTCAGGTAAATACTCTTAACTTATTTTCCCTATACGGGCTTGGGATACGGTACTATAAAAGTATCGCTTGGTCGGGTATGTAGTCATTTAAATCGGACTGTGATTAATGTATTTACATAACCCGCTTTATTCTGTATTATTTGATGTATGGCCCTTGGGGGTTAAATGACCATGTCCCGGATATCCTTGGCATCATTTTACGAAATGGCCACGACCTAAGCACGGGGTGTAGGCGTACACCTGACAGATGCATTATGTAAAAACTGGTAATCCACGTAAAGGAATCAACCTTGTGGGCATTATACCTGTGGCGTGTCAGTTAACTTAAACCGGCTCTTCTAACCGGTGCTAATGGACGGCAAATAAGTAAATCTGTATACAAGATTATATACAAATAATTGTCCCAAGTTATAAAGATATTTTATGCCGAAGTGCATTCAAATCAATTTACAAACTCTTTTCAAAACGAGTCAGTTGAGTTGTATTTACCAGTGTAAACTGACGTATTTTCCAAAAAGGTTAAGTGCAGGTGCTAGACGAAATAGGCTGGCTACTCCAGGCATCATTACTCAAGTCTCGCAAGCTCTAGATGTCAAAGTCTGTTGAACTATTGTTTCTATTTTATTTTCAATCCGTCTGTGGATAAACAATCGACTATTGTGATACTTGATATTACAACATTATATTCGGTTGAATTATATCTTACAATTTGCTTCCGCTGTGCATATTAAATATTGTGTTGTTTGACTATTATGTTGCCAACCACGTCACGATACTCCCCACCGGGCCCACCGGTGACTCGTGGAAAACGGGGTGTGACAATTATCGGTAATTATCTCTCCCATAAATAACTTATTTAATGAATTACAATTATACCCTTTCATTAAAGTACTAGAGATGACACATGTCATCACTAAAACACTTCCTAGGAAAAACTCACTTTGTAGCTAACTCCCACCCATAATCTAGATATACGATTTATTTAAATTTAGAATCGAACACATATCATTTTGGTGAAGGAGAATGTCAACAATGCGATAAAAGCCATAAAGAACAACATTCAAACTCAACTATGTAGATATTCATCTTTTTTACGCTCAAATTTATATTTATTGTTACTTTTTCTAATTTATGGCTTCATGTTTACACATAAAATGTCTTTCAATAAAATAAAACTGAGATTTTTTTGCAGCCTTTATTTATTTATGAGTAAAATGCACGGATAGTCCATGTGGTTTGGTGAAATTTCACCTGTAGTCCCCAACTTTTCAAAATTACACTCTTAGTCCCTGTGGTTTGACGATTTGTTACTCGGATAGTCCCTGGAGTGGATGGGGGTTAGTTTTCTCCGTTAAATGAATATAAAATGACAAAATTACCCTTCACCTTCTCCACTCTGTCATCTACAAACAGTGAAATGTCAATTGAAGGAAATCGATTCAGAACAAACAGTTCAATCGCTACAATCTCCACTTAATAATTTGCTAATCAACGACTGAACTGAAACTGAGTAACAACTCAAGAAGCAATTACAACAAGCTACTAGTCTGTAACTAACCATATCATCAACACAACACTTCAATTGTATGCACTTTAAGTTATAAACATCAAACACCTACATCTACGATTTCTGCTTAATTATCTGCTAATAAACGGAATTGAAACTGAAAACAACTCAACAAGCAATTAGGGCTAAATAGATTGTGAAATTGAAGAGATCGATTATTACGTAATTTGATAGGGAATTAGAAGGGGAACAGCAGACGGAGGGAGTTGGGGTTAGATTGCAGGTGGTGGTTGATGGAATCTAATGGTGGTGGTGGACGATAGTGCATCGGTCATTAAAACCTCGCCGGAAACCCACAACAATACCACAGGTACCCATCATCGCCGGAACCCTACAACCCAAACCACTGTTGTAGCATGGGTAGGTGGTGGCAGGTGGTCGTGTGGGAGTGGGTGGTGGCAGGTGGTGGTGCTAGACGCTGGTGGCGGCAGGTGGTGGGGGGTTTTCCTGAGAGAGAGGGTAGAGAGAGTATAGAGAGAGAGAGTAGAAAGAGTCACAGTTGTGTTTATATATATGTGTTTATAAAATTTTCTTATATTTTAATAAAATCAAGGGGTAATTTAGTAATTTCACATAGACTTAACGGAGAAAACTAACCCCATCCACTCCAGGGACTATCCGAGTAACAAATCGTCAAACCACAGGGACTAAGAGTGTAATTTTGAAAAGTTGGGGACTAGAGGTTAAATTTCACCAAACCACAGGGACTATCCGTGCATTTTACTCTAAATTTTCTTATATTTTAATAAAATCAAGGGGTAATTTAGTAATTTCACATAGACTTAACGGAGAAAACTAACCCCATCCACTCCAGGGACTATCCGAGTAACAAATCGTCAAACCACAGGGACTAAGAGTGTAATTTTGAAAAGTTGGGGACTACAGGTGAAATTTCACCAAACCACAGGGACTATCCGTGCATTTTACTCTTTATTTATTTTGTGTAGTTTCTAAATGTGCAATTTCGACCATCTTTTGAGTAAGTTGATCATTAATATATTTATCTCTAAGTTAAACATGAACCCCTTTTAAAACTTGATCTGTTGTTGCCACACAACTCAACTCCCAAAAACACCCCAACTCATCTCCCAAATATCACCTGTTTTAAAACTGGATCTATTGTTGCTTCATCTTCAACCGTTAAAACTAATGAAAACGTTAATGAGGGAACAACTTCTACAACATACCTGAAAAGCATCAACTGCAATGTTTAGCAAAACTATAGAAGTAGCTAGGGGTGTAAACGAACCGAACGAACACGAACAAAGCCATGTTCGTGTTCGTTCGTTAAGGAAATTAACATGTTCGTGAACTGTTCACGAACGCATACCGAACATAATTTTATGTTCATGTTCGTTCGTTAAGGAAATTCAGTTGTTCACGAACAGTTTGTGATCACTGGTCTCGAACACAAACATACGCAAGCAAGCACAAACTAACGCAAGCAAATAAAAAAGAACGCAAATGTATATTTAACTTGAAAATAAAAAAATAAAAATAGTGTTATCCTTAAACATTGGATATAAGTAGTTAAATACAACCATCAAATGATAAATCAAAACACAAGAAGTCTAATACACCACCAAACGATGAATCAACTTTAACTAACTTAGACATAATTATCCCCAAAAATGTCTTAACATGTCCAAATTTTAGCTAACTTAAAAAAACAGGGTTTCAAGTTTTCAATATGTTTAGATAAAAGGTTTATTATTTATTATTTTTTAATATAATCAAAGGAACACAAACGAACATAACCGAACATATTACCGAATGTTCACGAACGCCGTCAAACGAACGAGACATGTGTTCGTGTTCGTTCACTAAGCTACCCGAACAAAATTTTTTGTTCGTGTTCGTTCGTTAAGCTAATCGAACGAACATAAACGAACTTCCCGCCGAATGGTTCACGAACTGTTCGTTGAACGTTCGGTTCGTTTACAGCCCTAGAAGTAGCTCTAGAAAAGAAAATTCCCATTCGAGCTACAACTGAATCTGATCAAACATCAGTGGCGTACCCATGAATTTTTCTATAGGGGTGCGAAGTATTTTTAAAGATTTTAGGCCCCTGGGTATATATAAAAAAATCGGTTCATATCGGGTCGGGTCATGTAAAACTAAAAAACATCAAACTAAAATTTATATAGCCATCAAAAACATGTCAAACATCATTATAAACATGTTTAAAATTGTGCCCTATAGGTTTTCATTTTTTGAAATCTATACAAAACATCATTTAGAGTTACTTTTCTAATGGTTCCTCATAAGAAATCTTGCCAAAACTTCGCTACTCATGGTTTCTATCACATATAAATCGATCCATAATTTTTAATTTTAATTTTTAGCCCTAGTATAGTCTAGAACAACAAAAAAACATTAAAACAACAAAATCATGCTACTAAATCTAGAACAGCAAAAAAAATATTAAAATACATAAAATTTCAACGCTTTTAACATCTCTATAACTCTATCTCTCCTAAAAACCACAAAAAAAAAAAAACGAAGATACCTCGTTAAATTTTGTATTCCAGGTGGTGGGGTGGCCGGAATCAAGCTTTTCCGGTGAGAATGCAGCCGCTACCGTCGTGCCTGTTGACTGCTTTCGTGCGTTGGTAGTTACCTCATCGCATGGTTGAGGTGCTCGTTAGGGAATAGCATATGGTATTCGGTATCGCTACTTTTAGGAGTTTTTGGTACCGGTACTTTCGTTTTGATATGGTATCGGTGAAATACTGATTTTTACCTTCGAAGAAACATCACTAGATTCATCTACCAACAACCCAAACATATCATCTTTAATTTCTGCACAAATGCTTTTTGTTACTTCCTTTGAAAAGCATTCAATAATCTCCTTTTGTATCTTTGGCGATGTCAATTTATTGTTTGTTTTGGCGTTCCCTAATGTGCACTTACCAATTTCCGGGTGGTTAGTACTAATCAAGTTTAACATCGAAAGAAAAATACCTTGAGAATTAGATTCTTCCGATTCATCATGGCCACGAAATGGTAAAGAGTTTTCTAAACAGAATCTAGCACTCATAACAAAACCAAGTAATCGATAATAATTTGCAATAATTTCTTCTTTAGTCAACTTCTTTACATTCACGTCCATGGATTGTTTTTGATTCATGAGATTGTGACATTTTTGTGCTGCCTTTAAATGATGACTATCAACATTTCCAACATGTTCCTTTGATGAACCCTTTTTACTCCAATCACAGAAGCCTTTAGAACTAGAAGACCATGTATCTCTTCCGCCTTGATTACCAACATCTTCTTTAAACAAGTAACAATATAAACATATACTTTGTTTGCTTTGATGCTATACACTAACCAACTACAATCATTAAACCAACTAACAACAAAACGTCTTTTTTTCCATAAAAGTCTCTAACAGGAAATTTATGACTACGCGGTTGAAAAGCCCCTTCAACAAGATATGACCTTCTTATGTCATCTATTTTATTTTGGTGATAACTAGCAATAGGTGGCCTATCATATGGATCCGAAGGAAGATCATTCAAATCAATAGTACCTCGTGTTGTTGGAATTGAAGTTGTAGGATGATCACTCAGACCCTAACTTAACTTTGCTGATGTACTCTATCTAACATGTTCACCTAGTAGACCACGTTGAGTAGAATCAAATGGCTGTGGCTTGAGTGCTCGATGACGAAGGTCTAAATCCGATTAGCGTGTGAGGTTCTGCCGTTCACCCTCTTGGTGATTCCTGGTCTAAACCTTCCATCCTAATCAGTTTTCTTCCTGAATCCATTCGCCTCTTGAACAACTATGTTTCGGTCTTCCTTTTTCTTTTTGGTTGGGCTGTGGTTGTCGTTTCTTGACTGATTAGCAGGTCTGTTTTGGTCGCGGCTATCGGAGTATAGTTTAGCTAGACTTGAAACGAATCCTATTAATCTCTTAAAGATCCTGGTTCCACTCCTTTCCTTTCGTTTTCTATGGAGTTTGGGGGTAGAAGGGGTCACTTCGGCAGAAAAAACTATATCAGTAATGATGGACGGAACACGATTTTGAGTAGAAAACAAGCGAGACAGGAGAAACTCTTCCTTAACAGAGAAGCTCGGCTTCGTAATGCTACTTCCTTTGTCATCTCTAATCTCCCAGATCATTGCAACCGTGATATGCTTTGGAAGGCCTTTGAACATGTGGAGAACCTCGAAGATGTGTTTGTGCCGTTCAAGAAGGATAGGGGCGGTAACAGGTTTGGTTTTATCAAAATTTCTAATGTTCAAAATACTACTGTTTGGATAGATAAGTTGAAAGCAGTAAGAATAGAAGGAGCTGTGATCGATGTTAACTTGGCTAAGTTCGATAGATTTGGGTCCAAGATCGAACATCATAAAGAGGGGGATAGGGTGTCTGTTTTCTCTCGGCTAAAAGTGGCGGAACCCGTTGTCAAAAACCCGGGCTTGAACTCGTTTCATAATCAGGCCGTCAAATATTATCGTTCAGCTGTTGCCCCAGATCTTAATGATGCGAATATAAATGTTATTGAACTACCTCCTATGAATGTATAGACTAAGAAAAAATGGGAATATAAATCTCTGGTAGGTGAAGCGAAAGACATATACATTCTAAATGATCTCAAATCGCACCTTTCGGGGATCATGGAGGAAGGTTTAGAATCTCTGGTAGGTGAAGCGAAAGACATAGACATTATAAATCTCTGTGCTGGAAGCTAACTATCCTAATGAAAATCTAGGATAACTGAAGAACAGTTATCTCAGGGCAAGGATGGAATTCTGAGATTAAATAGACGAATATGGGTTCCAGTTTATGGAGGACTTCGAGATGTTATTCTCCAGGAAGCCCACAGTTCTAAATACTCCGTTCATCCTGGAGCTGATAAGATGTACCAGGATCTGAAGGCAAATTATTGGTGGATAGGCTTGAAGAAGTCTGTAGCGGCCTATGTAGCTAAATGTTTGACATGTGCACAAGTCAAAGCTGAACATCAGAAGCTGTCAGGTTTACTACAACAGCCCGAACTTCCCACGTGGAAGTGGGAAATGGTGACAATGGACTTCATCACCAAGTTGCCAAAGACAAGGAAAGGAAATGACACAATATGGGTGATAGTTGATAGACTGACTAAGTCAGCACATTTCCTACCCATTAAGGAGACCTATAGCTCCGACATGTTAGCCCAATTGTACGTAGATAAGATTGTATCTCTACATGGCGTACCTGTGGCTATTATCTCTGACAGAGATACTAGATACACGTCACATTTTTGGAAAAGTTTCCAACAATCTTTGGGCACGCGCTTAAATTTTAGTACGACTTACCATCCTCAGACGGACGGACAGAGTGAGTGTACAATCCAAACATTGGAAGACATGCTTCGTGCATGTGTGATCGATTTAGGTGGTAGTTGGGATAACCACCTACCATTGATCGAGTTCTCATATAACAATAGCTACCATACCAGCATCAAGGCTGCGCCTTTCGAGGCCTTATACGGTAGAAAGTGTAGAACGCCCGTTTGTTGGGCGGAAGTTGGAGATGTCCAACTGACAGGACCGGAAATAGTCTTTGAAACGACGAACAAGATTGTCCAGATTCGTGACCGCCTGAAAGCTGCCAGAGATAGACAGAAAAGCTACGCAGATTTAGGGCATAAACCTCTGAAATTCGAGGTAGGTGACAAAGTGTTGCTTAAAGTATCACCCTGGAAGGGAGTGATGCGATTTGGTAAGAAAGGTAAGTTAAGCCCGAGGTACATAGGACCATTCGAGGTCATCGAATGTGTCGGATCAGTTGCTTATAAGTTAAACTTACCAGAAGAGCTCAGTGGTATTCATAATGTATTCCACATCTGCAATCTGAAGAAGTGTTTCGCTGATGAATCACTAGTCATACCACATACAGATGTGCACATAGAAGAGAGCTTGAAGTTTGTTGAAAAACCTGTGTCGATCGAGGATCGACAGGTTAAGAAGCTTCGAAGGAAGCATGTGCCTATTGTAAAGGTAAAATGGGATGCCCGTAGAGGTCCCGAGTATACGTGGGAGGTAGAGTCCACAATGAAAGAAAAGTACCCTCATTTGTTTCAGTAAATCTCGAGGTCGAGATTTCTTCTAAGGGGGTGAGGATGTAACACCTTGAAAATTCGTGTTCAATAAAATAACGACACGTGTCATGTAAGACAAAAGTGATATAAACCCGGATCTAGTTAAGGATGTATGGCAGGATTTAAAAGTGTCGTCATGTTAAATTATTGTAACACCCTTAAAAAAAATTCTGCTAGAATTGAATAATAAAGCATAAGATTTTATACAAAAGTTATCTAAATTAAAACCTTAGTTTCAAGAACCATGTTTTAAAGTAACAAGCATTAGTTATCTATGAAAAATTTAAAACATCCATAAGTTGTTTAACAACGATTTACATCATAACATCGTTAAAACAGAGTTAATTTATGCGGAAGCTTCAAAAGTTTGTGTCCGGTTCTTCAAAAGCTCGCTTGACCATCATCCGTGATCTTTAAATACCTAGAAACTGAAATGTTTATATCAAACATTAGTATTAGAGTACAAAAAAATAATACATAATCGAAACTATGATTAAAACGGATTCGATTTAACTATTTTTATGCAAACAATTACAGAATTTCTAGGACTCCACCGTAACTTACGGTACCTACCGTAAGTTACGGTGGACACTTGAAAACATATGTCTACCGTAAACCAGTTGAAACCCACCGTAAGCCTCCTGACCTCTACCGTAAGTTACGGTGACACCGTAACTTACGGTAGCCCCTGCACATATAAGTTTTGGCTTTTTGTTTGTTTTGCCCACACAATTTTCTCGAATCCTTATTCAAACAAACCAACATATTAAATTCTCGTGTTTTAATATGTCAATATTTAATCGATAACAATAGACCAATCAATCATATTACGAAGCAATATCCATGCTTTATTTGATTATTCGACCCGTTTGGCTCGTCTAAGGAATCCTCCTTTATGACGACTACCAACGAGTTCTAACCAAATTTTGACCAATTATTCAATATAGCGACATCACCGCTTTAATTCAAAGCAACCCTTATTCTAAAATTCAACTACGCATATTATAATCATCAAAATTTACTTAATGTAACGGGTCAAGTTTCATACCTTCAAAGTAGGCCTTTCAAACGTGGTTCGCCACCCGCTTGTCCACTTGACGCTCCTGCGCCCGTTCCTATAGAGTTCATTCATGATATGTTTAGAACTCTCTCTTTAAATCATAATTCGCATAATACACCGAAATACCATAATTATACGTTTAAATTTGGAATTTCAGTTTTAAGCCTTCTTAGAGGCATTTCAACAAACACTTCAAGGGCAGGTTTTTACATGATTAAACATCAAATCTCTAGTTTATCACTTAGCCCTAATTTCACATCATTCAACCTTTTACATGATTATTAATTTCTAAATTTCTGAAATCACTTCAAAATTGTCAAATTACACTAGATCAACAATCTATTTCCTAGTGTTCATCAAATTACACATAACCCACTAATCACCTACAATGGTGTTCATAGGTTTCACTAAAATTTCATATGATTTCAACTTGTATTTGTCTAGGGTTTGTCCCTAGACACTATAGTTGTTCCTAAATCATCATAATACACACATGCAACCATAATTTCAGATTTTTCCCAATTCATGAGAATTTCAAGTTGAGAGATTTCTCAAAATTTTACATACCTTGTAATCCCCTTGTGATGAGGATCAGTAATCTATGTTTGGATTTTGATTTGGGACTGAATTTGGCCTTCAATTGATTGATTTTTGTGGATGTTTAGAGTTTGAGAATGGGGGTGTCGCCCCTGCTTCTTCTTGATCGACCAGACACCTCTATTTGGGGTGTTTGGTTTATTTTTATTTGTTTCATCTAATTTAGTTTAAATTTTAACAACTAAGGCCCCTCTACTTTGTTCAACATATAGTTTGATATCTTTTAATCCTATTATAAGCTATTTCTAGACTTGTAACTAACTAGGTTAAAATTCCTAGTTAGTAAATTCTCGTTTAATTTATACTTTATAATTCTACTATAAAGTTTTGTATTTTCGGGGTGTTACAAGTCCACCCCCCTTAAAAAGGGTTTCGCCCCCGAAACCGTAGTACGTACCAAATAATGTAGGGTGGAGACGTCGCATCTCCTCTTCGGATTCCCACGTAGTGTCCGAACCTTTCCTATGCTCCCATTTAACCTTGACCTGATTAATCACTTTGTTCCTCAAACTCTTCTCTTTACGATCTAAAATCGCAATTGGTTTTACTGCATAGTTGAGGCTGTTATCCACCTCGATATCATCGTAGTGGATATGAGCAGTTTCGTCTGCTAAACATTTTCGGAGGTGTGACACGTGGAATGTGCTATGAATCCCACTTAACTCCTCGGGTAATTCAAGACGATAAGCTACTTTACCAATCCGTTCAGTGATTCTGAATGACCCAATAAATCTTGGGCTCAATTTTCCTCTTTTTCTGAATCGTATTATCCCCTTCCACGACGATACTTTTAGCATAACCTTGTCGCCAACCTGGAATTCGATTGGCCTGTTCCTTTTGTCAGCATACGCCTTTTGCCTATCTTGGGCCGCTTTCAAGTGTGCCCGAACCACATCAATCTTTTCATTAGTGGCTCGTACTACCTCTTGGTGGGCTAGTTCACGTGGACCCACTTCACCCCAACATACCGGGGTTCGGCATTTCCTACCATAGAGCATTTCGTATGGTGCCATCTTAATACTAGCATGGTAGCTGTTATTATACGAAAACTCGACTAACGGTAGGTAAACATCCCAACTTCCTCCAAAGTCGATTATACACGCCCGTAGCATGTCCTCCAATGTTTGTATTGTTCTTTCACTCTGTCCATCTGTTTGGGGATGGTACGCAGTGCTAATGAACAATTTGGTTCCCATTTGCTCTTGAAAATCTCGCCAGAAATTTGAAGTGAACCGGGTATCCCTATCAGACACGATGGATACCGGTACTCCATGACGTGCTATTATCTCGTTAGTGTAAACTTCTGATATCTTTTCTGAAGTATAAGTCTCACGAATCGGAATGAAGTGAGCACTTTTCGTCAATCTATCCACCACTACCCATATGGCATCGAAACCACGATTTGTCTTAGGCAATTTGGTTAATAGGTCCATTGTAATATGTTCCCATTTCCAAACCAGGATTTCTAACAGTTGGAGTTTTCCGTATGGTTTTTGGTGTTCCGCCTTGACTTGTAGACATGTCAAGCATTTTTCCACATACTTCGCCACATCCCTCTTCATTCCAGGCCACCAATAATTTTGTTTCGGATCATTGTACATCTTGGTCGCACCCGGATGAATTGAATATCGGGATTTATGAGCTTCATCAAGTAGAAGCGCATTCACCCCACAAGTATGTGGAACCCATATCCTTCCGGATCGAGTCTTCAACCCGTTATTCCCATCCGAAAAATCTTTTAACTGACCGATTATTCTTTCTTTCTTCCAATTTTCCTCTTTCACTGCTTCTAATTGCGCCTCTCAAATACGTTCAAGTATACCCGAGGTCACCACGAGCTGCATCGACCTTACTCTTATTGGGACATAGTCCGCTTTTCTGCTCAGAGCATCCGCCACCACATTTGCCTTTCCGGGGTGGTAGTGTATTTCACAATCAAAATCTTTCACCGTTTCTAGCCATCGCCTTTGTCGCATATTTAACTCCTTCTGATCGAAGAAGTATTTCAAGCTCTTGTGGTCGGTGAATATGGTGCACTTTACCCCATACAAGTAGTGCCTCCATATTTTTAATGCAAATACCACCGCAGCCAACTCGAGATCGTGTGTGGGATATTTCTTCTCGTGTGTCTTCAATTGCCTCGAGGCATAAGCTATAACTTTGCCCCGTTGCATCAAAACGCATCCGAGCCCCGATAGTGAAGCATCCGAATAAACCACCATGTCTTCGACTCCGTCCGGCAATGTCAGTACCGGAGCTTGAGTTAACTTTTCTTTTAGCGTTTGAAACGCTCTTTCTTGGTCGACACCCCAAACGAACTTTTCTTTCTTTCGAGTTAGCTTTGTTAGCGGTGACGCAATCTTGGAGAAATCTTGAATGAATCTCCTATAGTATCCCGCAAGCCCCAAAAAGCTTCTAATTTCTGATGGGTTCTTTGGGGGATTCCATTTTGACACGGCCTCAATCTTTGACGGATCCACCAATACTCCGTCGGCACTTATGACGTGGCCAAGGAATTGTACCTCTCGTAACCAAAAGGCACACTTAGAGAATTTCGTATACAGCCTTTCTCGTCTAAGTGTTTCTAACACTTCTTGCAAGTGGTGTGCGTGTTCAGCTTCACTTTTTGAATATACCAAAATATCACCGATAAACACGATGGCCGACTTATCCAACATTGGCTTGCAAACCCGATTCATGAGGTCCATGAAGGCCGCGGGTGCATTTGTTAGCCCAAATGACATCACGAGGAATTCGTAATGTCCGTATCTCGTGCGGAAAGCCGTCTTCGGTACATCTTCTTCCTTGACCTTTAGTTGGTGATACCCCGATCTAAGGTCAATTTTTGAAAACCAATTCGCACCTTGTAATTGGTCGAATAAATCATCTATCCTCGGAAGCGAGTATCGGTTCTTTACCGTGAGTTTGTTTAACTCCCGGTAATCGATACACATGCGCATGCTTCCGTCTTTCTTCCTCACGAACAATACCGGTGCGCCCCAAGGAGACACACTCGGCCTTATGAATCCCTTTGTCAAGCAGGTCTTGAATTTGGGACATCAACTCTTGTAATTCCGATGGTGCGAGTCGGTACGGAGCTTTTGCTACGGGTTTTGCGCCCGTAATCAATTCAATCCCGAACTCTACTTCCCCTTCAGGCGGTATCCCCGGTAAATCCTCCGGAAACACATCTTCATAATCTCGTACTACCGGTACATCTTCAATCTTTCGTGATTCTTTCTCGGGCTCATTTGCGTATATCATGAATGCCTTGCATCCTCGCTTCATAAGCTTGTGGGCTTTCAACATTGAGCATACTATGGGTGTTAGGGGTCATTTTCTTAACATACGTATCTTGACCAATATCCTGCCTTTGTTTGTCTATTTGTGACCAGGATGTTGGAAGAGGATATTGCTAACATCTTGGGTGATATCCTGAGGTTTATTGAATTAACCACGTGCAGGTTAAAGACTGAGACTTGCTAACGGTCAAGAGGACTTCTTCTCCTCAAGACTCGGACGAGTTTGTTGAAGGAGAGACGTTGAACCCGAAAGACCAGGTCTACAACGTTCGATTAAGGAATATTCGGTGGATCCCGGAAGTTTAGGATAGTTTGTTAGCTTATCTTTACTATAAATAGATGGGGGCGGATCAGTTTAAGTCACACAATCTCCACTGACACTCTCGCATACTTTCACTTTCTAGCTCATTGCAAACACCACACTTGTATTCAAATTTCGTTGTAACACTTAGTCGATCCGTACCACATCCTGCACTGTATCCTGATATTTGAAGCAATAGAAGAACAAGGCAGCTGCGATTGTCAGCTCCCGAGGTTTTATGCCGGCGATCTAGATTGATCAAGGGCTTTCCTCGTACATCTCGTGTCATTTACTTTACTTTTGCTCATTGTTTGATCATAGATACAGCTCGATATCCTGAGCCGTATCCTGAATACTGATTTCCTAATTAACTCAACAAGCACATTTTCAAGTACACTTTCTAGCACACTACCTCACTTTACTAATTTGATCACTAAATTGCTTCGGTAATTTTTGACCAAAACAACTTGGCGCCCACCGTGGGGCAAGTGGTGCTCTCTTTACTAAAAATTTTTGTGAAATCACTAATCGGCTTTCTATTTTCAAAACTTTTTGCCACATTGTCCATAATGGCCTCAAGATCAAACATGAGTCCCTCTACTGTGTCTGCTATGACTTCTGCTACTACCGGCCCGGTGCTTCCACCACCTCCTCCAAGGATGCCAGCCTCTTCACGACCTCAGGATATTATCCCTACCCGCAGTGTTCAGGAATCTGCTCCCATTCTGGCTTCTAATGATGAAATTCTTACTTTATTTGGAAGTGTGCAGGAACAAATGAGGCAGCAACAGGAAACAAACCAAATGCTTTTAAGGGAAATACAACTCCTGAAGTCTGGCTCGAGCAGATCTGCTGAGGATAATGTCACTCCCTTACACCCCAGAGTGTTGAACTTCAGTTCAGCTGTGTATACTGAGGATAACAGGGGGAATATTGTGCCCAGTCTTCCTCAGAATCATACTCCTGAAATACCCTCCTCGGTCAGGATGTCAACCATGAGGAACTCAGGATATGCTTCAGGATATGGGCAAAATCCTCCAACGGGTAACGTGTCAAATAATAATAATACTCATGCTACTAACAATAGTGGATCTTTGCAGGATACAGGTGTGACATCAGCACTTACTAGGGAACTTCAAAAGTTGAAGGACATGATATCCAGTGTACCTGGGGTGGTCCAGCCGATCCCAGAAGTGTCCCAAGACAGCCATAAGATATCTCGTTTTGCACATCCTATCTGTGATGCTGAGATCCCAAAGAGATTTCAAACCCCCAACATGAAGCTTTACGATGGAACTACGGATCCTGAGGAGCATATTGCTCAATATAGGGAAAGAATGGAGATTAACCCTATCCCTCCGGAGCTCAAGGAAGCGTGCTTATGCAAGGGATTTGGTTCTACCTTAACAGGATCAGCCTTGAAATGGCTGTTAAACGTTCCTCCTCACTCAATTACTTCGTTTGCTCATTTGGTTAATTTATTTAACAGTCAATTTTCTTGTAGTCGGAGTTTTGAGAAACTAACCAGTGATCTTTACAGGATAACTCAAGGGCCTCAGGAATCCTTGAGGGATTATGTGAACAAATTCAGTCGAGAATCCTTGGATATCCCGCATCTTGATGTTGCAACAGCTGTGCAAGCTTTTAAGATGGGATTACAAAAGGATTCTCAGTTTTATCAGGATCTTGTAATGAATCCCTGCAGGAATCTCGACGAAGCTCGTAACAGGGCTTTGAGATATATCCGTCTGGAAGATGACAGGAAAATGCAAGAAAGGATGAACTCATCTAACACTTATGAGTCAACTAACAGGAAGTCAGAATCCTCATTCAAGTCATATCGGCCTAAGCCATATGGTAGAAATGAAAACAAGAGAGTGAATGCTGTCGAAGATGAGGATCCTGAAGAGTCTGAATATTGCTTTTCTATTAATATTCTTGAATTGATGTATGCTATGCAGGGTCTAGGAGACAAGGCTAGGTGGCCTCGAAAGAATCAACAAAAGGCTGACTGGAAAGATAAGTCAAAATGGTGTGCTTTCCACGAAGATTTCGGACATGTAACTGAGGATTGCATTGCACTAAGGAAAGAAATAAGCTATCTTCTAAGCAAGGGATATCTGAAAGATCTCTTAGGGAGAAAGAAGAATAAGGGTCAGGATACTGAGCGAGCAGCATCATCTCCCGCAGATGCCAAGATAATCAACTTCATTTCGGGAGGATCCGACATTTGTGGAACTTCGTATTCGGCAGCAAAGAGACATGCAAAGGAAGCTAAGGCCGAAAGGGGAGACAAACCTGTCAGAATGACTACCCTCACAACTGACAAAGTGATCACTTTTGATGCTGACGACAGGGATACTGTCCAGGATCCTCATCATGATGCTCTGGTAATAACGTTATATGAGGCTAACCATTTTGTACGCAGGATACTGGTTGATAATGGCAGCTCCGTCAACATAATCCAACTAGAAACTCTGAAGAGAATGAATGTATCTCCAATGGATATCACTTCGAAGTCTACCGTGCTTGTTGGATTCAGTGGAGAGGCTAGAAATACAGTGGGAGAGATAAAGTTGCCAGTATACGTTGAAGGAGTCAACTCGATACAACGTTTCTGTGTGATGGATTCTCTATCCTGCTATAACATCATACTGGGAAGACCGTGGATTCACGATATGAAGGCCGTGCCATCAACATATCACCAATGCATCAAGATACCTACCCCTTGGGGAGTGGTCAAAGTTGACAGTGATCAGCAGGAGGCGAAAGAATGCTACTCATCCTCGATGAAATCCTCAACCAAACCTAGTGCAGCATAGCAATTAAAGACGCGGGCCCAGGATATCGTGGAGGATCCGGAGCAGGATGTGAAGAAAATTATCCTGGACCAGGATAATCCCGATATTTCGGTGCTCGTAGGGACCAATATCCCTCGGGATATTGAAGAACAATTAATTAACTTTTTGAAATGCAGGATGTCAACGTTTGCATGGAAGCATGAGGATATGACAGGCATATCCAAAGATATTATCACTCACAAGCTTGGAATTGATAAATCATTCAAGCCTGTGCAACAAAAAAGAAGGAAGTTTGCTCCCGAGCGGAACACTATTATCCAGGAGGAAGTTGAAAGACTATTAAAGTCCAGAATGATCAGAGAGGTTAAGTTCCCAAGATGGCTAGCAAACGTGGTTGTAGTACAAAAGAAAAATGGGAAATGGAGAGTTTGTGTAGACTACACAGACTTAAACAAAGCCTGTCCTAAAGACCCATTTCCTCTTCCCCACATTGATGCAATGGTAGATGCCACTGTCGGGCATGAAATGCTGACCTTCATGGACGCATCTTCAGGATTTCAACAGATCCGAATGGAGCCTTCCGACCAGGAGGATACTGCCTTCATGACACCAACAGGTATTTATTGTTATACAGCTATGCCTTTTGGTTTGAAAAATGCAGGTGCAACATACCAAAGATTGGTAAACATGATGTTCAAAGACAAACTGGGGGACACCATGGAGGTATATATCGATGATATGGTGGTGAAATCTAAAAAGGCTGAGGATCACCTCCAGGATATCAAGGGAGCATTTGATATCCTGGATCAATACAACATGAAGCTGAATCCTGCTAAATGCCATTTCGGAGTGGGGGCAGGAAAGTTTCTTGGATATATGGTGACAAAAAGGGGGATAGAAGCAAGCCCAGAGCAGATCAAAGCTATCCTGGATATAAAATCACCCTCAAATATGAAGGACGTACAAAGATTGACAGGCCGAGTAGCAGCTTTAAACAGGTTTATCTCGAGATCCTCAGAGAAATGCAAAGACTTTTATGATATCCTAAAGAAGAACAAAAGATTTGAATGGGGGGAGAAGCATGAAGCAGCATTGCAGGATCTGAAACGATATCTATCAACCGTACCTCTATTGATGAAGCCTGAAAATGGTGAACCACTATCCCTGTACCTTGATGTATCAGGGAATGCTGTAAGTGCCGTTCTCATAAAGGATCATGACGGTCAGCAATATCCTGTTTATTATGTTAGTAAAAGTTTGCTAGATGCTGAAACTAGGTATTCTCATTTAGAAAAATTGATACTAGCATTAGTCATGGCATCAACGAAACTTAGGCATTATTTCAAGACACATAGGATACATGTTAAAACAAATTATCCTGTCAAAAATGTGCTTAGGAAACCAGAGATGTCAGGCAGGATGGCCAAGTGGTCAGTAAAGTTAAGTGCTTATGATTTAGTATATGAACCTAGAAATGCCATAAAATCTCAGGCTTTAGCTGACTTTGTGGCTGACTTTAGTAGTGACATTCAGGACGAGGTAGACCTAGAAGTTCAACAGTTAGGAGAATCCTCAGGATCCTGGACATTATATACTGACGGTGCATCTAATGTAAGAGGAGTAGGATTAGGAATACTACTAAAATCGCCACAGGGGGACATATTACCCCAGGCTATTAGGTGTGAATTTCCTGCTACTAATAATGAAGCAGAGTATCAGGCTTTAATTGCAGGATTAGAATTGGCTAAGAGCATGAGTATCAAAAAATTGCAAGTATATGTTGACTCTTTGTTAATTACTAACCATTTTAATGGATCCTATGCAGTTAAGGGTGAGAAACTAATCGAATATCTCGATATTCTCAAAAAATTAGCAGGATATTTCGATGTTTTTATACTTGAACAGGTACCAAGGGAGGATAATGCTGAAGCGGATGCCTTAGCAAATTTGGGATCATCGATCAGGATACCTGAAGGGACGCAAATACCAATATTACATGTCTTATATCCTGCAATGAATCCTCAGGATAAAGAAGTAGCTGGTATTCAGGATCCTGGAGCAGAACATCCTGAAGAGGATCCTAAATCCTGGACGGCTCCAATCATGAGATATCTCAAAGAAGGACAGATCCCTGGAAATGAAAATCCTAAGGCATTTAGGATGAAGGTATCACGATTCACTATTATAAATAATATTTTATACAAGAAATCTCTTGCAGGACCGTATTTAAGATGCTTGGAGGATCCTGAAGCCAAAGAAGTACTTCAGGATATACATGAAGGGGGATTGTGGTAACCATGCTGGGGGCAGGTCGTTATTCTCAAAAGTGTTAAGGACAGGATATTATTGGCCAACAATGAGAAAAGATGCCGCAGAATATGTTCGAAGATGTGACGCATGTCAAAGACATAGTAACATACTGCATCAGCCGGCTGAACCATTATATCCTATTGTTTCCCCTTGGCCATTTATGAAGTGGGGTATGGATATAGTGGGAAAGCTACCAAAAGCTCCGGGAGGAAAAGTCTTTATGCTAGCAATGACGGATTATTTCTCTAAGTGGGTTGAAGCAGAAGCATTTGTTCAAGTTAGAGACCAAGAAGTAGTATCCTTCATCAAGAGAAATATCCTGACCAGATTCGGAGTACCAGCCTAGGTAATTTGTGACAATGGTTCTCAGTTCATAAGTAAGAGGACTACTGACTTTTGCAAGAGTTGGGGAATCAAAATGATTACGTCTACTCCGGTACATCCTCAAGCAAATGGACAAGCAGAATCCTCAAACAAGATAATTGTCAATAACTTAAAGAAAAGGCTTGGAGCCAAAAAAGGAAGATGGGCAGAAGAACTACCCTTTGTTTTATGGGCTGATAGGACAACGGTAAAAATGCAACAGGCCAAACCCCATTTTCCTTGGTGTTTGGAGCAGAAGCAATGATTCCAACGGAAATGACAATACCTACTGCAAGATCTATCTTAAGTGATCCTGAGCAGAATCCTGAAGCCTTGAGTCAGGATTTAGACACTATAGATGAGAAGAGAGATGCGGCAAGGCTAAGGATGGCAGCATATCAACAGAGAATATCCAAGGCATATAACAAGAATATTAGGACCAGAAGATTTAAGATTGGAGATTGGGTGTTAAGAAAGGCTTTTCAGAATGCTACTAATCCTGCCGATGGCAAATTAGCTCCAAAATGGGAAGGACCATACGAAGTTGAATCAGAAGCAGGGAAAGGAGCATACAGACTCAAGAATATGGAGGGGGATATGCTACCGAGATCTTGGAATGCTATACACCTTAAGCTCTATTTCAAGTGAGTTTAGAATTTAATTTCTAACTCAGGATGGTATGAATTCTACCTTTTTTAAATATGTTTGGTTTAATTTGTTCTTTGTAATCCAATACTGACTTAAGCATCGGAGGGGTGTTAGCTAAGCTAACACCCACCTTAGTTTACAATTGTATTGCAAGATATGTTTCAGGATATAGCTCCAGGATATGTACTCAGGATAACTCGAAAGATTAGAGGATTGGCCCCCTCTCTCACGTTTAAGGGATACTGATCCCTTCACAGGTTTAAAGGTATTCACCTTTCTTCCGAATTGGGTTTAAACACCCCGCCTGGAGCGCAAGTTATTCAGGGATAGTTCAAGGTGGTGGGACCAGTCCATGTAAAAGTGGCTGACAATTTCGTTACTGTTGGCTATATCCTGAATCCTAAAGGTATATGAGGATTGATCACCCTCTCTCACGAAAGGGTATTTTCATACTCTCTAAGGTTTAAATGTTTTCACCTTTCTAAGTCTTGGAGTTTATACACTCCCGCCTGTAGCGCATGAAAATTTGGGATTTTCCCCGGGATACAAGGGATTTATCTCCAGTACATCCTTGGGTTTTACCCTTGGGACGTAAAAAATTGCCAAGGCAATGGAAACTGACATTCAGTAGATTTCTAAAGTATTTGAAGACATTGTACACAGGGGACATCCCTGCCAAGATGGTGATGTAAAGCTAAAAGGATGAGGCTCGGAACTAATGCACTAAGTACCTTGCACAGGGGACACCATCGTTGGGAGAGTTGCAAAGGGATTGAAGTTTGGTAATAGGTTTATACCCTATTTCTGGTATGATCTTTCCTTTGTAAACGTCGTCTAAGTTTTTAGTAACATTATTTTAAGTATCCTGATATATTCTCAAAGTCCTTTTCAGGATATTTGATCAGGGTGTTTGAAACTAGTATTAGTTTGGAACTCTGATCATTTAAATATTATCAAAACTTGGTTTTGAAAAGATAGACTGTTTTTCACTTTCTAAAGAAATTTTTACAAAGTTGAAGGAACGTTTGGAAGTTCTATCTAATAAAAGGTTTTTACAGTATATCGCTGAGCATACTGATCGGGATATTTTATAAGATAACAGTATGAAATTTTTTGCAAAGCTAAGAGTTGCACTAAGTAATACAAGACAACAGTGAATAAGTCAAAAGATAGTTATATTATTAACAAGTCAAAAGTTGTGCTTTTGGTTTCACCCCAAACCGAGGCCCATCCGCCAAAAGCACAATTAGTTTTTACCATACTTGTGTAACGGTTGCAGGATATATCTCAAAATATGACCTGTCCACCTACAACCGTTATCACATTCAAAACAAGTTATACTAATTGATGACCAAGGGCTTCGTCCTAAAACCTAGGACCCATCCACCTTTGGTCATCACATTGTTCTAGTGCAGGAAATGTAAATTGTTCAAAGACAGGAAAAGTAAATTGTTTATGCAACCACAACCATGAAATTAAAAAGTGGGCTCCGGCCTTGGCACGTATATCCATCATCGCCCACTCCGCTGCCTAAGGGGCAGCACCCTCTTGAACAGCAACCTCCTTCCCAGCGTTTGCACCAGCATCAGCCTCAGGATTCTTCTCGGCATCATCACCAGCATTGGCCGCTTCCTCTGCCGCCTTAGAAGGCTCTTCACCAGTACGTTTTGCAGGATGAGCAACGGGATGACCTCCGAGGCCTTGTAGTTTCTCCTCCCAAGCCTTTACATTCCAGGAGGGGCATTCAAAACCCAAATCCATGGCCTCATAAGCCATCCTTATCCTGGCTTGGAGAAGAGAGACGGCCATAGATGTTTTTAGGCTATCCCGGTATGAGCTCATATTCTGCTGATATTGAAGAAGAGCGGCATCTAGTTTGGCTTTAGCATCCTCATTGGCTTTGTGGAGAGTAGCTTGGTGATCCCGGATCATTGCCTTGTATTTGTCTTCATAATGTTGGGATTTAGCAGCTGCAATGGTTCCTTGGTCGGCTATGGTGGCCTCAGCTTTCTCCAGCTTGATCTCCAACATCTTGTTAAGCCCACAAGCGTCTTCATACAAGTGCATAAGACGATCCAGACCCTATCAATAAAGACACAGGTATTGATGTAAAAAATAAGCGGGATAAGGGCTAACATACTTGTTTGAGGAATGAGGTGGCTTCGTTGAACCCATGATTCTCGAGAGAGAATGTTTCAGAAACAGATGGGGAGTCTGTCTCCTTTCTCTTCCGAGAGCTGGATGCCCGGGTCCTGGATGCCGGAGGGCCTTTGGGAGCAGAAACAGTCTTCGAGGAGGTAGGCTTTGGTGTAGCAGACGGCTTTGGCTTGGATTCTTGTTTGATGGGTTCAAGGCTGGAGTAGCAATCCAACTCATCAAGTTCAAAACCTTCAAGGTTGACGACTGGTACTACACAAGGGAAGATGTTCTTAAATTTATCATACTTTTGAAAGGTAATTTATATATGTTGAGAATGTGCTTACCAGACATTTCTGAGCTTGATTTCTGGCTTGAATCGGTAAGAGACAGGGAGAAAGTTCTTTCACTAGCAGGAAGACGGTAGATTTCTTCGATCTTGGATTCGGATTCTGCACTGGGAGGCACTAAATCTCTGAAATTCGCTGCATAAAAACATCAGGATATAAGTCTGGGATACAGTTTGAAGATATAATTGGGGATATTCCTAAAACCCTAAATCCTACCCTTGGTTAACCATTTAACCGGTAGATCGAAACCCTTGTCAATAGAGTCTCTTTTTACGAAAAAGAATTTTCGTCGCCATCGATCCTCGTTCTTGGTGGCTTTAAGAACCAGAGGGTTCTTGGAGGTAGAAAATAGAAGATAACGATGGTTGCCATGGGATCTCAACCGGTATGCTATAGGAAGGTCCTCAACAAGTAGGTTAGGAAAATGACGAGATTTGATTTGATCCAGCACTATTAAAACTCGCCAAACCATTGGCATAACCTGGGCGTAACTAAGGCCGGTGAGGTCGAAAAGGCTAGAAATAAAGGGTGGAAACGGGTACCGGAGTCCAAGAGAGAAGGGGTAGGCGAAGAAACAAACCCATTCATCGGATATTGCATCTGATCGGGTTTCCCGATCAAAAGGGCGAAAGACTGTTCCGGTGGGGAAGGCACCGGAATCTTTAAGGACAACGATGTCGGCATTGTTGAAGCAGCAGATCTCCTTTGCTGGATCAACAATCAAGTTCTGGCTTACGAGGCTTGAGGCTGGTCGGTCCGGTCGGGATTTCGTTCGTGGTGCCATAAAAAGTATTGAGGAAACTAAAAGCGATTCAAGAAAGAAGGATAGAAAGGGAAATACCTGATGTCCGCTTGAAGATAAGGATAACTGTAATAAGGAGTCCCTCGGTTAATATAGGATGAATATAGGGGGGTAAAGAGTAAATAATGCTTTGGAAGTTGCACCACTGTCATTTCAAGGGTCTAGTCGTATTAATTACCTTAAGTTATGAGGTGAAACTTTTGAAATATATCCGTTGGATTGGTATCCCAACCGATATATTTGGGGACAATTGTTAGGGGTCATTTTCTTAACATACGTATCCTGACCAATATCCTGCCTTTGTTTGTCTATTTGTGACCAGGATGCTGGAAGAGGATATTGCTAACATCTTGGGTGATATCCTGAGGTTTATTGAATTAACCACGTGCAAGTTAAAGGCTGAGACTTGCTAACGGTCAAGAGGACTTCTTCTCCTCAAGACTCGGACGAGTTTGTTGAAGGAGAGACGTTGAACCCGAAAGATCAGGTCTACAACGTTCGATTAAGGAATATTCGGTGGATCCCGGAAGTTTAGGATAGTTTGTTAGCTTATCTTTACTATAAATAGATGGGGGCGGATCAGTTTAAGTCACACAATCTCCACTGACACTCTCGCATACTTTCACTTTCTAGCTCATTGCAAACACCACACTTGTATTCAAATTTCGTTGTAACACTTAGTCGATCCGTACCACATCCTGCACTGTATCCTGATATTTGAAGCAATAGAAGAACAAGGCAGCTGCGATTGTCAGCTCCCGAGGTTTTATGCCGGCGATCTAGATTGATCAAGGGCTTTCCTCGTACATCTCGTGTCGTTTACTTTACTTTTGCTCATTGTTTGATCATAGATACAGCTCGATATCCTGAGCCGTATCCTGAATACTGATTTCCTAATTAACTCAACAAGCACATTTTCAAGTACACTTTCTAGCACACTACCTCACTTTACTAATTTGATCACTAAATTGCTTCGGTAATTTTTGACCAAAACAATGGGATTGCCTCCTTTTTCGCCATAGATGGTGACGTGTTTCCCGCTCGGAGATGTTAGTTTTATCTCTTTACGAAAACACACGACCTTTGCATGGTGCTGAGATAGCCAATCCATCCCAACGACTACTTGAAATTCCCCCATTGACATTGGGATTAAGTCTATCAAGTATTCCTCATCGTCGATGCTTAATTTGCAGCCTCGACAAACATCATAAACTATAAAACTTTTGTTGTCCCCTATTTCAACTTCTAAGGGCACATATAATTTTGTCAATACAAAAGAAGGATGTCGAATAAATCCATGCGAAATGAAGGATTTATTCGCACCCGTATCAAACAGTACACGTGCTGGAATTGAGTTAATTGTGAATATACCTGAAACCACATCGAGTTCTGTCTTTGCTTCGGCCGCGGTAAGTTGAAAGGACCTAGCCTTCGCTTTGGGAGCTTCTGTTGGAGACTCTTTTGTGTCCCTCTTTCCCACCAACTCGGGGCATTCAGATTTCTTGTGACCGGGTTGATAACATTTGTAACAAACAGAAACTTTTCTGGGACATAACGATGCGGTGTGCCCCGTCTTCCCACATACCGGACACGGCTTGTCTTTGAAGCGACACTCACCCTTGTTCCCCTTTCCACATACTTTACAACCTGGCGACCCGCCTTTAGCATCCACTTTCTTTCCCGATTTAGCAGTTCTAGCTTTCTTTGTAGGGCTTGGATTCACATCTTGTGCCCTCCGCTCGCCCCTTTCTACTTGTTTCTTTAACTCTATTTCCCGGTCCCGGGCGGTGTTGATAATCTCCGTGAGGGTTTCATACTTTGACGGAGTCATGAACTCACGGTACTCGGCACTCAACATGTTGTAATAGTAGTATATCTTTTGCTCTTCAGTGGTGACTAACTCGTCACAAAATCTCAGCTTATCCATGAAGATGCCCGTGACCTTGTCAATTGTTTCACCCTTTTGTCTTAGCTGGATGAATTCTTCCTTGATCCTGTTAATAACCGCTTTGGGACTGTGGTGTTTAAGGAATGGTACCTTAAACTCGTCCCAAGTCATAACCCTCACCGCTTCGGCTCCCATTTCCTTCTTTTTGTTATCCCACAAATCCTTGGCTTGATTTCTCAATTGGCCCGTTCCGTAAGCAACAAAGTCGCCTACATCACAATGGGTCCGTTCAAACACCCCTTTAACATCACTTATCCATCTTTGGAAAATTATCGGATTAACCTCCCTGTTATAGATTGGCGGTTTACACGCCATGAATTCCTTGTATGAACATCCTTTGCGTTCTCCCGTTTTCTCCTTCATAAGGTTGACAATATCCTCCAACCTTTTAACTTGCTCTTCGACAAGCGACAACACCGTGTTTTGAATTTTGTCTATAAACCCGGATAGACTTCCTTCAATTGCCTTCCCTACCTCTTCGGCAATTATCTCTTTCATTTGTTCGGTGCTTGTTTGCACCGGATTATCATCATTCCCATCCAACATCTTGAAACTGAAATGTTTACATTTAAACATTAAACATTTCATTTATAACATTGCTTCATTTGTTTCGGTTTAGCCAAGTTCCTAACTTGCTTTAACCGTTCACATTTAATGCACTTTCCGGGTTTGAGTGTGTTAACACACTCTTCCCATGCATCTCAATTCATTTCTCATTTCTTAAATAAGACCTAATTTATTAGCATAATAAGTTAATTCTTACCGGACGATTGATCAAGCTTGAACCGAACACTTTGTTGACAACCTTAAGCTCTGATTACCAACTTGTAACACCCTTAAAAAAATTCTACTAGAATTGAATAATAAAGCATAAGATTTTATACAAAAGTTATCTAAATTAAAACCTTAGTTTCAAGAACCATGTTTTAAAGTAACAAGCATTAGTTATCTACCAAAAATTTAAAACATCCATAAGTTGTTTAACAACGATTTACATCATAACATCGTTAAAACAGAGTTAATTTATGCGGAAGCTTCAAAAGTTTGTGTCCGGTTCTTCAAAAGCTCGCTTGACCATCATCCGTGATCTTTAAATACCTAGAAACTGAAATGTTTATATCAAACATTAGTATTAGAGTACAAAAAAATAATACATAATCGAAACTATGATTAAAACGGATTCGATTTAACTATTTTTATGCAAACAATTACAGAATTTCTAGGACTCCACCGTAACTTACGGTACCTACCGTAAGTTACGGTGGACACTTGAAAACATATGTCTACCGTAAACCAGTTGAAACCCACCGTAAGCCTCCTGACCTCTACCGTAAGTTACGGTGACACCGTAACTTACGGTAGCCCCTGCACATATAAGTTTTGGCTTTTTGTTTGTTTTGCCCACACAATTTTCTCGAATCCTTATTCAAACAAACCAACATATTAAATTCTCGTGTTTTAATATGTCAATATTTAATCGATAACAATAGACCAATCAATCATATTACGAAGCAATATCCATACTTTATTTGATTATTCGACCCGTTTGGCTCGTCTAAGGAATCCTCCTTTATGACGACTACCAACGAGTTCCAACCAAATTTTGACCAATTATTCAATATAGCGACATCACCGCTTTAATTCAAAGCAACCCTTATTCTAAAATTCAACTACGCATATTATAATCATCAAAATTTACTTAATGTAACGGGTCAAGTTACATACCTTCAAAGTAGGCCTTTCAAACGTGGTTCGCCACCCGCTTGTCCACTTGACGCTCCTGCGCCCGTTCCTATAGAGTTCATTCATGATATGTTTAGAACTCTCTTTTTAAATCATAATTCGCATAATACACCGAAATACCATAATTATACGTTTAAATTTGGAATTTCAGTTTTAAGCCTTCTTAGAGGCATTTCAACAAACACTTCAAGGGCAGGTTTTTACATGATTAAACATCAAATCTCTAGTTTATCACTTAGCCCTAATTTCACATCATTCAACCTTTTACATGATTATTAATTTCTAAATTTCTGAAATCACTTCAAAATTGTCAAATTACACTAGATCAACAATCTATTTCCTAGTGTTCATCAAATTACACATAACCCACTAATCACCTACAATGGTGTTCATAGGTTTCACTAAAATTTCATATGATTTCAACTTGTATTTGTCTAGGGTTTGTCCCTAGACACTATAGTTGTTCCTAAATCATCATAATACACACATGCAACCATAATTTCAGATTTTTCCCAATTCATGAGAATTTCAAGTTGAGAGATTTCTCAAAATTTTACATACCTTGTAATCCCCTTGTGATGAGGATCAGTAATCTATGTTTGGATTTTGATTTGGGAAGGAATTTGGCCTTCAATTGATTGATTTTTGTGGATGTTTAGAGTTTGAGAATGGGGGTGTCGCCCCCTGCTTCTTCTTGATCGACCAGACACCTCTATTTGGGGTGTTTGGTTTATTTTTATTTGATTCGTCTAATTTAGTTTAAATTTTAACAACTAAGGCCCCTCTACTTTGTTCAACATATAGTTTGATATCTTTTAATCCTATTATAAGCTATTTCTAGACTTGTAACTAACTAGGTTAAAATTCCTAGTTAGTAAATTCTCGTTTAATTTATACTTTATAATTCTACTATAAAGTTTTATATTTTCGGGGTGTTACAAGTCCACCCCCCTTAAAAAGGGTTTCGTCCCCGAAACCGTAGTACGTACCAAATAATGTAGGGTGGAGACGTCGCATCTCCTCTTTGAATTCCCACGTAGTGTCCGAACCTTTCCTATGCTCCCATTTGACCTTGACCTGATTAATCACTTTGTTCCTCAAACTCTTCTCTTTACGATCTAAAATCGCAATTGGTTTTACTGAGTGATCATCATGTCCCAAAATTGTTTTACCTAAGTTTCCCTTTCAAAGCTCGAAAGATCAAAATTTTTTGCCTCCTGCAAAAGGCATACGGACCGTAAGCCACCCCCTTACGGTCCGTAAGGGGTGCCCAGCAACATTAAATCGGGCAGCAGCTGTTATAAACGTCTAAACCGACTTAAAAACGATTTTCCACTTCTTTGGACGACCCCTACATACTTTTTAGATTGTTGATGATCAGGGAACAAGGGTAGACTTGGTTGTCAATGATCTAAGTGAGATTTAATCACTATATAAAGCCACAATGTTGCAACATTGTGATCACTCATTCCTTCTGCATTTCTGGAGCTTTTGGGAGTTCAAGAGCATACCCTAAGCATCCATAATCGTGCATAGGACTTCTGTAAGTATGCTTAACCTTTCTTAATTGAGTTTTTACTTAGTTTTAGCTTAAAAGTCAAACCGTCGTAATTACCGTTTGACTTAGCGATTAATCATTGATGGTCCAGTGATTAGTCGAATTGAAGGTAGTTATAAGTTGGTAATTATGTGGGCATTAAACCCATAAAAGGGCACCCTCTGATTCCCACTCTATCTAGACCATTTGTCGGGTCAAAGTTGATTAGAAAAAGTCAACAGAATGCTAATCGTTGAATTAAAGCATAATTTACAATGCAGAAGGCGTGTAACCTATTTTATCATTCATATAACTTGGTAATAAGTATAAGAACTAGTCTAAGCTTGTTTGATCTGGCAATTTTCTGTTTAGACCCGGTTCGGAACCGAAAGTCGCAAAACTTTGACTTTTGCTTTGACTTCAGTTCTGACCCGAATTAGTATGATTTGGAAATGCCTTAGAGCTTCCTTAGGACCAGGTTACATGCTAGTATAACCCTCTGTGATTATACACCTTGGTTCATTAGTTATCCAATTAATATGCATGATTCCGTTAATTGCCTATATGTTGACTATTATGCCCTTTTCACCATAAAACGTGATTTTTAAAAATGTAAAAGAGTAGAAACCTTAGTTACTGATATATAAACTTGTACCCAAAATTTGACATCAGTTTGAGGTGTAGATTGAGAGTTATGCTCATTAGCGTAATTAGAAAGCTTTTTAGCGATTAAACGGCATAATTAGCATATAGCCTATTTAAACCCACTTTTTGATATCAAACTTTTTACCCACTGATGTAATATATTATTTTGGGATTTTTGAAGATTTTTAATTAATTTTAGGCTGAGCATAACTTAGAGATATAAGCTTGATCCGGTCTTTGTCGGTTTCGCCCTTTTGGGCTATAAAATGAGTTTTACATATCTTTTCGACCCCAAACCTTTTGCTACTGATTTTATATGATAAATAAATTATTTCAAACCTTCTGGCATAATAAAAATATCAGCTTTCTATATAGAACCCGGAAACGGCTTCTAATCGCCTTGTTAAGCATTTTTAACGCATAATATGTGCTAAGACTATTTTAAACATACAAGGGTTGATACCTACTGATATTTTAGATAAATTATAATATCTTAACAGTAAGAAAAAGTTGTTTAACTCAGATTCCAGTTTTGAGCTTTTTGGCTTATGTGAAATTACCAAAATGCCCCTACGGTGCATAGTTTGATTATAATTGATAAATTTCACATATATGCAATACCCTACTGTTATAACTTATTAAATCAAGTATTTTTACTAATGATATCAGAACTGTAACTCAGGTTAATACTTGAACTCTTTTATAACCTTGTAAATGACCAAAATACCCCTACGGGGCATAGTTTGTGTTTAAATTCGTTTCGGGCATAATAAAGGATATCTTACTGATATCACAACATATTTGAGACATATTAACTTAGGAAACCTATTTAGGACCCTTATGGTTACCCGTTACGCTTCTTACGCGTTCGGTTCGGTTTATGTAACTAGTTTACATAAATTAGCCGAAACGGGTCCAACCTTATCGTTTTTATCTCAAAATCCAGAATGTGTTTAGATTACCCATATAAGACAAGTTTTCAAACTTGTCGGGTCTAAATCACATTCTATTCCGGTCTTTGCTTAATCACGCGTTCGAACCGTATCTTTCCTTAAAACTAACCGGTTTAAGCTTAAGCTTAACTAAAGACCGTTAGGATTCTAATAGGTTATTATAAACCTTTGTTCCAGAATAGGAGACCCGGTTAAAGCTACCCGCATTTGCTAATTGTGAATTATACTTGCAAAGGTAAATACTTTTAACTTATTTTCCCTATACGGGCTTGGGGTACGGTATATAAAATACCGCTTGGTCGGGCATTAAATCTTTAATCGTATGGTGGTTAATTGATATTAATCGGCCCGTTTAAATTGTTTTGTTTGCTTAAAGCCTTTGGGAGGTTAATGACCATGTCCCGGATATCCTTGGCATCATTTTACGAAATGGCCACGACCTAAGCGCGGGGTGTAGGCGTACACTCGTCAGTGCATAATTAAATAATGTGGTGTGTCTATTGATCTTTAACCCGGCACGAACCGGGCTACTGAACGCATAAGGAACATGTAATTCTTTTACAAGTTTATATGTATAAATAATTATCCCAAGTTATAAAAAGTTTGTGCCACGTGCATTCAAATCAATTTTAACCATTTTTAAAATGAGTTAGTTAAATTGTATTTACCAGTGTAAACTGACGTTTTTTCCCAAAAAGGTTAAGTGCAGGTACTATGCGAACTAGGCTGGCTTTCTCCTAGCGTCCACAATAAGTCTCGCAAGCTTGGACGTCAAACTGTTGAACAATGTTTCCTATTTATTTTTTATCCTTCTGTGGATTATTTTTCAACTGTTTGTGATACTTGATATTACAATTATATTCGGTTGAAATATATCTTTCATTTGCTTCCGCTGTGCATTTAAATATTGTGTTGTTTGACTGTAACGTTGCCAACCACGTCACGATACTCCCCACCGGTCAAGCGTGGAAATATCGGGGTGTGACAGGTTGGTATCAGAGCCAATGCTGAGTGAATTAAACACTAGCCTTGTGTGTTTAATCTCAGTTACACAATTGCACATTCCTAAATTTTCGAGTCTAGACAAATAACATAGGACAAACTCTATTTTTGTTTCATTTTATCTTGTAATTTTTTATATATATTCTTGTTGTTACCTTTGTTATATTGACAGGTTTAACAATGCCGCCAAGAATTAGAAGAGGAGGAAAAGGCAAGGGGCCAATCAGCGCCCCTAACGATCACGAAGCCGGGCCATCACTCCGGCGAACTCTTTCAACTACCAGGAGTGCTGGTCCTCAAGGAGACTGGAGGACCCAAGTGGAGCCCGCTAGACGGTCAGTCTCGCACAGCTCGACACCTCCCTATCGTCATTCCTACGGGCCACATTCGGAAAGCGAGCCCAACAACCCGCAACCTTCATATATACCTCTCCAGCGAACCCTTTCGCATCATTCCTTCGGCGACCCCACTCCTGTCTTTCAGGGCCGGTTTAACCCGGCAAACTACATACAAGAACCCATGGGTTTCAACCCATTGGGACCGGAGGATCACTTTTCCGGCGACCAAGCGATGGACATGGACGAGGACACGGATCCCGTCGAGCCTGCATCAGGGACTCCCAACCATCCCATCGAAATTTCGGATGGTTCATCTTTTCACGGATCACCCTATCGTGGTCCAGACAGTTATCAGGTAAGGTTTAACCAGCATGAATGGTACTTCACACCTCCTCACCATTCATCGCCACACCAGCAACAGCAACAGCAGCAGCAGGATCCCTCCGAGGATTCACGATTCGTGGTAGTCACGCCACCGCCTCCACCGCCGCCAGTTCATTAAGCACCTCCGGAACCGCCAAGGCGTAGGAAAACAGGCGCGCGAATATCCGCGCGAGGAGGGGATTTTCATTTCAGCACCCCTCAACACTCCAGTGGCAGTCATTACCCGCCACTGCATGAAGACCCATAAACGGGTGGGCCTTCAAACCCAGCTGCAGAGGTGAATTCTGCACAAGTTGCACCACCACCACCACCAGGAATGGGTAACCCAATTCCTACGTATACAGGATCAACAAGGTACAATCCGTTTGAGCAGCCGGCTCACACAACCTACAACTACGCTGAAGCCGACCCGTACCTTGTGGCAGCGAATTACAATACCCTCCACCCAGAAGGGCCATATGGAGCCCCATGGGGAGTTGGATACCCAAATCATGGCTACCAAGTACATGCTCAACCTCCGTTGCAGCACCAGCCACAGCCACCACGATTTTCCCCGCCAGAGCGGGAAGAGATTCTTCAAAGATTGGACCAAGTCGAGCGAGATTTTCACAGAGATCGTAGGGAGCGACAAGGTTTCCTCAAAGGCCTGGCAAGCTTGTTGAAGGGGAAGAAGAAAAGGGATCATTAAATCCCTACATGTACTGTTGTACTTTCTATTTCAATCAAGTCCCTGTGTGGACATTTATCTATTTAGTCCCTGCGTGGACTTATGTTTTTAGTCCCTGCGTGGACTTGTCTTTTTAGCCCCTGCGTGGGTATGACTTCATGTATTCTGCCCCTACGTGGGCATGTCTTTCTATTGACCCCTGCGTGGGTATGTTTATTTGGTTAAGCCCCTGCGTGGGCAAGTTGTATGTAAAAGACCCGTTTAGGGCAGTGTGTATTTTTATGATTAATGGAATGTTAAGTGTATAAATTTCAATTTGTCATTATGCATAAATATATTATATATGAAATAAATAAATCAAAATCATTCCTTTACAAAAAATTATCTGCCTATTATATATAAACAAGAATCTTAAAGGTGCAACCTAGCCTGCATGTCAGTATAAGACTTGGCCAAGATGGTAAGACCTGTTTAAAAGATTCAAATCCCTGTTAACATCTGAAAACATGTTAACGCTCTTGGCAGACGTGATTCGTTAAAATCACACACGTCATTCTTATAATAGGATTCTTCTAAAGATTCCTAGCCAAACTTAATGATCTATAAATCATGGGTTTAAATCATCAATTAAGATGATCATATGTTGACCATCCATTGGTAATATAGTGCCTACGGGCCCTGCTCATTTTCATATGAGCCACAAGACAGTGGTAGTCTACGACTCCCTGTCAGAAAAAGGTAAAGAACTATGTTCAAACCTTAAAGCCTTGATTCTCTGAAATCGTAGCTTATGATTTAAAAATGTCCTTGTGACTAGGCCTTTTGTGCCACTAATAAAACTGTTATTGTTTTATAATTAGGATAAATTATAATAAAAATCCTAAATAAATGTGATTAATAAATTAACCAAATATGGTCTATGTTTACCGTGGTTAACGAATTGCCATAAAAGACAATTCCATAATAAACTCCCAAGTAAACTATTGTCATTGTCTTATGTAACAGTTCAAATTAAAATGGCTGACTCAGATGAAATTAATAGTCACCCAAGGGAGAAAAATGATAATGCCCGAATTAATATAACGGGTGCTGAATTGTAAGCATTAATAGACAACGCTGTTACAAAGGCCTTAGAGCGGCAGTATGAAGAATATAGCGGGACTCGAAGTAGGACCCTATCTACACCGCATTCAAAGCCTAAGACTCATTCTGAGGCTCACAGCAAGCCACCCCCCAAGAAGGATGAACCCAAGAAAGAAGATAACGATCGTCACTCTTCAAATCATCAAAGTGATCCATCTCAAAAGATCATGCTGAATCAAGGACCCCGTGATAAGGGTTGCTCCTACAAATACTTTGTTTCATGCAAACCCAGGGATTTCACTGGGGAGAAAGGAGCTATAGACTGCATGACATGGCTGGATGAGATGGATACCGTGGTTGATATCAGCGGGTGCGCTGAGAAGGATGTGGTAAAGTTTGTGTCTCAATCGTTCAAAGGTGAGGCCCTAGCCTGGTGGAGATCGTTGATTCAAGCCACTGGGAAGATCCCATTATACAACATGACATGGGAGCAATTTGTTGCCCTCATCAGGGAAAACTACTGTCCTCAGCATGAGGTAGAAAAGATTGAATCTGATTTTCTGTCATTGGTAATGAAAAATCTGGATTGCCAAGCTTACCTTACGAGTTTTAATACCACGTCAAGATTGGTTTCGTATCTGGTGACCCCGGAACCCAAAAGAATAGCTCGTTTCATTGGGGGTTTAGCCCCAGAAATTAAGGCAAGCGTAAAGGCCTCTCGGCCAGCTACTTTCAGATCTGTAGCTGATATATCTTTGTCCCTCACACTGGACGCAGTAAGAC